>JALIGU010000005.1:20144890-21344890 GCA_023053565.1 Aquilegia eximia
TTAAAGTTCTAATTGAAGACAAAACATGCATGTAATAGGAGCAATGTTCTAAGAGGATATAATTTTGAACTTCCTCTATTTTCTGTTAACTACATATACCAATGATAAACACAATTTTTATTTTAAAATTTAGTGGCACTATCATCTCTCAGTCGTCTCTCACCCAATGTGTCTGTTTGACTGCTCTAAGCTAATAAAAATTTTAGAGCCATTAAATCTAATTTCGGTATGGTATGATCATGACTCTTGATCAGTGTTAGGCATATGAAGATACAAAACTAGGTTAGAGGATTCCACATTGATACTGTATTTTAAGTTTTGGGTTTTCTCTAATGTCTCATTTTGTACGTATATACAGTATTGAAGAAAAAAAATCGGAAGGAAGGGGCTAAGCCTATCTATGGTAGAACTGACATCATTTCACCAATTGAAGTTACTTATCTTTAAATTAACTCTTCCAATTGAATGAATGAAACATGTCTAAGTACTTGCTAATACTCAAAATGTTGTGCGCAGCGGAAACTAATGCACAAATAATATGATTGAACTAGTGTATGAAAGTAAAACAAAAACGACAAAATAAACAAGCAACCACACACAAGACACAAGATATACGTGGTTCGGCAATATGCCTACGTCCACGGGGAGAAAGGATGATGCTTTTCTTATCAAGACAATTGTACAAGCCCTCACGAAGAAACCGAAGTCTTCTTCCTCACAAAAGTTCTCAAACTCTCTAATGGCTTCTCACAATATCTCTCTCAGAAAAGTTAAGATTTTGTTTCACTTCTATTTGGCTTTATAGTATAGCCTTACAATAGACCACTAATTGGGCTCAAACAGGCCCATATTGCACAAAATCAGAGGAGGACGTACGTACGTCGAAATCACGTACGTACGTTGAGCCACGAAAGAAATATCTGGCGTACGGGACGTACGTACGCCCTAACTGCGTACGTACGTTCCTGAACAAAAAACTTCTCTCCGTCCTGATTTGCACATAAAACCCAACACAAAATTCACACAATTTATGCATGTAGCTGTTGACCCTGGCCCTAAGCCCCTGACAAAATCAGTTTTGAAATTAACATGCAACTTGATATGTTTTGCTGATTGTCAATTTGTCACAACTATTATGACAATCTAACCTGTGAGATCTCAACTTGTCCAATATACTCGATGAAAGGATTGCCATATGGGACTAAACCAGAATCCGATCAATCTGCTGTAGCTACTAGCTCGTTTCTGTTACTTTAATACCAACCAGGGGCGGAGCCGGGGGGGGTTCAGCGTTCGCAATTGCGGAGCCTCAAATTTTGAAAAAAAAAATATTTTTTTCCTTCGTAGACGGAAAGAGTTATATTCCAAACTGCTATCTATAATCTACGTGATCTTTTATTCTCTTGGTAATATTCCTAATATGTAGGAGATATTAATAAGAGTGGATTTAGGAGAGATCTTTTGTTTGAATTTGACTATTGTTTTATACAAAATAAAAAATAAAAATAACAATTGAAACCCAAAAATAGATTTCTACTGTGTATTGTTGTTCTTCGTCTCCTTCTTATTTCTTTTGGTCAAGTACTCAAACCGAATAATCAAGGTATTATTAACTTTCAATTTTTTTTCAATAAACATGTAAATTAGTAGAATTCTTTGATTAATTAAATTAAATTACATTATTAAAGTTTTTATTTGGCAATTACTTTAACCCTAAGTGTATATACATATTAGATAAAGATTTTTGCACACTTTACACAATACTAGTGTCATTATCCACTTTCGATTACAATTCAAGTTTTAAGTTATTAATTTTATTAAATATTACAAATTAGACTAATTTATTAAATCTTATGAAATAATTATTTCATAAATAAATTTGGGTAGTTTCATTTTTTCTTAATATTTTATAGGAGTTTATTATATTTTTTTTTATTAAACTTTTGCTTCTAAATAAAAATCCAGTCCATAAATAAAAATATATTAAATTACGTTAAAACCATTATTTAAAGGGTATTATGTAAATTTACAAAAAAAAAAAATCATGACTAAAAGCGTATTTTAGTTAAAATTCTATAGCTCATTTCTCATTAACCGGGACTTCCCCCTGAATTTTATTCAGGTTTATAATAGTAGTATAAAACTATAGATACACGGAATTGATTTTTTTTTTTTCAAAAAATAAAATAAAATTGATCAATTATATAAAAATTGATAGATAACATATCAATTTATGTGAATTTAATTGATCAATTATATAAAAATTGATAGGTAACCTATCAATATTAGATAAAAAATGATTTTGTTACCTATCAATTTTTATGTGAATTTAAACTATCAATTAATAGCTGTTTTGAACATTGCTAATGATAAATTGCTCCCCCTGGAAGAAATTCCTGGCTACGCCACTGATACCAACCCTTGCTAATATGTGTGTATATACCTATGTATTCGAGCTCCCTCGAGCTCACTTAAGTGACCACTTTGAACACAATTTATACACCTTCGACGTCAAACGAGGTGAACACATTTTTACTTGACTTCACCTCGAGCTCACTAAAACCTTCATGATCCGACTTAGATTCTTTATTCATTCTTCGTCAAACGACGTGAACACCCTTTTGCTCGAGCTCACTCGAGCTGGGGCTTATCTTGCTCGACCTCACTTCGAGCTCACCCTTACTCCACACACTTATTCTCTTCAGTTACAATATATTTCACAATCACTTTGTAACGTATGCTCATTAATTGATCCTACCATTGGACAATTAATGAGCTAGTTGTTGTCCCAATCACCTATAAATATGAACTACGTAGGCTTGATTCTGGGACCTGGTCACTCTCAGATACGTAGGCAACTATCTTCTAAGATAGCTCAGCCACTTCTCATTCTCAAATCTCTTCCCACATCTATTTTTGATCATCTTCTTCAGCACTCTGTTCACTTAACTTATTTCTACATTTACATTGGCGCCGACTGACTGTGATCGAATATCAATCAGACAAAGACCATTGCCGGAATCACTCAAACAGTTTGAGCAACTTCACAAACAAACCAATAATCAACAAGTTGGTGACTGAAAATGCTCAACTGAAGAGTTCCACCACTGTTCCACCAAACGGAGCCACCACTGATGAAGTCAACACATTCACCATATATTTCAGCTCACAAACAAAGAAAAAGTAGTCCAACAACTAGTAGGCAGCTCATGCGTGATGCCAGACTCAATGCTCCATGACCTACAAGTCATCTTTGCATTCAACTCCACTAAACTGAAACAAATGGTGAGATCTACCTCCCAATCTCAACTGGAGAAGATGAAGTCACTGTCAAGTGCACATTTTTCATGTTAGACGTTACAACTTACAACTAAGTTCAATGCAATCTTGGGTAGAAAATGGATCCACAAGATGAAAACTGTTCCATCTACCTATCACCAAGTCATCAAATTTCCTGGCCTCAGAGGCATCATGGAACTCCGAGGTGACCAAATTGAGGCACATAGATGCCATGCAATTCTTGAGGTCATCCCACTTCTTGGCAAGTCGGGGGCCACCAAGACAACTGCGAGCTCACTTTAGCCCTTTGTCAACGAGATGTCTACCAAGATAGTTGTGAGCTCACCAAAGCCCACTGTCAAATGAGATCTCCACCAAGACAACTGCGAGCTCACTTTAGCCCTTTGTCAACGAGATCTCTACCAAGATAGTTGTGAGCTCACCAAAGCCCACTGTCAAATGAGATCTCCACCAAGACAACTACGAGCTCACATCAACCCCATGTCAATGAGATCTCTACCAAGACAACTGTGAGCTCACTTAAGCCCTTTGTCAATGAGATCTTTACCAATACATGTGTGAGTTCACCAAAACCCACTGTCACCAAGATCTCTACCAAGATAGTTGTGAGCTCACCAAAGCCCACTGTCAAACGGGATCCACCAAGACAACTACGAGCTCACTTAACATATCTAGTTCACTCTCATCTAGCTCAAACGAGGTGAACACTATTTTCCTCTAGTTCACACGAGCTCACTTGACATATCTAGTTCACTCTCATCTAGCTCAAACGAGGTGAACACTATTTTTCTCGAGCTCACCCGAGCTCATTTAACATATCTAGTTCACTCTCATCTAGCTCAAACGAGGTGAACACTATTTTTCTCTAGCTCACCCGAGCTCACTTGACATATGTAGTTCACTCTCATCTAGCTCAAACGAGGTGAACACTATTTTTCTCTAGCTCACCCGAGCTCACTTAACATATCTAGTTCACTCTCATCTACCTCAAACGAGGTGGACAATATTTTCCTCTAGCTAGTTCACTCTCATCATCTAGCTCAAACGAGATGGACACTATTTTTCTCTACCTCACCCGAACTTAGTGTAACACCAAAATCGAGCTCACGTGCATCATTACTTACCTTGTCGACCAAGACATTGGACAACTCAAGAAAGCTCAACACAAATCCAAAGACGACACCAAAAGCTTCGTCCCTCGCATTATAAAGCCACCTATCTACATCAAAAGACAAGTGCAACACCAAAAGCGAGCTCACAAGAAACCCCCTACTCCAAGGCAATTCACTGCTCATTCCAATGAAACATCTTTGTTTTCATCCAAATCGAAGTCAGCTCATTCTACTTCATTTCAACTCGCCCACTTCAATATGAATGAAAAGGGGCTATGTATATACCTATGTATTCGAGCTCCCTCGAGCTCACTTAAGTGACCACTTTGAACACAATTTATACACCTTCGACGTCAAACGAAGTGAACACATTTTTACTTGACTTCACCTCGAGCTCACTAAAACCTTCATGATCCGACTTAGATTCTTTATTCATTCGTCGTCAAACGACGTGAACACCCTTTTGCTCGAGCTCACTCGAGCTGGGGCTTATCTTGCTCGACCTCACTTCGAGCTCACCCTTACTCCACACACTTATTCTCTTCAGTTACAATATATTTCACAATCACTTTGTAACGTATGCTCATTAATTGATCTTACCGTTGGACAATTAATGAGCTAGTTGTTGTCCCAATCACCTATAAATATGAACTACGTAGGCTTGATTCTGGGACCTGGTCACTCTCAGATACGTAGGCAACTATCTTCTAAGATAGCTCAGCCACTTCTCATTCTCAAATCTCTTCCCACATCTATTTTTGATCATCTTCTTCAGCACTCTGTTCACTTAACTTATTTCTACATTTACAATGTGCATGCATGATGAAATCAAAATGAAATTAAAGAGAAAACATAATTCAAAAATCAAGAATCAAACCTACCGATCGATCAACTAGAATGTACTAAAAAGAACTAGCAAGCTAAACAACACGTTGAGTCGCAAGGGATGGTGCAACGGCAGCTGTGTTGTTCGTCAATGGAAGCAAGGTGAGCGAGCCATTAATTAGTTCATTAGCATATTACCATGCCACAAGAAAATTTTGCTATATATAATATATAAGAGGTAGGAAGGTGGAAGGCAAGTAGCTGGCATAGTTCAAGGAAGAGGTGATTAATCACTTGTTGTATCGAATGAACATGACGAACGTTGAACACCTCGTAATTGGAAGGCAATTAGCTGCTGACTAATCATGGCTAATACCCATGCTACTTGAGTCAATGACTCGATGCATATAAGAGCCTGGTTCACTGTTAGTTTTTACCCACTTATGTATAAGAATATGAAATCTTCATTTTTCAACCTAAAAAGAAAAAACCTGTAGTCTGAATACAAGAAATTTGTCAGTCCCGACTTGTGGGCCAATGTATGGGTTGGAGAAGAAATTTGGTGATAGTGCGACTATTATAAGCTAGTTTTAGCTTCACCCTTGGAGATGGTCTAAGTGAATAAGGGGCAAGCAAGTGATCCCCCAACTCATTAAGTGATGACCAACCCAAATCATTTAGTGAATAAGGGTAAGCATTCTCGCTTAATTAATAGAATTTGTGCGCCAGTCCCGACTTGGGCCAATGTATTGAATTAATAAATTCGTTAAATTGTTTTTTTGGTTGGCAAGCGAGGTTGTGGGGACCCTTACCCCTTTTAAATTACGTGTGGAAACTTATATCAACAATCCGTTGTTGACGTGTTTCGAACCCACAACCTCTCCACTTTGTGAGAGGGGTGCTACCATTGAGCCACAGGCTCATTCGCAAAAAATGATCCGTTGTTGACGTGTTTCGAACCCACGATCTCTCCACTTTGTGAGAGGGGTGCTACCATTGAGCCACAGGCTCATTCGCAAAAAATAGTTTGGTAAGCCTGTTTTTATTAAGATCAGTAACTCGGTAATGCTGGCGGGATTCGAACCCCAGACCTCTGGTATCAGTTGAGCCCAACTGACACCTGCAGAAAAAATGGTTTGGTAAGCCTGTTTTTAATGAGATCGGTAACTCGGTAATGCTGGCGGGATTCGAACCCCAGACCTCTGGTATCATCACCCAAATGTATTACCAGTTGAGCCCAACTGACACCTACAAATAGATTCGTTAAATTTATAAGTTAATAAATTTTGATGAGACCTTTATACATTCTTGTAAATCCCATCTATTTAAAAATTATTATATAATTTTTTATTTTCTAAGGTGTCTTCTTTAACTATGACTTATTTTTTTGTTAAAGATCAAATCTGATTAATATTTTTGTTAAACATGTTTAACTCATTGTACATACAATGGGCAAAGAGTTGAACTGAATTAATTTTGTTAAATTAAGTTAATTATCTACATCATTAATTGATATAAATCCTTGTCATTTAAATAAGTCAAAATATTTTATTAATTATTAATAAGAAAAATAAATAGTAAACAATTTACATTGAATAAAACTAGAAAAAATATATATACTTCGCTAAATTAATAGATTATTAATTTATCGATTAATTAATATCGCGCTAAATTAATATAGATTCTGATGGTCCCAAAGTTATTAATACATAGGGGTTATATTGTAGTTTATGTACATCATCTGCTTTCTATCTTAAAGCATTGAAAGAGTTTGTATTTGGATTAATGTGTTTTGAAATTAAAGAGGCCTTATTAGAATTGGTATGGAATTATCATAAACCGTAAACCCTTAGACCAATACCTGTTAGGAATTAAACTAGTTATTTATATTGGTTTAATAGGACTATTAAAGAAAGCAACTGAATAGAGTTTTTAAGGTTTATGTAGTTTGATCTCCAATACAAAGATCAATCTTAAGATTCAAATTCTATCAATGGCAAATATACCTCAAGAGATTATCACTGAGATCCTCACAAGAGTTACTGCAAAGTCGCTTTTACGATTCAGGTGTGTTTCAAAACCATGGTGCAATTTAATATCTGATTCTAGTTTTATCAAAACACACCTTATTCGCGCAGTTGAAAGAAATAATATGAATCTTTTTTTACATAGTAAAGACCAGCATATTTACTCAGTAGATGGTGATACTTTGAATGAATCCATGGAAATTAAAAATCCTTTTCATGGATGTTTAATCCATGGTTCTTGTAATGGAATAGTTTGTTTACGTAAAGAGAATAAAATATGTTTAATGAATCCATCTACAAGAGAATACAAAATTTTGGAGATTGATCACAGAGAATATCTTTTGAATTTTCCTAAGGTTTATGGATTTGGGTATGATGATACAACTGAAGATTTCAAGCTTGTGAAAATTGTATATTTCGACAAATTTGTTGAGTTTTATAGTCGAATCAGTGTTTACTCATTCAAACATGATTCGTGGTCGACAATATCTAATATTCCTTATTGGAGAGTCAATGCAGAGGAACTAGGGATATATCTGCATGGTTCCCTTCATTGGGTAGCTTATACAGTTGAACCAAATTCGAGTAAAAGGATTGTATGTGTTAATGTTAAAGAGAATGTGGTTCGAGAGATGTTCGAACCAATTGCTTTGAATTCTGGTGCTGAAACTAAACTGGGGGTGTTGGAAGGACAACTTTGTGTTATGTGCACTTCCAACTATATTGATGTATGGGTGATGAAAGATTATGCCCTCAGTGACTCCTGGTATAAGCTATTCTCCCTAGACAAACCTTTTCAATCTTCAGTTGGACGACAGATAGGGGCGTTCTGTTTCTCTACGAATGGGAAAAATTTACTAAAGAATGACTCAAAAATCGTTATATATGACCCCAAACGAAAAGCCATGACTGCCGAAGCTTTTGATGTACCATGGTTGAAAATAGTGCCATATGTTGCGAGTCTTGTGTCATTGAAGAAAGGTTCTTATCCGCGTGTTAAGGAAAGCTCAATTGGGCAGTTTTTTGCAGGGTAAAAATCTGGAAAAAGTAAACTACCTTCATGATACAATTTGTATTATGAAGTGCATGGTCGACTGGCTGGCGATAAGCTGACTTTTGCAAGAAACATGCTGAACAAGCAGCCCGGCAATTATGTTCTAGACATGGTTTTAAAGCTCCTTACTAGTGACTTAGGGCAGTTTACCAAGTAAGTTTAATTGGATATTTTTGTTTTACCTATTGATGAATGTAGGCAATGAAGTACTGAACATGAAGCACTCATTGATAGGTTTCTTTTTTATCAGTCCAGATATTGTTATTGTTAGAATGTATGTTTCAATATGCTGGTTTGTTAGATAATGTAAGCAAGTGAAGTGATCCCATAATTAAAGTAACATATTATTCATAATTGATTATTCTAAAAAAAATTAATCAAATTTGAACCTGATCATTATTGGTTATTGGTTATTCTAAATGAGTTTTATTTATTTTTCTGTTTAATTAAAAAATAAACAGAGCAAGGAAGTATTCTTTCTCTTCTTCAAAATACAAATCTAACAAATGACACAATAAGTTGTTCTTCACACATCAGAACTTAACGTTCAATTTACTCCAACACCTCAACAAAACTAATTAAGATTATCCGAGCTTTTGACTGCAAAAGTAAAACAAGCAGTTATAATACATTGTATGACAGATATTATATATGTACTAATTCTTGTATCTAAAACAAGCATTGAGTCTACTCACGCGAGTCATTGTATCTAAAATGTAATTTCTTGTGAATGATAGATATTATATACAAATTTCTACTTGCACCCAGTAGATTGCTCAAAAGAAAAAGAAGCATGGAGCATTCTTAAACAGCCTTTCACTTTTGTTTGTTAGATGCAAGTCTAGAAAGTGTGACTTCTGCTCTCATTGAAAATGCTTGGTGCATAGGTTCTTCTCTCACTCTTTCATTTCATGTTTCCTTATAAACGCGAATCTGCCATACTGTTCCCGTAACAAATAAATATTTATAATTTTAGGTTAACACATGCAATCCATTAACAAATAAGTTTGAATAGTAACTGACGCTCACTGCAAATGAATTCTCACCTTGCAAGTTGAAATTATGCATGGTACCAGTTATTCAGTAATCAAATTGTTTACATTGTGAAGTGTACTGAAGTTGTACTTAGTGTCAGGTTAAAGCCTTGAAGGTGGCCTAAGAAGACACTCTGCCGTCTTCCCCAATTACAGAGTTGAGGACCATGGTGTGAGCTAGAAACTAAGCTTAAGTGCCTACAGACGCCAATAGAGTGTTGGTATTATATTGTATGAACTCAGGAATATAACATACACGAATTACAGAAACAAAGAATGGACTAACTCAACCAGAAAACAAATAATATAGTAATTGAATTCACAAATACAGTAACACTTACTACACAACTTGATTGATTAAGGAGATGAACAGAGGCTTGCCGAGGCAATATTCTTAAGACAATATTACGTCTCTGCTACTGGTGCACACAGATACTGGACGATAGTCTCCCAAGATACAATTGTTCTACACTCTGCTAGACTGCACTGTAATAGCAGAGTACTGGCGAACAAACAAGAAGAACACTTCGAATTTTTATGGAGAGAGAGAGAGAAGCAGACTTAGTCTGAATGAATTGTGTGTTTACTGGCCAGAACAGCACTCAATTTATAGGCTAAGTCGTGAACAGACACACACCTGTTGAAAAACGTATTTTCTCAACAGGCACATCTCTTGGCAGACTTAATGAAACGGGTTAGACCCTTTGGACGTACTGTTTCATTTTTAACAGACACATCTGTTCGTGTAAAGATATAATATGATCCAGTGAACCCATTCATAATTTAACTAAATAAAAGGTGGACTAAAAAGATAAGTTAACTTATCAACCACCCCAAGCGCGAACACGAACCAAGCCGAGCCGGTCGGACGACGATGGCGGCGGCGCGCGTGTGGTGGACAACTAAGTGTATAGCCTTGCACTATTGCGCGAAAACTTGGTAACCCAAAGGGCTACGCCCTTAGTGTAATAATTTTGTATTTGAACATCTTTACCCACTTCCCTCATGTGGGACTAAGCGTAAAACACTTGTTCATTCAATAAGAGAAAACAATCTGACAAGGTCTGTTTTTCCAACATAGAGAATTTTTATATGCAGAGCATTAATGCTTGAAAGGTATGTAAAATTTAAGGGCAACTGTAGAATTTTAACTATGCCTCATCAACATAACCATGACTAAAAAAACTTCGAACTGACAACACAAGAAATAAGCTACGATATTGCTACGTTGACAAAAAGATTTCTGATAAAGGCCTGCAAAAACTTTAATTGATTTCACATATAGTAATCATTTTGCTGATTGGTAGAGGGTAAATAACCATTTCATCCCACAGTACGCAATCTTTTTTTTATAAACCGTAATACTCTTATTGCATTTGATATCAATATATTTCAATTTTCTCCAATCTCTGATTTTGTAATTATTGAAATATTTAAAACCGCAGGCTTAATAGTATAACACGGAAGACTAATATTGAACTGACTGAATAACAACGTCTGATGTTAATATTCAACTTCTCTTAAAGTCTAAAACAAAACATTTTTCGCGTTGGTTGATACTCATAAAATCCATGTTTGCATGTTTATTTGTCATTCATCTTTCATAGTTGGTTGGGTAAGTTCAATGTGAAAAAGAAGCTTGGACTATTCTTAAACAGCCTTTCCACTTTTGTTTGTTAGATGCAAGTATAGAAAGCGTGACTTCTGCTCACATTGAGAATGCTTGGTGCATAGGTTCTTCTCGCACTCTATTTCATTTCATGTTTCCTTACAACTGCCATGTAATACTGTCAGTGATACAATTAAGTATTTATAATTATGCGTTAACACTTAACACTGTCCATTAATGAATAAGTTCGAATAATCAACGACGCTCACTGCTAAGAAATTCTCACCTTGCAAGTTGATATTATGGTATTGGCTATTCCATAATCAAATTGTACTACCTAATGTCAACCCTTTACGGTATGAACTATGAAGACTTTGAAGTTGAGGAAGTGGTCCAAGCCTTACATGATATGGAGGGAGAGAAAGCGCCGGGTCCGGACGGTTTCCCCATGGTGTTTTATAAAGTGTTTTGGAGCATTTTCAGGGATGATATCCTTGCCATTGTGCGTGAGTTCCATAGCTCTGGTTTCCTTGACTGGCGGGTAAATTCTACTTTTATCACGTTAATTCCAAAGAAGGAGGGTGTTCTTTCCGTTGGGGACTACCGACCCATTAGTCTCATTGGTGGAGTGTACAAGATTATCTCTAAAATGCTCGCATCAAGGGTTAAACAAGTGTTACACTTTCTTGTGTCTGATACTCAAGGGGCTTTCCTTGCGAATAGACAGATACTGGATAGTGTACTCATTGCTAATGAGAGTATTGACGCGAGATTACGACAAGGGGATCTAGGGATTTTGTGTAAGATTGATATCAGTAAAGCTTATGATCATGTGAACTGGAATTTTCTTGACTATGTGCTAAGCAGGATGGGGTTCGGATTGAGATGGAGGAAATGGATTCATACTTGTGTGTCGACAGCGCGTTTCTCAGTGATCATTGAAGGCTCACCGAAAGGAAATTTTAAGGCCCAGCGAGGTATCCGTCAGGGGGACCCACTTTCTCCGTTTCTTTTCATCCTGGTCATGGAAGCTTTGTCCCGCTTCACTTTGAAATGTATGCATGATGGATTATTGAGCGGTTTCGAGATTGGGAATGGAGGTGTTACAGTTGGAGTTTTACAGTTTGCAGATGACACCCTTTTTTTCACTGAACCTACGATCCAGGCTTTGTCTGTGCTTCGGTTAGTGATTACTTGCTTTGAAGCCGTGTCTGGGCTAAAAGTTAATCTTTCCAAATCATCCATTTTTGCGATTGGGGAAGTTCATAACATTGAGGATTTGGCTCGTTTTTTGGAGTGTGGCGTGGCTCAGTTGCCAGGGAAGTATCTTGGGTTACCTTTAGGGGCACATTATAAGAATGTGGATGTGTGGAGCTCGGTAATTGAGTCGTATCAAAAGAAGCTGAGTGGGTGGAAGCAAAAACTTATGTCCAAGGGTGATCGACTACTTCTTGCCAAAAGTACTTTGGCGGGTCTTGCCATCTATCATTTGTCCCTTTTCACTATCCCCTCAAGCATTGCCGAGAAACTTGAGAGGATAGTAAGGAATTTTCTCTGGGGCTCTAGTGAGAATAAGAAGAAAATGCACCTTGTGGCTTGGGATACAGTATGTTCTCCCGTGCAAGAGGGTGGTTTGGGCATTCGTGATTTGAGGACCATGAACCAAGCACTCCTTTCAAAATGGATATGGAGATACGGGCAGGAAAAATCTGCACTTTGGAGAAGAGTCATTGAGGCTAAGTATGGCGAGAGTGATAATAGTGGTAAACCGAGGAAGGTGTCTCAACCTTATGGGTGTAGTCTCTGGCGCGGGATCCAAGTTGTGCAAGAGGAGTTTTTTGAAAACATCAGGCATGTGGTCAACAAAGGGGATAAGATTCGATTTTGGCATGATAAGTGGCTAGGTGATACCATCTTTTCAAGGAGGTTCCATAGGTTATACAAGTATGCTTCTATGAAGGATGGTACGGTGAAAGATCATTGTGGTGTTGAGGGGACTTGGGAGCTCCATTTGAGGAGGTCACGCTTCCGTGGGAATGAAATTACTCAATTGGATCATCTTAAGGATCTTCTCGAGGGTGTTTCTCTGAATGATGAGGAGGATGGTTGGGATTGGATCTTGTCGGGGGACAATGTTTTTTTCAGTGAAGTCTTGTTATTCAAGCCTAGTGAACATTGGTCGAAGGCGATCTTCCGAACCATATGAGTTTCCTTATAAAGCAGTTTGGGAACCGAAGGTGCCTATGAACGTCAAATTTTTCGTATGGAGTTTGATGTGGGATAAAACTTTGACAATTGACAAACTCCAAAGAAGGGGCATGGTCTTGACAAACAGATGTGAGTTATGTAAATGTGATGCTGAGTCCACAAGACACCTCTTCTTTACATGTACAGTCACTAAGGAGATTTGGCAGGATCTAATTTCGGTTTGTGCTAGAGCTTGCGCTGAATTTCACACTGTGGAGACTCCACAACAGCTGTTGAACTGGTGGCCAGCCTTGAATGCACAGGGTGTCAAAGGTAAGATTTGGAATATTTTGCCGTATGCAGTATTGTGGTGTGTCTGGCGAGCGAGAAATGAAGTAATTTTTCAGGGAAACAACCATAGTGTGTCTAAGATTGGGATTGCGATTAAGACAGCTGTGTGGGCATGGTTAGGCTGTGATCGAGATGGGTCAGAGTTGAGGAAGGACATCAGGTTCTCTGACTTACTTCGTGACTGGAGCTACTGTATGCAGGAACAGTGGTGATGAGGTGTTCTACTGAGCACCATGTTGGTTGTCTGCCAGTGCTGGTTGTAGCTACTAAACTACTATGTGCTGATCATCAGCTAGGTGTATATGTGAGTTGATTAACAGTCCACCTGACGATATACAGTTCTCTGTATGTGTTGATCAGGCTTGTAAATCTTCTTGGTGTTAAATATATTGTTACATTGATCAAAAAAACTATGAAGGCACTCTGCTCCAGTGACAGAGTTAAGGAACAAGGTGTCCATGTGTATTATAGTCTAATGTACTCCAATACGATGATGCCATGTGGATATTTTTGTTTATTTATTTTTATATTTTTATTTTCTTGGTTCATGTTGCTATATATATATATACCAGATTTCAAGACTATGAATATCAAAATAGTCAAAAAGCAAGTACAATTGCTTAATGATTTGAAAGTAAGAGTTGAACAAAAACAAGGCCATGTGCAATATATACACAAAATTCTTTGAAGAATCCATAGATGTGTATGAGATCCGGTTCCAATGGTGAAAATGCATAGAAATCTGTAAAGTAAGTGTTAAGTTTACATTGATTTGTGTTTGTTTAGTGTTGTTTATTACAACATATATTGGAAAAATGAATGATCAAAGTCATATGTGAACTATGGGTTTGAAGCACCAAACCAGCAAGAACTCATCTTCATCTTTACCAACCATTAGAACAACAAGCTTCATTATCTTAGCTCTTCTCCTAACCTCCTTTCTTCTCTTCTTTGCTCCTCCTGCACACCACCACCTATCCGATCCCTTCTTTCAAACGGAAGATCCTCGCTTTTATGGTGATCTTAGAGAAGCTCAATTTGCTTGGAACAAACTTTGCCTAGGACCAGTGTTGGAGAAACTTAAGCTAGCTGTTTTCTCCAAAACATGGCCAGTTGGAGCTGCACCTGGTGGTATGGAACGCCATGCTTCGACCTTGTATACTGCTCTTGCGGCTAGGGGACATGAGATTCATGTATTTACTGTTCCATCGGATAGAAAGTCTCATCCCGATATTCATGATGGTAACCTTCATGTCCATTTTGCGGCCAATGACCATGGTTCTGTCAATTGTTCACTAGCATTTGAAATATTCCATAAGGAGAATAACGGTAAGTCATTCGATTATGTTCATACAGAAAGTGTTTCGTTACCACATTGGCGTGCAAAAATGGTTCCTGCTGTTGCAGTCACTTGGCATGGTATATGGTATGAGATTATGCATTCCAAGTTGTTCGAACAGCTACTGTCAGACCCACAAGGACTTAGAACAGGATCGGATACTGAGCTTCGTGATGCAATGCCTCGACTTGTAGATGAAATCAAATTCTTCCCTAGCTATACCCAACATATATGTATAAGTAATAGTGCAGGGGAGGTCCTTACAAATATATACCAACTTCCTCGAAGGAATGTTCATGTTATCCTCAATGGTGTTGATGACACAAAATTTGTATACGACCAAGATGCAGGCACACGCTTTAGGAAACAGCATGGTGTTCCAAGCAATGCAAGTGTTGTAATGGGCGTCGCTGGGCGGTTGGTGAGGGACAAAGGGCATCCACTTCTCTATGAGGCCTTTCTTTCAATAACTGAGAACTACCCCGGCGTATTCTTACTAGTAGCTGGTACAGGTCCATGGGGAAAGCGCTATGCCGAATTAGGTTCAAATGTGAAGGTACTAGGTGCACTGGAACCTTCACAATTGTCAGAGTTTTATAATGCTCTAGACATTTTCATTAATCCTACATTAAGGCCCCAAGGACTAGATCTCACATTGATGGAAGCGATGCAATGTGGGAAGACAGTGTTGACCCCTAATTATCCAAGCATAACTGGGACAGTAGTCATTAATGAAGGATTTGGTTACACATTTTCTCCCAATGTAGGTTCATTTGTAGAGGGATTGGAGAGGGCCATAAAAGATGGTCCTGCAAAACTTCATAAAAAGGGAATGACCTGCAAAGATTATGCGACGTCAATGTTCACTTCAACTAAAATGGCTTCAGCTTATGAGAGATTCTTCTTGTGCATGAAGAACAGTATATACTGCAAGTATCCTCTTCCTACAGATTGTTAAAAGTGATACTGTTTCGGAATTTGTTCTATCAGTACATGCAAATTTATATATTTCATTTACAGTTACATGTACAAATAGATGTCAATACATTGAAGAAAAAAAATGAGACAGAGCCTTCAATTCCCTTAAGCAATTCGAAGGCATTAATAATAGTCGATAAGTATAACACTAAAGTGTACAGAGCCTTCAACTTTGTTCTGTCCTGCTCTTCTGGTCCTGCAAGCCCTGTATTCTCTGTATTTTTAATTGTGCCAGACTAAGCGTGACAATGTATGCTTGTAATTTGGGCTTGCCTAGTTGATGGCTTTGGCAAATTTTTGTTCCAGTTTTGATAGAGACGACCCCCAAAGTTTCTGTGGTTCAATATAGTAAGCTAGCGAAACAAGTAAAGTTTCTGTGTACAGTCGGTCACCGTAAACAGAAAGACAATCAAAGTACATGTGATTTGCATTATCAATTTATCATTCACATGAAACATGCTCTTTTCCAGCAACGAACGGAGAAACAAAGCAATGTACAAACCATGAGTAAGAAACAATTAGTCCACTTGATCTTCTGATCAATGACTTTGTGAGTACCAGCTTATATAATAAAACTATCATTCGGAAGATGGATGTAGGCAAGATGGGACAGGAGTGTAACTCGATTACTAATCACTATTAAAACTTTTCATAGTGATACGTCTTTTCTCCCCCAAAAGGTTATCCATATATAGAGAGAGAGAAAAAAACCGCATACACTACATTGCAAGAACAAAATCAACAGAACTCCAAACTTATCAATTGAGGTGTAGGAGTAAATTGATTACCAATTAGACACAAAAGGACAGCTTACGACATAGTATTTGCATTGTTAAAACGATGTGCCAGCCCAGCTTACATCCATATCCAGCTCAGGATGGCCAATGTATAATGATGAGATTTCGCAACAGAGCTCTATTTATTTTTAATGGGAAGGACTGTCTAGGAAAAATGTGGCTATTATGTATGTCTATGGATGTGGTGACTTGATCAAGTCGTCTGTCAACCGGAGCTTGTGGAACTCTGTTGACGACAAAGCACAATGATTGTCACGTAAAAAATAACACTAACATGCAAGACAGTAAACACAGCCAATGTGTTCACAATTCCCCCAAAACTTAGAGCATATGTTTATCCCAAATGATTTTTCTCAAATTGTCCGCATGATTTAATCGTGCTACCGAATATGATTCTCTTATTTGCAAAGTTGTTTTGACCATATGGAAAATTTGCACATTGAGGTGCACGAGGACATAAAGACTACAGTTGTATTAAGGTGATGTATACGTTATGCGCATTCACTGCTAAAAATTGTGAGCACACCCCCAAGAAATGACAAAAGCAGGTGCCTCCGGCCGCCAAGGTAATACTTAAAGCTCAATTCTAGACCATTGTCATACTGTGATGAGGAATACTAATAGGCAACACTCCTTGTCAGATGCTAAGAAGCATATGTCATATGTGCCACTCATAAAG
The DNA here is from genome assembly GCA_023053565.1 of Aquilegia eximia. Classification (NCBI taxonomy): domain Eukaryota; kingdom Viridiplantae; phylum Streptophyta; class Magnoliopsida; order Ranunculales; family Ranunculaceae; genus Aquilegia; species Aquilegia eximia. The sequence continues at coordinate 20,162,183 of JALIGU010000005.1, forward strand.
GACTCTTGTGTTGTGGTGGATTTACAACAAGTCCATAAACCCAACCTTTCTAGTCTTTGTAATTTAAGGTAAATAGATGCTTTGGAGAATACTTCGGTTCTAAGCACCATGGACGGATGAACCCAAGAGGCCAAGATATTCTCATGACAGGTTTCATGTGAGTAATGCACTATTGCAGCATTGCACTAACCATATGACAGTTATCCCATCAGCAAATTTGTGAGTGCCAGCTTATAAAAACCTCATTTTGAAATTTGAAGATCGTTAATTATTGGATCTTTTCAATTTTTCCAAACTAACAAGAATTTTTTTTTTTTTTACAAAGAGATTTTCTTATATCCACAGTATTGTTTCAAAAAAACATCGCAGCAATTCGAAACAACTTATTGCCTGAGGTGTTGGAGGAAATTGAAGACCAAAATTGAAAATCATGTAGATCACCAGAGGGATGATGGACTGTTTAGATAGAGTTCAGAGATTGTATAAACTGTGTTTTTTCTTAGATATACTGAAAGTATATTTAATTTAACGGATAATTTTAGATTTATCCTATTTCTAATCATCGAAGTTCATATGATATATGATATGATAGATGTAGATTAATCTTAATTGGAGCCAAAATTTTAATCCAGAATAATTTGCTCAAAATGCAGAGTCAAGCAACTATACAAAGTTCTTTGATCAAAGTTGTTTTCGGTTTAGTAAATAGTAAAATTGTGCATTGAGTTGCGCAATAAATTGATGCAGGAAAATTGGTATGATGGTGATCAGCATCGTAATCTGCAGTAACCAAAGTAGTTTTATGGTACGATTAGATTGGTTCATAGTTATATTCTGAGCCAATTCATTGAATATATTTTTTATCAAATCCATATCATTATTTCTACGCCTATAGTAATAGCTTACAAGTCATGGGAAATTATCTTTGTCCTGCTCCTCTGGTCTTGTTTCTGGCCATGCAAGCACTTTATTTATCTTTCGGGAACATTGTCCTGCTTCTGTTCATAGTTTCTGTCCTACTCGTCAGTTGGCTGCATTAGTTGTCAATCATCGCGAACATTGTCAAGGACTAGGCATTAACTAATAGCTAATACAATCTTATAGGTTGATCAGATCTTAATTCCAATATGATTGAGATGGTCTCAAAGCTTCTGTCAGTTCAATAGGGTATTCTAGTTGGTCATCTTTGTATATACCCATTACCGAGTTCTCTTACTCGGAATGCCAAACACCGACTTTACACTCATTTCATCCGACTTCGTATCTAATCACACTTCACTCATCTCCATTCAAATCCTAACTCGGTATACTAAACACCGACTCTGCACTCATTTCATCCGACTTCAATCGAGTTACATTACCCGAGCTCAAGCCCATTTCCAACTTGGCCCACCCGACATGCAGACAAGTCATACTCCAACTCGGCGACTCATGAGCTCGTGTGGCGCTTACGTGGCAATGCATATTAATTACAAGATCAATATCAAATATATTCTCCATTATTACTTGTCCGTTATTTTCCGTTACAACATCAATGTATTTATATCACACATGTAATTCCCTATCTATATAAAGGGATCTATTTCATGTGAAAGAGGACAAGCTCTCTCTAGCTCTTGGGAAGTTCTCTCTAGCTCCTCACAAGCTCTCTAGCTTCTCTCATCTCATATCAATAAAATACACTTATCTCTCCCGTGGACGTAGGCACCATTGTCGAACCACGTAAAATTCATGTGTCTATTTACTTTTATTTTGCAATCTCCATCACGACTTGTTCTTTTTTATGTAATGTATTTACATTGGCGCCGACTGTTTGTGATCGAACAAAAAGTTACATATTCATCATCAACAAATCAATATGATTTTTTTTTTTTTCTCAAAATACAAGAATTGTTAATTGGGGAAAGCAAGATAAGTATTAGATGTCTATGATATTTCTCTGATCTCTATGATATATGTTTCTATTTCTCTGATCTCTGATCAATATGACTTTCATTCTCTATGTTTATTGCTACCATCTTAACATCATCTTAACTATATGGTTATTATTATAGGCATATCTATTATTAAATATGGTTACTATTCAAGGACCAGAAATTTATGCTTCACTAAAGGGAGCTCAATTATATGGAGTTTTATTTCATGTCATTTTACTGATCTTATCACTTATACACATACTTTAAACATATTAGTTGTTACTTCATATGATTATTCGGTATGGGACTGGGGGCTAACTTTTATCCCTCAGGTACTAATTGTTTTTTTTTTAAGTTTCAGGAAATGGTGAACTCAAGTATGATGATTTGAACATTGATTTTCATCCCTATCATATGAGCCATTTATTTTTCTTAACTTTCATACCGACTTTGTGTCTCTCATTCAAACTTGATATCAAAAGCTTTTCAAAGGATATTGGTACAAGGGTTAGATTTTTCATGTGCATAGAAATGTCAAATCAAATCAACTAAGACCTCAATGGCATTATACATCTATCCAATGTCAACATTGTCATCGTGACACGACATTCGGAAACGATTCAAAAGCAAACGCTCAGCTCACGGAAGCAAACGCTTACGAAATTACGGTTTGGTTGAGATTTCGAATGCATATGAAACTTTTAACTCGAATTCCACATCCTTTTTCAAAAAGTCAATCATTCTCAAAACCCATTTTCTACTTCTTATCAAGCTGACCAATTTCGGTCAACTTAATAAGAGGGGGCTATGTATATACCCATTACCGAGTTCTCTTACTCGGAATGCCAAACACCGACTTTACACTCATTTCATCCGACTTCGTATCTAATCACACTTCACTCATCTCCATTCAAATCCTAACTCGGTATACTAAACACCGACTCTGCACTCATTTCATCCGACTTCAATCGAGTTACATTACCCGAGCTCAAGCCCATTTCCAACTTGGCCCACCCGACATGCAGACAAGTCATACTCCAACTCGGCGACTCATGAGCTTGTGTGGCGCTTACGTGGCAATGCATATTAATTACAAGATCAATATCAAATATATTCTCCATTATTACTTGTCCGTTATTTTCCGTTACAACATCAATGTATTTATATCACACATGTAATTCCCTATCTATATAAAGGGATCTATTTCATGTGAAAGAGGACAAGCTCTCTCTAGCTCTTGGGAAGTTCTCTCTAGCTCCTCACAAGCTCTGTAGCTTCTCTCATCTCATATCAATAAAATACACTTATCTCTCCCGTGGACGTAGGCACCATTGTCGAACCACGTAAAATTCATGTGTCTATTTACTTTTATTTTGCAATCTCCATCACGACTTGTTCTTTTTTATGTAATGTATTTACATTGGCGCCGACTGTTTGTGATCGAACAAAAAGTTACATATTCATCATCAACAAATCAATATGATTTTTTTTTTTTCTCAAAATACAAGAATTGTTAATTGGGGAAAGCAAGATAAGTATTAGATGTCTATGATATTTCTCTGATCTCTATGATATATGTTTCTATTTCTCTGATCTCTGATCAATATGACTTTCATTCTCTATGTTTATTGCTACCATCTTAACATCATCTTAACTATATGATTATTATTATAGGCATATCTATTATTAAATATGGTTACTATTCAAGGACCAGAAATTTATGCTTCACTAAAGGGAGCTCAATTATATGGAGTTTTATTTCATGTCATTTTACTGATCTTATCACTTATACACATACTTTAAACATATTAGTTGTTACTTCATATGATTATTCGGTATGGGACTGGGGGCTAACTTTTATCCCTCAGGTACTAATTGTTTTTTTTTTAAGTTTCAGGAAATGGTGAACTCAAGTATGATGATTTGAACATTGATTTTCATCCCTATCATATGAGCCATTTATTTTTCTTAACTTTCATACCGACTTTGTGTCTCTCATTCAAACTTGATATCAAAAGCTTTTCAAAGGATATTGGTACAAGGGTTAGATTTTTCATGTGCATAGAAATGTCAAATCAAATCAACTAAGACCTCAATGGCATTATACATCTATCCAATGTCAACATTGTCATCGTGACACGACATTCGGAAACGATTCAAAAGCAAACGCTCAGCTCACGGAAGCAAACGCTTACGAAATTACGGTTTGGTTGAGATTTCGAATGCATATGAAACTTTTAACTCGAATTCCACATCCTTTTTCAAAAAGTCAATCATTCTCAAAACCCATTTTCTACTTCTTATCAAGCTGACCAATTTCGGTCAACTTAATAAGAGGGGGCTATGTATATACCCATTACCGAGTTCTCTTACTCGGAATGCCAAACACCGACTTTACACTCATTTCATCCGACTTCGTATCTAATCACACTTCACTCATCTCCATTCAAATCCTAACTCGGTATACTAAACACCGACTCTGCACTCATTTCATCCGACTTCAATCGAGTTACATTACCCGAGCTCAAGCCCATTTCCAACTTGGCCCACCCGACATGCAGACAAGTCATACTCCAACTCGGCGACTCATAAGCTCGTGTGGCGCTTACGTGGCAATGCATATTAATTACAAGATCAATATCAAATATATTCTCCATTATTACTTGTCCGTTATTTTCCGTTACAACATCAATGTATTTATATCACACATGTAATTCCCTATCTATATAAAGGGATCTATTTCATGTGAAAGAGGACAAGCTCTCTCTAGCTCTTGGGAAGTTCTCTCTAGCTCCTCACAAGCTCTCTAGCTTCTCTCATCTCATATCAATAAAATACACTTATCTCTCCCGTGGACGTAGGCACCATTGTCGAACCACGTAAAATTCATGTGTCTATTTACTTTTATTTTGCAATCTCCATCACGACTTGTTCTTTTTTATGTAATGTATTTACAATCTTAAACAGCTCAATGAGGAAGTACATGTGGTATGCATTATTCAACATAAACTTACCTTTTCCTAGCACCTAATTAAGCAATAAACAATGCACAAACCATGAGTAAGAAACAATTTTCCTATCGACCCCCCCCCCCCCCCTATTTTGGTCACGATTGGATTAAACCCCCCATTTGTCCAAAATTGGACTTTGCCACCCTCTTTTTCCCTTCCGTTAACGTCCAACCTCAATATATCTGACCTAAATACCCCTAACTTAAACCTTCGGCGTCACTGCTCCAAATCCCTTCTTCTCTCTTTCGTCTAACTATTTCTTGCTAGGACCACCATCATCTGATCAACAACAACTCCTGCTAACATTCAATTGATTTTAATTGGCTACCACCAGCATTTTTTTTTTTTTTAATTCTTCTATTAATTCGAATTTATCTGAAACTTTTATGATTGCACACTCTGTTATTTTTCATATTGAGTTTGGTTGATTAAATACTTATTTCATAAAATCATTTTAATTTGCTTTCTCTCTTTGGTTTTCACAAACATTCAATTGATGAGAAATATGAAAAAATCCCATTACAAATTATTCTTTGATTAACTTGTATATTCCATATAATTATGTATTTCTTGCATTTTCGCCCATTTTTTAATTTAACAAAGACTACAGGTTCTGGGTTTTGGGGGAAGAGTTGTTAATGTTGCTCATAGTCCTTTAATTCATACTGATTGGATTAAGCTTAATGGCATGTCGACCGGTTTCAATCAAGACAACCATTAAATACTTTTCAATTTGATGAAATGGGTTCTAATTAGTTTTTTTTCTTCATGAAATGGGTTATGATTAGTTTGGATTTCTTAGTTTTGCTTTTTGAGATGCCATTTTAAAAGAATAGAGTTTGAGAAATTAATGGTGATGTTGGAAATTAAAGTAAATAGATCGGGTGTTAATCCATTACAGAGAGTTTGTGTAAAGTGATTGGTGTTGTTATGCTTTCCTCAAACAATTTCAAAAAATCAATGGTGCATTGATGATGAATCCAATATTTGAATTTAATTAAAGAGAGCTATACAAGCTCCACGAGGAAGAAGAAGCTCGTCAAAGTGTTATAGCAAAATGGTCGCCACAGGGTTATTTCTGTCAAAAATTTGAGTTATAGATGGAAGAAGAGACGGAAGGGAGACGGAGAGGAGCAAAGTCCAATTTTGGACAAATGGGGGGATTTAATCAAATCGTGACCAAAATAGGGGGGTTAAGTCTAAAAATCCTTATATAAATAAAACCTATAGATGATGGAGGATGTAAACTGTAAATGTAGTATAAGTTTTGGGATCGGAAAGTTGGAGAAGATGATCGAAAAATGAGAGTTTGGATGAATTGAAGTGGCTGAACTATCTGAGCAGTGATAGCTGCCTACGTATCTGGAAGGGGTCGATCCAGAATCAAGCCAAAGGTAGTTCCTTATATAGGTGGCTTAGGTTGTGGATCGAATTAATGACTCAACGTTCAAATCATAAAGTATGCGGATATTCAGGGATTCAATGAGAGAGATCCGTAACTGACATAAGATTTGGAGTTTGAATATATTGAACTCGGTGTTCAGAGTGAGATAGCCCCAAGTCGGATGTGCTCGGATATTTTATGAGATTAGGATTTGAACAGAAATGAGTGAAATGTGGTTTTATACGAAGTCGGATGCAATAAGTGCAAGGTCGGTGTTCAGTATACCGAGTTAGTGAGATTAGGATTTGAATAGAGATGAGTGAAGTGTGATTAGATACGAAGTCGGATGAAATAAGTGTAAAGTCGGTGTTTGGCATTCCGAGTACAAACATCTCTTTTAATAACTCAAGAGGAGAGTTTTTTTTCCTGATGCGAAACTTTTACCAAAAAAGTCCATTTCTCTTTCATTAAAATTAAATGTATATTTTTTAATATAAAGGGTTATTAAGTAATTTGAATATAAATAATTAAACTTTATTAAGTAGTTATTTACAAACTAGAAAACTAATATAGCTTTTACCAAAAATTAAAGAAACTAAAAATGATACATGTCTAACAGACGTGCATTCACTTAGTGTAAGTAATCATTTTTCAAATTTTCTAACTTTCGAATACACTAAATCACATCCCTTCAAAACTTTCAACTTTGAGGTGTAAGAGGAAATTGAAGATGGTGGCATTGATGCATGGTAGCATTCAATGGTACCTCACCAAAAAAGGGAAAATCAGGGGAAAGCCAAAAATAGCAAACCAATATTTCTCTCGAGTCCACTATCCTAGACGCATTAGATAATCGACAGTAGTATCAAATAATTGCATTATTCATCATCTTTGAGTATTTCATCTTTGAGTATTTTGATCATAACTTAGCTGTGTACGCAATACAATTCTCATGAAAAAGTGTGTTGACCTTGTAATAAAATCATTTCAATGATATTCTCTTGAAAGAGTATAAAATATATTTCTTCCGACCTTAGAGCAAATTTTATCCAGAATTTCTTTGCGCACATGAATGCAGTGAAATTTCGAAATGTTAGTGATATGATCAAGCCACTCTATAGGACACTCTCTTAGCAAAGTTGTTTTGGGCAAATGGATGAGTAAGAAACAATCAATCATGGGTTTCATGTGAGTGTTGCAGCATTGCATTAACCATGATTCATAAACAAGTATTTCACCAACAATTTTTTGAATACCAGCTTATTAAAACCCCATTGTGAAATTTAAAGATGGATTCAAACATGAAATTTCTTAAGTATCTTCTCAAATCTTTCCAAACTAGCATTCTTTTGTTTTTTTTCAAATGTGTTTATTTACCCATACTACGATGCAAGAACAAAATTAAAAAAAAAAAAAAGCAATTTCAAAAATTATGAATTGAGGTGTTGGAGGAAATTGAAGAACAAAATCTTTAATATGGTATATGGGAAATAAGCCATGAACAGTGAAATCCATACCAATATCATCCTATTTCACTTAATTGCAATCAAATCCACCCCAATTCTTCTTTAGTGATCTTATCAAATTTCTATAAATTCACCCATTGGTATAGTCGATGAAAAAGAAATGTTGAATTCAAAATACTCTGGTTTCAGAAATTTGGGGAAGATGATGGAGAGAGAACTATTTTGGACACCAATTTGGAGAGATCTATCTATCTATTACATATGGTCAAATGTAAAAATAAGAAAAATACATGAAAATAACCATTTTCTTTAACTCTCAAGGGTATCGTACTGTTCGGTAAACAATATCTCGTCTGGAATAGTTGAAAATAAGATATATACCGTGCGAGTTCTCGAAATCTCACAGGATTTTAAGCTATACTCACCCACAGACAAGCCTGTGCTTGCATAAACACATACAGTAGTTGCAAATTGGTCATCATGTAATAGAAATATCTGATCAATCAATCGAGGATGTTGGATTGTTTAAATGGAGTTTAAAGATTGAGAGGTTATTTTTTTATTGAAAGTAAGGGATAACTTTGGGATTTTTGAAGTAGATATCGGATTGAACTCCTCCATAAATTAATGACATTTCAAACGGTATGGTTTGGTACCAAGCCTTGTTGATACCTCACGAGAAATATTAAGATCTCGGGAGAATAATGAGAACTCATGAGAAATTCAATATTTGGTTAATAAAAATTAATTTTTTAATTAGGATAATTTTATTTATTTTATTTTAAGGGTTTCTAAAACCCTAATTACATGTGTAATTGCACGAGACATTAGTCTAAGAGAATCGGTATCCAAGCACCAATCGGTAAACACGCCCCACCTAAATAACATTAATAGTAATTAAGCCCCATGTGATAGGGGCAAACCCAAATAACAGGTTACCACCACCACTCCAACCACAAACCCACATTCATGGTGCCACTTCCAATTCTCCTTCGGCTTAAATCCATCACAAAAGCTTCTTCCTACTTGTTTCAAACCCAAGTAAACGATCGATACATAGTTATAATTCTTTGAATCTTCAGTTATTATATTCATCAAGAGTAGAGAGGTTATGGGATCATGTTATGATGAAATATGATGCAAGGTTTTGCCATTGATCCATACTATATCATTGCACGCGTTTCGCGCATGGTCTTTCTCTTTTCCCAAAATTCCAATGCATTAAATTTTTAGGGTAATTTGGTACTTTTAATAATTTATATTATAAAATTTATTTTAATAATTTTAAAATTATAAAAGTATCTTGGTAATTTCTCATCAATTAGAGGTATTCTAAGTTATTTAAAATTTTAAAATAGTTTTTTTCATTAATTAAGGGTATTTTTGTATATTTATACCATTGGGCCGGATTGATAATAGCACAGACTGTTGGGCTAAGATGGGCCAAATGGGTAGGCAAGAGTTTTGGTCAAGCTAGTAATGGGCCAGAAAATTGAACTGGACTATAAGTGGTGGACTGAAAGAAGTCTGGGGAGTAGAAACGAACCTGATCTGAGACGGGCCCAAAATTTACCTTAAGTATACAGACCAATTGAGCCCAGATCTGTAAATAAAGGAACACGTGTCAGGATTTTTGTGTATCAGGAGACGCGGTGACAAAAAAAAATATAATATTTCACTATAGAATTTGGGTGCTCCCTTTATAGGTAGTTCAAATAAAAGAAGATTTAATTGAGACTAAGAAATATTTTAATTAAATGATTGTTTCGTTTGTTAACCTTTTTCTTTAGTACCCATACAATCAAACCTTAAAACTTTTACTATTGATTTTATGTAAAAAGCAAAGACATTAATAAATCAGTTTTAAACTATTTATGGGTAATCTAAACCTAACAAAGAACGAGTGATGATGGTGGTAGTGGGCAGGGGTGGATCATAGAGTGGGCTCAATCGGGCTGAAGCCCGGGATGATTTATATAGCAGGGGCGGGATATATTTAGTAATTATTGTTAATATACGTATTCTTTCATAATCCCAGGAACTAATTATCATAAAAGTTAATATACAATCACTGATTCCTTCCTTGATATTAGAAATGTTAAGATATTGTAATTTGATATAGAAAAAAAAATAAAGAAGCCAACGGGATTCTCTGCTCTCTCTTTCTCTAATTTATTCTACTTTCTTCTTCAAAAAAAAAAAAAAAATACAACGAGCTCTTGTACTACGTGACTGCTGGTCGTTTGGACTTTGGGTTGCTAACCTGCCACTTTTTTATTCCTCCCATCTATTTTCGAAGATAATTTTATTTTATACAATTTTTTTTTTATTGTATTTGTTAATTGTTTTTATAATTTATAAATTAAGATTAGTTTAGGTTTTTGTATTAATTTTTTTTGTTGTTTTATTAGTTGTTTACTTATTCACAGTGAATTTCTAAAAGACCTTTGAATTAGATTTTTAGTTAATATAATTTTAATGATCAACAAAATATTATTAGTTGTCGTTGATTATTATTCATTTAGTTGTTAAATAAATTTATGGTTTTAGGTCCAATGTCAAATCGAGCACCCAAGTCATCCAAACAAAAAAAAAATATCCTTATTTACTTTGTCGATTTTAATCTAAATTTTCATTTCATTCAATTTGTGGTATTTTTTTTTTTTCTTAGTTCATCCAATCCCATCCTATTTTGAAATTCTGGATCCGCCACTGGTAGTGGGGATAATGATAGGAAATCTAAACTACTATAAAGAAAGGAGGGGAATGAACAATAACATGATGTCATCTTGTGTTTTCATAACCAGTAGTAAGTTTTTTGCCACATGGCAACATATCAAGAGTAACCGCCATGCAACATGCAAGATATTATCATGGGGACATGCAAGATATTATGATAGGCCGGGATCATAGAACGGATAACGGAGGAGTTGGTTGAGCTAACTACGTCCGGTCAACTATATAATCAGAAGAAAGCAATCTCCTGAATTACGAGTAGTTCACAGAGTAAACGTCATTACTACTTTGTGGAAGTAGAGACTTCATTCCAAGTTCATAGTCTTGAATACATAGCCAGCCTACCTAGTAGGTCCATCTTCATTCTATACACCCCCATCTCAGTTGTTCTTAAGCTCTCGTTGTAACCGTTAAATCTTATTAATATGAATCTCGCGAGTTTGTAGATCAAATTTTTGCACTCACAATTATGACATATATGTCTACCATTAGCATACTCACGCTGATACATAAAGTCGATGACCTTAAAAAGAATATGGTTTAGGTTATTATTGAAACGCCAGCTCTTCCCGATTGGTACTTAACATTATTATTCTTTCCTGTAGATTGTTATATGTTTTCGGAAGATGAGAGTTATTTAGGTTGTAAGTAAAATAGTACAAAAATCACCATCTATTCTTTTCTAAGCTACAATAATGTCAATTTTTTTTATTTAATGCTAATTTAACTGTTACTTGTACTTTTATTATATATTAAAAAAAAAAACTCTGAATTTTGCCGAGTAAAAAATTGATTCTGGCGATGATTATTTCTTAATATTCCTCAATTGCCCTTCCTTACATTTTAATTTTTCATTAAGTAAAACTTAACTGGCAATGTAAATATATTTATTATAGTGAAAGAGCATCTGCTTGCCCATCTAAAAAAATCAAGAAAATTACTAACTATTTCTTTTTTTTTCTTCTCTTTCCACCTCGCCTTTCTTTTTCTACCATTCTCAAACTACGTACATAAATTCAATACATGCTGTATTTGGTTTCCGAAATTTTGATTTCGAGAAAGCAGAGAGAACTATTGGCAGAGAAAAGAAAAGAGAACAGAGAGCGCAATCAAAAGAGGCAGAAAGAGACTCCAAGATAGAAAGAAATCTCAGCGAAGATAATTACTTGACACATTTGTTTGAACCAAAATGGAAACTGGTTTCCATTTTAAATTTAAGGAAACCATATTCCCTACACCAGAATCTGTCGGAATCTGTTTTCCTCTTTTATCTCCTAAATTGTAGGGTTGTTAATCACAATTTCCGTGGAATCTGAATTCCACCGAATCAAACGCAGCCACAATATAAAACGAACTCCATTACTCTTTATTATACGCCAGTAACAATTTTTTAAAGAGTGATCTTATTGTCTTATTCAAAAATTATCCAGAAATGTGGTGTATGAGAGGTTTGTGTGGTTTGACTAAGATCTCCCTTAGTAATTCATCCCTTTAAAAAGTTTATCAAAAAAGAATCCCACACGAATCGATCAAACCCTCGTATTTGATAACTAAACTGTTAGTTTTTCTTTAATTAATGTTGTTGCTAGATTATTAATGTTAAGAGATTTGTGCACACATGTCACCACTTTTGGGAGGTACATTTGCACAACGTCACCATTTTATTTTTTATTTGCATTTAGTTACCATTTCATCTCAGCCTCCTTAGTTGACCAAGTTAACCGTTAGTTGACTGATCAAATATACGTTGACTGAGATCGAGGTTCAATAAATTAAGAAATTGAAGAACAACGAAATGAAGAAGAATAACAACAAAGTGAAAAGACAAAAAAAAAAAAAAAATACCTAAGTCTTTCTTGTGTTATAGAGTTTGACCAGGTCAAAGTTGAGTTGACTATTAGAATTGACGAAGCTGAGACGGAATGGTGACGAAATGGAAATAAAAAAAAAATTAGTGACAGTGAGCAAATTTAGCCCAAAAAAGTGGTGACGAAACACAAATTTTCTCTGATGTTAAACTGTTAGTTTCTTGATTTTTTTGCAATGCTAATTAAAATGTCAGTTCTTTTGACAATTAACCTTCTTTTAAACTGTTAGGTTTTTAATGCTAATTAAATGTTGACTTTTAAACGTATACATAATTACATGTGGTTAAATTTGTGCACTGTATATGTTAAATAACTTGAAAAAACAAAGATGATATCAATGGAAAACAAATCTGTAGTTGCATATCATTTATGTATAGTTTTGTTCATAGGTGAAAATATCGTGCGTGCCGGGCGGATATTCGCGATATTTTCCGTTTTTTCAGAGATCGGCACGGTACGGATCACGGCATATATTCGGATATTAAAACACCCCATGCCGGTCGGCATTTATCGGATATTCGCGGCATAAATCGGCAAAAACCGATATTTATCGAAATTTTGGAAATTTTCGATTTTAAAATTAACACATTTATTTTTAATCCCCCCGAACTAGAATTTTCGATGAGATTATCAAAAAAATGTCCAAAAGGCACTAGACGTTTGGAAACTTTCGCGACGAACTTGATGGCCCTCCAAGAGCAATATATCAGAAAGAAACGAAAAAAAAGCACGCCCATACCAAAGTGAAGTTCTCTCTCACTTTTGGCAAACCAGTATACAGTTTGTATCCAAGGTTTGTTTTTGTGTAATGAATAATTGGTATCGAATTGGTAACATAGGAACCTCCCAAAGTGATGATTCCAGTGTACCATCCTACCAAACCCAACCAGATGACAGTGGTTCTTGGTTTCCTAATATAGGGAGTTGGTTGGCCCCAATGACAAGTGGGTCCGACGTGCAGTCAGCCGATACATTAATGCCGGTTCAACAATACTCGAGATTTCCTATATTTGAATCATTTGCTCCGTATTGTATGGATCAAGATGCATATGATATGCATATTGACCAATTCAGGTCGTACGAGCAAACAATGTCATGGGAATATTACTGTACTGAGTTCGTCCCCACACGTATGCGACTCGAAGCTCATCGGTTTGACAAGGGGCGTCTATCATTCTGGGGTTAGCATGTCTTTTATTTTGATTATTAAAATAAAACTATGGGTTGAGTTGTAATGAGGTTGTTTGTGTTTAGTTCTTGTATTGTAAACATATAAAATTTCTATGAATATCCGCCCGATATTTACGATTTTTTCACCTATGAGTAAAACTATCTTGTGTAATAGTTCCGTCTTAGCTTCCTTGTATGATTTGTCGTGTGTTTAATTTGTAATGTATGTTTTTCTTTTAATTATAAGTTTATATATCGAAATCCGCGAAAAAACACGTAAAGTGCAGAAAACCTCCCAATTTGCCGAATTTTTCGCGAATATCCGCGGCATAAACCGATTTTTTCGAATTTGCCAAACCAATACAATCCGACACATGAGGTCGGATATCCGCGATATTTTCCGGTTTTTGGGGGATCGGATATCCGCCCCTAAACGATATTTTAGCCTATGGTTTTGTTTACGACATGTGTTGAGTTATCCGCAGGTTTATTTCAACAATGTAGAAAAGATTGTTTCGACAGATGCCAGAGGTTGTTTTGGTCAACAGTAATGGAGAAATTTTTGTGTAACATGAAATGCCAATGGAGTCACTGTTGTGACCCAGGTATGATATGCTAGAAGTAGTACATTCTAATATCAAAGACCTGATCAAGTTGGACTGTTGGATAGAATTCAGAGATTGTATAAATGGTGATCTTTCTTACCGAAAGTAAATAGTAAAATTGAATTGCGCAATAATTTGCTCTGTTCTGCTCCTCTGGTCTACTTTCTGTCCATGCAAGCGGTTTTTTTTTTTTTTGTTAAAGTTAACATTCTATTAACATCAGATAAAAGCATATACATTCCTGATCAGCATACAACCGAGGTTGTATCGTCAGTTGATCCTACCATTCCAGCAGCACAAGGAGACAAACCCCCTTGCCTCTAACACCCAAACTGCTGGCAGAGTTCACTAAACATACAGAAATTTACACATTCTTTCTCTGTATTTTAAACTGGGTCAGGCGTCCGGACAAATGTGCAAACTTTTGAAGCTTGTCAGTTGGCTGCCTTAGTTGTCGATCATCAGCACGAACATTGTCAAGGCCCAGGCAGTGTAACTCGTAGCTAATATAATCTTATGGGTTGATCAGATCTAAATTTATTCCAATTATGATTGAGGTGGTCCCAAATTTTTTGTGATTCGATTTAGTAATATGGTATCGACGATTACATGTGATTTGCATTATTATTCACCACAAACTTACCTTTTTGTAGCAACTAATGATCGAAGAAACAAGCAATGCACAAACCATGAGTAAGAAACAATATTCTGAATTCTGATCAACGGCAGTATATGTGAGTACAACTGTACAAGTGTACATCAAGACCACACATGAATTAAAAGGAGGTTTTTTCCTTGTACTTACACTACGCGTCTCTATCGCAAGAACAAAATTGCAGCAATTCAAAACTTTTCAGGAGGTTTTTTCCTTGTACTTACACTACGCGTCTCTATCGCAAGAACAAAATTGCAGCAATTCAAAACTTTTCAATTGTGTTGTTGGAGGAAATTGAAGACGACTTAAATTGCAAATCATTGGAGAGCATTTCTTCCAAACACCATTGTAATCAAAAGGCGCGCGTCCATGCAATAAACATCTCTATCATCCAGTATTGTATTGTTTCACATGAACAACTATCATCCTTAATATATGTGATACCCCCAATTACACATATTTTGTTATACTATAATTATATGGGAAATACGAAGGCAAAACACAAACCAGAGAAAGATGATGATTTTGTGATTAATTATTATTCATGCTTTGGATTGATATTATAAAGTTTATATGACCAAGCCACATAAGAATTGTCATCAGCATCATCAGTAGTACGTATTGTCTTCACGTCCCAGAAAGTAAACAGACTTCTCTTCCTCCATTGTCTCTTGAGCTCTCTTCATTATTTTGATTTTAGAGTTTTGAATCTGTCTCTATACATTTGGGCTATATTTATAGCCAAATCCACATTCCAAACGTATCAATTGAGGTGTAGGAGGAAACTGAATATCTATTAATTACTCCCTCCGTCCCAAATTATAAGTACCTTATTCTTTTTGGGTTGTCCCAAAATATAAGTCCCTTTTCATATTTCAATACATATTAATTAAGTTAAATTGTTCTATTATCTATATTATCCTTAGTTTGGAATTAGAGTAGGAGACTATGTTTAATAAATAAAATCCATTAAATAGGGGTAAATTTGAAAGTATAATTAATAGACAAATAATAAATGATGTTTTCTTAATAAATAGAATATTCCAAAAGGTACTTACAATTTGGGACAGAGGGACTGCGGGAGTAATAGGTACCCAGCATGAATCTGATAGCCTGGTTCATATTGGTTTATGAACTCTATTAAACAATCATCGTTTTTAATGACAGACACAGATAATACAAATGAAATGACTATGGTAAATGCTAAAAAAATTAACGTCAGTTGGTAGAGTTCAGAATTTGATAATTACCTACTCCCAGTTGGTCGTTTCTAAAAATTACCGATCGCCCATTTAAAAAAAAAAAAAAAAATGGCAGGACAAATATGATGGTTTGGAAATTTCTTAATAAATATCACAGAGAATTGAACTGGTCTACAATCATATAGATTTGTGATTTTTTTTTTATAAAGTTTCGCTTTATTGAATGAAAACATTACAAAAAGTGAGAAAGGGTCTCACTTTGAAACAAAGAACTGAAGCAAAGCTTCCCCAAAAACAAACCAGCAACATTTAACTATGCCTTTGTTGATACCAGAAAGCCAAGATCTATGGACCTGATATCTAACATGTTGATACCGACATCGTCACCAAAAAGGTTACTGCTAGCTGGACATACATATTGTATGACTATTGGTGTATAAATTCTGAACCATTGAAAATTTGGCAGCCTTAATAAAAGTGGTACGGTGTGGATACATGTAACCTAATATATATAGATACCAGCGTATAACAAGACCATCAGATTTGATTTCATCATATAAGTCATTGCTTTGGCTTTCTCTGATCTTGTAGTTAAACTGACCGGTACAGACATCTTAAATTAGCCATTTGAGGGGTTGGAGGAAATTGCTAAATGAAGTAAAATGCTTTATCCCACTGTGGGGTCTTTGAAGGAGGCAATTTATCCGTCTTTGAAGCGATCAATGCTAAATGAAGCGATCAATGAGGTAAAATGCTAAATGAAGCGATCAATGACCAATTTTTCCCACTGTGGGGTCTTTGAAGGAGGCAATTCCTGAGGGCAATAAAAGGTAGTGGCCTGCAATTCTGCAAAGATTATGCGCCACCAATATTCCTTTCAACTAAAATATCGCGTCAGACATCAGGATATGAATGTATGATTCTTAAGTATTGCAAAAGAAGGGGCCTGCTGATAGAGCTGGGCGGGGAGGCTATACTAGTTATCAGGTCAGAGAGACACCTGTGCCAGAGAAAAGAATAGAAGAAGCATCTGACTCCTTCATGCATGCTCAGATTTTTCTTGTGCATGAAGAACAGTAGGTATATCCATTAGTAATTAATCCATATAGCCACATAAGGTATATGGCACATAATGCAGCTAGTAATAAACATTGCAGAGTCTTCAACTTTAATTGTATGTCCTCTACTCCTTTGGTTTTTGTGCTCATGGTTAAACAACTTAACAAGCACCTATATGTGATTCGCATCATCATTAATGAAAAACTTGTCTCTCCACCACCTGACAAAGCAAGTACAAGAAAGCAATGTACACACCAATACCAAATACAGTATGCAAAAGCATATATACAATTCGTTACAAAAAAATATATACTATATATCATTCCGAAGTTGAATAATGTAAACATTACCCGGTCAGGCATGCATATAAAGTTGATAGGACCCTGTTATAACTTTCCACAATATTAGGAGGGTTTTCATTTACAGACAAACCCACACTTACATGGCAAGCTAGAATTTTTTTTTGCAACTGTTCCAAACTTATGGATTGAGGGGTAGGATGAAACTGATGACAACATTACCAATTATCAAGTAGGTTTTTATGGTTCTTATTACACAATCACGGTTCTTACATGGAACAAAAAATAAGACAAATGAAAAGAAATGATAGTAAACCCTAAAACATTGTCAGTCAGTTGTGATGCTCATATCTTACACAAATACATACCAATTTGCTGATGTGATGCTGGTAGGAGGTCCATCGGTGCTTATCGAAGGAATTGTTGATGCTGATAAAAAGTCAGAAACTAAATATACTTTTTATGTCGAATATTTGTATCGTGAAAGTTGAATAGATTCTAGTATGAAATTCTTGGTTTGGAATAATTGTATTGTGATGTCACGATGTGTTGTTATTTATAATTTTACCCTTGATATAATAATTCCGAATATTACGGTTGATATTTCTTTGGCATGTTGTTTTATATTTTTTTTTAATTAAAAAAAGTTTTTGCCACAAACTAGGACGGTGGCTTAAAGTAGTTTACACACCCATTAATTAGCCACAACCCATTATTGTGGCAAAAAGGGCTCTTTTGCTACAGCCAATTACTATGGTAAAATGGGCTCTTTTGCTACAACCCATTATTGTGGTAAAAAGTCTTTTGCTACGGCCCATTACTGTGGTGCAATAACTCTTTTGCTACAGCCCATTAGTGAGGCTTCTACTACCTGACTATAAGCCACAGGTGCTTTACCTATATCCCATGCTACATGCTTGAGCTGTGGCAAAAGGTGTTTAGCCACAGCTATGGTCTGTGGCAAATATCAAGTTATTTAGTAGTGTATATAAAATGTGTATTTATATTACCTTGTTGAACTATGATTACCGTTGTATGATATGATTAAACTCAAAGGGTACATTTTACAAAGCCAATATACAAAGACTGGGCGAAGTTAACAGAATTTGTAGATGGTACCCTCCTAGCCATACGGGGGCAGTTTATCAAGGTGAACACGCTGATGGGGCATCTGGGGGTAACCCTGGTGAGTCAGGCCGGCCTGGGAGCTATGTTTAGAGATAAGCAGTGTAATGTAGTGGGAACAATCTGCCAGGGATTGGAACCAGGTACTAGCTTTGTTGTTGTGTGTTGGGCTATTGTAATGGCTATGCCTATGGAGTTTGCAGTGCAACAACGGTGGTCTCATTTGTGGATTGAGTCTGATTCTATGGTTGTTGTGCAGACATTTAGCAATAGGTCTGTACCATGGATAATGGAGAATAGGTGGAAGGAAGCTGGGGCCTCTCTTCAGCATGTGATGATTTCTTCTACATGGAGAGAGGTTAACTTTGCTGTGGATAGCATGGCAAACAGGGGGTGTTGATCTGGGACCAAATGTGGGAGAAAATTCTGTTTGTAGGCTTCCATTTCTCATGAGAGTGGAGGACCCAAAGAGTTTGTACTTTAGGTTTGAGGGCTAGTGCACCCACTGCTTGCTCTGACTTGTGTTTTTCTTTTTTTTTTCTTTTTGTTATTCTTTGCTTTCGCATCAATAAAATTTACAACTTATCCAGGAAAAAAAACCCAGAAGCTAACATAATTGTGCTTAAACTCGAAAAACCGATTGAGCAACTAAATGCAAATATCGATCAAAATTTAGTGAAGACTTGAGAAAAGACACTTCAATTCCACTAGTAATGACTATTTGTGTATAGATTCTCGATTGGCAGTGGTGTAGAAACTTGTAACCCATACGTCGTTGCTTTCGCTTTCTCCGATCATGTAGTTAAAGGTGTATAGAGATCTTTGATTAGCTATTTAAGGGGTAGCGGGTTTCCCTCAAATATCCCTTGCCAATAAAATATAAACAAAAAAATTAGCCATTTGAGGCGTCGGAGGAAATTGATCGAAGATTATTGATCGAAGATTATGTGTAACTAGTAAAACCCATGGTACTGCCATGACTATCATTAATTATTTTAAGAGTACTCTTAAAGACTTGTCGTCATATCATGCATTAATAAAATTGCTTACCAAAATTACAAAATATTAGTCCATATTATTTTTAAAAATATAATAATTAATCTAATAAATAATAAACAATATTTTGTAGAATAAATATCTCTATCAGCTCCATGTATCCCTTTTAAATTTTTTGTATATCATTTTCTTTTTCATCAAGTCCATATATGTATCCTCTTCTTCTTCTGGTGGTATATCTTCTATTGTTGATCTGAATATTTCCATTATTTTCTCATCTCTGATTGTTTCCAAAAAAACATTTGGATACATTATTTGTCCATAATAACTTGTAAGTATGCCGTACTGGTGGTATATCTTCTATTGTTGATCTGAATATTTCCGTTATTTTCTCATCTCTAATTGTTTCCAAAAAAGCATTTGGATACATTATTTTTCCATAATAACTTGTAAGTATGCCGTAAAGATCAGCTGCATACCATCTGTTATCAATACCTTTAAAAATTAGCTCTTTCCTATGTTCTGTGTCCATCCCTAAGCGATTGGTTAACGTATTTTGATACAGAAAAAAGACCCATCAGTTTGATGTTATTAAAAATAAAAATATCTATTCAACTAAAGATAATCATGTGTATTACAATAATAAAAATAAAAATCATATATGGTATGACGAAATGAACAACCAATTTCTTCAAAGAAACCATTTAATAAAAGTTTTTGTGACAATAATTTTATCCAAAAAATAATGACATATCAATAAATTGCAGTCTTCAATGTTGTTCTATTGAAATACATATCAATAAATTGCAGTCTTCAATGTTGTTCTATTGAAATACTACCTTACATAATAATGTGTACGGTCATGAGAAAGCTACTGCTAGACATACCTATCCTATGACTATTTGTGTATAGATTCTCGATTGGCAGCGGTTTAGAAACTTGTAACCCATATATATTAGTCATTGCTTTCGCTTTCTCCGATCATGTAGCTAAAGGTGTATAGAGATCTTTGATTAGCCATTAAGGGGTAGCAGGTTTCCCTCGAATATCCCTTGCCAATAAAAAATAAACAAAAAAATTAAATTGATCGAAGATTATGTGTAATAAGTTCATTAAAGGTATCCAGACCTCGGATTCATCAATAATTTGAACAGTACATCAAATTTAAGTTGAAATCATAGAGTAATAATGTTTGATTTAAATAAATAACAAGTATATGTCAAATAAAACAATATCATCTTGATTCTTCATAGATATACTTGATTGAAAAGTGCCGACGTACGTTCTCATTCTCGTACATCACAAGAATTGGATCTCATATTGATGGCATGGAAGCCGGTATGAGAGTATGGGACAGTGCAGCAGTCACTAATCTAAAATTTGGTAGAAATCAAAGTGGCGTCAGCCCATAACCCAGGTCCAGGATCAAAACCTGGCTTTGCTATTTTTTTCTAAAAAAAAATAAATAAATAAAAATCAACAATTTAGTTTTACATTTTTTTTTTCTTAATACAGGGTTCTTCATACATACAATCACAGTCTCACAGATATGGTTTGAGCAAGAAAAATGAGCTTTTGAACCATTAAACTGCTTTCACATAAAAGATTTGATGCAGAACAGTGCTGACGTCATCACCAGCAAGGCTGACATCATCGTCAGAAATTTATTTTTTTTATTTTTTTATCTTATTTAGTAATTTCTAATTTAGAGTCTAGAAGTTCTAGAATAGTTGGTTTACTACTAAGTTGATATTAGAAATCAAAATACAAAGACTTTGAATTGTATTACTAATATCAACTTAATAGTAAACCAACTATTCTAGAACTTCTAGACTCTAAATTAGAAATTACTAAATAAGATAAAAAAATAAAAAAAATAAATTTCTGACGATGATGTCAGCCTTGCTGGTGATGACGTCAGCACTGTTCTGCATCAAGATTACATTGTATAATACTGAGTTTATTAATTCCGTAAACCTGATTACATATATATAAAGACCAAACCAAGTTTAAACCCTGATTTCATATACTTCACAAACACGATCCTTAAGCAGTTCAAACTTCAAACACTAACTCTAGTAGTATTACTAATCACTCGACTTTAGGAGGTTGTGGAAAACATGTCCATCTGTTCGTTTTGAAAAAAAAAAAAAAAAAAAAACACACAAAAAAAAAATCCAATCCTCCTCTTTTCTCTCTCTATTTCTCAAAACTGTTTTCTCTCTCCTAAAGTCGGTCCTCACTGCCAACAGTTCTATACAATGAAACCTGTCTAAATGCGCGTCAAAAACGCACACAAATTATTAGTCCCATGAGGATATATTAATTTTAGCTTTATAAACTGCAAATGCACATTTTTTCTTAGTCCCAAGGCTGTGCATTTAAGAGGTTTGTATTAGTTGATGGACCGTGCATCAGTGCAGGACTGCAGACCATTTACCCATCTATTTTGCTTTGTTCTCTAGACTAGTTTTCGGGTTTTCGCCTTTGTCATTGGGCTTTTACAATATTTAAAACCCAACCCATTTACCAGTCCTTAACTCCAATGGGCTTTAAATTCTCTCTAGGTCCATCCCACTAACTAACGCATACATACAGCACTACCAGGCTACCAGCTTATTACTCTATCTATACGCCATAACCGCGAATCTTTCGTTTCTTCAAACTACTTTTCTTCTTAATAGATTACGTTACTAACAGAGTTTTACTTACTTAGGGTTTTGAAATCGACAAAGCGGGCGATTTCAATTTCAATTTCAAATTCTTCTAATCAATTGATCATTGCATTCAACTGTAAGTTTAACATCAATTTCATCTAAATATTTCCATATTTTGAATAATTTGATTTGATTTGAATTTGAATTTTAAATTTTTTGTTTTAATTTAGGGTTTTGATTTGGTTAATCCAAGGTTTTGATCTTTGCTGGAGCTTGAAACCTTGAAACTTATGAACTTCAATTGTTTCTGCATGTTAGTTGTTTTTTATTTAGAATTTTGGATTTTTTTTGATATTTTTTTATTAAGTTTGGTTCATTGAATGAAGCTGAAAACATTGGTAGTTAGTAGATGTAGTTAAATTATATGAGTTGTTTTGAAGTGAAACGTATGATATATGTAGTGAATAGTGATTAGGTTATTCTTGACAATGGACAATGGCATCATTTGAAAGGAAAAAATTAATTAATAATGCAATGACGTGTTGATCTAGTCGCCACCAAAGCCATAAAGGACTATCTAAATTAAGCTCCAAGTGTATCATAGGAACAACAAAAATAGGGTTCTTTTGTGTACTTATGGATGCTATTGTCATTTTTTGTAGTTTTGATAGTTTTTGTGAGTCAATGGATTGTACCTATTTGCACAAATACCTTGGCGATTCCTAATTGTTAATACATAGAGTCCCATAACAGATAGGAGTTTGCTATCTGGATATTGTCACGAGAACTTTACGCTATGTATTCAAATCTAGTCGCCACACCAGGACTATCTAAATTAATTTGTTTCTACTGATAAGCTCCAAGTGCATCATAGGAACTACAAAAATAGGGTTTTTTCTGTGTACTTATAGATGTTATTGTCATTTTTTTTTTCATTCTGATACCTATTTACACAAATACCTCGGCGATTCCCAATCGTTAACACATAGAGTCCCATAAGCATAGATTTATATGTAACATGTATGATTATGAGCATTGGCCTGTGTAGTTGTAGATTTGTTTATCTGTTACATGAACTTGTATAGAAGTTTGCTATTTGGATATTGTCACGAGAACTTTTACACTATGCATTCAAGTGTGAGTCTTGAGGCTTATGTTTTCAGCCTTATATGTTAGGTACTTAGGTGCATACATGTGACTAGCTTCCTAAGTTGAAGTTGGATTTGGATTACTGAAGTTGCCTAAGGAGCATTGTGACCTGGGTTTTAGCATATTTGTCTTTTTGTTACTCCTAAATCGCAGCCTTAGATGTTAAAGTCTTTAAGCATCCAAATTCGTGCACGAGCATTTTGGCTTTTAGCTCATTTTGACACATTAGGTTTGTTATTCTGTTTGGTATTTGCATCGTACGAGTTTTAGTCGAATATCATGGTAGGCAGTCTATATGTATTTTTTTGCTACCCCATAAGTTCCACAGCCTTAGATGTTGAGGACTTGGAGTATCTAACCTCTTTTAAAGACTAGTTAACCTTTATTTTATTTTAAAACACCAGGAGTATTATTCTGTTTGTTATTCTTACTATTAAGTTGTTATGTTCATATTAGACGCTATATATTATTCCTTTTGTTCCCCCATTTCCTCTTTACATGATTAAATGTAGTTGGATACTACATGTTGATATGGCAGTACTGGTTTGACAACTGTTGGAATGCTTCGGAGTTTGTTAGAATTAAATGGTCAAATTGGATTATTAGGATTTTCTTGTTGACGCTTCTGGTTTATTCAAGTAGCCTAGTGCGAGTTAATTGTTCTGATATACTGATTGGTATAATGGTTGTCAGGAAAGTAGATATGCTGTCTAGATAGATGCCAGACCATGTGAATCCTCTTCATGATATCTGTGATTTGACTTGCAAATGTTGCACATTTCTGAGTGGATGGGTTTCCAGCTTCATTGTGAGACATGTCCCGGTTTTGGTAATTGCAAATTTTAGTCTCTGTTTACTTCGCGAATCATTGCTAAATTCTGGTGTATATTTTCAACGAAGATAAGATTCAATTTTATTGATTTTTGATTTATTTCCTCCATGCAGTTTGTGAAACCAGGTGAAAATTGTCGTTCTAAATTTTCTATACAACGGGAAAATCGTTTAACCGCTATGGCTCAAATGGATCCTATAGATATACTCTCTTCAGATAGTGATAATGAAACAGAACCTGTTAGGGGAAATGAACTTTCGTTACCAATGGGATCTGCTGCTTCTTCCATGACGAGGAAGCTTCCATTATGGCCTTCTACTAGTACCACAAAGCACAATGGTAGGGTGTCAACCTGTGTAGATGAAAGGCTACTTGATGTTTGTCTGTAACAACATATGCAAGTATCATTTTGTTGCTTGAATTTGCAGGTTACAGTGGATCATCTCGAAGTCAACAATTGCCTGAGAGAACATCTTCTTCTGCTGAAAGGCCAGAAAGTTATAACCACCTATCTGTGGATGAATACCAGAAACTTCCAAGTTCTATATACAGAGGTACAAGTCCAAACCAGCATATGTCCCTTGTGGGTGATCCAAAATCATCCAAAGCTAATATGAAGTCGGTACACGTGGATAATGGTTTATACATTGAGGATCTTGATAAGAGTGTTAGCTCTAGTTACAAAGATAGGCTTGGAAATGGTTATGGAAACGTTTCCCAACACCCTCTAAAGAGATCTCTTCCACCATCTTTTCATTCATCTGCATCGACTGCTAATGCTCAAGCTTCTATGGGGAATGGGGGCAACTTTAAGAGTTCTGATGCTCACAATAAAAGTTATCAGTCTTTCGATACAAATAGCATTGATCGCAAGGTTCATACAACTAATAATTTTGGTGGGAAAAACAGTGATGAAGTTTATATGTATGAACATAGTGGAAGTAGGCTCTTACCTCCATCTTTGATGCATGACAAGCTTCTTCCTTGTTCACAATCTGCTGGTTCAAGTAATTCTGCATATAATCCTGGTGGGACAGAAGATAGACCTACAGATGATGAGAGACTTGTCTTTCAAGCTGCAGTCCAGGTAATCATCCATTTTTGTGTGCATTCTTTTGCTGCTGATTTTCCCTTATGAGCCGCCTGGCTTCTTCTTTTGAAGTCTTTGAAATTTTGGTGGTGGGAGGTCTCTTTTGAATTCCTTCTTCACTTGGTTCTCTTTATCCTTCTTACATTTATCACCATCAAATAAACCTCACAAAATGTTCACACTTATTTCCTTTGATGCCTTAGCTTTTTAGGCAAGCTGTTATACATTGCTTATCCATGGTGCCATTCCTCACTCCATTTGGAGTTCCTGAAACCAGCATCCTTGGGTCGAGTCTCCCAAGGTTCCATGAGGGACTTTTTATGGGTTTGCTCTTCCTGAGCCCTGAGGAGTATCCTGTTTTGGCTGCCCTATGTTTCTCGTACGATTGTATACAAGAATATGATTGGTGTTTTGGGTGTAATCATGAGCATTAGTTATAGGGTCCATTTTGAGTGTCATGCTTTTGATGAGACTTGTTCTTTTGTTGAATTGATTCATGTTCTTTTGTCTACTATTTTTCAAATAGATCACCTTGTTTTACATTCAAGTTGCTCTCTTCATTTGTATGATTGATAGTTATTGTTTGAAGAGAAAAGGACATGAAATGAAACTTATGTTTATTTATGTTTTTGTTTTTGGATAGAATCTTTCTCAACCAAAAGTAGAAGTTGATTTACCTGATGGCCTATTGGCGGTTCCTCTTATGAGACACCAGGTTTGTTTTATATCATGTTATACCAAAACGAAATTCATCTTCTATCTCACAATGCTTACTTTGTCTAATCGAACAGAAAATTGCCTTAGCATGGCTTAGCCAGAAGGAGACTACTAGTGTGCATTGTTTGGGTGGAATACTGGCAGATGATCAGGTTACATGTTTGTGGTTATCTGTGTATACTTTTTAGTTTCTGTATAATATATTGCTGGTGACTTTAGGTACGATACTCATTATGCTTCTACTTGACAGGGCCTTGGGAAGACCATATCCATGATTGCTCTTATACTACTTCAAAAATACCTACAGTCTATGTCAACTACAGATGATCTACAAACTGTAAAAACTGAAGCATTCAATTTGGATGATGATGATGAGGGGATTTCTGAATCAGTGGATTTGAACCAGAGCGTAAAATCTGATGAAATTAAACCAGTTTTAAAGGTTAGTGGTGTCGTGCCAACATTTCATAAAGGGAGGCCAGCAGCTGGTACATTGGTTGTTTGTCCAGCAAGTGTTCTTCGCCAGTGGGCAAGGGAGTTGGATGACAAGGTTACGGACAATGCCAAACTTTCTGTTTTGATATATCATGGAGGCACAAGGACAAAAGATCCTGTTGAGCTAGCGAAGCATGATGTGGTTGTAACTACATATTCCATTGTAGCTAATGAAGTTCCAAAGCAACCCTTAGTTGATGATGATGACGAAGATCAAAAAGATGGAGAGAAGTATGGATTATCATCTGAATTTTCCAACAATAAAAAACGGAAAAAGGCACCTAATGCTAACAAGAAAGGAAAGAAGGGTAGAAAGGGATTAGATAGTTCTTCTATTGACTGTGGTGGCGGGACACTTGCAAAAGTTGGCTGGTTTAGGGTTATACTAGATGAAGCTCAAACCATTAAGAACCACAGAACTCAGGTAGCTAGAGCTTGCTGTGGTCTTCGAGCCAAAAGAAGATGGTGCTTATCTGGAACTCCTATACAAAATACAATTGATGATCTGTTCAGTTACTTTAGATTTCTGAAATACGACCCATATTCTGTTTATAAATCTTTTTGTTCTTCTATAAAATATCCAATATCCAAAAATTCTGCTCATGGTTACAAAAAGCTTCAAGCAGTTTTAAAGACAATAATGCTGCGCCGCACAAAAGGTGAGTCTTTTCTTATATTTGTTTGTTGTTGAGCTTATTTATTACTCCATAGATTGTGAATGTATATATTCATGTCTTGTGGGCTGTTGCCTGCTTGTCATGTTGTTTGACCTATTTTTCTATCATCATCAATTTATAAAGAAGTTATCTCATGTTGAACCGGAAAAGAAGTTGCATGAAATAACTACGTACAAGGCTTGGAAACCATGTGTATGCTGCAATGTAAATGAACATGGAAAAAGTTCTGATAGATCCTTTGAAAACAGAAAAAGGAGGTTACGTCCACATCTACTTTCACCCAAAACCAAAGCAGAGGCGCCCCTGTAGAGGCAAGATAACCTTCACAATGGATCATCCATTCAAACACTATGTTTTCAGATGTGATTCCATCATGAACCATGAGGGCACATGATAGTTTTTTTTATAGAGAAGTGCTGTACTGTTGTATTGCAGTTTGGTTTTACTGTTTTGTGTGACATAACTTCTCGCATATTATACTTGCTTTCTGATATAAATTACCTTTACTGATTTGAAAAAAAAAATGGAAAAGACAAGGAACAATGTGTCTGAAATTATGCATTTTGATCTTGGTAGCCGTCCCACTTAGAATTAGACCTATAGCCTTACTCCTTTTAGAACAGTATGGGTCATTTGATTTCGAGAACTTGTGGTTAGCAGGAAACTAGGAAGAGCAGAAGGTGTTTGCACATCCATACAGAAAGGTGAACGGTGAACCTAAGGCAAGGATAGGCTGGGATTTGCTAAAGATGGATATGTTCAAAAGGAAGTGCAATAGATGCTTTTGTCAGGGGCACATTATGAAGGAACTCATAGATTAGAACCTAGGCAAATTCTGAGAAGTATCTTTCCTTGTGGCTGTAGTTCCCGATGCCATAAATGATTTGGATTGCCAACCGTACCTTTTGGATTCTGTGAGTGAAGCTCTGCTGAGCCATTGACTTTTAAAACAAGAAATAGACTCTTAAATCTTTTCCAAAGAAATACATTTACGATCAGCTGTATCGTAGACAATGTTGGAGCTCCTGAAGTTGGTTTGAACTCCATCCAGTGATCCTTTGGCTTCTGAGTAATTGATGTTTTTTCTATTTCCAGAGGAGAGTATGAGTAGACTTCAAAAAAAGGGTCAAACTTCTTAGCAATTTTATAAAAGCTAAACTCATAGTGTTTATCTGTAGAGCTTACTTAATGTAACAGACTTATATATATTGCATGTTTCACGCATTACTAGATGATGTATTAAACAATTAAACAATTTGTATTACATTGAGCATTGCTTATGTTTACTTTTTGTCTTAATCTATTTTGTCTTTCTCTTAATATAGGAACACTGCTTGACGGGGAACCTATTATTAACTTGCCACCTAAATCAATCAGTTTGATGAAGGTCGATTTCTCTATTGAGGAGAGAAGCTTCTATTCTAAACTAGAGGCAGACTCACGCTCACAGTTCAACGTGAGCAACGTTTCTTTCAATTATATGTTTTATATGACAGATGATTTATATTGTCCAGGATGAACCTATGGTAATCATGCTGATGAATTGTTAATATTTTCCTTTCAAACTGATTAGGTTATCGTTAATTTATATTCCACATATGACAAATGCTTTCAGATGTTGGTTGGTTTGCTCCCAGGGTGGAGGTTCACTCTGTGATCCCTTAAGGCTTTGATTGTAGCTCTTCTTCTTGGAGATTTAGAATCACTTAAAATGCCTTTAAAATCAATATCTTTTTTTTTTAATGTGTGATTCATAACTAAAATATATATTTATATATGTAATTATTTATTTTTCTAGAGTTGATGTCACCAAATTTTTATATTAAGTTATCTTCTTATATACAATAATTAATGTTCTGAGTTTTATAGTATTTTATAGCTTTGAGGTTTGCGACTTAATGCTTGGGACTTGGGTGGTAGGACCCAAGATCTTGGGATCGAGTCCCACCTTTATAGAGAGAAGGGATTTAGGTGAAAATATAGATTATTAAAAAAAAGAAAAGGTTTACGACTTAAGGTTTTGGTTAGTTATATGTTACATTTGATGCTTTAGCTATTAAAATCATTCCTTATGCAGGGTCAGTCTATATTTTGGATGGTTTACATATTTATATGTCAGGTCTAAAGTGCACCAGATGCAGGGGTTTATATATTTCATTGTTCTCATCACTTTTCCGTCTGCAGTTATTGTTGATGTTATTGATGATTGTTATTACTATTTGGCAAGCAAGTGTGTTTCTAGTGCTCTTCAATGTTGCATTGATTTGATTATCTATTGTTTATGTATGCATTTAGTAAATATTTGTAGGTCTTCTTTGTCACAGGCATATGCTGCAGCTGGCACGGTGAACCAAAATTATGCAAACATTCTTTTGATGCTTTTGCGACTTCGCCAAGCATGTGATCACCCTCTTCTTGTTAAAGGGGATATGTCTGATTTTGTTGGGAAAGCTTCTGTAGAGATGGCAAAAAGACTTCCCAGGGAATTGCTTCTCAATTTACTCAATCTCTTGGAAGACCCAATCTGTAGCTTATGTGGTGTAAGTTTATTTAACTTCATACACCTTTTTCTTTAGTATAAGATTGCATGATGCTGTTCGGAACGATACAAAAGTAAGATCTAGAGTTGTAAAGGGTATTCATTCAAATGAATATGTGATGTTGATTACCTATATGAGCCAGAGGGAATGGTGTCTGGAGACATTATTAGTAATTAATATAAATGAATTTAATAGTCTAGCAACTAATGTCGGGTATAAGAAGAAAGTTTCCCATTTTTGTTCATAAGGAATGGACAGCTTAACTTATGCCTTACATCCAAGAGAAAAGTAGGGATCTATGATACCCAGGTTATTGAAGTTGGCCAAAGTATTGGGAACTTATGTCCTTGATATCAGTTGTCCCTAGGTAGATGTATGGACTGCTGATGTGCCGTGTTTGGATATGTGCCACTGTTGCATTCACAATCTAAATACACATGGTTTGAAATTCGCCTTTTAAGATAGCAAATTTCTTGTGTTGCTTATAGGGAAAGTGGGTGCAAATCCTAACCAAAAGTCAAAACTGAAGTAGAAGTCAATTATGTAATGCATACAGGGAATTTCAACATTGCTTCTCAAGTCTTCTAACATGTGCTTTTTACAGGACCCACCTGAGCAGGCTGTTGTCACTATGTGTGGTCATGTCTTTTGCTATCAGTGTGTATCAGACTACTTAACAGGCGACGACAATTTTTGCCCTGCTCACGAGTGCAAAGAACAACTTGGTACTGATGTTGTTTTCGCCAAAGCTACTCTAAGAAATTGTATTACGGGTTATTCTCATGATGATACCACAAGTTCGTCTGAAGGCACAGACAAAACCTTAGTTCTGCAGGATATGTATACATCATCAAAAATTAGGGCTGCCCTTGAGATTCTTGAAAAACATTGCAAGTTGAAGAAATTTTCTAACAAATACTTGGAGTGTAGCGATTTTGATGATTGTGTTGCAACAAATTCCTGTCAAGCGGAAAGATCAGTCAAAGCTATTGTTTTCTCTCAATGGACTGGCATGCTCAACTTAGTTGAGAATTCATTAAAAAATACTTGTATACGATACAGGAGATTTGATGGAACAATGTCCCTAGCTTCAAGAGATAAGGCTGTGAAAGATTTCAACAACGACCCAGAGGTATGACTGACTATTACACTCAAACAATTTTTTTATGTAACTTTAATCGATAGTTTTTGCTGTCTTGGTATGTTATACTGTTGTTCACTGTTCTAATATGCGTGTTTATATTATGAAATGAAATGCAGGTGACTGTTATGCTGATGTCGTTAAAAGCAGGGAACCTTGGTCTTAACATGGTTGCTGCTTGTCATGTTATTCTTCTGGATCTTTGGTGGAATCCTACTACTGAAGACCAGGCTGTTGATAGGGCGCATAGAATAGGGCAGACTCGCCCTGTTACTGTTTCACGGTTAACTATTACCGATACTGTTGAAGATCGAATATTAGCTCTTCAGGTTATCTCCTGTCTTACATCCACATTATTTTGCATTTTTGTGGGCAGTCATTTAATTAAGTACAGAAATATTGATACGAATTTGATAATTCTTCTGAAACCTTTAAACTACAAATGGCCAAAGTACCATATTTTTCATTGCAGGTGCCAGTTGAGTTCAACTGGTAAAACTCTTGGTAAAGTACCATTCCTGAGGTCTGGGGTTTGGTTTCCACAAGCAATACTTAGTTACTGATTTCATTAAAAACATGCTTAATGAAAGCTTTGATCTTATCAAAAAAAAAAAAAAAATTAAAACATGCTTACGACAACATTTTCCTATAAAAAAGATGTTAATTTTTTCAATTTTGTAAACTCAGGAGGAGAAAAGGAAAATGGTCGCATCTGCATTTGGAGAAGATCAGATGGGGGGTTCATCAACTCGGCTTACAGTAGAAGATCTCAGATATCTTTTCATGGTATGAACATGAATTCCCGTCAGCTTCTGTTTTTGGAGTCTGCCTGGTGTACACAAGACATTATCTAAACCAAAACATTTTGTAAAGAAAGTAAAATAGAGGATCAAAAGTTCAAAACCCAATTTTAAACATCTGAGACGAAGTGATCACTGGGCATTATACCACTTGTCTCATAGCTTGAACAAGGTAAGTACTTGTCTAACCCTTCTGTGTGTAGCTCGAAGAGCAATTTTGTTTTTGGTCGTAATGCACATGTAACATATCAAACTGGGTGCATATAAATTTTATAGATGTTAACTAGATTTCAACTTGTGCCTCTCAATTGTCCAATCGAAAGGCATGTTAGTTTCACCCAGGTGTTCATCTAGAATCCCTTTAAGTTATTTGGAAGACAATCCAGTGACTGATATGAAAATGTAGAACTTTGATGTCTTACTCATTGTGAATAACAATGAGAAGTCCAAGGTATTAAGATAGCCTGTAGTACAAAAAGGATTTAATATTGAAAAAGGACTTCCAAAATGTGGCCTGTGGTATAGAGGTACTGTGGCTGTCCATTTACCATTTTTCTTTATGTTTTTGAGATATGTGATGGGAAAGGCTGAAGCCAGAGGTTACATCGGAAAGTATCATGCTCTGGATGGATGAATCATGTCCTTTTTACCTGGGTGTAAAGCAAATATTCCAGAGCTAAATGATGACCTTGCAACATGGTTGTTAGGGTTAAGTTCTTGACTGCAAGCCCCTCTTGTACTTGCTTGCTAGTGTGGTTCCGGGTGCTTCTCCGAGTGAAAACCTGTTTCGCTCTTTGTTTGATACTCTTTCCTGACGCTGCAGTGTTGCAGGCTGATCGGAGATGTAAAATCTTTTTGTGATCAATGACATAAATTTTATCCAAAAAAAAATAACATGGTTCTTGTTCACTTTTTAATTGAAAGAGCCAATGTGACAAATTTGTATGTTGGTGGATTTTGTCACTAGCACCCTTCTGCTGAAGCCTGGGCAGTGGGCACTATAACCACCATAATTACAAGTGCTGGAATATGATCAGCTGTGCTTTTGTTGTGGAATGCTAAGACCTATGGTGTGTATATGGAAAAAGGCCCATAGAGCTCCCACTGGTTAGATAATTTAAAAGCTGGCTTTCCAAAGTAAGCAATGCACCATGAATGAAAAACACTCGTGCAGTCATGAAGTTAATGCTGAGGATCATCATCAATATCATGGGGAAGATGGACAGCAAAGATAGAAAGGCAAGTAGGCATCTATTAATAAAACTAGTGTTAAAATGTTCTAATAAATTCTTAACATGTTTTTTCGTCTAATTGAATTCTATAAACATTAACTAACTCGTTAACAAAAACTGAGGTGTTGGAGTAAATTGAAACCAAAGTTATTGATCGGTCGTTGTGTTCTGTTTGTGGTAAGAAAAATTTCAATATGATTTGTGATTTGTGTGCTGTGTTTTTTTTTTTTTTTTTTTGAACTGTCTCTTTATTGTGTGTAAGAATAAAACGTGTGTTTGCGAGTAGAGTACCTAGTTAGCTACTGTCCTAACCAAAACTTTTGAGTGTGGATGAGTTCAATTAAATCCAAGTATCCAACTGCCCTTCCTCTAGATCGTAGAATACAATCATGCTGTCATGAAGCTATCAATTAGTAATAGCAATTCATCAGAATTTAACCCCAAAAACTGACTATATGGCTCAATCATCTTCAAGAATCAAACTACATCCCCTATGTGTACCCAAGTACAATATTCATCAAGAAACTCAAACTAAACAAGAACAAACTTGTAATAACTCAACAGGAAGGAAACAAACATAAAGATAAGCTAACATTTTTGGAGCTCTTAAGTCATTAATGGAGGTTTATGAGAGGCGGCTGCTTTCTTAAACCTAAACCTTAGAGCATTCCCAATGGTTGGTTTTAAATCCCTTTTAGAAACTTTTAACTAAAAACTCTTGCCAATGGTTACTTTTAACACAATTTTCAAGCTAAACACTTTTAACTCCTTGGCAAATTTGCCAAGGACTTAAAAGTGCCATGTAGGATCACTTATTAATTTAAAATTAAATTTTATCATATTTTATAACCAATGATTTTGGGAAAAGTGAAATTTAATCTTTTAAAACTTATTTTACAATCAACTATTGGCAAGTCTAAAAGTAAAAATCACTTTTACCATTAACTCGATGCTAAAACCTCCCTCATCTCTCCTATGTGGCACCCTTAAAACCCTTTTACCATTGGGAATGCTCTTAGTTTATGATTATTATCATTAATTTCAATGTTAAACTTAGAAAAAAATTCAATTTTATTTCCAGATTCTGCCCGACCAGCAATTGATGAAGAGATTGAAGCTATTGAAGTTGAGATCTTGAAGAAGTATGGAGCAGATTCCCTGGAAAAATTACGAAGAAGGAAAACCCATGTATTACCAGCAATACCAATTCAACATGGACTGGAATTAATGATCAGAGAGGAAATCCTAGATTCTAATGTGAACCAAACTGGTGTAGAGAAGGAAACCGAATTTGGGTTGGATTCAAGTAAGGAGAAGGATGGAACAACCAGAGTTTTAGAAGCAAGGAAGTCACTTCTAAATCGAAGAGATGGGCTGATGTAGTACAAGCAGAACATGGGGTTGGAATTTTAGGTGCCCATGATGTGTTTGAAGAAAAAAGGTCATGGGTAGATGTCCTTGGTCGTGCTGCAGTTGGGAAGGAGACATTGGAGTATATTCCTCCAATGATGGTAGAAGGAAAACCCGTCATACATGTCCAATCCAACCAATTCCACTACCTGAAAGAAAAAAAATCGAAATTGGTGGTGGGAAGCTTTGTGGGGAGGAGGCCTGGTTATGTTTACTATGTGAATGTGCACGGTTGTTTTTTAAGCCCAACAAAATAGAAAAAAAAAAAAAAAAAAAAAAAAAACTCTCTTTAGTTGGGTTTATAAATAAATCCAGTATTATTTATTTTTTAATTTAAAACCCAAACAACTGAAAGATTAATAATAGGTCTCATTTTCTGTAATTACTTAACAATCCTTTACATTTTAGTATAAAGTGGGGATATTATTGGATATGGGCTTGGGCTTTTATATATAGTCTACTTATAATTAAGGTTAAGGTAAAGGTAAAACCGGAATTATCAATATCTATGTGTATGGGTATTATTAAGTCTGGGCTTGGACTTTTATACAGTCTACTTATAATTAAAGTAAGAGTAAAACTGGAATTATTAGTATTGGGTATGGACTTGAGCTTTTACACGACCCATTTATAATTAAGATAAGAGTAAAACCGGAATTATCAGTATTGAATATGGGCCTGGGCTTTTATACAACTTGTTTATAATAAAGTTTACTTATAACCTGCTTATAGGTAAAATCGTAATTTTAAGTATTGGATATGGGCCTGGAATTTTATACAGTTTACTTATAACAATTATGATAAGGCTAAAATCGTAATGGTATGTAGAGATATGTGTGGGTAACACCGTAATTATATATAGAGATATGTGTGGGTAAAACCGTAATTATATGTAGTGTGGGTAACACCGTAATTATATATAGAGATATGTGTGGGTAAAATCGTAATTATATGTAGTGTAGGTAAAACTGTAATTATAGGTAGTGATATGTGTGGGTAAAATTGTAATTGTATATATAGAGATATATGAGGGTAAAACTGTAATTATAGGCAGTGATATGTGTGGGTAAAATTGTAATTGTATATGTAGTGATATGTGTGGGTAAAATTGTAATTATATATGTAAAGATATATGAGGGTAAAACTGTAATTATAGGTAGTGATATGTGTGGGTAAAATTGTAATTGTATATGTAGAGATATATGAAGGTAAAATTGTAATTATATATATGTAGAGATATGTGTGTGACACGTAGGGCTTCATGAACGCCTCGGGAAGGAGGGCTTCATGAACGCCTCGGGAAGGAGGCGTCTTATAAAGTAGTAGAGATCTAAAGGAAGTAGTAACTAGGATGTGGTGGCTGAAAAACCCATTCATAATGAGGCCGTATGGTGATAAAATGTTTACCTTTGAGTTTCAGACTGAGGAAGACAGGAGTAATGTGCTGGAGAAAGGTAGCTTTCATGTTGCAAGTCAACTTGTAGTGATACGACCATGGAAGCTGTTTGTAGAAACAGAGAGTGAGGAATAGAAAACAATTCCAATATGTGTAATATTCAAAAACTACCCTATGGATTTGTGGGACAGAAGAGGATTTAGCATGGTGGGCAGCTCAATAGGGTATCCTTTGTTCACAGATCGATTAACCGAGGAGAAAAAAAGGACTTCCTATGCTAGAATATGCATAGAAATTGATACCAGGTGCAAGTACCCCAAGGAAACAACAGTTGTGCTGGATAATAGTAAAGTTGTTAGGATTCCAATTGAATACAATTGGAAGCCTGGACGGTGTGCAAGATGTGATGTTTTCGGACACAATGATAACACTTGTCCTAAGAAGAAACCAACTAAAGGAATGCAGGCAGTGTGGATAGAGAGGGAGAAAAATGAGCATGATGAAGATCACCACAGCAAGGATGAGGGAGAGTTCAACGGGGAAGAAGAAAAAGAAGATGAAGAAAACAATGATGAGAGAACCAGAAACAATGAAGGTGGAGCACATAAGGAGGGTGAAAAAAGTGAGGATCAATTTCAGGAAAAAACAATTAGTGACACAAGTGAGAAACCTTTGAAGGAGCAGCAGATGAGTAGCACTAGTAAACAAGCTGAGAATGCAGAGGAAGGTGAGTGGGAGAACCCAGGTAGAAAGCATACTTTCAGGGCTATAAGCCCAAACAACACAATAGACATGGATAGTATGCAGAGAAGGGTTGGTGAGAGGGTGGCCAAACTGAAGGCAAGTAATAGTGAAGGGGGAGATACCAGAGCACATCATCTATCCAACACTAAAAAGGGGGGTAACATCAGACAATTTGGTGTAGGAAGTAGCAACTCTAACACCTCTCACTTGAAGCAAGCTGGCCAAGTAATGAGACAAGGTTCTGGAGGTGCTGACAAGGGTGATGGAAGAGCAACAACTATGGTGGCTTCAAGCAGAGACACCTTAACCAAAAATAGTTTGATCCATGGCTAAAGTTGGGTGCTGGAATATGAGAGGATTTAACATGGAGTTTAAGCAAGTAGAAGTAAGATCACTAATAAGGAAGTATGATTTGTGTATTATGGGCATTCTGGATACTAGAGTGCAACAATGTAACATGGATAAAGTCAAGAATATGTGTTGCCAAGGGTGGGAGCTTGCACATAACTATGCATATGCTGAGGATGGGAGAGTATGGGTGTGTTGGAACCCAAGAGAATGTAGGATGAATACGCTATACACTGACAAGCAAAGCATCACCATGGAGGTAACTTTAGTTAATGATGTTAGTTTCATTTTAACTACTATCTATGCAAGTAATGATCCAATTGACAGAAGATTCTTATGGGAAAAACTTTGTGACATTGGTTGTTCTATTCAT
This sequence comes from Aquilegia eximia, assembly GCA_023053565.1. NCBI lineage: Eukaryota > Viridiplantae > Streptophyta > Magnoliopsida > Ranunculales > Ranunculaceae > Aquilegia > Aquilegia eximia. The sequence goes on from JALIGU010000005.1 coordinate 20,199,276, forward strand.
AAACCATGGCTATTAATGGGCGACTTCAACACAATTCTCAATCCAGAAGAAAGAGTTGGTGGAGCTGTTGTAAGATCACACCATTTTATTGATTTCCATAACTTTATTACCATGGCTGGTGTTGTGGACTTGAAATATAAAGGAAATTATTTCACATGGACTAACAAGCAAGATAGAAGGATTAGCAGTAAAATTGATAGAGTCTTGGTAAACTCAGATTGGCATGCAACATTTGAGAATTATGAAGCTGAATTTCTTAATGCGGGCGTGTATTCAGATCATGCACCAGTAATCATCTCCTCCACAGCTCAGCATAATGCGAAGAAAAGATCCTTCAGGTTCTTTAACTTTTAGACGGATGAGGCTGGATGCTATGACACTATAAGGCAAGCATGGGGTGAACCAGTTGTAGGGAATCCAATGTTCAGGCTAATGAAGAAACTCAAGAACACCAAGGCTACACTGATTGAATGGAACAAAATCAAAATTGGGAATGTCAATGTCCGAGCACAAGAAGCAAGAAGGGAAGTGGAGGAAATACAAAACAAACTACAGATTGATCCTTTAAATGCCACTTACATACAAGAGGAAAGAGTGGCAGTAAGGGACTATGTAAGGGTGTCAATAGCAGAAGAGTCTCTACAAAAACAAAAATCAAGAGATCAGAATGTGGTGTTAGGAGACAACAACACAGCTTTCTTCTTCAACTCTGTAAAGGAAAGAAGATGGAAGAATAAGATCACTTGCTTGAGGGATGGGAATGGAGAAACAATAACAGACTTGGAGCAAATTAGTGACTTATGTGTCCAATACTACAAAGACATATACAGCCCACAAGAGTTGGACCCTTTGAACTTTGAAGTATTTGATAAGATACAGGCAGAAAGAACAATATCCAGTGAGATATGTGATAGGCTGGTAACTGAGGTGACAAGAAATGAAATTACTGAAGCATTGGCCAACATTGATATTAATAAAGCACCAGGTGGAAATGGGTTTTCATCGAAGTTTTTTAGAACTTCATGGGCAATCACTGGTGGGGACTTTGTTAAAGCAGTTCAGAATTTTTTCAAATCTGGCAAACTATTGAGAGAAGTGAATGCAACTTGCATTACCTTGGTGCCAAAGAAAGAGAGCCCTAGTACTCTAGGAGACTACAGACCCATAGCATGTTGTACGGTGTTATATAAGTGCATTACAAAGATCATTACAAACAGAATGAAGGAGTTTATGCCAATGGTGGTAGCTAAGAACCAATCAGCATTCATTTCTGGCAGGTATATACAAGATAACATCTTATTATGTCATGAGCTATTGCATAATTACCACAGAGACAAGCAGCCAGCTAAGTGTGCAGCAAAGATTGACCTACGAAAGGCTTATGACTCTGTTCGATGGGAGACAATTGAGTTCACTCTGAAAAGAATTGGCATTCCACCAAAGTTCTTGGCATGGATCATGGCATGTATTGAAACGCCCACGTATTCAATAATGCTTAATGGAGCACCTTATGGATACTTTACTGCTAAGAGGGGCATTAGACAAGGAGATCCCATGTCTCCTTATCTATTTGTGTTAGTCATGGACTTACTGACAGATCTGCTCATGCATAAGGTAACGGAAGGGTCATACAAACTCCATTATAGATGCTTGAACCCTATCATCACATCTCTCGTTTGCGGATGACTTGATTGCATTTATGCATGGTGATGTGGAAACAACTTGGTGTATGAGAAACGCATTGAATACCTTCAAGGGATGCACTGGACTTGAGGTGAACTTAACAAAGAGTTCACTATTTTTCTCAGGGGTGGACACACAGTTAAAGGATGAGATCACAGCTATCATGAGTTTCAGTATTGGTACATTGCCAGTAAAGTACTTAGGATTGCCCCTGATCACAACCAGACTTAATTCAGGGGATTGCTTGCCTCTTGTCTCTAAGATCACAGCTAAACTGCAAAGTTGGAAAGGGAAATTTCTATCCTATGCTGGCAGGTTACAACTACTCAAGGCAGTGATCAGCAATTTGAATGTATTTTGGTTATCATCATTTATATTGCCTCATAAAATTATTGATGATATTAACAAGTTGTACAGGAACTTCTTGTGGAAAAGACCTAACTGCGCACAATCCTACGCTCTAATTAGTTGGAGTGACACATGCCTCCCATATGAAGAAGGTGGACTCGGTATCAGGAATCTCGAAATGACAAATCATGCAGCTAACATGAGGCATTTGTGGAACATTGTATCTAAGAGGTCATCTCTATGGGTAGAATGGGTCTATAATAACCTCATTAAAGACAAGGAGTTCTGGACAATGCAGATAAACAGCGATAGCTCATGGTGTTGGAGATCCATACTGAGGGAGAGAGACAAAGCAACACACATTGTGAAGCACATCATAGGGGATGGCCAGGACACTAAATTCTGGGCGCAACCATGGACTGATAAGGGGATTTTGAAGGAGCGGTTCCCGGCTGCATTGAGATATGATTCATATTGCAATTTGGAGGCAAAGGTTGCCAATGTTATTAGGAATGGGCAATGGAACTTTTCCGAGTCTATGAGGTTTCGTGTGAGGGATATTGCACTTACAGCAGAGGACTACATACCAATTGAGGGAGGTTGAGATGAAGTAATATGGTCAGTAGCAAAGGATGGTGATTAAAGCTTGAAGGAAACATACAATGCTATAAGAAGAACTGAGCAGCCAGTGAAGTGGCACCAATTAGTGTGGTTTGCAAGCAGGATTCCCAGGCACTCTTTCATAGCATGGATGGCTCTTAAAGGGGGTTTAAAAACTCAATACAAGCTGAAGGCTTGGGGTGTAGTACCAGTGGACACATGTGTACTATGTTGGAGCAATAGTGAGACTGAACCCACTTGTTCTATGAATGCACTTACTCACAAAGCATATGGCTGACACTACTCCGACAGGGGGGCTACCGAAGAGGATTAGCTAGTTCATGGGGCGAAGAACTGGACTGGGTTCTACAGGCAAGCAAAGGAAAGGGGCTTAAACAAGCTATAAGGCTGATGTTCAATTCTTTTGTTTACTGGACATGGAAAGAAAGGAATGAAAGGATATTCAATAACAAGCAGAGGATAGCAACAGAGGTGGCAAGGCAGGCAATGAGGGAAGTACATGTGAAACTGAATGCACACCAAGCATCTATGGAGAGCGGACTAGAAAGAGACAGGTTAATGCAGCTTTGGGGGATACAGATCAAGGCAAAGGATAACAACACACTTTGGTGCAAATGGGAAGCAGCAACACAAGGCATTAGTACCATGAATACAGATGGAACATTAAAGAACAACCAAGGGGGATGGGCAGCAGTCATAAGGGATTCAAATGGACAAGTACTTGCAGCAACACAAGGAAAATCACAGCATTCCAACATTGCACTCATTGAATTGCAAGGAGTAGAGCAAGGATTGAAGTTAGCAATGAGGTATGGACTACGTCAGATACATGCACAAACAGACAGCTAATATGGTAGCATTTCTTCAAAACACAAGACAACCTTGGCAAGCTAGGAAGATGACTCAAAGGATCAAGGATATGATTGGACAACTGGAGACTTTCAACATTCAGCATATCTATAGAGAGGCCAACAAACTTGCAGATGCACTGGCAGAGAACATACCTGCCACTAGTTTTGTCGAATTTGTACCTAGTTCTTTCTCTGAAGATGTAAAGAAAATCATATATGATGATAGCATAGGTACTATGTATTTGAGAATATAATGACTCCTTTAAACTTATTAATGAAACGGGGTAGGGGACCCAGTAACAACCTCGCTTGCCAACCAAAAAAAAAAAAAACATAAAGATAAGCTCATAAGCAGAGGTATGAATGTGGACCCTCTTTGTAGCTTGTGTAAGTCAGCACCTGAATCTACAGATCACATGTTTCTGCACTGTTCTTTCTCTAGAGGCATCTGGTACAGGTTACTGCAAGATGTCTATCACATATCACATAGAAGGCAACCTGAACACTCTGCAGACGGCAGACAAGCTGTTTACATCTTGGCCTAGCTCTAATGAAACAGGATTGGGGATGAAACTGTGGGAAGTCATGCTCTATGTTGTCACATGGTCCATATGAAAGCATTTTTTTTTTTTTTTTTTTGAAAGCAGGCTTTCCAAAGTAAGCAATTCAATGCACAAACCATGACTAAGAAACACTCATGCAGTCATTAAGTTAATGCTGAGGATCATCATCAATATCATGGGGAAGATGGACAGCAAAGATAAAATGGCAAGTAGTAGGTAGTATCTATTAATAAAACTTGTGTTAAAATGATCTAATTAATTCTCTAACATTTTTTATCTAATTGAATGCTACATGCATTAAACTAACTGAAAATACTTTGAAGTAATGCCCTAAACTAACTGAGGTGTTGGAGTAAATTGAAACCCAAAGTTACTGAAACCTAAAGTTATTGATGGTTATTGTGTTTTGCTTAAACTAAAATCTAAACTCAAAAATGGTCGTGATCTGTTTGAACGAGATCTAAACTCAAAAATTGTCAACGTGATTGGTGTGCTGTTTGAACTGCTAATGGAAAGTACTAAAAGTCATGATTTAAAGTTGATTTAAAATTTGAAAAAAGAAGAAAGTTCTAAAACGAGATCTGTGGTAGCTACTGTTCCCAATCGAGATCAGATCTGTGTTAGCTAATAATAGTTAGGCTACTGTACCCAAAAGAAATTTATATGTGTTTCCTTTTGTATGTGGTTCGTGTGGTCCCAATCACAACACACCCATAAGTTCAATTAGATTCAACTGGCCTTCATCGTATAACACAATCATGCTGTCATGAAGCTATCATTTAGTAATATCGATTCATCAGAATTTAACCCCAAGAACATTTAAATTAATAGCCGACAATATGGCTCAATCATCCTCAAGAATCAAACTGCATCCCCTATTCAGCTATTCTTGATTTGTAGCCAACCACAATATTCATCAAGAAACTCAAACTAAACAAGAACAAACTTGTAATAATTCAACAGGAAAGGAAACAAACATAAGGATAAGCTCATGAGCAAAGGTATGAATGTGGACTCTAAAAAAAAAAATGTGGACCCTCTTTGTAGCTTGTGTAAGTCAGCACCTGAATCTGCAGATCACATTTTATTGCATTGCTCTTTCTCTAGTGGCATCTGCTGGTACAGGTTGCTGCAAGATGTCTATCACATAGAAGGGTACCTGAACACTCTGCAGACGGCAGACAAGCTTTTTACAACTTGTCCTTAGCTATAATGAAACATGACTGGGGAAGAAAATGTGGGAAGTCATGCACTATATATGTTGTCACATGGTCCATCTGGAAATTCAGAAACGGTTGTGTGTTTAGAAGTGCCGATCCCCTTAGCGAAAATGTATCGTGATGGTAAAAGGCTTTATTTGGAATCGGATGGGTGAAAACACAAGGAATAGAGATCACCATTTTCAGGAACTTGTGTACGACTGGGTTCATCTCCTGAAAGACTGATGCTTCGGAGCTGTTTTCTTTTTTCCTTTTTTCCTCTGCGTATTCCTGTGTATCCTATTTCACAACCTGGTTTGTAACTTCACCAAGTGTTGTTGTCTTTCCAGCATTCTCTAGTCCAACAACAACAAACTTGCGTTTTTTTGCCAGAAACATCATAAACAAAAATTTCAATATAAAAGCTCATCATAAAATTCATAAACAAATACTCCAGAGCTAAATGTTGCAAGATGTTTTTTTACTAAGCCCTAGCACCATAAACATCTTTATACTAAGAATTTGATCAGCTGTGTATATATGGTTTATGACCACATGCCAGGACATAGACCTGATCTATGGAAAACGGCCCAAAGAACCTCCTTTTTTGATATAGTATGAAAATTGAAAAGAGACCTTCCAAAGTAAATAAACAATGCACAAGCCATGAGTAAGAAACAAAACAATCATGCAATCATGGAGTTAATTCTGAGAATCAGCATCCAAATGGTTATATCACGGGGAAGATGGACAGAAGCAGTGTATATATATAAAAGATATAGCAAAGCAAAGATGAATTAAACCAATGTTAAAATGAATAAGCAATTCTCAACATTTCTTTGTCTCTTATAAAATTTCTGGGAATTAGTAATTGAGGCGTTGGAGTAAATTGAAACCCAAAGTTATTCCGACATAATAGTGGCTTTGTCATGTTATTCCCAAAGATACCGAAGAATTATGAAGATTATATTTGTTTGGGACTAGATAGTGAAATAGTCAAGTATCTAAGATTCAACTTCATCCTTCTCTCCCGTTGCATGATATCATGACTTGTTTCAGTGTTTAATTTGGAGTAACTAGCTAGTATAGTTATACTCTTTGTGTGATCTGGCCAAATCACACCAAGATTGATGGCGAAAGTAGTGAGATATACTGTGTTCATACTACCAGAAACATGAATTCGTGTCAGCCTCTGTCATTGGAGTAGCCTGGTGCAGACAAGATACTGTCTAAACAAACACATTTTGCAAAGAAAGCAAAATAGAGGATCAAAAGTTCAAAACCAATTCCAAACATCTGAGACGAAGTGATTATATTTCTGGGCATTATACCACTTCTCTTGTAGCTTGAACAAGGTAAGTACCTACTTACTTATCTAACACATCTGTGTGTAGGCTCAAAGAGCAATTTAGTTCTCAACTTTTTCCTTTTCTAATTGGATACTGTTACTCCAAAATATCTGGGGATTCAAAATACAACATACATTACTAATTGAGGTGTTAGAGTAAATTGAAAACCCACAGTCATTTAATGATGATGTGTGATTCGGGTAAATGACCAACATCATTCCATTTAACAACCTGAAACCTCCATTAAGAATTTAATGGAGGCGCTCACTGTTGGGTTTTTTTTGTGAAAAACAGGACGGAGGAAAGTTTTTTGTACAAGAACGTACGTACACAGTTAAGGCATTCCTACGTTCAGCATCACAGATAACTTTGGACGTACGAACGTCAATTCGACGTACGAACGTTGTATTTGTTCAGGGAATGTACGTACGTCCCGTATCACAGATGACTTCTCCGTGGCTCGACGTACGAACGTGATTTCGACGTACGTACGTCCTCCTTTGCTTTGTGTAATATGGGCCTGTTTAAGCTCAATTTGTGGTCTATTGTAAGGCTATGTTATAAAGCCAAATAGAAGAGAACAAAACCTAAGTTTTTTTTTCTACAGGAGAGATTGTGAGAAGCCATTAGAGAGTTTTGAGAACTTTTGAGAGGAAGAAGACTACGGTTTTCTTTGTGAGGGCTTGTACAATTGTCTCAAGAAGAAAAGCATCATCCTTTCTCCCCGTGGACGTAGGCATATTGCCGAACCACGTATATCTTGTGTGGTTGCTTGTTTGTTTTGTCGTTTTTGTTTTACTTTCATACACTAGTTCAATCATATTATTTGTGCATTAGTTTTCCCTGCACACAACACTCACTTGGGGGAATCAGCAATAACACACCTTTGTTTGTGTTCATGTTTGAGAACAATCGAGGTGCCACGTAGGATGGAGAGAGGGTAAAGGTTTTAGCATTAAACTATGCTAAAAGTGTTTTTTTTTTTTTAGAGTTGTGAATGGTAGTTTTTAAATGAAAAATAAAAATAACACAAATGTGACAATCATTTAATACAATCTAATTTTTAATTATTAAACAATTTTATGTTGCACCTCTAAAACTCTTTTAACTCCTTCGTAAATTTGCCAAGCTCTTAAAAGTTTTTTTCTCGTGTACGACTGTATGTTTCCTTAGATCTTGTTCCTTTTTTAGGTAGGTCACGAGCAAATGTGACAATTTTGTATGTCTATGGATACTACTGTCACTCGAACTCTGGAACTCTGTTGAGGCCTGAGCACCATAACCATCTTACACTAGTGCTAGAATATGATCAGCAGTGTCTGGTTATGGCCAAATGGCAATACATAGACCTGACAGTTATATGGAGAAAGGCGAAAAGAGCTCGGCTGCAGGTTAGATAGTTTGAAAGCAGGCTTTCCAAAGTAAATAAGAAATGCACAAACCATGAGTAAGAAACAATCATATTCATGAAGTTAATGTTGTCGATCAACATTCAAATAATTATATCATGGGAATTTGAACTGAAGCAGTGTTTATAAACGATATAAAAAGGCAAAGATGAATGAATCCGGTGTTGAAATGATGTAATCAACGGTTGTCATTTTTTTTATTTTTTATTTTTGTCTAATTCAATGCAACATACATTCACTAATTGAGGTGTTGGAGTAAATTGAAACCAAATGTTAATCAGTGACTCTCACTCAGATCTTTAGGTGTTGTTTGAACCAAATTGAAACCCAAAGTTATTTAAGGAGCTTTGTGTGCTAGCTGTTTGAACTATTGATAGAAAATAACTAATATCATAATTTAAATTTTGAAAAAGAAAATTTTAGAATGAGAATTTTTATATTTTACACGTGTAAGAAATAAACATGTTTGCGAATAGAGTAGCTAGTTAGCTACTATACCTAACCAAAACTTGTGTAGACAAATTCAATTAGATCAAACTAACTTTCCCCATAGAAAACAAGTTCGTGAAGCTATCAATTAGTAATAGCAATTCATCAGAATTTAAACCCAAGAACATTGAAATAAATAGCCAACTATATGGCTCAATCATCTTCAAGAATCAAGCTACATCCCCTATTCTTGATTTCCACCCAACTATAATATTTATCAAAGAAACCCAAACTAATCAAGAATAAACTTGTCATAACTCAACAGGAAGGAAACAAACATAAGAATTATAATGAGTGAAAAAATCTACCCAAAAGCGTATTATGTTTTTGTAAACAAGTTCTTCAACGTTACTACCAACAATAGGACATCAACAACTTCACGAAGATGCAATTTGTAATGTGTTGTTGTCTTTCCAACATTATCTAATCCAACAACAACAATATTGTATTCTTTTGCCCGAAACGTTATAAACCAAAATTTTGATATAAATGTTCATAAACACCATAAACAAAAATTCCAGAGCTAGATGATGCAACATATATTTTTTTTAATTCAAATTTAAATGGAATAACAAATGTATGTATGTGGATTGTCACTTGAATTATATTCTGTTGAAGCCATAGCACCATAACCATCTTATACTAAGAATATGATTAGCAGTGTATGGTTTATATGGCCACGCCAAATTCCAAAACAGAGACGTGATAGTATATGGAAAATGGCCCAAATAGCTTTACTGGTTAGATAGTTTGAAAGCAGGCCTTCCACAGTAAATAAGAATGCACAAACCATGCATGAGTAAGAAACAATCATGGGTCATGAAGTTAATGCCGAGGATCAGCATCTAAATGATTATATCATGGGGAAGATAGACAGAAGCAGTGTATATAGAAGTTATAGAAAAGGCAAAGATGAATAAAATTGATGTTTAAATGATTTTTAATTCTTAACATCTTCCATCTATTGTATACTGTTTTGTTATAAAATTTCTGGGAATTACAAAATCCATCATAATTGAGATGTGGGAGTAAATTGAAACTCATAGTACTTAACAAAGACAAGACAATTAATGTTCTTTGATCAACCTATTCTTTCTTTTAAGAATAGATTGAAAACCATAGGTCGGAAAGTGGATTATGCATGCAGGTTTAACTTTAGAAAAGCCTTTTGAGTTAGTTTATGTTGGCTGACAGTATGAGTTGAAGTATTGTAGGGGTAAGGTTTATGTCCTAACCAAAACTAACATTCATGGCTGACAATATGACAATCATGTGCTTTCAATATATAATATTAATTTAAAAATAGCTAATTAGCGACTATACCTAACCAAAACTAACATTCCAATCATGCAGTCATGAAACTATCAATTAGTAATAGCAATTCATGAGAATTTAACCCCAAGAACATTGAAATTAATAGGCAACTATATGGCTCAATCATCTTCAAAAATCAAGTTGCATCCCCTATTCTTGATTTCCACCCAACTACAATATTTATCAAAGAAACTCAAACTAATCAAGAACAAACTTCTCATAACTCAACAGAAAAGAAACAAACATAAGGATAATAACGAGTGAATAAATCTACCCTAAAAGCGAATATTCTTAACTTTTATAAACAAGTTTTTCAGCGTTACTACCAATAATAGGCGGATGTGTAGTTACAACTTCACGAAGAATCGAAGATCTGATTTGTAAAGTGTTGTTTTTCCAGCATTATCAAATCCAACATCAACAATTATGTATTCTTTTGCTGGATCATGAACCAAATTTTTGATATAATCATAAACATCATAAATAAGAGCTAGATCTTCTATAGAGTGAATGAACCTGTGGCTCAATTGTAGCACCCCTCTCACAAAGTGGAGAAGTTGTAGGTTCGAAACACGTCAAAAGTTAATTGTTGATATAAGTTTCCACGTCTAATTTAAAAGGGAAGAGTCCTCCCATCCAATCAAAAATAAAAAATCTTGCAACATGTTTTTTTTGTTCAATTTTAAAGCCCCAACACCATAACCATCTTATACTAAGAATATGATTAGCAATATATGGTTTATAAGGCCAGACCAAAAGCCAAAACAGAGACTTGATAGTAGAAAATGTTCATTTAATTTGGTCATTATACTTTGCACTTTTTTGCAGTTTGGTCACAACATTGTTTTTCTGTCAGTTTGGTCATGAAAGTTACATTTCGTTATCACTTCAGTCAGTTTGCTTACACAGGGTTGCTCTTAACGAAGATTTAACTTGTGACTAAATTGATAACGAAATGTAAGTTTTATGACCAAACTGAAAAAATATGTAAAGTATAATGACCGAAATAAACATTTTATCTTTGATAGTTTATATGGAAAATGGCCCAAAGAGCTTCCCTGCTTAGATAGTAAGTAGGCCTTCCGAAGTAAATAAGCAATGCACAAGCCATGATTAAGAAACAAAACAACCATGCAATCATGAAGTTAATGTTGAGAATCAGTATCCAAATGATTATATCATGAGGAAAATAGAACATATAAGCAGTACATGTAAAAGTTATATTAAGGCAAAGATGAACAAAATTTCTAATTGGATAGTTATAAAATTGGATAGTTATAAAATTTCTAAGAATACTACTAACTGAATGAGGTGTTGGAGTAAATTGAAATCCAAAGTTATTCACGAGGGTTTGTGGGATATGACTCTTCAAGGAGTTTTGGTGGGTGCGGCTCTGTGGGTTATTTTTATTACCCAATCTATTGAATAATTATCAAAACCATGTTAGTTTGTTTGTGATATCCTATGCTGTCAGGGGCGGAGCGAAGCGCCAGGCGCTCGGTTTCTGCCTCACCGCCTCGACCGCCTAGGCGGCGCCCTGATCAGACCCCTGACAGCAATCAGCATCACAGCAATACAGTCAATCAGCATCTCAGCAATACAGTTAACTGTATACAGTTATACTGTTATACACTATAGTTTACTACTTTACTCATTTACTGTCTACTGTTGCCAACAGTACTCCAATTAAAAAATTAAAAATACAATCATAAAATTAAAATACAATCGAAGAGGAGAAGAGGATAGCAGCAGCAGTCGGAGTAGAGAGAAGAGGAGAAGAGGACAACAGCAGCAGCAGGCAGCAGCAGCGGAGAAGAGGAGAAGAGGACAGCAGCAGCTTCTAGACTCATCCATGGGCTTTTTTTTTTTTGGGCCGCTTGAGCGCCTCTGTGTTGACCGCCCTGAGCAGAGCGCTGTGCCTGGGCGGCGCCCAGGCTGATCGAAGCATTTTAGGCGCTATTTTGCTGCAGCGAAGCGACCCCTTCCCAAAATAGCGCCTAGGCGGCGCTAGGCGTCGCCCCTGACAGCATAGGTGATATCTACCAGCTAGCCGATAACCACTTAGACATATGGAAATTATCTTTTCTACCAATGTATAGGTTTGGAAAAGTAGATAGAAATCTAATGATGGGTTAAATTTTAATTTGCAAACATAATAAACTTGCATCTCACTGAATACTTAACGACTAAGCTTGTTAATTAAGATAAAATCTATCTCATACTACCAAAACCAAAATAACATTAACATAATCCCAAAATCTTATCTGTCAACAAATCCGAAATAATCGGATGGTTAAACAGATCTCCAAAGGTTCATGGATTCAGTGGGACCCATAACAACCATGTGTCCCATTAAATATTTAAATATGACGTCATCAATAACGCTGACCGACTTCAGTGGATGGAAACTTGCTGACGTCAGCCAAAACAATCAACCAGAGTTTTATAGAGAGAGAAAACGCGAGAGAAAAAAACTCCAACAAGAAGTCGAAGAGAGAGAAAGTTGAAGTCGAAGAGAGAGAAAGCAAGAGAGAGATTTGTGGTTGAATGAAACCCTAATTTTCTTTTAGATCTGTTTTTCGATTCGTTTTTCTAGGGTTTTGTTTGAATTGGTTATTCGATTTGAAATTTAGGGGTTTTTTTGGAAGAAATTTGGGTTTTTTTTTTTTTTTTTTTTTCTAGGGTTAGTCTAAAGATTCAATTTTTATGTTAAAAATTGGGGATTTTTATGTTTAATGATAGTTTAGAAGGTGAATTGAAGGAATCTTTGATAAAGATTTGATTTTTAAGGGTTTTTTTAGGGTTTTGATTTTACATGTATGGCTTCTGGAACTTTGGTGGAAGGTGGTGGTGGTGGAAGAGAGGTGAAATTTTATACAAGGAAGGTTTTTAGAAAAGGTGGTAAGAAACAAGAGGAGCAGGAAGAGAAGAAACAACAACAACAGCAACAACAACAACAACCAGAGCAAGAAGAAGAACAACCTTCTTCACAAACCTTAGTTTCTGATGATGGGAACAATTCTTCGCAACAACCGCAACCTTCATCGGCTGCAACACCTTCAACTCGTATTGATTTAGCTTCAGATGATTCAACCAGTATTCAACATCCTTCAGGAGCTGTTCCTGAGGAAAATGAACCATTTCCGGCTGTAGCAAATTCTTCGGATTTGGTGGAGGTGGTTGTTACAGATGCAGAGGCGCCGCCAACGGAGAATGGGTCGAATGGGTCGATTCAAATAACGGAGAATTCGTTCAATATAGCTGTGTCATCTTTGTCGAAACAGGAAATACCCAAGGTTAAACAGAAGCTTGTTGACCAACTTGAGAATGTGAGGGAATTGTTGAAGAGGATTGAAGAAAAGGAGTTGGAGATTAAAGGGTATGTGGGTGGTGTTGTTGAAGAAGAGGGTGTTGTTGGTGAGGATGTTGATGTTGATGGGTATAGTAATTCTCAGTTATCGGCGAATGATGTGGTGGAGAATGGTGGTGAATCGATTCGAATGGTACCTGAGGTTAGTTTGGATGTTGTTGGTGAAAGAAGAATGATTTCTGAAGTTTATTTAGGTAATGGTGGTGTAGGAAGACCAATTCCTGAGTTTAGTTTGGATGATGGTAATGAAAGAATAACGATTTCTGAGGATAATTTAGAAAATGTTGGTGAAAGAAGAATGATTTCTGCGGTTAATGTAGGCAATGGTGGTGTAAGGAGAATGATTCCTGAAATAAATGTAGAAAATTATGGTGTGAGAAGAGCGTTTTCTGAAGTTAATTCGTTTGGGAAACGCGAGCCTCCTAGATCTTTACACCAGTTGAGGGTGTCAGTTATGGAGAATAATCATGGTGGGTTGAGTGAATACGCGGATAAAGAGAAGAGGACACCGAAAGCCAACCAGTTTTATCGAAGTTCTGATTTCATTGTTGGGAAAGAGAAGTTTCCACCTCCAGGGAGCAATAAGAAGCAGAAAGTTCATGGGAGTAAGAAGCATAGTAGAGCTGGTGAAAGCAATTATCATTATGGTATCATCAAGCACAATAGCCAAGTTTATAAGAATTGCTGCTCATTGCTTACAAGATTGATGAAACACAAGCATGGTTGGGTTTTTAATACACCAGTCGATGTTCACGGGCTTGGCCTCCATGATTATTTCGACATTATAAAGCATCCAATGGACCTTGGCACAGTGAAGACTAGGCTGAACACAATTATGTACAAGTCTCCAGTGGAATTTGCAGCAGACGTGAGGTTGACCTTCAGTAATGCAATGACGTATAACCCAAAAGGTCAGGATGTTCACATTATGGCAGAACAGTTATCTCATATTTTTGAAGACAGATGGGTATCTATGCAGAATGAGTTTTGCCTTGATTCATGGTTACAACAATACCGTGAAGTGAGCTACGCTACCCCTGTGATGAATAAGCCTCCTTATATGCCTGCTCCTGAAATGTTTAGCCATTACGATAGACCGGAGTCAATTCTAGGACCGGTTAATTCTAAACCAAAACTCGTGAGGCATGGTTCATCAGGGAGGGGCACCGCTTTAAAGAAGCCCAAGGCAAAGGATGAACACAAACGAGATATGACATATGATGAGAAGCAAAAGCTCAGCACAAACCTACAAAATATGCCTGTAGATAAGCTGGAAAATATTGTGGAGATTATCAGGAGAAGAAGTTCTTCCCTTGTTCAGAGTGATGATGCGATTGAAGTCGACATTGATTGTGTTGATAATGAGACTCTTTGGGAGCTTGATAGGTTTGTAACCAATTACAAAAAGAGTTTAAGCAAGTACAAGAGGAAAGCAGAACTCGCTATGCAAGCCAGAGAAGCTGCGGAGCGTCTTGCAAGGGAAAAGGTGAAGTGTTAATTCTATGTTTGTGACTATTTCCCCAAAATTTTAATTTTTTTTTGCAAAAAGGGTGTGGTTACTAATGCTTGATGTTTGTTATTTTCGCAGAACGAAGCCCCAGTTGTTGTAGAGGTGTCAAAGGAAACAAAATTAGGTAACTATTATGAAAACATCAATAGACACTCAGCTACTTGTTGGGATTCATAGAAATTCCTCTGAAATCTGTGATCTTTGTTGCAGATGAGAACAAGGGTTTACCATCGTCTGTTCAAGTAGACAAGCAGCAGGATAATAGCAGTAGATCAAGTAGTTCTAGCAGCTCTAGTAGTGATTCTGGATCCTCTTCAAGTGGTACAATATATGACTTATCTTCTAGATATGTTAATTAAATTATTTGTATAAGAATTTTAATAGTGGTTAAAAAGTTGAGCTGACTTGTATGTTTTTTTTTGATATGTATGTTACAGATTCTGACAGTGATAGTTCCTCTGAGTCAGATGCAGGGCATTCTCCAAAGACTTGACTGGACTCATTGCAGGTAGGATCTTTAATGATCCACACTATTCTTTGTAGCTTTATCAATAGAAAAAAATATTCTTTATAGCTTTTGTCATAGACATGTGATTTATAAGAGTTGAGCAATTTCTTATGATTTTATGGTTTTTGTTGCCATAAAAATAGTTTGGCAGTAGTTCATTTTGCTGATATTCATGGTGTGACTAATGCTTTCAACATTAATAAATGAAGAAGAAAAGCACAGATGGGTTCTTGATGTTGCAGTTCTTTTTAGTAGTTGGTTTAAATAGGTCCCATTACTACGGAAAAAAATTGAAAGTGTTGTCAGTCCTTTATCCAATTTCAGTCTATTTGAAATTTTAATTTGACATATTCTTCAGTACTTATTACCTATCGGCACTTGGGTATATTCATTTGATGGAAATCTTGAGAACAAGAATTAATCCTTGAGCTACCATATCAGGTATGACGGAACTTATTATCCATTAAGAGATAACATGTAGGTATTTATTTGCCGAAAGAAGAAAAAAAGGTAATAATCAGTGTGTGCATTAAATTTGGAAGAGAAGCGTTATTTGGTGACTACTTGGATAGGATTCCTTTTGCAATTATCTTTCTCTTTACAGTCATATTAGTTGTGGGTATATCATTTAAACCTGTTTCGTTTTTGGTCCTCCCAATTTTGAGTTAAACTCTAAGATCTGTGAGTCAGTCACTTAGTTTGTCCTCCTACATGTTCATGCACCATTGATTATAATGAAAATAATGGACGGTTTAAATTAACCTCTTTTTGCAGGGTATTTATTGTTGTAACTTTTAAGCATTGAAAAGGGGAAAATAGGAGGATAAAATCGTTTTCACATCAATGGTGTTTTGACCAGGGATAGAGCAGTGATACAAGATTAGAAGACGACTTTATCTTCTGGAACTGTGATTGTGACCCATTGATCATCTAACCTTAGAGCTTTGACAACTACATATTAACATTGAAAGAAAACAGTAAAATTGATATAAGCCTCTCTCTTTCTCTCTCCAAAAGGGGATGATAGCTTGTTTTGACTTTTGTAATAATCTGTGGAAAGAGTATTTGTGGCTTGAGGACATAGGTGGGGAATTTATAATAATTTTGGTATTTTTTTGGAGTGAACATAAAGCTCTGGGGTATTGCCAGTTAGTATTGCATTAAGAAGTTTACATTGATATAATGGCATGGTTTGTAAACGTAGATGAAAAAATCCTTAGATTTCGAGAATATTTGGCAATCGGATCGAATTTTGGATTTCCATCCAAACCAAAATCACCTTTATCCGCACCGAAAAATTCGGATTTTGTCGAAACTAAATGAAAACAACAAAAATATCTGTCAATTTATTCTCAAATCGCAACTATAAAAGAACCAAACCAAATATAAATTTTCAAGATCTAGATCTAATATTTAGAGAAAGTTGTTAAGGTTTGAGAAGCCATTAGAAAAGAAAGAGAAGATATCCAAATCTACAATTTACAATAATCTTCTACTCTCATCTTGTTTGATCTGGTAATGAAAAATCCCACTTGATAAAATTTCACTGTTTCTTCTGGTTCGTCTCTTCTTGCACACTCTTTTATTGAAATCCAACTTTCCTTTCGTTAATCTTTATCTTGTTTTAGGGAAGAAGGGAACAACACATAGACAGACTTTGTGCTACGTGGGGTATTATTTTGATTATTTTCTATATTAAAAATAATAAAATATACTCTTGAGAATCTTCCCGAAGAGCAACTAATGTTTGCGAATCAATCTGTTTTTCTGAAGATTGGATATTCGGACGATTTCGATATTTTCAACTATGTTTGTAAATCCTAATTGCCAGTTACTATTGAATTAAGATGTATGCATGATTTGTGTGGTGAATAGAATAGCTTGGTGCGTATTTAATTATACTTATATTTGACTTGCTGTCTTTAGCTCGAAATGCTCGTAACTTCATTTGCTGTTAATGAAAAAACAAAGGTTAAGAAAATGACATGAATATCTGATAACGTTTTCCACAATCATATCAAATCCAAAAGTGAATAACAGGAATCTACACAGAGAGCAGAGATTTAGGGTCGTTTTACGTGTGGAAATGAGTGCTGCTTTTGTTACCTTATATTCAGATATAAATACTGGAACTATTCCCTTTGTTTCTCATTTTTCCTTTTTAAGTTGTTAGGACTTTGATTTTCTTTTCTAGTAGCATATGTTATGATTTGATGATAACATGGATTTCAGTGTTATTTTGCAGATTCTTGTATGTGGATTGGTGTCTTGTGATGATTCTGCCTCTGCTTGAGAAGGATGAGTGATGTTGCAAACCACTAACCAAAGAGTGAAGTTGCAAAATCAGTTGCTAATACACTTCAGATGGCACAGAAAAGTTGCTACTGTTAACTAGACTTGTTTTGTTGCATTCAACAATCACTATTGACAGATTTTGTTCACTCAGTTAAATTTGTATCATAATGGTAGAGTATGCTGTTCCTATCGAAAGGAAACGTTGTAGGATATGCTCTGTCAGATTGGACATGGTTTGTATTAGCACATGTACATAGTTAACTTAGTAGCCGCCTCAGATCTAACCCATCTGTTGAGTTTCATAATTTTGTTTGCATGACTGCTTCCTGTTTATTGAAAGAGGACAAGTTGTGAACTCTGTACAACTGAAATTCATGTGCCGAAGCTGTTAGATCAGGACATCTTATGATTCATATATGGATTCTGCTTGTTAAGTTGTTTTAACTCAAAAGATTAGAATAATTTACTGTGATACCTGATAGTTTCGTGTAATTTTCTTCTCCGGTTATTCTCAGTAATACCTGTCTTCTCTGATTGTTTTAATCTAATTGCTGAACTGGTACAATACTATTCATAAGATTACTCTTGTAATAGCATATGGAAATTGGTACTCTTATAATAGCATATGGAAACATACCCATATGTATATCTGAGGGCTGAGAATCTAAGTCATTCTTTTAAGTAATGTCACCTGAACCTTAAATTATGTAAAATTAACCGTTGTGATTCATCAACAGCATTTTTTTTTTGTGTAGAAACTTATATCAGTTGTTGACATGTTTTACCATTGAGCCACATGCTCATTCGCAAAAAAATTGGTGGTAAGCCTGCTTTTAATGAGATCAGTAAGTCGATAATGCTGGTGGGATTCGAACCCCAGACCTCTGGTATCATCACCAGTTGAGCTCAACTGGCACCTGCAGTATGTGGCTTGCAGGAGGTCTCAGAAACTAAAAACGCTGTTAACCTGGGACTATAAGCTAAAAACAAAAGTGTAATGAAACCTACCTGACCTTGGCCTATTATTTATGGGAAACTTTTGATAAATGATTCCAATTCCATTTACCTTTTCTATACTCAAAACCAGAACCAAAGCATTTCACAGTTTACTTGAGCTTCTCTTCTTCTGCAAAAAAAAAAAAAATAAATAAAAAATGGCAAGTTGCATGTTAAGATCAGCTTTCAAAAGGGTATCTTCATCATCATCTTCTACTTACCTTATTAGACGATCATTTGATTCAGAATCATCATCAACTCCAGAGCGTAAAGTTGCAGTGTTAGGAGCTGCAGGTGGAATTGGACAACCACTTGCTTTACTTATGAAATTAAATCCACTTGTTTCAAAACTTGCTCTTTATGATATTGCTTCTACTCCTGGTGTTGCTGCTGATGTTAGCCATATTAATACCCGATCTCAGGTTTTTATTTAAAACTCTCTTTTTCTTATTTATTTTTTATTTTTTTGTTTGATTGATGTTTTATCATGGGGTTGTTGAGATTTTGATTATAAGCTGATTTTGATCTAGGGTTTTTTTTTTTTTTGGGGGGGGGGGGGGGTAATATTTTAGAATCTCAAATGGAGTTAAAGGGACTACTTAATATGTTTGATTAATACAGGGGTTTGTTTTGTAGTATCATTTGCTTGTTTTCTAGATTTATTTGTTTTTTTTTATAAATATTGGAATTTGGTTCATTAGTAAATTTGTTTGTTTTATTGATATCGAAATGTGGAAGAAGAGTAATGGCAAATAAAAAAGGTTTGTGTCAAAATGAACTTTTAAAATGGTGGTTTTAAAGTGTTACAAATCTGGCATTTCTCTAGTTTATTATTTTCCAGAAGAAACGAAAAATCACCTGAAATAGTTGATGACTTGTATGATGAGTCTTGAAGGATTACAAAACTGGCCTCTTTGTCCTTGGGTTTTTCGTTTAACTGTACATAGATATTTTATTAGGGGTTATCATTTTAATGGTTATATAGCTGATTTCTCAAACATTTTGGTTTCGTTTTTTTTTTTTTTTTTTTTTTTGATCTGGGGCTTGGTTTATTAGGTTATTGGTTATATGGGCGAAGATCAGCTAGCAAAAGCCTTGGAAGGATCTGATCTTGTCATCATCCCAGCTGGTGTACCAAGAAAGCCTGGCATGACTCGTGATGATCTCTTCAATATTAATGCTGGTATCGTGAAATCCTTATGCACAGCTATTGCCAAGTACTGCCCAAATGTGAGCTTCTTTCCTTTTACAATAATTGTTGAATGATCTATTTTGTTTATATGTGGAACTTTGAATTGAATATTTGAACATGCGATTCTATGTTATTAATCAGGCATTGGTTAATATGATAAGCAATCCGGTGAACTCGACTGTGCCAATTGCTGCTGAGATTTTCAAAAAAGCCGGAACATATGATGAAAAGAAGCTCTTTGGTGTGACTACACTTGATGTAGTTAGAGCTAAGACTTTCTATGCTGGAAAAGCAAATGTCTCTCCTGCTGGTATGATATTTTTCTACTTCCACTATTACTCTTTGATTTTGAGTTTGGAAATATAATGATATTTGAATATGTATGTTTATGTGAGTTTTTTGTGAATGATTCACAGGGGTCAATGTACCTGTTGTTGGTGGGCATGCTGGAATTACAATTCTCCCTCTATTCTCTCAAGTAATTTAGTCCACTAATTCGATCTGTCTAAAAGACTAGACTATTTGTTTTGATTATGTTTTTAATGCTTGAAAATGGTTAGTAGTTGACTAGTTGCATAATCTAAAATGGTTCTTCTTATGCTTTCCCATACTAGGCGACACCCAAAGCAAATCTTGGAGATGAAGAAATTAAGGCTCTCACAAAACGAACACAAGATGGAGGGACAGAGGTTGTGGAAGCCAAGGCTGGGAAAGGCTCTGCTACATTATCCATGGCGTAATTATGCCCTTTAACCTATAATCTATATGTATTTAATTATGTTGTTGGTTCTAATTGGCTGGTTGCCTATTCCTACACTTTTGGTCGTTCTGTATAGTCATTCATTCCTTTCATTGTCACAAGTTATTTCATTCTGGAAGGAAAATGATGCGATTGAACTCAAGCTTTTATGTTTCACAGGTATGCTGGAGCTGTATTTGCTGATTCTTGCTTGAAAGGACTTAATGGGGTTCCAGATATTGTGGAATGCTCTTATGTGCAATCAACCATCACTGAGCTACCCTTTTTTGCATCGAAGGTGATCAAGTTCAACTTAAAAGTTAATCTTACTCATTTTAATTATAGAAAAAAGGTTTAACTAAATTATGTTGTCATTGATAATTCTTTGGTTGATGCTAAGAACCTTAAGAAGAGAATTAGTGGTTTGCTTATTGCCATTCCCTTATTTTCTAGAAAAAGATCAAGAATAGTGAGTAGTGCTACATTCACTTCAAAATTATTTGAGTCATACATGTTATTGCTGTTAATTGATATGATCCACCATTAGTGTGACAAGATTATTTTGCTATCCTTGTGTAAAAGTGTGAAACTGAACAAAACATAAGAAACAAGACAGAACATATGATTAACTTTTATTTTTACAACAATGCAATGCATGAACATCTCTGACATGATAATTATTCTGAGAATATAAGAAAGGATCTCCTTATTTGAATCCATTTCTACTCCTGAAGATAGAAGATACTCTGTGCTTTTTATAAATCTTGGGTTCTCTGGAGAAACAGTATATTGAGAACCAATCCCCAACCACCTCTCTTCCCCCTTTGAAGTAGATGGTTTCATTAGATTGATTCAATACAGACTCGCTCAAAGAAAACAAAAGACGAAAGAAGCTGCATCTTTTGTTTTTCTAGTAAAGCCTTTGGGTAATTTGAAATGTCTCGCAGTCTACTAGATACGGAATCTTTGTTCTGCTATTTGATTTCTTAGGTCTAGACTTGGGCATGCGAGTTTATACCTAATTTTCACTTGTGAAAATATTATAATTTGCATTAGCATTCCTTAGTCCTAACAACTGTATTGCAATTATATGCAACATCATGCAGGTAAAGCTGGGGAAAAATGGTGTGGAGGAAGTACTTGGGTTGGGACCCTTATCTGACTACGAGAAACAAGGCCTCGAAAGTTTGAAGGCTGAACTCAAATCTTCCATTGAGAAGGGAATCAAATTCGCTAAAGATAATTAGGTGACATATACGGCTGACAGGGTTCCAGGCCTTGTACATTAGGAGCCATATCAATTTTGTTTCTGTACAGGAACGTTTTGTTCTTGACAACTTAGTATGTTGCAGCTTGACCAGACCTTAGATGCTCAGCTGAGCATGGCTTCAGGCAACCAGGATAATTACTTAAGTTTTTGTTAATAAATTCCAGATACCTGTAGGCAGGCACAATTGAGTAATAAATCTATATACTTTACAGCGTGTGGATTTTTTTTTGTCCCTTTTCTTTTTTTTTTTCCTTGCTTTGACATGAGTTGTTTTGTCTGTGTTCCAGAACCTGAGATTCTTAATAAATTTAATGCTATTAGAAGTTTAGGTAGAGAGTCCATCAAATTGACTTTATTTTTTGCTCGATGAACCTTTCAGAGGAATGTTTGGTAGTGGCACGAGTCTTCTGTGTGCTAAAGAAACAACAACATTTACGAACGCTACGCTGTGTGTGTGTTACAGATGTTATGAGTGTCCTGTTTTGGTGCAGTGAGGATTACAAAATGCTGAGACCTGCTTTTTACCTGACATATATGTCGGTGGTCACATGTAGTCTTCAATGCAAGGCTACCACTCCACACATATTTATGTCCAAGGCTACTTACTATCTCATTGTTTCTTGCACAATGAAGCTTCAGACCCTTGTTTCCCTTCTCTTCCTTTCTACGACACATTATTTCTTTGAGACCAATGCAGAAGAAAGACCTTATAAAGCCATTTTCAGCTTTGGCGATTCACTTGCTGATACTGGGAACTTCATTCGCTCTGGTGCTCTTGCATTTCCAGTTATTAGCAAGCTTCCTTATGGTGAAACTTTTTTCCATCATTCGACTGGTCGCTGTTCTGACGGACGCTTGATCATCGATTTCATTGGTAAACGAAAATCTCTATTCATTCATTTCAGATCTGAGAGACTGGAGGTGTTACTAAGCATATATGTATTCTAAATGTGATATTGCAGCTGAAGCATATGGACTTCCTTTGCTACAACCTTACATGAAACACTCCAAGGGCCAAAATTTCAGTTCTGGTGTGAATTTCGCAATTGCTGGAGCAACTGCTCTCAATGCAAAATTCTTCCATGATCGAAATCTTGGATCACTTTTGTGGACAAACAAATCATTATCTGACCAGCTTCATTGGTTCAAAGAGATAAAATCTTCCCTATGCACCACAAAAAAAGGTAACTGAAATTTTTTCATAAATTCTTCATATTTCTTAAATTCACATTTTGTGGTAGCAGATTGCGATGAATACTTTCGAAAGGCGCTCTTTGTTATGGGAGAGATTGGTGGGAACGACTACAATTATCCTCTCTTGGTTGGTCAAGGGGTTAAGGAGGTTCGAGCTTTGGTTCCTCTAGTCGTGGACGCCATTGCAACGGCAACTAGTGTATGTTTTCAGATTATTCATGATGATTATTTCATAGTTTAAGCTACATTTGGCATTGCTTAAGATTAAATATATGTGATTAGTAAAGTTTATATACTGAAAAAAAGCTGACATTGATTTGAAGTCCTATCTACTGTCATAAATACTTTTTCATCAACCTTTCTAAAAACATTTCTCTGTTTTACTCCATTTTCCTCATTCATATGAAACATTAAGAGGTGGGGAAGGTTTGGTACATGCATGCATGGGACCAGGACTATTACATTTAACTTCGATCTTGTGGTAGCTGGAATTGAATGATAGAATGGTGCTTGATCAGATGTTGATTGAAAAAGGTGCAAGGGATATAGTGGTGCCTGGAAACCTACCAATCGGGTGCTCTGCGGTCTTTTTAACTATATATCAAACTCTAAATAAAAGTGCCTATGATCCTACGAATGGTTGCTTAAAGGCCTTCAATGGATTTTCTAATTATCACAACAATCAACTCAAGATTGCTTTGGAAAATTTGAGAACAAGGTATCCCCATGCAAAGATCATCTATGCAGATTACTATGGCGCTGCACACCGTTTGTTTCACTCCCCATTACAATATGGTAAGTTCTCTTTCACATTGCCAATTTGGGCAGAGTTCACTCGCCAAACGATCGTTTCTAACTGTGTTGCATGTTTTGATGCATATAGGTTTTAAAAGTGGAGCTTTAACAGCTTGTTGTGGAGGTGGAGGACCATATAACTTCAACATAACAGCAAGATGTGGTCATATTGGATCTAAAGCATGCAGTAATCCATCAACTTTTGCGAACTGGGATGGCATTCACTTGACAGAGGCCTCTTATAAGCATATTGCTGTGAGTTTACTTAATGGCACTCACACCTCCCCACCCATGAGAACCCCTTATACTTTGGTCAGTTGAGTGATGCTGCAATTGAGATGTATTACAATCCTTTTGTTTGAATAACATAATTTTAATGGAAACGAATTAGTAATCTATTTTGTGTTTAAATAGAAAAGCTGCATTGAGATCGCTGGTGATCAGTGAGGCGGATCATATCGCAAGTGGGTGATAATCTGTTTGGAACAGTGGGTGATAATCTATTTGGTTCCAAACAACCGATTACCTAATTTAACTTTTCAACTTGCTGTTGCTTTCTCGCACATAATTACAAATTTACAATAGGTATTTAGAAACTTTTTTTCCCTTTCAATTTTCTCTAATGTTTCATCCTAAATTATCTAACTTATTGCCATAGTTCATCTTCACTAACACACATCTTGTTTTCAGTAAAATCAATTAAATTTGTACAGAAATCAATAAATGAACAATGTAAGCAACAAAACCAATTATATTTTTCAACCTCACAACAAAAATGTTGTGAATCATACCAATAGCATCGAAAACCAATTACTTTGAGGATGATTGAGTTATGATTTACTAACACAAGAGTACTTTGATCACAAGAATTCATTCCCTTTCCCAATCTTTACTATCGATGTTTGGTTCCAGACTACTTATACAGGTCAGCTATTTCTTGAAGGGTAGTAGCCACTAGCCACTAACCAGACCATCACAACATTAGCCATAGTCTTCTTCCTTCCTGCCATTAAGTTCAGTTGTTCATAATTTTAATCTTGCTTATACAATTTTACGAGAAAACTACTAGAAAACATATAGTAAAGCAAACAGGACCAAATGGGAATGATACTTGCAAGTTGCACTCGAGTATATGTTTGTGACCACATCCCTTGGCAGTACAGAATTGGAGATGTAATCAGAAATTTTGGCTCTGACATAGTAGGGTTCCCAAAAAGGACAATTCAAGATAGTTGGAAGGTGTTGTAAAGAACATCATGTATCACGATTTGATTAAGGAAACGTCGTTGGAGGAATCCTTGAAATTTTAAAGGATGAAAAGACCAAAGCTAATGTTGTTGAATTTTTAAGGAATGAAAAGACCAAAGCGGCAGCCAACGAATATGTTCATCAGATTGTAAAAACATTGCTAGATTCACACTACTGCAAAGGGCAACTTGAATAAGGACGGAATACAAACACGACCTCCTGGTTATGGGTTTCACGTTGACTGACATTGAACGTCAACATTGAACGATCCATTTATGTTGAGATTGGAAAAGGTCCATCGGTCATCTAGACCGAGTTCCTGAATATCAGTGTCCTCTGGTTTTCTCTGCCTTTCACAGTGCATAGACTGCTTTAATCAGTAACAGAGTTTATTTTCTTGCATAACTAGTTTATGCGCAGAACTGCATAATTATATTCTAGATGCAATTTAATAAGTAAAGACCGAACTACTGATTACATGCTAAACCAAAATGTGCATGTTTGTC
Source organism: Aquilegia eximia (assembly GCA_023053565.1). Classification (NCBI taxonomy): domain Eukaryota; kingdom Viridiplantae; phylum Streptophyta; class Magnoliopsida; order Ranunculales; family Ranunculaceae; genus Aquilegia; species Aquilegia eximia. The sequence goes on from JALIGU010000005.1 coordinate 20,224,725, forward strand.
CTACAAACACTTGCATGTTACAATCATAAGCTATATATACACGCTCCTTTCAGAATATGTGTTTTTCTGCAGTTCTGCGCAACCATGTAATGGAGAACTTAGATATTCAGATAATAACTATTGATATAACACAATGCAAGAGCCAAACTTCTCTGCCTCTGAGCACATGGATGCATGGGACCAGGAGTCCAGGACTACTACATTTTTCTTCTTCTGGTAATTGGAATTGAATGATAGAATAGTGGTTGATCAGATGTTGATTGAAGAAGGTTGCTTAAAGGCTTTCAATGGTTTTTCTAAGTATCACAACAATCAACTCAATATTTCTTTGGAGAATTTGAGAACAAGGTATCCATATGCAATGATCATGTATGCAGATTACTATGGCGCTGCTCATCATTTCTTTCACTCCCCGTTATAATATGGTAAGTTTGGTGTCACATTGCGAATTTGGGTAGCATTCACTGGCCAAACGACCGATTCTAACTGTCTTGCATGGTTTGATGTATATATTTATACTAGCTTAAGTTTTAGATATATGGTTTTAATTTCAAATTGGCAAATTTGGGCAAAGTTTATTGGCAAAACGACAGATATGCTGTGTTGCATGGTTTGATGTATACATGGTTTCAAAGTGAAACTTTAACAGCTTGGTGTGGAGGTGGAGGACCATATAACTTCAACATAACAGCAAGATAGATGTTCTTATATTGGATCTAAAGCATGCAGGAATCGATCAACTTTTGCGAATTGGGATGTCATTCACTTAACAGAGTTTTCTTATAGGCATATTGCCATGGGTTTACTTAGGCATTCACGCTTCCCCACCTATGAGAACCCCTTATACTTTTGTCAGTTGAGTTGTATTACTAGTTCACGGAATAATTTGTGTTTATTCATTGTCCAAAAAACACTAAATCAAAACCCATCGTACTTACGATTTATTTGATGAACTTACTAGTTCACGAAATCATAAGGCTATAGAATAATACCGGTGTTTAATGATGCACGTACTTTGCGGCTCTTTTGTGTAGATCATTATTATCGGTAGCTTTTCTAGTCATTACATTTCAAAAAAATACAATACCTTTCAGTTTTCTCCAATGTTTCAAAATATATATCCTAATATATTGTCATAACTCATCTTCCTCACCGAAAAAACAAGGAAATTTATGCAGTGAACAAAGTAAGCAACAAAATTAACTACTTTTTATTCTTCAAAATCTCATATAAAAAAGGTGACATTTAAATATATCATGAATCATACCAATATTTTTTTGCACACATGTAGGGTTGAATAGCGTTAATCATATTTTGAAACTGATTGGCTACTGCCTTTGAGTTGTGATTAATTTACTACCACAAAAATACTTTGGTCACAAGAACTCATGCAGTTTCCCTCTCTTTATTCTTTACCATCTATGTTTTGTTCCAGACTGGTTAGACAGTCCAGCCATTTCTTGAAGGGTAGCTGGCCAGACCATCACTACATAACCATAATCTTCTTCCTTCTTGCCAATAATCCTTGCGAGAAAACTGCAAGAATATCAAAACAAGAATACATATAGTAAAGCAAACATGACCAAATGGGAATGATACTTGCAAGTTGCAACAACTTTTAATTTTTAAGGGAGAATTAGAGATACCCCCGGAAAAGTTTGCACTTTTTGAGATACCCCCAGATTTGAAACTCATTATAGATACCCCTATATTTGCATTTGAAGCCGGTCACCTAAGCCATTGACTAGAGATTGACCAGTTTTCATGTTGTTTAGACAAAAATACTCTTTCCATTTAAACCTACATCCTAGTCATCCATTCAACTTACCATTGATTTCTGACACATCACCACTAAATATTTACCATCCCTAAACCCACCACCACCACCACCACCATCCACCCACCACCACTACTTCCATTAGCTAGCACCACCACCATTCACCATCCACCCACCACCATTATTTTCACTAGCTTAATAACACCACCACCATTTTGTTCTTTAATTTATAATGTACATTGGAAATTTTTGTGGTGAAATTCGTTTTGAAGAAATTAATAAAAGTACATTGAGAAAGAGATGAAGCGCAAGTGTCAGTTGGGCTCAACTGGTAAAACCTCTGGGTGATGATACCAGAGGTCTGGGGTTCGAATCCCGCCAGCATTACCGAGTTACTGTCTCATTAAAAACAGGCTTACCAAACCATTTTTGCGAATGAGCTTGTGGCTCAATGGTAGCACCCCTCTCACAAAGTGGAGAGGTCGTGGGTTCGAAACACGTCAACAGCTGATTATTGATATAAGTTTCCATACGTAATTTAATGGGGTAAGAGTCCCCACAACCCTGCTTACCAATCAAAAAAAAAAAAAAAGAGATGAAGCAAATGGTAGAGATGGATATTTGAAGATGGAGTTTGAATATGTTGAGATGGCATGATAGATACGGTAATGGGGTGTGATTGTGTAATGTGTGTTATGGGTTGTGGAGGTGTTAGAGCTAGAGGTAATTGGAGTTGGAGATAGTGGTAGTGGGTGGTAGTAATTAGGTTGAAGGTGGTGGTTGCACAAAGGAGGAAGATGAAAGAAAAATTTAATCTTGACCTTTTAATTTGAATGGTTAAAAATAGATCTAGTGACATGTTAATTTGAATGGTGGGGATTAATTTAACTAATAGTGAGCTACATGTTACTAGGATTTAGAAGTTTGATTGGAAAATGATGTTTTTGTCTAAAAATCATAAAGTCTAGTCAATAGCTTGGTTGACCGGCTTCAAACAAAAATCTAGGGGGTATCTCTAATGATTTTCAAATCTGGGGGGTATCTCAAAGAGTGTAAACTATTCTGGGGGTATCTCTAATTCTCCCAACTTTTAATTTGAATGTACAATTTTAATAGCCCAGACAATTAATATAATTTTTGTTGGGTTTTTTCTATGTGCCATGTGTGGGAAAAGTGGTTTAAAGTTTTGACATGTATCAAAAATATGTTCAGAAGGTTTTTTCATTCAGGGACGTACATACCATGTTAGGGGGTACGTACGTACCGCATCACAGACAACTCTCACATGATAGAACGTACATACGTACGTACGTATGCACGTACGTCCTCAGTACAGTTTGCCTAAAAACCCATGTTTAAGCCCATTTCGTGTTTTATTGTAAGGCTATGTTATAAAGCCAAGGAGAAGGTTGGAAAACCTAATCTTCATGTGAGAGAGATTGTGAGAAGCTATTAGAGAGTTTGAGAAATTTTGTGAGGAAGAAGACTTCGGTTTCTTCATGAGGGCTTGTACAATTGTCTCTATAAGAAAAGCATCATCTTTTTTCCCCGTGGACGTAGGCATATTGTCGAACCACGTAAATCTTGTGTCTTGTGTGGTTGTTTGTTTGATTTTGTCGTTTTATTTTATTTCATACACTAGTTCAATCATCGTTAGTTGTGTTTAAGTCTCCGCTGGGCACAACAAGTGGCATCAGGGCTTCGGTTAGATCTTGAGCGTATTGAAGGTGTTTGAAGAAATTTTGTAGTGAGTTTCTTAATTGCGTTTGAAGTCCAAGGTTCTACCTTTTGTTCGTGGGTTGCATAGAAGGTGTTTGTTGAAATTCCGGTGTGAATTTCAGATTTATTTACCTTCGTTTGGTGATTGTTTAGTGCATGAAAGTTGGTGGAAAGATGGCAGAAGAATCGAATTTGAAGGATTCGAAGGGGGAAATCAAGACCGGGTTTTCCATCAAGCGAAGATTGATGTAGAGAAGTTTACCGTCACCAATAACTTTGGTATGTGGAGGTGTGAGGTAATGAATGCTTTATGTCAACAAGACCTAGAAGATGTTCTGGAGGATAAGCCAGAAGGTATGGAAGAGATAGATTGGAACAAGATGAACAAACGAGCTTGTGGAATCATAAGATCGTGTTTGGCTTAAGACATTAAATACTTTGTGATGAATGATACTTGTGCAAAGGAGATTTGGCAAAAATTGGAGGAGAAGTACTTGACAAAGACTATCTACAATAAAAACTATACTTTGAAAGTTTTATCGAATAGTTATGAGAAAAGGTATTTCAATGGCGGAGCATCTTAATGATTTTACCAAGGTAATTGCCGACTTGGTGAATCTAGGAGCAGATGTAAGTGATGAAAGCAAGGCAGTGTGTCTCCTAAATTCGTTACCTGACGAATATGAACACTTGGCTATCACACTTACATATGGAAAAGACAAGTTGGTGTATAGTGAGATTTCTGCAGCATTGTTAAATCATGCGTGTATGAAGAAGGACAAAGAAGAGTCCAAAAGCTCAACACCAGAGTTCTTAGTGGCAAGGGAAAGCTACGATATTAGGGGTGAGTCTCGTTCAAAGCCGAAGAGGAGGTTTCTAGTGAAAGATGAATGTTCTTTTTGTCATGAGAAAGGGCATTGGAAGAAATATTGTCTTCAAGCCAAGGCAAAAGACAAGAAAAATAACTCTTAGGTAAATATTGCACATAATAATAGAGATGAAGATGATGGTTCTGATTATTCTTTATTTGTTTCATCCATCGATTGCTCCACTAGTGCTAATGAGTGGATATTAGATTCGGATGGTACTTATCATGTGTGTCCCATAAGGGAATGGTTTTCTAGCTTTAAAAGGCTAGATAATGGTGCAGTAGTGATGGGGAATGATCAACCTTGTCATGTATTAGGGATAGGTACTATTCGATTGAAGATGTTTGATGGAAAGATAAGAGAGTTGAGGAATGTAAGATATGTTCTTGATTTGAAGAAGAACCTTATTTCACTTGGTACTTTAGAAGCCAAAGGTTACAAGGTAGTAGTTCAGAATGGTGTTTTAAAGGTTATGGTTAGTGCAATGGTATTACTAAAGGGTGCTCGACGAAGTAACCTGTACTTCTTGCAGGGTAGTACAGGTACATGTGATGTGGCCATGTCAGAGGCTAGAACAAAGTTTGCTAGAGAGACTACCAAATTGTGGCATATGCGGTTGACGCATAAATGTGAAAAATCTTTGCAGACATTGATGGAGCAAAGGTTGTTGATGGGTGTTATCGCTTGCAAGTTAGATTTCGGTGAGCATTGTGATCTGGGCAAACAGACAAGAGCAAAGTTTGGCACAACTATCCATTGTATGAGTGGAGTTCTTGATTATGTTCACATGAATGTTTGGAGACCTATCAAGTACACAACTTGGAGAGGTAAGTCTTATTTTGTGTCTTTAGTTGATGAGTTTTCTAGGCGTGCGTGGGTGTACATCATGAAGCATGAGGATGAAGTCCTAGAAACATTGAAGTGGAAGAAGCTAGTTGAGGCCCGAATTGACAGAAAGATCATGGTATTGTGCTTAGATAATAACATAGAGTACAAAGATGATCCGGTCTTGCAAGTATGTCAGACTGAGGGTATTGAGTGTCACTTCACTGTGAGAAAAACACTGCAACAGAATAGGGTGACAGAACACATGTTGTCTATGGATGGATTAGGCAAAGTGTTTCGGGTTGAGACATGTCATCTTATTAACAGGTTGCCTTTGATTGTGATAAGTGGTAAAACTCTTATGGAGGTTTCTATGTTAAAGCCTGAGAGTTCTCAGCAGGTGGAGAACAAGACCAAAGAGGTTTTGTAGTGGGTGGAGATTTGTATATCTCCATATGTTCCAGTGAGTTCTGTATCTAATGTGAAAACTCCTGTAAGGGTTTTGGGGGTTTCAAATTCTGATGACATGACAGATGATGAGACGGTTGGAGATGCAGAAAATGGTGATCTTATTAATGAGGGTCCAATTGCAACTAGATTACCCAAGAAGGAAGAAGAATCTCCAAGTAAAGATGTGCACTTGAAGGCAAACTTTTGCATCTTTATGGCCTTGGTATTGCGATCTGATTTGGTATTAGCTTTGTTTGATGTGAAAACGGTTGTTTTATATGGTGAGCTAGATGAGGAGATCTATATGTCTCAGCCTAGTGGTTTTGGAGTTGCAGAGTATAATGAGTTAGTGTGTTTCAGACCATATATTTTACGAGCAATGAGCATTGTAGGTAGATACATGCATGATCCTAATGTGAGACATTGGGAAGCTATGAAATGGATGTTCCACTACATTCAAGGTAGTGTGGAGGTTGGTCTGTTAGTTCAACATGGAAGGACTTTGAGTCTGCGGTGTGTTGGTTATATGGATGTTGAGTATGATTGTCACTTAGATAGACGTTGGTCTACTCCTGGATATGTGTTTACATTGGTAGTGAGATCTATCAGCAGGTTGCCTACATTACATTCTATAGTTGCTTTGTCTCTAACAGAAGCTTGGAATATTGTCGTGACTAAAGTGGTGTTTGGGATTAAGTTCTATTGCTTAGAATTGGTCCATATTCTTCCTTCGAGTTGATAGTATGTCTTGAAGTGAACTACGATGGCTTGATCCCTTAGGAGAAGGGTACGTAGGCAACCATGAGGTGGTGCAGCCGTTTTGGTCCTTCGGGACAAGTGTGGGAGATTGGGACTTGTTTTGTTCTTGGTGTCGGCTCATATTTATTGAATCTTCGCCGAGGTGGAAAACTGTTGGGTTTTTTCTATGTGCCATGTGTGGGAAATGTGGTTTAAAGTTCTGACAGGTATCAAAAATATGTTCAGAAGGTTTTTTCGTTCAGGGACGTACGTACCATGTTAGGGCGTACGTACGTACTACATCACAGACAACTCTCACATGATAGAACGTACGTACGTATGCACGTACATCCTCGGTACAGTTTGCCTAAAAACCCATGTTTAAGCCCATTTCGTGGTTTATTGTAAGGATATGTTATAAAGCCAAGGAGAAGGTTGGAAAATCTAATCTTCATGTGAGAGAGATTGTGAGAAGCCATTAGAGAGTGAGAGAACTTTTGTGAGGAAGAAAACTTCGGTTTCTTCTTGAGGTCTTGTACAATTGTCTCTATAAGAAAAGCATCATCCTTTCTCCCCGTGGACGTAGGCATATTGTCGAACCACGTAAATCTTGTGTCTTGTGTGGTTGTTTGTTTGATTTTGTCGTTTCATTTTATTTCATACACTAGTTCAATCACCGTTAGTTGTGTTTTAAGTCTCCACTGCGCACAACAATTTTCATTTCAAAATTCCACTTTAGGAAACCAATACATTAACAACAATGGGTACGGGAAATCCAGGTGAAAGATCTTGATGAAGATGATGGAGGAAAGTGCAAGATTTTCAAAACTCAAGTGAACTCTTATCTTCCTGACTCTTTTAAAGAAAAAATTCCTGGTCTACAGTCTACCAGACCACTCGAGTACGTTTGTCACCACATCCTTGACCACATCCTTGGCAGTACAAAATTGGAGATGTAATAGAAAAATGTGGCTCTAAGATAGTAGGGTTCCCAAAAAGGATGTTTCAAGATATTATGGTAGACGCCTTGGAAGGTGTTGTAAAGGACATCTTCATGAAATAATTCGATTAAGGAAAACATCGTCCGGTGAATCCTTGCAATATCTAAGGAACATAAAGTTTACTTCTGTAGTTTTCCCGCACTAGTTACAATAATAGAAACTTTTTATCCATTTCAGTTTTCTCCAATGTTTCATCCTAAATTACCTAATTTATTGTCATAATTTATCTTCCGTAACATATCTTATTTTCAGTAAAATCAATGAAAGTTGTACAGAAATCAATAAGTGAACTATGTAAGCAAGAAAACCAGTTATAACTTTCGTAAAGGTGACATTTAGGTGAATCGTAAATCATACCAATAGCATAAATCATACTTTCAGGATGATTGGGCTGTGATTAAATTACTATCACATGAGTACTTTGGTCACAAGAATTCATGCCCTTTCTCAGTCTTTTACTATCTAGGTTTTATTCCAGACTGGTTATATAGATTGGCCATTTCTTGTGGGGCAGCTAGTCAGACCATCACCACATAGCCATAATCTTCTTAAGTTCATCTGTCAATCAATTTTTCATGCTAATACAATTGAATGGCATAGGGCCATATCATGCTAATACAATATTTTCCGAGAAAACTACAAGAATATATATATAAAGAAAACATGACCAAATTGGAATGATACTTGGAACAACTTTTGCTTAATTGTTCACTGCATAAAATATAATAACAACAATTTTCTGTGCAGAGAAAATAACTACTATGGTGCTGCTCATCGTTTCTTTCACTCTCCGTTACAATTTTACCGTTCAAATTGCGTATTTGGGCAAAGTTTAGTAGCCAAACGACCGATTCTAACTGTGTTAGTGTGTTGCATGATTTGATGTATATAGGTTGTAAGCCCTCCCCTTGATGAGCTTAGTTGAGTTCTTTGACTGCTTCACCGGTAGTACCTGCAATGACCACCGGACAATGACCGGTGGATAAAGCTCCAACGATCAAGTCAGTAAGCGGCTAGTTTTAGAAAATAGGTTTTAGCAAGAATGAACAGTTACCTTTAGCGAACCCTAACGCGATCCTTTTATAGCGATATTCACCGCCTTCCTTTAACCGTAGGATCCCCCTATGCATTCTATGGTTCTCTCATCTCCTACGTGTTTCATTCTCCATCACATACTATAGAGTGAATGTTTGACAGCCAGACATCACGTGCTCTATCCGTGATACTCTAGAATGTTCTGTATTCCGATTGGGTACTTCCCAGTTTGCTCTCCTTATCTGGTTCCTGTGTCCTCAACGTTCCACCTGGCATGGTTTGGTACTTACATCGCCCCTCCTTTGACCGTCATCTATATACCTTAGATGGCGGCTCAAAGGCTTTTTCTCAACCTAAACGTAGACTCCTTATGACGACGGGAAAACGTCATGATTCATTTTCATCTCTTAATCTATCACCTGCTTCTCACGTGCCCTTAGTCTTGCCTTATCCTTATCTTTCCAGCTGTTCATTAATTACGCATGCCCTCATGTCTTGTGCTTCCGACGCATGCCTCTTTGATTTCCCCTAGGTGCAATCATAATTCCGACTGCTACCCTTCCACTTCCCAACGCAGTTGTCTTGTTTTTACTTTTTTTTTCCTACATTACCCCTCCACCTATGCTCGTATAAAAATCAAATCTTCAACCTACTTCCCCCATTTGCTTTCATCCTCTCCCTTCTCCTCCTCTTGTTTATTTTTCTCTTCTGCCTCCAACTTGTTTACAGCATCTCGCACCATCCGGAATCCTGAAAAGCTCGATTTTCCCCTTTATTTCTCTCATCGCCGACTACATCAGGTTATTCTCTCTCACTTTTCTTCCTTATTTTCTTGATTTTATACTAGATTTTGTTTTTTCTAGATTTAGTTTCGAACTTTCTTCTTCTCGTTATATATTCCGAATCACGGTTGCTGTAACTTTTTTGCCGTTCATACCCTATATACGCCTCTAATCTTTCTTTTCCTACGATTTTGCTGAGCCTTTCTCCCTACCAATGGCTTCTCATCAAAATCAAAAGAAGAAAGATTCGTCAAAGAAGACGGTTGAAAGAGGCCCAGGTGATGGCGGTGTCCATCCCTCTCCTTCTGGCTACTACCTTGACTTGCACGAGCCTAGCACTTACCCATATCGACCTGACTTAGACTCATTCTGTGAGTTATACGACATTCCAGAAGACGTAGAGATTTTCAATTACAAACACGCCCTACGTTTTGCACATCACGATTTTCGTCGGCAAGACGCCATCATAGTGACGGCTCACCAAATAGCTTTTGGCTGTCGATTTCCTTTTTCTAATCTGGTCCGCGATGTGCTTAACTTTTATCAAGTCGCCCCTGACCAATGTATTGGAAATTTCTGGCGGATCTTACGGGCCGCGGATAATCTCAACAGCGAGGAAACTGTCGTTTCCCTTGATGACATACGTCAATGCTACTACCTTCGAGTCTGTGAAGAGAAGTGTGGTCAACCTTATTATTACTTCGTCAAGCGACCCGGTAGGCGGTCTATCATTGAGAAATTGCCGAAAAGTGACAAGGAATGGCCTGACTTTCAAACATATCATCCGGCTCCTTGGACTTGACCAACATATCATCAATGTATACTTCTACCGTCTCCCTCAGCTGATTTTCAAACATCATCTCTACTAGCCTCTGGTAAGTAGCACCTGCATTCTTCAAACCAAATGGCATTTTGGTATAACATAATGTTTTCTTACCAGCATAGAAGGCGGTTTTCTCTTGATCTGGACCATAAAGAGGGATCTGGTTGTAACCGGAATAGCCATCCATGAACGACAGTAACCCAAAGCCTGCTGTTCTGTCCACTAGCTCGTCCACTCTTGGCATGACGTATCTATCTTTGGGGCATGTTTTGTTTAAGTTTGTGAAGTCTATGCAGATCCGAACCTTTCCGTTTTTCTTAGGTAGCGCTACTATGTTAGATACCCATTCTGGATACTGAACTTCTCTTGTTATTCCAGCTACCTCCATCTTTTCGATCTCCTGTTGTACTGCCTGTACCAATGTAGGTTTCATAGTTCTCACTTTCTGTGCAACTGGTTTGAAATTTGGATTGACATTTAACTTGTGACATGTTACATCTGGATCGATTCCTGTCTTATCATTCATAGACCAAGCAAACACATCTACATTAGCTTTCAAGAATTGTAAAAGATCATGCCTCACCTTCGAATCCAAGCTTGTTCCCATGTAGGTGATCTGTTGACCCCCTACTTCATTGAGGTTGACGGGTTCTGTTTGTTCTTCTGTCTTTAAAACTTCACGTGGGAACCCGTCATCCTCCTTCTGTCGTTGCTATGTAGGGACAGATGACGGCCCAGCACCTGCTGTGCCATGCCTCATACTTTTTACTGTTGCTATCTTCAAATTATTGGCCATAGCTTGATTACTCCTTATCTCGTATTGCCCATCTTCAGTCGGGAAACGGATTTTCTGGTAGTAACTTGACGGAATTGCCTTCATAAGATGAATCCACTCTCTCCCCAAGATTGCATTGTACTCTGTTGGTGCATCTATAACCACAAACCTTGACATGACAGTTCTGGTGTGTGCTGTAACCGGTAAAACTATCTCTCCTACTGGCTGCACTGCTCCCCCATTGAATCCGTAAATGTCTCTAGGTGAATTTGTCAAGCTGCCTCTTTCTAGTTTCATTTGATCCAAGCCTCTGGTGAACAGAACGTCTACTTCACTTCCACAATCTACTAACACTTTCGTGACATTCCAATTTCCAATGAGTATGGAAATGACCAATGGGTCATTGTGTGGTATGACTACTCCTTTGAGATCTTCCTCTGAAAACCCAATCGGCTCATTCTGATGCACTGGTTTGCCATTTCGCATGACTGGTACAGCTCCCACTGTTTGCAAGTCTTCTCTTATCTGCATGACTCTTCGTATCTTCCTCTTAACCTCGTTCATGGACTCTCTAGCTTCCTCCAAGATCATATTAATGGTCCCTCTGACCTGTATTTCTGTTTTTGCTTCCTCCTTGTTCTTTTCCACTATGAATTCTCTTAAATGGCCCTCCTCTATCCATTTCCAGATCAAGGATTTAAACTCATAGCAATCCCCAGTGGGATGATTGTAAGTCTGGTGATACTCACAGAAAGGCTTTCCCCTGACTGTCCTACATCTTACCGACGGCTCCTGGAAGTACTTTCTTCCCCTAATTCTCTTCAAAATTTGATCCAGCGACGTAGTGAGTTGTGGTAGTGGTTTCGGTGGTGTCAACTTTCTTGGCGAAGTATCTCTATCCTCTCTCCTTTCTCTTTTGTCATGACCTCTTGATCCATCTTTGTTTCTCCTAGTGCCGAAATCTCTTGGTGGTGAATCACTTCGTGAGCTAGTTTTTCCTTTCTTTCTTTTTTCCGTCACCGTGTTAACGGATGCTGACAACACTTTGGGAGCTCTCCGTGATGCTATGTCTTCTAATCTGATGTATTTCTCTGTCTTCTGAAAAAGTTCATCCAGAGTCGCCATCCGTGATGACACGATTGAGTCATATGCCGGAGATTTCTTATTTATACCTTTCTGAAATGCTACGACCACTGTTCTTTCATCTACTCCGCCATCTGTTCTCAAAATCTCATTTTTGAAGTTAGTAACAAACTTTCTGAGAGACACACCTGGAGCTTGTTCCAAATCAAATAGTGATGCTATATCTGCAGCCTGTCTCTTTTGGTGAATATAGTGTTTCACAAACATCTCACTGAGCTGAGCAAAGCTTGACACACTCCCTGGTGACAAACTGAGATACCAGTCTGTAGCGTTGTCCTTCAAGCTGCTAGGAAATAATCGACACCACATCCCGTCATACTGGCTTCCTTCCCAAGCCGCCATTTTTTGCTTGAAATTATTCAAGTGCTGCACAGGGTCAGTTGTTCCATCATACTCATTAAACTTAGGGGGTTGAAACTTACTTGGGAACCCATGACGGTAGCACACTTCGGCTAATGGCCTCTTGCCCAATCTTTCCAGGTCCTGAGTCACCTCTATGTTCTTTCCCTTGGTCTGCGCCCTCATGTCCTCTTGGACCTTGCATATCATATCGAAAAGTCTGGTGTACTGATCAGCCGCCGGGATCTCTTCATCGTTCACCCCTTCCTTTCGATTCCCTTCGCGAGCTCTTACCCCTGATTCATCTGACCCTTCTTCTTCATTCACCCTTGGGCCCGGAATCCGACGCCTTGTTCCTCCTTCCCCTTCTCCTAGTGTTATTCCCTCCATTGGTCTCTGATGGTTTTCATTTCTGACTGCTTCGTTCTCTCCCTCCTGAAGGTTTTGACGCTCCATGTCTTCCATCCTTCTTATCTGCTCCCTCAGTCTTAAGTTCTCTTCCCTCAGCCTGCTTGTCTCTTCTTCTCCTTCTTGGAGAGTTTGAGGATGGTCAACCTGCGGAGCTTCTCCAGCTGCTGCACCTCCAGGATATGTAGACGATCTAGTTTGTGTTACCATTGCTCTCTGTTTGCTTCTTTCAACCTTCTTCTCCAAAACCCTAGATCTGGAAGCAGCCGTCGCCCTCCTTCTAGCGCCAAATGTAAGCCCTCCCCTTGATGAGCTTAGTTGAGTTCTTTGACTGCTTCACCGGTAGTACCTGCAATGACCACCGGACAATGACCGGTGGATAAAGCTCCAACGATCAAGTCAGTAAGCGGCTAGTTTTAGAAAATAGGTTTTAGCAAGAATGAACAGTTACCTTTAGCGAACCCTAACGCGATCCTTTTATAGCGATATTCACCGCCTTCCTTTAACCGTAGGATCCCCCTATGCATCCTATGGTTCTCTCATCTCCTACGTGTTTCATTCTCCATCACATATTATAGAGTGAATGTTTGACAGCCAGACATCACGTGCTCTATCCGTGATACTCTAGAATGTTCTGTATTCCGATTGAGTACTTCCCGGTTTGCTCTCCTTATCTGGTTCCTGTGTCCTCAACGTTCCACCTGGCATGGTTTGGTACTTACATAGGTTTTAAAATTAAGTGGAACACTGTATTAACCTATTTCTAGATTAATGCACTTCTGGGTCAGGTCGTTGGGAGACTTGACCAAATGGGGATTGATGAGATCAGGGTGGCTGCACCTCGTTGAGATCGAGATTGCCTAAGTACTCTAGCTCGGGGGAATTGAACTTAGAGATCAAGCCATCGTAGTTCTGTTTATATAGAAGATAGAAGGGCGTGGATCGTGGATCTTGCAGATTCTCCGCCATCATAATGAGGATTAAATGAGTAACGCGCGTGGATCATCCCTGTGAATTAATTGTGTAACTGATGAGAATATTCTGTGCATTGAATGAGAGCACGTGTGTATGGCAGGTCGCTGCTCGTTGTATGATCGGGTCGCTGTGAACGAGCTACTAGGATGTCGGTGCTGTAGCGACCTGGTAACTGGATGACTGTGCCATGTGGCTGCTTTTGATTGGTTGGAGTATGTAGTACCCCTACATAAGCCCCCTCTTTTTAGGTCGGCTGGTGAAGGCGGGCTGAAAAGACTTAATGCACCATTCGATGTTGATTTGAGGTTTACTTTTTGAATTTGGTGACGTGGCAGTCATGCAGCGCTCTTTGTGGTAATCATGGCGCTCTTACGGGGAAGTGGAGGAGTTTCCTTGGACAGTTAGCCGTGTAGTTATGGCAACTGACGCACGTATTGCTTGATTGAATATCTGTTTTGCACGTGGACTGATCCAACGGTGGATACGAACCGTTTTGTGAGTGGAGAATAACTGCATTGCATATTGATCCTTTGGTCGATCTCAGCCGTTCGTCTGTTTTGAATCGATGGCTGGAAATGCTTGAGCTACAGTATATAAACTGTAGTTACCTTGAGAAGGGTTTACCTATCTTGCCTTTATTTGAATTGCTGCCGCTTTTGCCTTGCGATCTGAAGAACTTTGAGAGCTCGTGAGGTTTGTTTTCTTTTCCTTGATTGTTTACTTTATTTCGTTTTCTTCTTCTGTTGTCGTCTGTATTGCTTGAGAGTAATGTCTGAGGGTAGTGATTCGCAAAATGATCACTTGAGTGATGGTGGGGTTGAGGAGTATGAGTCTGAGAATACTCATTCTGACCCTCCGTCTCCCGTTCTTGATGAGGAGGTAGATAGCCCCCAGAGTAGTGGTTCTCATGGGCCAGACTCTTCTGATGATGAAATGGTGGAGGGCGACGATGGTAGAATGTGTAGAATTGTGAACATGGCTTATGTACATAGACATTTTGCTGTTAGGAGGCATTATGATCTTAGGTCGATTAGACATTTGGAGATTAGATTTCTTGGAGATCGTTTACTTTCTCCTGACTATCGACCTAATAATCCGTCTTCTACTGTATTTACTTTGAGTCAATTCCGTGCTGGGTTGAGGTTGCCATTGTCTAGTTTGGTGGTCGATCTGTTGAATGATATTGGTCGAGCCCCCTGCCAGATGAATGGCAATTTCTGGAGAAATATGAGGGTCATTGACGACCTGAATAGGTTGCATAGGGGGCGCATATCTGTGAAAGATGTGTTGGACGACTTTACTTTCAAACGCTCTTCAAAGACTGATATTTCCGGCTATAACATGCAAGTTAGGCCAGAACGTCTGCCTCTGATTTATCCTGTAAGTAGTGAGCCATGGTGGAAAGATCCCATGCTGATTACTGGGTCTATCGTTGAGGGGAGTATCCAGTTGCGTCATGTGACTAGGAATGATACTCGTAAGTTTCTGGTCGTTAGTCTTAGTGTAGTAGATGGTTTTACTTTTCCTGGACTTGATTATGCTGTGTGTTTTTGCAGCGATCAGGGACGATTCCCTTGTGAGGAAGAACGATCTGTTTTCCGTTTTGAACAGTTTTGGTTGCTTGGCTGACAAGCGTAAGATACGGCTCTTGCCCCATCTGAAGGAGCATTTTACTCCCAAGGGTGGTTTAAAAACCGTTGAAGACGAGCTTCGAAGGAGGAAGAATTTGAGGAAGGCACATATGTCTGCTATTCACAAAGGTGATGCTGGGCGATCTGGTGGCAGCTCGCGGGGTGGTGAGAAGGAACGAGCTGGTGGTAGCTCGAGGTCTGCTGAGGAGAAGGAACGAGCTGGGGGTACCTCGAGGGCTGCTGAGAGAGAGCGGTCTGCTGGTGCTGCTCGGAGGTCGGAGAAAGAACGGCCTGTGGAGAATGAGAGAGTTGGTGGTGGCTCGCGCCAGGTGGAGGCAGTGGCGAGCCCCCTAGTCGTGTCTCCTCCGCCTTCATTTCCCAAACTGCCTGCATTTTCTGGGCAGAAGAAGAGGTCTCACTCGGGTACTCTGAAGCTGTTGGAGAGACCCGTTCTGCCGACACCTGCTCTTACCCCGCCTGTTAGGGGTCCTGAGATTTCTGCTGTGTCGATGAAGACTGTTGTTCGGCCTTCGCAGAAAGGCAAGGGTGTGACGTCTGAGTTTCGCCCTGGGCCCTTCGACTACTTGGATGGCCGTGGTGAGAGGCATGTCGTGTATGATAACGACAGTGCCATTGCTGACCCCTGCGTCGCCCGGGCTGTGAATGAGGGCATCGTTCTGGAAGCTGATGCTCGAGCAGTGAAGTCTCAAACTCTTTTGGTCAACTGCTCAAAGTTGAATTCGGCGCTGTCTTTGGTAAGTGTTGCCATAAGTATTATTTTCTGCTTAGTCGTTGTTGCCTAAATTTGCTTGCGCTTTGTAGGTTAACGCGACCTTCCAGGAGATTCGTCTGGTCGCTGAAGTTGGCGCCCAGGCTGAGGTTGAACTGAAGGCGATGAATGACAAGCTTGAGCAGGCGAAGAATGTTGCTCTTGTTGCGGAGTGCAAGTTGAGGGACAGGGATGTTCAGGTCGCGGCGCTGAAGGAGACAGTGGAGCAGCTGAAGGAGACCAATGAGCAGTTGAAGGAAAATGTGGCTGCTGCTAACGCTTCTGCTGAGCACTGGCAGAACGTAAGCCAGGAGAATGGTGCGGCGTGGCAGACCTACTGTGAGCAGCTGCAGAAAGCTTTGATGGGCTCGCCCGAAGGAGAGGAGACGCGAGGTGGAGTTGGAGATACTTCGGCGCCAGCTCAGGACACCTCGATGGGCCCTAGTGACCAGGTCGCTGGAGCCCTTATTGAAGTTGATGCTTCAGGCGACCAGTCTGTGCAGCGATGAGCTAGCCTTGGTTTCCCTTTTTTGTATTGGGTAACCTTGTGCAAAGTTTGCTTCTTGCACTCCTTGTTCTTGCAGTATGTCTTCTTGCACTCCTTGTTCTTGCAGTATGTCTTCTAGAGCCTATTCTTGAGAGCCCCCTTGTAATTTTGAGAGCTTGAGTGGAGAACTCCTTGTCTTTTGTATTTGCCATCAGTAATCAGTTTTTACTTTGATGACCTTGTATGGATTCCTTTTGACCAGCTAGTTTCCAGGAAGTCCTGGTAGTTCGTTCAGAAGGCAGGTAGACGAGATGAATGGCTGCAAGCAGGACGTACTGAAACAGTTCCTCTTGTATGCCTTGATTATATTGTGGTTGTACCTGTAATTGTTAAAATCTCATAAAGTAAAAAGTTAATTCAACGATTTACCTTGCATTGTTGCTCATGTCGTTTTGTCTGCTTGAATAGACTTGCAAACAATAAGTGACATTTGCTCGACCTGAATGTGGGTTGAGGTCGCATTCAATATAATTGTGCTTGGGTCGTGGGAAGAGAGTGACCAATGCACCAAGTTAAGTTGCTAGTGATTTAACTTAACAAACTTTTAAATTATCAAAGGGACTAGAATTTTGATAATTTGTAGGTCGAGGGATTGGACCTTTAGTAGCCATTCATGTTTGAGCAGAGATGAACGCAAAATTGAATTTGTACATTGAAATGCAATGAATGGATGCTTACATTTCATTGATAAAATTTCTTTAAGTGAAAAGCATTCCATGGGTTCTTAACGATCTCCCCTTCTGATGTTTGAAGACGATAAGAACCGTTGCTTTGAACCTTTGTGATAATGTAAGGTCCTTCCCAGTTGGCATTGAGCTTGCCAATCATATCTTTCCTTTTGTTGTGGAACATCTTCCTCAGAACTAGTTCTCCTGGTTGAAAAGACCTAGGTCGCACGCCTTTGTTATAAGCCCGCTTTAGTTGTTGTTGATACTGTTCAAGTTTTATAACGGCGTGGTTTCGTCGTTCCTCGAGGAGATCGATTCCGAACGACCAGATCTGATTGTTAAGCTCTGTGTCGACCAGAAGAGACTTGGTCGTTCCAAATGTTAATTCAGTGGGAATAACGGCCTCAACTCCCTAGCAAAGGCTGAATGGAGACATCCCTGTGGATGTACGAGGAGTTGTCCTATAAGCCCATAGGATGTTCTCCAACTGTTGTGGCCATTGATCATGTTGATCTTCGAGCTTCTTCTTCAGGTTGTTTAGAATCTGTCGATTTGCAGCTTCGACCTGGCCGTTGGCTTGTGGATATCTAGGAGTTGACCTTGAATGCTCGATTTTCCACAGGTCGTAGAATGCTTTGATGTTCTTTCCAACGAACTGAGTGCCATTATCTGTGACTACCCGTTTTGGTAGTCCAAACCTTGTGATGATGTTTTCCCATATGAATCTCTGGACATCTGCTTGTGTTACGTTGGTTAGTGCAACAGCTTCTACCCACTTGGTGAAATAGTCAACGGCTACTAAAACGAATCTCTTCTCAGACTTTTTCTCCTTGATCAGGGGCCCCATGATATCGAGCCCCCACATGTGGAATGGCCACGGTGCAGTGATGTTAATGAGATCATTCGGATGCTGGTGTTGCTTATCGGCGAATCGCTGGCATTCTTTGCACTTCAAAACAAATTTTTTTGCATCTTCCTTCATTCTTGGCCAGAAGTATCCCTGGGATATTGCTTTATGGGCTAAGGTACGCCCACCGGAATGGTTTCCACATTCACCTTCATGGATTTCTTGAAATATCATCTGACCTTGCTTTGGGATCAAGCATCGTAATAACAATCCAGTTGCTGATTTCCTGAAAAGTTTGCCCTCATGGATTTTGTACATTGTGACTTTATGCAGCAATCGACTGGCTTCCTTTTTGTCGGATGGCAGGACACCAGTTTGAAGATAAATCATGAAAGGCTCCATCCAAGTCCCTTGGATGTCTGCTGGAGTTGTCTCTAGTAGATCAGAGATTTGATGAACATCCTCCTCCTTGAAGAGATATGCGGGTTGTGAGTTGACTGCTATAGTTAGGGCCCGCGGTCTGTCTGACTCGATCTTAGATGCTAGAAATGCCAGTGAATCAGCATGTCTGTTGTCATCTCTGGATATGTGTTCAATTGTGAAATAGCTGAGCTTGCTGATGAGCTCCTTTGCTTTGCTAGCATACCTGATTAGGTTGATCCCATTGATTTGGTAATTGTTAGTAATCTGATTGACTACCAGTTGTGAATCGCTGTACACCTTGAGACGAACTGCTTGCAAGTCGATGGCCATTTGTAGGCCCTGTATGAGTGCTTCGTACTTGGCCTCGTTGTTGGAGGTCGAAAAGTCTAGACGAGTTGATCTCTCGAGCTATGAACCTTCAGGAGAGATTAGCACAGCACCTATTCCACTTCCATTGGAGTTGTGGGAACCATCTACATACAGTTGCCAAGTATCTGGAGGGTTGTCTTGGACTTGCCTTGTTTCAGGTTCTGGTTCCCAATTGACATCCTCTGCTGGATAGTCTACTAAGAAATCGGCAACGACCTGGCCCTTGACGGCCTGCCGTGAAACGAACTCAAAAGTGTAATCACCCAATTCAGCTGCCCATCGAGCCATACGACCTGTTTTGTTTTTCTTTTCCAGTATGTGGCGTAATGGCTGATCGGTGATTACTTTTACAGTGTGTGCTTGGAAATAAGGCTTGAATTTGCATGCAGCGTAAAGTAGTGCTAATGCTAACTTCTCTAGAGGTGTGTACCTTATTTCAGCCTGTTGTAAGACTTTGCTTGTGAAGTAGATAGGTCGTTCCACCTGATTGTCCTCCTTGAAAAGTACTGCGCTTATCGCAAAATCTGATGTTGCGAGGTAAACGCCAAGTACATCACCATCTTTTGGTCTTGTAAGAACTGGTGAAGTAGACAGATATGCCTTGAGATCGTTGAAGGCTTTCTCGCACTCTTCTGTCCACTCATATGTAGCCCCCTTCTTTAAGATATGAAGCATTGGTCTACATTTGTCTGATGCTCTTGAGATGAATCTGTTTAGAGCTGAGACCATGCCGTTGAGTTTCTGGATCTGTTTCTTTGTTTTTGGGCTTGGCATGTCGATGAGGGCTCTTATCTGATCTGGGTTTGCTTCAATGCCTCTTCTGGTAACCAGGTATCCGAGGAATTTCCCTGATGCGACTCCGAACAGACACTTTTCTGGATTAAGACGCATTCTGTATTGCCTCAATCTTTGGAATGCCTGGTCGAGATTGTATAAGTGACTTTGCTCTTCACTGCTCTTTACTAGCATGTCATCGATGTAGACTTCCATTGTTCGACCTAACAGATCGTCGAACATTCTGGTGACCAGTCTCTGATAGGTCGCACCTGCATTCCGCAGCCCGAATGGCATAACTTTGTAGCAAAAAATGCCTTGCTCTGTTGTGAATGAGGTCTTCTCCTGGTCAGGCTCGTACATTGGGATCTGGTTGTATCCCGAATATGCGTCCATGAATGACAGTAGCTCAAAGCCGTATGTCTGATCGACTAGCCTATCGATTCGTGGCAGTGGGAATGAATCTTTAGGACAAGCTTTGTTCAAATTTGTGAAGTCGATGCAGACTCTTGTTTTCCCATTCTTCTTTAAGACTGGGACTATGTTGGCTAGCCAGTCTGGAGTATCGACTTCTCTGATGAAGCCGACCTGCTTGAGTCTATTGATCTCTTCATTGACAGCTTCGTGGAATTTGGGAGCAAGTCTCCTTGGTTTCTGCTTGACAGGTCGATAATTGGGATTGACCCGTAGCTTATGGCATGCAATTGATGGATCTATTCCGGGCATATCGATATACGACCAAGCAAAAACATCTTCATTCATTGAAAGAAAATTTACAAAATTAGCGAACTTATCTTCTTCCATCTCTGAACCTACATAGACATACCTTGGGTCCTCATCTGACCCAATGTTCACGCGCACGCCTGGATCGGTGCTTCCGAGACTAAGCTTGGGGGAGCTCGCTTGCTCCTTCTGTAATTGCTATTTAGCAGGTTCAGCCTTTTCCTTGGATGGGCTCTTTGACTTGTTGTTGCCCTCCTGAGCCTCTGTTGGGACTAGGCTCTTTCCTTTGACATCAGCATCCTTGACTCCAGAGGTGGATGGCTTTGACGATGGAACAACTTCAATAATGCCGTGGCATTCCTGTGCGGTGTTCTGATTGCCGCGGAGTTCCATTATCCCATAAGAGCCAGGATAGCGGAATACTTGATGGTATGTTGACGGCACACCTCTCATAGCATGGATCCATTTCCGACCCAGAATCGCATTGTACTTGCTTGCGATATTGAGGACGCTGAACTTGCTAGTTACAACGACCTTGTCTTCCCTTCTGCCTACAGTGACGGGCAGAAGAATTTCACCCTTAGGGTCTTCCCTTGAACTATTGAAGCCAAGGATGGGTGTGAAATCTGGTACGAGCACTGAGTCGGGCAGCCTCATGTCCTTGAAGGTTCTGTACATGAGAATGTTGCATGATGCCCCAGGGTCGATGAATACCCTCTTGATTGTGTAATCCGCTATTCTGAGTTCAACGACTAGGGCGTCGTTGTGTGGAGTAACGACCTTGTTGAGATCGTCTTCGGTGAAGGTGATGTCAGTCTCTTGGCGGGCAGGGATGTTGAAACGAGCTGCTCGGCCGGTGATGGAGTAGACATGGTGGAGATGTTCCACTCGTCTCTTTTTGTCCCGAGAGACAGGGGTGTGGTGAGACTCGTCAATCATGTAGACCACATGACTGTCCGACTCGCTGTCGCTATCAACTTTGCTTGCGACCTTCTTGTTGATGTGGTCGCGGAGGATGCCTGTTGGACCTAAGCGTTGGGAGAGGCTACGCCCTCTGCTGCGTGCTGGACTTGCTGAGGCCGTTCTGGCCTTGCTGTGATTTCTTTTTGGGGAACGGGGAGGCGTTCTGGACTCCTTCCTCACCCGCTTGCCTGTGGATTCCTCATTCCTCCCGAGGATCCAATTGTTGAGCCTTTTCTCATCGGCCCATGTTTGCAGTGCGCGTTTCAGAACGCGACAGTCATCAGTCTGATGACACCGTACTTTATGGACTTTGCAGTACGGGCGACCAGATGTATCCTCCAACTGTGTGAAGGCAGGAATCTTGCACCAATGGTTGTGCTTGATCCTTTCATAGATATAACCGGCTGGTCGCGTAAACCGGTGATACTCTCGCTGCTCGGTAGGCAGCGACTTAGCTTTGAACCTCTTTCCATCTGATCGAGGTCGTTTGTTTGAGCCAGACTCAATGTTGCTGACTACGTGGTTCTTTTCCCTCCCAGTGAGGGCTTCTTCTAGCTTTATATAACGATCTACCTTTAGGTAGAGCTCGTCAAGTGATGAAGGTCTCTTCATTGTTAGAGACTTGTGGAGGTCGGACCCTTGGATCAGACCGTGAGAGAAAGCAATAGTTGCAAAGGCCTCATGCTCCTTTGCGAAATCCTGAATGGAATGCAATTCAGATTTAAATCGAGCAAAAAATGTGCTCAGAGACTCACCATCTTGCTACTTGACTTTGAATATGGAATCGATGGTGACAGGGCGCTTCTTGTTATGGATGTAGAAGATTACAAACTGTTTCTCGAGCTCTGCAAACGAGCTGATGGATCCTGGCTTCAATCGATGAAACCAGTCGAGAGCTGGTCCGGTGAGGCTGGACTGGAACAGCAAACACAAAAGATGATCCTCCTTGATCAGAGGAAGGGACTTCCGGAATCCCTTGACGTGGTCGGTTGGATCTCCGACTCCTGCATACTGGTCAAATTTGGGGGCATTTAGCTTGTTCGGAAGGTCGTGTTCCAGGATCTCGTTGGAGAAAACAGACTCTTGGAACTGTTGAAGGGACTGCACAGCAAGTTGCTCTGCAGTGTGGCTCTTGGAACGGTGAAGGAGAGCCTGGGATGCTTTGAACTCCGCCAGCTGCTGGCTGAGTTGCTCGTACTTTTGGTTGGAGTCATCAGCAGGAATGACTCCAAGTCCACTATTTTCACCTTGCTGGGGGTTGGTCTGTGCGGCTTTCAGACGCTCATTTTCTTCCTGCAAACGCGTAATCTGTGCCTGCAGATCTTGGATAGTGACTTCCTGATTAGTCATTTGGAATGAGTGATTTTGATTTTGTGGGTGGGAGGGTTTGGGTTTTCGATTATATCGAATTCCTTGCAGTCGGCGCCAAATGTATTAACCTATTTCTAGATTAATGCACTTCTGGGTCAGGTCGTTGGGAGACTTGACCAAATGGGGATTGATGAGATCAGGGTGGCTGCACCTCATTGAGATCAAGATTGCCTAAGTACTCTAGCTCGGGGGAATTGAACTTAGAGATCAAGCCATCGTAGTTCTGTTTATATAGAAGATAGAAGGGCGTGGATCGTGGATCTTGCAGATTCTCCGCCATCATAATGAGGATTAAATGAGTAACGCGCGCGGATCATCCCTGTGAATTAATTGTGTAACTGATGAGAATATTCTGTGCATTGAATGAGAGCACGTGTGTATGGCAGGTAGCTGCTCGTTGTATGATCGGGTCGCTGTGAACGAGCTACTAGGATGTCGGTGCTGTAGCGACCTGGTAACTGGATGACTGTGCCACGTGGCTGCTTTTGATTGGCTGGAGTATGTAGTACCCCTACAAACACCAACAGCTTTCTGTACGTGGAGGTGGACGACCATATAACTTCAACATTACGGCAAGATGTGATCATATTGGATCTAAGCATGCAGTAATCCATCAACTTTTGCAAACTGGGATGGCATTCACTTAAACATTAGCTTCTTATAGGCATATTGCTATGCAGTGGCGGAGCCAGAGGGGGTTGAGGGTGCGCAAGTGCTCCCCCTCAACTTTTTGGAAATACCTACATGTATATTGCGTACACCAAAAAAAATATTAATTTGTTTGATTTTATTTTGTTTTTACTAGTTTAACTCTTAATATAATTAACTAAGTAATAGGAATTAACATTCATAGGAAGGATATTATGGTTATTTTGTATTTTATTTTCTTAATTTATGCCTAAATAATAGTTACTTTTATTTAAGGAATCTAGGTTACTACTTAATTTTACTTTGTTACTACATTATCCCATCATAATTTGATAATTTTGATATTTGGAAGTCTTTTATTTTTGGATTCAATTATGGAGTACTTTTTTTTTTTTTTTTTGTGATCCTATGAATAACTATACAGGTTGGGTGCTCCCCCTCACCGGAAATCCTGGCTACGCCACTGTTGCTATGGGTGTACTCAATGCCACTCATACTTCCCCACCCATGAGAGTACTTTGGTCACTTAACTGATGCTGCAGTTGTTGAGATGTATTAGTTGTAGTCTACATGCTTTAGTCGGAATAACATAAGTTTTAAGCGCAAAACAAATTAATAATCTAATTCATGTTTATATTCAGTGCTCAGAAAAGTGAAAAAGCACCAAATCTGACTGTTTCAGCAACAAAAGCATTGTTATTAATTAGGTATTTTAAAGTGAAATTTTGTCAACCTGCAGTAAAATCATGTAAGCTTATTGGCTAGATTATATAAAAAATTATCCTTCTACTCCAATTCTTCTATAGTGCACAGAAGGCAAAAATTTAATTATGGCAACAATGAGGATCGGTCACAGTAACATGATAGGTTGAAACTCTTTATGGCTTTCAATTTCCTCCGATGTTTCATCCTAAATTACCTAAACACATTTTATTATATTTTCTAAAATCCAAGAAATTTGTACAGAAATGAACAAGTGAAGTGTAAGCAACAAACAATTTTTATAGTTTTACTCTTCAGTCTCGTGTTCAAAAACTGACATTTAGGTAAATCGTGAATCATACCAATAGTGTTAATCATATTTTGAAAATGATTTACTATCACAAAATTAAAGTACTTTTATCACAAGAATCATGCAGTTTTGTTCCAGACTGGTTATACATGGTCAACCATTTCTTGAACAATGAACTCTTGAAGGGTAACTAGTCAGACTATCTCAGTAAAACACCACAGCACCTGATCATCGCGTGACCATAATCTATTTTTCCTTCTTCGCGTTAACTTCATTAATCAAGTTAGCATGCTAATCCAATTTTACAAAAAAAAACTATAAGTATATAAAAACACGAAAACATATAATGCGAACAGGAGCAAATCCGAATGATACTTGCAAGACCTTTTAACTTGTAATTATGCAAAAACCTAGCCAGTATAAAACTAAAATATAACTTCCATTTCAAAATTTCCCTTTGGGTAAATCAATACATTTAGATGTGACAATTATTTGACCAAATGTAATCAATTCAACATAACATCATCATTTTGAACTCTCTCAAGTCTCAAGTCTCAATGGCTTCTCTAATCCTGTCCGGGGAAAATAACAACTAGATTATATTCCGGGGAACTAGATTATACAGTATACAACTTCATAAAAAAGAAAAGATACCATCATTGGCTCAAACTTACTTCAAAGACAATTGAATTTAGTTAGTGGATGGTTCCTTTAGAGCTGACACATAAGTCAATCTTCAGCCTGAACAATCTTCACGGCGGCCTAAATGCCTGTAACGACCAAGAATGTGTTTAGAGATTTGTAAGTATATGATGTAACAGGGGCAGCACCAAGGGCTTCAGAGTTCTGACAATACCTATTCTTAGTGCGGTAGGACTTCAGTCCAGAGATTTCCCTCTGACATGATAAATCTTTCTACATTTGAAGTGATTCAAGAACAACTAAATTTCCACTTCTCTACGCATCATATATAAAATTGAGTATTTTGTCCTGCAACATATAAAATGGAGAATTTGATGACAAGGTATCCCCATGCGAATATCATCTATGCAGATTACTCTGGCCATGGTGTTGCTCATCGTTTCTTTCACTCAGGTTTGGTTGGGTGTGTTGCTCATCTTTGCTCATAAGATTATTGGGGAATTGGGCTTGGTTGAAGGTGAACCACCAGACATAAAGCCTCGACAAAACTTTAAGGATTCCATCCAGCGCTCATGTGAAATATTTGTATACTAGATTACTAGGCACGTTCACCCACCTCTATGTATAGTTAAGAGTCTTAACTGTCACTGGTTTTTGACATTTCATTGAAAAAAACTACCTGAAAAAATGAATTTTAAGTGTTTTTTATTCACCCCTAATGTTTAAATCAGTTCTAAACTTGGTTCAATGTGGAAATGGGGTACATATTGGATAAAGCTTGAAATTCAAGGATAATACCATGTTTTGATTAGTAAAATCTTCCACTGTATTTGTTGCTTGCCACCCCAAGCTAATAACCATGCCGCATGAGGAAAACATCATAGACACCTACATTGATAAGGGAAAGGAGATGGCATAGCTTCAGGAGAACAGTTTGGATGGTTGTTCATGATATAGTCATCATCGGGCTACTTCATGTCATTATCTTATTCTCATCCTCGTGTGTTATTCCCATAGCACAAGGCAGAGTGAGTGACCACACAGCTACTGAAGCGTGAAGGTGAATAGCTGAATAGCTGTAGCCGATGCAATGCAGATGTAAGGCAGCCTGCAGCTGCATAGCTGCAGCCAATGTTAGGCAGTATGTTAGTATTGCATAAGTATAATTCTAAGTAAAACCAGAAAACCCAGAATAAATAGAGTATGCAAACCAGAACAATAATTAAGGACAATATGATGTGATCGAGTCGAGAAAATCTCTGTCCTTAAGACATAATTTGCCCCAACAGGTGCTGTATGGGTGTAATACAAACTGTCTCCCAGGATACAACGATCAATACCTTCGTCGTGTAGCAGCACTTCAAACAAAACGAAGACGGCAAACCAGTTCAGTGATGTAACTCTCTCAAGGACACAGACAGACTATGAATGATAATGAATATGATGTTTTCGAAATGAATGAAAAAAATGCAGACACTGACAAGGTATTTATAGCAAGAAAAACTAAGTGAACAGACACTTGGGCCGAAACAGTTCATTGAACGGACACAACCATTAAGACCGAACAGACACTTTGGGCTTTAAACAGTTTCATCAAGGGACACAACTTTAGGGCCCGAAACAGTTTCATGAAAGGTTGCACCTATCTGGGCCGAACCAGTAGCAAACCGGTTCGGAATAGGTATGCACCTATTGGGATTTATTCTAATGGACCTTTCTACTAAAAAGATTATGTTGGATCACCAAGCCCAAGCCGAAGCCGAAGCCGGGTCGGGTCGATCGGTCGGAAAGCGCGCGCACGCGAAAACATTGTAACCCCAAGGGCCACACCCTTATTGTACATGAGGGGTTTTTCTAGACAAAACCTTATCTACATGGGTCAAATGTGGGACTATCACATTTTCCTTGCTTTGTCTCAAGTTGTTTGGAACTTGGGACACCAATTTCTCATTCACTATGGAACAGTTTTAGACGTATGAACATTCTGCGAGCATCTACTCGGAATGAGGATTCCATACGTACCAAGATCTAGCTCAATGGAGCTCTAGAACATATCGAAATGTCCAGCCAAAGACCTTGTCAGATTTCTGTCAGATTTCTGACAGAATCTGTTCAAACTGTTTCCAACAGCCAATACATTGTCAGAAAAGCCACAGTCAACTGCACGTCTGCACCAGAACTCTTCTTAGAGTTGGCCGCCTAGCAAATTGAGATATAAAACCTTTCTTTGGCTGCTGATGAATGAAATCACGCGATCGAGGACAATTCTTGAGATTTTGATACTGGGGAGACCTTTTGTTCAAATATTATGAGTACTTGGAAATCCCTAATCAGCATAAGACAAAGCTGAGAAAGAAGAAAAAGTCATCTGAAGCTCTCAATTAAAAAAAAAAATAAGAAAGAAAAAGATTCAGCTGAATCTTTTGGGGCACATAGGTCAATTTTGTATCCTTTGAATTTTTACGCTTTTAATGAATCTATCTTACTTAGCTAACAAAAGTGTCAGTAAATAGTTTCCAAAACATGATACATGCAAAATCTTTATCACTCTCAGCTTCCTTCAATGTTTCATCCCAAGTTAAAGAAGATTTGTCTGGTTAATAGTTTCCAATACATGATACATGCGAAACCTTTATCACTCTCAGTTTCCTCCAATATTTCATCCCAAGTTCCCAACTTACAGAAGATCTTGACAGATCTCATTGCAAAAGTAGACCATCTTATTCCAGTAACATGCAGGAAAGTTGCACAGATGTGAACTATACGAGTAACAAAACTTATTTTATTCTTTAACCTCATGTGAAAAAATTGAGGTTTAGATAAATGGTGAATCATAACAATAGCATTAATCATACTGTGAGAATGATTGGTGACCTTTGAGTTGTGATCCATGCCCTTTCCAATCCCCAGTAATTAAACACGACCAAACCGCGCACAGTCATAATCACGCAGTCATAATCTTCTCCCGTCTTCGTGTTAAGTTCAATCATCAATTTATCATGCTAATCAAATTGAACAAAAAAAACTACAAGAAAATAAGAAAAAGGAAGCAGAACCAAGTCGGATGACACTTGCAACAATTTTGAACTTGTAATTATGTATTAGTCATGGGGAATTTTTACTCACTAAGACTACAATATAACTCTCATTTCAATTAAAATTAGCCATATTCAATACATTTTAACTCAGTACATTACGGTGCGAACAGTATTTTTGTCCACACAATGTGACTAGGACAACTTGGTAACCGGTTATGCAATTTTTATTGTTTCTTTTAGTTTTTCAGTCGAACATACAGGTGGCAGCTGTATGGATGACAAAATTGCTATATGGATGACAAGCAGCTGTATGGATGACAAAATTGCTATATGGATGACAAAATTCAAGAAACAATAAGAGCAAATTTTTGTTGACTTTAGACTAACCGGTAGCAAGTTTCCACTTGAGTCCACGTGGAAGATTGTGTGGTGTACAAGCAAATGTACCGTAATACACCATACCGAAAATGTACCGAATAACAGCTAATTAAAATTCCCCTTTTAGAAAATTAATACACTGTTAGATGTGACAATTATCATCTGACCACAATTCATTACCAATACAGGGTGTGCAACTCTAAAAGGAAACGTAATTAACTGTCGCAAACAAATATAATTACCCACAATATCCTTCACTATTGACTATTCACATGTTTTGTGTAATCAATCCCACAAAACATCAACAAATAACTGCTAGCTCAGTTGGTTTAATTTGTTATCCCTCTCAAACACTCACGAGTGAGAGGTGTCCCTGAGTAGTAGAAATACTCGAGTTGCAAGGTGGCGGTTTAGACGCTTAGGTGGTAGCATCAGTAGCCTTCGGGCCTTGTCCTTGTAAGCCTTTGGGCCATGAAATCTTACTGAAAACTTCTATAGTCCTGTGTAGAGAAAATCAACTATTAGATTACATCCAGGGAACTAGATCTATAGTCCTGAATCCAAAGATAGCATCATCAGGGTCAAACTTAACTCAGACAATTGAATTTGCTTAGTCGATGGTTTCCATTAGAACTGACACAGAAGTCAATCTTCAGTCCTAAAGTTAGTGTACTAAATTGTGTTGTGTTTGGGGCATTCTTATCCAATTCAAAATTTCGGCACAATCTTCACGTCGGACTAAGTGCCTGCAAAAACCAAGATTTTGTTTAGAGATTTGTATGTATATGATGTAACTGGACAACACTAAGGGCTTCTGGGTGTTGTATGCCTGGGACCATGACTGCGTCGCTTTTTCTTTTTTTTTTTAATCAAAAACAAATTTTATTGATCAAAGAAGAATTACACAAAGCTAGAAGACAAGCGCGCTACAAACTGCGCTGCAAGCCCTTTTTGAATAGCAAAACCAATCCTACGAAATACATATTCATTGGAACCCGCGGTCATCACATTGTTATTCATCACCTTCTGTACCCTCCTGAGAAACTCGAATTGAATGATAGAAGGGAGAGAATGTGGATTTTCAAGTGGCGCTAAGGATAAAGTCTTAGCATTGGCTTTCACCTCTGCTAAGGTGAGTTCCTTTTTAGTACATGTGAATATGTGATAAGCAGCCAAGTGAATCTCCCTTTCAGTTGCTTCTTTTAACCTTCCAATGACCTTTGCCTTCCTTCATATTCAATTCCTAGAGATTTGTCCATCCCTTCCTCTGAGCAGCCTCCATGGCCTCCACATTTTTTTTTATTGGTAAGCCTGTTTTAATGAGATCAGAACTCAACGATGCACAATCTGGGATCGAACCCTAGACCTCTGGTATCATCGCCAAGAGGTATTACTAGTTGGGCTCAGCTGGCATCTGCAAAAAAAAATGTTGTGGTAAACCTAATAAGATCAGTGACTCGGTAATGCTGGCAAGATTTGAATCCCAAACCTCTAGTGTCATCACCCAATGGTTTTACCAGTTGAGCCCAACTGGCACCTGTCATGGCCTCTACAATAGTTGTGCATTCTGCGTCATAGCTAGTACCTACTCCAAGACCACTATAATAAAACCCCAGTGCAGCCCCTTGATGATTTCTGTAAACAACTCCCCAACGTGCAGTCCCTGGATTACCAAGTGATGCACCATCTGTGTTTGCTTTCACAATATTAGGAGGTAAAGGAAGCCAGTAGCATTCATAACTATATATCAAACTCCAAATAAAAGTGCCTATGATCCAATTAATTGTTGCTTAAAGGCTTTCAATGGTTTTTCTAAGTAACTCAAGATTTCTTTGGAGAATTGGAGATCAAGGTATCCACATCCAAAGATCATCTATGCGGATTACTGTGGCGCTGCTCATCGTTTCTTTCACTCCCCGTTACAATATGGTAAGTTTGTTGTTCACATTGCGAATTTGGGATACATTTACTGGCAAAACGACCGATTCTAACTGTGTTGCATGGTTTGATGATACAAATTACTAGACAAATATATTATTGAATGCGGAATTAAACAATAGCAGTAAATAAAGATGACAAAACACAACATGTCGAAGAAAACTATCTTCTTTACTGAATATTATGAAGATTACAAGATATCTCTGCCTCACAATACTCTCTAGACAAACTAAACCCTAGTTGTCTCAATATTTCTAAACACACTAAACCTTAGTGGTTTCTCTAAACAACTAAATAAGCCGTTTCACTATATTTTGGTTTATGCCAAAACATCAATCTAAACAAACGAAGCACTAGCTTGTTTATCTATCTTGAAACAAATAAGCACTACATGTTTCTCTCTATATCTTTTGGTTTATGCTAAAACATATATTTATAGGCTTTGGACAACTTCTAGTTGGCCAAGGAAAAATATTTTTTTTCCCCTCAATTTTCTAGTCCTAATGGAATAAGGGCATCTCTAATGGTTCTTCAAATCTATCATCAAATTCAAATTTGATGAAAAAGTGAAAAAAACTCCATCTAATGGACCATCAAAAGTTTTTCAAATTTGATATTTTAGCAAAAATCATCAAAAGTTCATCAAATTTGATGAAATTTTGATGAAAAGCTTAAGGTTTGATACTGGGTGAGGCGGGCAAGAGAAGACCGCTTCACTTAAAGTGGCTAATGAAGTGCCGCTTAAAGTGGCACTTCAAAGCCCGCTTTAACTAAGTGGCACTTGGATAGCCCCATTAACTAAGTGAAGCGGGTGTTGGGGGCCCGCTTTAGTGAAGCGGTCATCTATTAGCCGCTTTAACTAAGTGAAGTGGGTGTTGGGGGCCCGCTTTAGTGAAGCGGTCATCCATTAGCCGCTTTAGTTGATGAACCATTAGATGGAGCACATTTTCAAAGCAAAATTTTCATCAAACTATCATCAAATGTGTATAAGTGGACCATCAAATTTGCCCAACCATTAGAGATGCCCTAAGGAAACCTATTTTAAGGTGTTCCCTTCCTTGTCCTACAAAGAATAAAACTGCTAAGTTCCCAAATAGGATACACCTGTATCATTTGATGTATATAGGATTTAAAGGTGGAACATTAACACCTTGTTGTGGAGTTGACAGCAACATGTGGTCATATCGGATCTAAAGCATGCAGTAATCCATCAACTTTTGCATCTTGGGATGGCATTCACTTGGCATAGGCTTCTTACCAGGCATATTGCTATGGGTTTAATTAATTAATGGCACTCACACATCACCACCTAATAGATCACCTTGTACTATGCTCACTTAAGTGATGTTGCAGTTGTTGAGATGTCCACATGGAATGACACATTTTGAGTGAAAAATAATTAATGATCTAATTCGTGTTTAATTTCATTATCAATTAGAAGAAAAACACCAAATTAATTTTATTATCCACCCCATGTAAAGTAACGATCTTGATGTTACACTCCATAGAAAACAAACTTTCTCCTGTGTCATTTCGTGTCTATTTTTCATTTCTTCTTGCCCTATGGAGTCTGGTTATGAATTTACATGATATATAGAACTCTTTATCCCTTTCAATTTTCTTCAATGTTTCAACATAAATTACCTAATATATTGTCATAAGTCATCTTCTTCGTTAAAAAGGCAAGGAAAATTATGCGGTGAACAATGTAAGCAACAAAACTTCTTTTATTCTTCAACCTCATGTCCAACAAATGACATTCAAGTATAGCATGAATCGTGCCAATAATGTTAATTATATCTTAAAAGTGATTGGCCACTGCCTTCGAGTTGTCATTTAATTTCCAAACTTGTTATAGTACAGGTTGGCCATTTCTTGGAGGGTAGCTTGCCAGACCATCATAACAATAGCCATAATCTTCTTCCTTGTTCTCATTAAGTTCAGTTGTCCATCAATTTATCATGCCAATACAATTTTACGAAAAAAAAAAACTATACGAATATATAAAAACAAGAAAACATATAGAGCAAAGAGGACCAAACCGAATAATACTTACAGCAACTTTTGCTTACAATGTTCACTGCAGGGTCTGTTTGATTCAAGCGGTAAATCAGTTTACCGGTGAAAATGAACGATACACGATGGAATTAAAATTTATAATCAGAGAAGAAGATAGAGGGAGATTTGACGGAGAAGTGAGATTTGTTCTTATTTTGTTGTGCAATTACTATATACTCTGCCACTCTAAAAGATTTATCGGGAAAGAATCCCACACAAATCAAACAGACCCTGCATAAAATATAATCGGAATGTAATACTATAACAACAATATATGTACGTATGGTTTTGTGTAATCAATTCAACAAAACATCATTTAAAACTGTCTCTCAATGGTGCTTTGTTTACCGAAAGCTTCACTAGCTTAATCACCGAAAGCTTCACTTAATTATTCCATTTACTTAATGGCAGACCTATGAGAACCCCTAACAATTTGCTCCATTAAGCTTGAGATGTATTACACTAAGGGTTATTTTGTATTTGGTCCTTCTAGAACATTACTAATTAGCAAGTGGTATACAGTTTTTTGTTTATTAGCAAGTGGTCCTTTTTTTGTTATTTGACTGTCAGTCAAACAGTTGACCCAAGTCAAGTCATCCATAGTTTTTTAATACGCAGACTATCCCTACACGTGTCTAGCACTTGATATAACTTAACATTTAAATTTACAATCAAATGGATAAAATATTGCCGCATATTATAGTACGTTACTCGAGGATTTTATCTTTCAAACCATAACCATGTTTTCTTCTTCCCAACCACCAAAATTGACTCAATAACCATTAACCACCCCTACACACCACCACCAACCCCATCAACACCACTATTCCAAAATCTCATATTATAGCTTTAATTTAAATCCAATTTCTTATCTTCCCCAAAATCTATTATAAATTGCAACTACCAATAAATTGGTTTAATGGGTTGTAAATTATAATGAAAAAGAAGTAGAATTTTAAGATTTTATGAGTTGGGGAAATTGAATTGTTGATCACTTGTTGTTAATTTTTTGTTATTGTTATGAAAAAAGCTAGAATCAAGAATAGGTATAGCAAACATTTTTCTCAATTCCCCAAATTTCTTCACATCACCACTAGTGTATCAAACTACACTATCAAATCTTTTTCTTTCAATTGTTCTTCTTGAGACAAAGACCACTACATTTGTAAAATGGGATTTGTACTAGTAATTTTAATAGTTGAGGTTTAGATGATGGTGGATTGAGAATTGAGATTGAAGTATAAAAATAATTTGATAATGGAGTTTAGGGTTGTTGAAGGTAGTGGTTGTTTTAAGTTGGAAGAGAAAAAGTAATTTGAACATTAGAAAAATATGGATGCCTTGACTCAAGTCAACTGTATTGACTGACAGTCAAGTAACGTTTTTAAGATTATTTGCTAATAAACAAAAAACTTTTGACCACATACTAATTAACCAGGAAAGACCAAATACAAAATAGCCCTCATAATAATAAGTTTGAAAGGCAAACAATTATTTAGAGTCCAATTTTGTGGACTCTCCAAATAACATTGTATGACATTTTATCAATTATAGTGTGTAATGTTTAGTTGCCAAGAGATGATACATGCAAAGTATACATTTATCAATTATAGTGTCTACTGTTTAGTCGCCAATAGATGATACATGCAAAGTATACAATTTACTGTTTAGTCACCAATAGATGGTATATGCAAAGTATATACCGCTCTCAATTTCCTCCAATGTTTCATCCTTAATTACAAAACACATTGACAAAACTCATCTTGTGATACATGCAAAGTATACATTTTACTGTTTAGTCACCAATAGATGGTATATGCAAAGTATATACCGCTCTCAATTTCCTCCAATGTTTCATCCTAAATTACAAAACATATTGACAGAACTCATCTTGCTAGTAAAATTCCAGTAACATGCAGGAAAGTTCAACAGAAGTGAAGTATACGAGCAACAAAACTTATTTTATATATTCTTCAACCTCATGTGAAAAAACTGAGCTTCAGTTAAATCGTGAATCATACTTTGAGAATGGCTGGCGTAGCCTATGAGTTGTGATTTAATATCACACAAGAATACTTTCGTCACAAGAATCCATGTCCTTTCTTAATCTTTACTATCTGGATTTGGTTCCAGACTGGTTATACATTGTTAACCATTTCTTCAACTCTTGAAGCATAGCTTGCCAGACTATCCCAACTACTTGATCACCACCACATCTGATTACCGCATGGTCATAATCTTCTAGGTGTTAAATTCAATCATCAATTTATCATGCAAAAAAAAAAAAAAAAACAGAACCCGTAATTATGTAAAAGACTACAAGATAACTCTCATTTCAAAATTCCTCTTTCAGAAAACCAATACATTGTTAGAGCATTCCCAATGGTAAAACACTTTTAGTGGTGCCACATAGGATGGTTTTAAGGAATTTTGGGGTTTTCAATGGTTTTAGCGAAAAAAGGGTTTTTAGTGTTTCCAATGGTGGATTATCCATACCGCACTCATTGTGGCGGATGGATCCATACCGCACTCATTGTGGCGGATGGATCTTCTTTTAGATGAGTCCATACCGCACTAATTGTGGGGTATGGATCCATACCGCACTTATTGTGGGGTATGGATCCATACCGAACTAATTGTGGCGGATGGATTCCTACGTGGCACTTTTAACTCCTTGGCAAATTTGCCAAGGAGTTAAAAGTGTTTTGCTTGAAAAGTGTGTTAAAAGCTACCATTGGCAAGTGTTTTCACTAAAAGTTAATTAAAAGTGTGCTAAAACCTACCATTGGGAATACTCTTAGAGCATTCCCAATAGTAAAAGGGTTTTAAGGGTGCCACATAGGAGAGAGAGAATGTTTTAGCATAAAATTTATGTTAAAAGTGATTAGCACTTTTAGAGTTACCAATGGTTGGTTTTAAAACAAGGGTTAAAATTTAAGGTTTCACTTTTCCCAAAAAATATAGTGTACATTGTGATGAAATCTAATTTTTAATTAATAAAATGGTCCTATGTGGCACTTTTAACTCCTTGGCAAATTTGCCAAGGAGATAAGAGTGTTTTGCTTAAAAAGTGTGTTAAAACCCACTATTGGCAAGAGTTTTTTACTAAAAGTTGCTAAAAGTGATTTAAAACCTACCATTGGGAATGCTCTTAGATGTGACAATTATCATCTGACCAAAATTCATTACCACTAATAACAAGTATACAGGGTGTGCAACTCTAAAAGGAAAACGTAATTAACTGCCGCAAACAAATAAAATTACCCATAATATCCTTCACTATTGATTATTCACATGTTTTGTGTAATCAATCCAACAAAACATCATCATTTGTAACTTTACGTCTCCATGCTGCTTTGCTCACTGAAAGCTTCTATAGTCCTGTGCAGAGAAAATCAACTAGTAGATTATATCCAGGGAACTAGACCTATAGTCCTGAAAGCAAAGATAGCATCATCAGGCTCAAACTTACCTCAAAGACAATTGAATTTGCATAGTCGATGGTTTCCATTAGAACTGACACAGAAGTCAATCTTCAGCCCTAAAGTTAGTGTACTAAATTGTGTTGTGTTTGGGTCATTCTTATCCAATTCAAAATTTCGGCACAATCTTCACGTCGGACTAAGTGCCTGCAAAAACCAAGAATTTGTTTAGAGATCTGTATGTATGTATATGATGTAACTGGACAGCACTAAGGGCTTCTGAGTTCTGACAATACCTATTCTTAGTGCGGTAGGCCTTCAGTCCAGAGATTTCGCTGCGACTTGATAAATCTTTCTTCATTTGAAGTGATTCAGGCACAACTAAATTTCCACTTTTGTCGTGGTATGCGTCATATATAAAATTGAGCACTTTGTCCTGCAATATTATATTTTTCATTCAACACATGCTAGTTGAGTATGTTTCAACCACAACAAAAAGTGAACTTACACATTCTTAATTAGGATATTGTTTTGATGAGGATAATGTGTGAAAATGAATGTATATTAAATTATGGGAAGACCAATTCAGATAATATGGACAAGCAATAAGACAACAGTTAGTGTTTTCTTAAGAGCAAAAATGACTTGAGTTCTGAAGAAGTTTGGTACATGTTAAAACGGAAGTTAGTGCCTAGACTCAAGTAAAATGATTGAGAAGGCTGATATATGCGAATCTCAAATAGTTGACTTACTACCTCATTATTAAATTGGGAACCCAATTACAGCCTAATGCAGACCATTTCTATATATGCAGATGGAGTGTGATAGAATTCCACAGGTATGCAATCAACATAAGCACATGGAGAAAAGGGAGAATGCCTGATGCGTCTTAATTTATGATTCCAAAAATTGCTTAGAGACATTTCGAAAGAAGTAGGCTGTTGTGAACTTTTCGATACTAAAATGCTATATTTTAAGCTAACTATTAATTTCTTCGTACTAAACAAAAATTATATATGATCAGAAACAATTTTTTTCTGATGAGATTTTAGATAATATATTGTCATGTAAACTATCCATGCGTTAGAAATCCCATAATTTAAAGAAAACACACATAATCTTTTCCTTCCCCTGATGTATGGTTCAAAAATTTTAACAAAAGTCTCATTCAGAATAACTACAAATACCAAGACGGGGAATGAAACGTTTACCAAGGGTTGTGAAGCATCAATCCACTGATAAATATTCTCATTACGGAACCATGTCAATTGTCTTTTAGCGAAGTTCCTGTAAATAAAACTAATATTAAAAGCCAACATTCATTTCATCCTCTATACAATTAGGCTATGTTTGATTGCCTATTTTCAAATTAGAATGCCCACTATAGTGTAAAAATAAAGCCAAATCCCTGGGAAAAAAGGGCTGTTTTCCCACCATTTCAAAAAGACACCCCCCTATCTTTTTCAATTCCAACTATAGTGAGAAAAGACCAACATAGTTGGAAAGTTGACCACAAATTCTTATGATAAATTAATTTTCCCATTGCAATCAAATACTCTTATCTGCGCAAATTCCCACTGGGTCCTAGGAATTTGCCTCTCTTTTCTCACTATAGTATGCATTCTATTTATCAAGTTTGCAATCAAACACAACCTTTAAATAGGATTCTTTTCCCACTCTTGCAATCAAACACAGCCTATTAGAATTCCCAAAACTTAGTTGTTTTTTCACTGGTCCACTGTACTATTCATCCTAGTGAGAAAAGAGACTAAAGTGCTAAGGCTGTGTTTGATTGCTTTTTTTAAGATTAAAATGCACACTGTAGTGAGAAAATAGAGCCAAATTCCTAGGACCTAGTGGGAATTTGTCCAAATAAGAGTGTTTGATAGATGTGTATAATTAATTTATTGAAATTAGAAAGTTGAGTGGCCTTTCTCACTCTGGGACATCTTTCCCAGTATGGTAGGAAAACAAAAAGACAAGAGAGAGGAAGGGGGGGGGGGGGGGGGGGGGGGGCTTTTTGAAATGGTGGGAAAGTGGGCTTATATTCCCACTATAGTGGGAATTCTAAGGCTGTGTTTGATTGCAAATTTGCTAAATAGAATGCACACTATAGTGAGAAAAGAGAGGCAAATTCCTAGGACCCAGTGGGAATTTGCACAGATAAGAGTGTTTGATTGCAGTGGAAAATTTAATTTATCAAAGTAAGAATTTGTGGTTAACTTTCCCATTAGGCTGGTCTTTTCTCACTATAGTGGGAATCCAAAAAGACCAGGGGGGTGTCTTTTTGAAAGAGTGGGAAAACAGCCTTCTATTCCCACTATAGTGGGAAAATTTTGGGCCCAAATTCCCACTACATAATTATCTGTTGGATGTCGTTAAATGAAAGTTGATTGAATCTCTACCCTTGATCTACCAACAACCCAAGACAAACCTAGGTTTGGTTTCAAAGGGGAAGACAACTCTTGTTCTTGTTCATCGAAAGAGAGACAGGAGAGCGACGTGGGCGATCGAAAAGGTAATTTCAATTTACCTTTTTCTTTCTTCTTCTTCCTCTTCTTCTTTCTTTTTCTTCCTGTGCTCTTCTCCACTATATCAAATTTTCGTTTTTGTATTGTTTAAATTTGGGGGTTTCTCTATGGGTTTGGTGAAATTGAATGTGGATACATGTTTTAGCATGAAATTTAGTTATATATCACTCGAATTTGTAGTTTGAAATAAAATTTTAAATTTTTAGGTTAAATTTCAATTTAATTTGGGGGTTTCTCTATTTATCTATGGGTTTGGTGAAATTGAATGTGGATACATGTTTTTAGCATGAAATGAGTTGTGTATCACTACGAATTTGTAGTTTGAAATAAAATTTGAAATTTTTAGGTTAAATTTCAATTTCGAGGAAAATAAATTGAATTTGTAGATATGTTTGTTTTTAAGTTGTTCGAATTGATGTATGTCTGCTTGTAGGGGTTGTCTTTATTTTTTGCCTAAAAATAATCAGTTTGTTGAAACTGTTTGTTGTCGCAATCAGTTCGAATTGAACTGTTTGTTGTCGCATTCACACCATGTATGGTTATCAATACTAATCATTACTGAAGTACATTTGGAATATTAAGATACATTTTCTATGTATTGAGTTACTTTTATTTGATGATTAACCTCAATGAATCATCTAGGAGAATTGTTGTCTATCTATATTGTTGAAACTTGAAAGTATTTTCCCCTGCCATATCAGTTATGCTTCCAAAGACTTGTTGGACTTGGTGTAAGATATATTTGTCTGCAGGACTTGTTTCTTAAAAAACAAACATATCTACAAATTCAATTTATTTTCCTCGAAATTGAAATTTAACCTAAAAGTTTCAAATTTTATTTCAAACTACAAATTCGTAGTGATACACAACTAATTTCATGCTACAAACATGTATCCACATTCAATTTCACCAAACCCATAGATAAATAGAGAAACCCCCAAATTAAATTGAAATTTAACCTAAAAATTTAAAATTTTATTTCAAACTACAAATTCGAGTGATATACAACTAAATTTCATGCTAAAACATGTATCCACATTCAATTTCACCAAACCCATAGAGAAACCCCCAAATTCAATACAAAAACGAAAATTCGATACAGTGGAGAAGAGCACAGGAAGAAAAAGAAAGAAGAAGTTGAAGAAGATGAAGAGGAAGAAGAAAAAGAAAGAAAAAGAAGAAGAAGGAAGAAAAATGGGATCGAAAAATTACCTAGGTTTCCTGTCTCTCTTTCGATGAACAAGAACAAGAGTTGTCTCGCCCTTTGAAACCAAACCTAGGTTTGTCTTGGGTTGTTGGTAGATTAAGGGTAGAGATTCAATCAACTTTCATCCAACGGGAAAGAGTGGGAAAACAGCCTAATGGGAAAGTTGACCACAAATTCTTACTTTGATAAATTAATTTTCCCACTGCAATCAAAACACTTTTATCTGTGCAAATTCCCACTGGGTCCTAGGAATTCGCCTCTCTTTTCTCACTATAGTGTGCATTCTATTTAGCAAATTTGCAATCAAACACAGCCTTACTGAATATGGAAAATGACCTTAACAAACTAAAAGGGGAATGAATATAACCAAGGATATAAGTGTTACCTAGATGCTTGTTGGAATCTGGATAAAAACTCAAAAAACTCGCCTGCAGAGCTTCTACCACCTTGTTGTTGGCAGTATAGTAGATACTCCATGGCCTGAAGTAGATAAGCCATACACACGAATAAACCAGCGGCAATTGTTTCTCATAATTTGGAATGTTATACTAACTAGCTAACTAGAATTAAAATTTTGCATTAGCATCATACCACAAAATAAAATGGAAAACATATACAAAGTAAAATTCATCTGACATTGACAATGTTATCTAAGAGATTGTTCATTTTATTTATTTAAAAAGAAGAAAATAGTCCTTTCCTCAACAAATGATAAAACATCGCAACTGTGTTCATAAAATCATAAAGATCATTTCATTTACTTTACACATTGTCTTCCATTGATTTTACAAGAATCCTCAAAAAGTGCACTCTTGATATCCGATACATTTAAGCTTAAACTGTCATTGTTGCAAATATTCTGATAAGAGATTTAGCAATAAAGTATTAAATACATGGCATACTTGTCTGTAGCCGATTGCCCGAGATGCAGAATTCGAATTTGGAAGCAGACCTAAATCAAGAAGCTGTGATGCCTCGGACAAAAGCCCCTCCACTCCTGCAGTCCAATAGCGAGAACATTCACACTTAAAAATACATGAATGTAAACACTTTGATTACAAGAGTATTAATACATCTTGTCACAAAAAGCAATACCATTATAGCTGTCGGAAAAGAAAGAGATACCTGAAAGCATATTTTCGCATCGCTGGTCAATTTGTCTGTAAAGATCCAATCTTTGGCTTGAAAGGAAGAAACACTTAAAATCATATTCCAAATCCTTTGAAACATCATCAATTTTGTTGTTTATAAAGGCATTATCAATTGGGGGTCCTGCTGCACCTGAATCCGATGGATTCCTAAAAGAATCGTAAGGAACTTGAAAAGCAGATGGCGGTGATCCACTAGACTGACATGTTAAAATGTAATCTTATTAAAAGCTTTAGAATCGAAAAGAATTTGGCACATTAAACAAACTCATATTTCTCAGGAAAAAAGTCATTAACTGAATCCCACTAGAAAAAGAAATGTTAAGTTATTGATTATATCTAGAATAACAAAGACAAACCTTGATAATCTCAAGGCTACGCTTCAAGCGGTACCAGTCATTGAAAGTCAAATACTGAGCCTTCGGGTCACCTGCTTTCACCACCAATTGCACAGCTCCATCCCAGTCCCCTCTCCTTTGGAAATCGAAGATCTCAGAACGAACTTCGGAAGCAATCTCGGGAGATGCTTTTGGAACTTCAGGCTTTCCATAAATATACCTTCAAATTAGCAAAGATATCATTAATATAGACAAAAGTTGAGATATCCCATAGATTCTAAGATAAGAAGCTTCAATGCAAGTTTCAGGTACAATTCCACAACATATCAGAAGGAGTTGTAGGTTGGGATAACCCATGTTACAAAAAACATGAGATAGGATACAGGAAAGATTTCAAATGAAAACACATATACCGAAAGAACACATAACATAAATAACAGAAGAAGATTAACAGTAAGGGTTGATGTCCATGTCTGGTAGCCTTAAAAGGATGTATACGACATCAAAGGACCTGGAAAATCGTACCATCTTAGGTATAATCCAGTACCACCAGCAACTATTGGTACACAGCCATTTTCAATGATGTCTCTAGTAGCCTTCCTTCCATCATTGAAGAATCGGCCGACAGAATAGTCTAGAAATTGTTT
The DNA here is from genome assembly GCA_023053565.1 of Aquilegia eximia. NCBI lineage: Eukaryota > Viridiplantae > Streptophyta > Magnoliopsida > Ranunculales > Ranunculaceae > Aquilegia > Aquilegia eximia. The sequence goes on from JALIGU010000005.1 coordinate 20,266,476, forward strand.
GAGAAAGAAAATTAGAATAGAAAAAATATCTTTATAGTCCGCAATGCTAGAACAAAAACAGGACAATATACTCGTGAAAGTAAAGCTCATAATGACATAACGGAAAGAAAAAATGAACATACAAGTGGCAGAAGTATAGTCATCAATAAAAGCAGTTAAATTTAAAATGGTCAAAGCAAGTTGGTTTCAGGCTTATGTCCTGTGACCTGTAAAATGACAAGGACTCGCATGTCTGAAATACACATTTCAATCTAGGGATTATGGGCTCTTGTTTACATAATTAGAATGCATTATACAGTCTTCTCTTTTAGCTACTGGCAATGTGTGGTTTCTTATAGGTTTTATTAGTATTGACAAACATATGAGAGTTACAATACAGAAAATTTTAAGCAATGAAGGCAAAGTCCTCATTAGACATCATTAAAAGTAAATTAGATTCCTAAGGATTAGAGTTAAGGAGTACCTTCACACGGGTGCAATATGTCAACCAAATGGTGTGGTACTTCCTGCAAGACAAACAAATGGCTGCACTTACTAATCATGTTTCTATACAACCAAAATGCAGTTCCACATTGTGTTAACACTGATAGGGGAAACAAACTCATGCTGACTACCATTTGCTAGATGCAAGACCAATGTCCTAACAGAAGAAACAGTTTCTTCTTCATTGCTAAGATGGTAATGCCATACTGATACTGGCAGGTTTTGAGTTGCATCGTGGTTACTACATCTCCTACAGTTAGTGCCAGTACATTATAGCCTAGATTCTACTATGTTCTTTTTTTTCCTTTAGGATTCAAATAGCGAGTATAAGCACATGAGCTTGTGGCTCAACGGTTGCATCCCTCTCACAAAGTGGAGAGGTCGAGGGTTCGAAACACATCAACAGCTGATTGTTGATATAAGTTTCCACACGTAATTTAAAGGGGTAGGGGTCCCCTCAACCCCGCTTGCCAATACAAGTACACATTTACTCACAATTATAATTTGACTTTAACAACACTATGTAGTAATGTGATTATTTTTATAAAATATAAAGTAAAGACGATAGTACCTTTCTATCATTCAAAGAAGGTTTTGCCGACCCAATATCAAGTCCTTGATATACCTGCAACAAAAATCAACTGATAAGGTTCTATAACTAAACATTTGGAAAATAATCAAATTTTATAAGAAAAACGTTAACCTGCACTGAGTCTGCACTGATAATTTCTCCATTTAGTTTTTTCGCCAACTCCAAGGCCAGTCTACTTTTTCCAGCACCAGTAGGACCCGAGATTACAATGACTTTCTCTTTCTTCGACTTCTTTGTAGTAGAAGCACAACAAGTAGTTAACATACGCCGAGGGACTAGTGTATTGAACGACACTAACCTAAATACCATTGTACCCAGTGTCGCAATGTTATTCATATGTGAATAAGTAGGAGGTGAATGAATGCTTTGTAAAACAAGCATAACTCAATCAAGTAGAAAAGTATCGCAAAACTTTTAATCTGCAAACCAATTCCAGCTCACACAAGTTAACATAAGTGAAAACAATCAATAATGTAAGATAGAAAATACCCATAAAAGGAATCATGAAAATATTGGAAAATTTCATATAAAAATACATAAAAATCACATTTTTAAGATTAATTGGCTTGAGTTTGAACATAAGAATGAATAAAAACGACACCCCTTTCCTCCCCATTGATAAAAATTCTAACTTTAATCTATCAAAAGCTATAGAAAACAGTTTCACACATTTTGAATATAGAAATCACTATAAAAATTGGAAATTTATGATAAACCTCTTAAAATGTTCAGCAAAAAACACAAACCCCACAACTCTAAAACGATAGTGAAGAGAAGGGTGTGTTTTTACTTGTGTAGTAGAATGGTGTGTATGCAGGGCAAGTTGTTGGCAAAGAGCAGCAAGAGAGAAGAGAGAGGGAAGAGTTCTGGAGTTGAAACGAATGAAAGTGGATAGAAATTATAGAACAAAGTCTACACTGACACCCTATTGTGACATACTGATGTGTCTGATGATGTGGCACTGTGGATGAAATCTTGTTAGTGTTAGAGAAATCTGGTGAAACAACACTCTCCACCGGATTTGTCCACGTAGCATTTTAGGTATTTTAGTTTTTTAATTAATCTCACTTATTATTAAAATCAAATCAAATTTTTTTTTTATTCAGCCACGTGGATTGATCTGGTGGAGAGTATTGTTCCGCACTCTTTAATGAGTGTGAAACAAATTCGCACTCGTGTTAGAGCATTCCCAATGCAGGGTGGATTTATCCACTTCCACATAGGCGCCACATGTGTGCAACTAGGATAAATCCACCTTGCCCACTAAAAGTGGGATTGTAAAAGGTGGAGAGTTTCCGAGGGAAGGTGGACTCTTTAGGAGAGAAAATGGATTTTTTAAGAAATTCAGACGACATGTGTCCTCCCAATTTTTTTCCTAAAAAATAGATCCGAGAGTCTAACAAACTTAAAACACTTACTAAAAATTAGAAAAAAAAAGGACTTTCTTTCCCACAAGGTGGATTCTCCCACTTTAAAATCCACCCGTGGCTTCCCACCTTTGCAAATCCACCTTGGCTTAAGGTGGGTTTATCCACCCCACCCCCAAAATTCACCTTGCATTGGGAATGCTCTTAGTTTAAACAAAATCAAGTGGAGCTCTGCAAATTGATCACCTGAGCTAAATAATTTCATTCATTTTCTATTTGTGTTTGTATGACTTGTTGAGTGTTTAATTTTTCCAATTTAAAATATATGTTTTTTCGTGAATTATGAGTTTATACATTGAAAGAAGAAGAAATAAAACATGATATTAGCTGAAAACGTCCCCATTCTGTCGAATTTTTTGGAATATTTGAGCAATATTTTACAAGAAACATATTTGTCGAACCTCCTCATCATTCTGACACTGGGCTTGAGATATTTGTGGAATAATCCGGTTTTTCACAAATCCGATATTCGAGATTATTCGATATTTTCACCTATGGTTTTAACTACTCTCAAAACCACCTTGCATTAGTAATGCTCTTAGATCATCTCCAAGAGCGAAATTTCGAATCCTGAAAAAAATGAATTTTACCGAGATTTCGACACAAGAAATCAATTTGAAAACCGAGTGGATATTCGCGAAGTTTTGTGTATTCGATTTCTTAAATATTGGCATAATTCATGAGATATCTGCGGATATTCTCGATATTTTAAACTACGGTATAAACAAAAAAATTTAGTAAAACTACCAAAAACCATCGAATGATTCATGTTAAATTAAAAAAAAAGATTTTCTTTCTACTAGGTCAACTGTTTCGTTTACAGTTTTACTAAGCAAAACTAAAATTAGTTTTACTTAAAGAAAAAGTATGGCGCCGCATTCCACTTACGGTACCTAAGAAATAGTTGTCGGCCGCATTCAACTTGCGGTTTTCTTGGATTTGTTTCCGAGACCACAATCTACTTGTGATGCCATTAAATCCAACCAACACGATCCACATAATCTCTCTCTCTGATTTTACACGGTTCAAAATGTCGAATCCCGCCTAAAATTTCGAGGTCTGAAAAATCGGATTCTGTCGTGGAATCTCGACCAACTGTTTCAGAATGGGGAAGTTTTAAAAAAGTAAAATTCGTGAATTTTCACGGAATTTCGAGAATATTGAAAATATCGGGGATGTTTTGAAAATAACTAAATACTTGATATTTAAAGCTAGTTTTTCATATTTTTCTAATGGATTAAGCTTCCATTAAGCTTAGTAACTATGAACTTCGACTGATTGAAGTATATTCCAAAAGATTCTGGCAAAATTCACCTACGATTCCGGCAAGAGAGAAAAAGAGTGATTAATTTTGAGAGAAATGTGAAGGAAAGAGTGTTGTGAGATTGATTTATGGAAAATATAAGATCAGAAAGATGTGTGAGATTGGATGAAATTCCATTATTGATCCTTACTATTGGAAAATATGGGAGTTGATGAATTTCCGGTTTATCCAGAGTGGTGTCGGATATTCTCGATTTCTCCGAAAATCCGGGTTGGATATGTGCAGTTCACGTGCTGGGTTAGATCCAATTCTAGGTATGTGGCGATTTTTTGACGATTTTTTAGATGATGTTGTATTTTTTTGCCGAATTCATAGGACTTAACAGACCTTGTTTAATGGAATGACGACGGACTATATAAATTGCTAAAATGTAGAAAGTACACAGCTAAATTGAAAGAAAAAATTGTACACCGACCAAATTGCAATTTTGATGAAAGTAGATTGACCAAAACATCAATTTTTCCTGAAATTGGTGGTAAGAGAGCTATGATTATTGTGATCAAAATATAAGGCACCTGGATTCGTGATACGGTCTGGCACTCAGAATTCTGAAACCACATTCCATTTGCGGCACGGTAGAAAAAACTAACATACACTTAGGTAACCATTGGGCTCTGGAAAGCAGAATTGCTAAACAAATTTAAGAAATGTAGATCCTCTTTACCCATTTCAATTATCTCCAATGTTTCAACATAAACCTAATACTGTATATTGTCACAACTCATCTTCCTTGTTGAAAAAACAAGAAAATGTTTATGCAGTGAACATAACACAATGTAAGCAACAAAACTTCTTTTATTCTTTGATCTCATGTCGAAAAAGTTACATTTTTTTTTTTTTTTTTTGGTAGCAACTAACTTTTATTGAATAATACACATTATTACAGGACTTGACAAGCACAAACATAAAGCAAATAACATAACCAACTGCATATATATACAAGAAGTCAAATCTTCCATGCATCCTTGATTCTTGCAGCAGCCTACGGTGATTCACAATTAGCTTCAAACTCTTATAGCGAAAACAAGATTCGTTCACGAGCATAATCTTTCGTCTGAGCCACCACTTAGTAAAGTATAATTCTCTCGAAGAACTCCAAAGAACCAGAAGAATTCCTGAGAACGAAATGAGGATCGAAACATGGAAGATCCTAAGGGTGGGTACAAGTAAATGCAAAACATTTACCCTGCCGCCAGACGCAAACATAAGGCATCCAAAAAGGGCAAACCCTACACGCTCCAAACAACAAAAGTTTGTGTTGGGAAACCGGTTCTATAAGGGAATCCGTTTCATATTTGGATTTCTAAGTCCATATTAAGGATTTAGAATTTGGTATTGGAATATGACTTCCAATTTGATTAAGTTTGGTATTCCTATTAGGAATTTGTTTTGTACACCTTAAAGGCTATAAATATAAGGTCTTAGGGATTGGTTTAGTATCCTCAATCCATATTTGTTGTTTGTCTCCTTGTGAGAGTTGTGAGGATTATTGGTGAGTGAGAGATTTGTTGGGAGATTTTCTCCATTGGTTAGATACTTTGTATCTTTGTTGATTTGTTAATAAGAAGCTCTCCTCTTTGGTTGGTGGACGTAGGCAATCGCCGAACCACGTAAATCTTGTGTTTTGTGTTTTTTTTTTGTTTTGTTTGATTCACACACTATTTCAATCTTGGGTATTGGTGCATAAGCTTCCGCTGCGCACAACAAGTGGTATCAAGAGCCGAAGGTTAGTTCCTTGGGTTAAAGAGGGATTGCAGAACATTGGTTAAAGAGTTTTGAGGAATCTGTCCAGATTCGATACTCTGTGGTAAAACGGCCATAACTTTGTTCTCGGATATCGAAACGTTGATCCGTTTTTTGGGTTGGAAAGAAGACTCTTCAGGCTTTCCAACGGTGTATGGTACGTTTTCTGTTTCAAAGTATTTTGTTCCCAGTAATTCTTTGAAGTTGACGGTTTTGTTTTCTCAATTTTGCTAAAAATCCAATCTTGGATTTTTCTTGTGGTACTTGGTGAACTCCTTTGGTTTCGTTTGTTTGATTGGTGATTGTTTAGTGTGTGAAAGTGATTAGTGATTTCAGACCCATCTTCGAGTAAGAATGGAAGAGTGTCATCTTTGAAGTTTGACATCGAGAAATTCAATGGTAGAAACAACTTCGGCATGTGGCAATGCGAAGTTCTGGATTTGCTTGCTCAGCAAGGTTTGGAAGATGCTTTGGGTGATAAACCCGAAAAGATGGAAAAAGATGATTGGTTGAAATTGAATAGGCAAGTTTGTGGCGTGATTCGCCTTTGTTTGGAAAAAGACCAGAAATACTCGGTGATGAAAGAAACGTCTGCTAAGGAATTGTGGAAGAAATTGGCTGATATGTATATGAAGAACAAGTTTAGAAACCAAGCTGTTTCTGAAGAAGAGGGTCTTCCGCATCGATATGAGACCTGGTATTTCTTTGTCTGAACATCTGGATGAATTCAATAGGCTTATTGCTGACCTATTGAACTTGGATGAGGTTGTCAGTGATAATGACAAGTCTCTATGTCTTTTGAACTCTCTCCCCGATGAATATGACCATTTGTCCACCACTTTGTTGACGGGGAAAGAACATGTTAAGTATGCTGATGTAGCAACGGTGTTACTGAACTATGAATGCAGGCGCAAGGACAAAGAAGTCCATAGGGGTTCAGGTTCAACGTCCGAGGCTTTGATGGTAAGGGGACGATCCAATGATCGTACTACTGGTAGCGGAGGAAAATCTCGATCAAAGTCTAGAGGTAAACCTCTAGCAAAGGATGAGTGTGCCTTTTGTCATGGAAAAGACCATTGGAAGGTTGATTGTCCCGAGTTGTCAAAGAAGGAAGATTCTGTGTCTTCCAAAGATAATAAGGTAAATGTTGCACATGTTGATGATAGTGATGATGATTCAAATTATTCTTTGGCTGTTATGGTTGATTGCTCCACTCAAGGGTGGATTATGGATTCTGCATGTTTTCACCATTTGTGTCACAGTAGAGATTTGTTTGCTAGTTTTCAAAAGCTAGACTGTGATGATGTTGTGTTAGGTGATGGTCGTCACATGAAAACACTTGGTGTGGGAACTATCAAGTTGAAGTTGGAGAATGGTACAGTTAAAGAATTAGTTGGTGTCCGGTATGTTCCGGAGTTGAAAATGAATCTCATCTCACTTGGTACTTTAGAGTCCGAAGGTATGGAGATTATTCTGCAAAATGGGGCTTTAAAGGTTGTTTCTGGTGCTTTGGTTGTTATGACAGGGACAAGGCAACGAAATTTATACTATCTTAACGGTAGTGTTGTTGGTTGTGGTGGAGATTCTTCTTCACATTTGGTGGATTGTTTGACTCCTCCCAGTTTGTCAGATTGTTTGGTTGATTGTGGCTTTGGTAGGCGTATCGGCAAGCATGGCTTGTTGAATGGTGGTAAGGTACGTAAAATTTGTTTTGGGCATCCTTGTTTGAATGATAGTTTGAAGTTGGAAGAGATATCTCAGCAGGTGGAGATTGATGCCGCTCCTTATGAAAGTTTGTCTGGTAACACAGCTGATGTTAGTTTACTAGCCACAGATGTTTGTTCGAAGGCTCAAGCCCATGAGCCAATTGGAGCTGTGAAGCCGTTGTTTGGAGATCTTTGTAGGTTTCGGGGTGTTGATTCATACTCATCTTCAGTCGGTTATGGTCATAAAGTGGAGATAGTATTTGGTAGCTTGGACCCCATTGTTTTGGATTATGGTTGTTGGCCCTCTACGGGCATTGGTGGGCATTTGACTTGATTTGGTCCCTTGTGGGAATTTGACCCTTCGGGGTATGGTGGGCATCGCATAGATGTCATTGAAGTGAACTACGAAGGTTTGATCCCTTAGGAGAAGGGTACGTAGGCTACCATGAGGTGGTGCAGCCGTTTTTGGTCCTTCGGGACATGTGTGGGAGTTTGGGACTTGGTATATTCTTGGTGTCGGCTTAGATTTATTGAATCTTCGCCGAGGTGGAGAATTGTTGGGAAACCGGTTCTATAAGGGAATCCGTTTCATATTTGGATTTCTAAGTCCATATTAAGGATTTAGAATTTGGTATTGGAATATGACTTCCAATTTGATTAAGTTTGGTATTCCTATTAGGAATTTGTTTTGTACACCTTAAAGGCTATAAATATAAGGTCTTAGGGATTGGTTTAGTATCCTCAATCCATATTTGTTGTTTGTCTCCTTGTGAGAGTTGTGAGGATTATTGGTGAGTGAGAGATTTGTTGGGAGATTTTCTCCATTGGTTAGATACTTTGTATCTTTGTTGATTTGTTAATAAGAAGCTCTCCTCTTTGGTTGGTGGACGTAGGCAATCGCCGAACCACGTAAATCTTGTGTTTTGTGTTTTTTTTGTTTTGTTTGATTCACACACTATTTCAATCTTGGGTATTGGTGCATAAGCTTCCGCTGCGCACAACAGTTTGGTGTGTTTAAACCATCGGCTAACCTGGGGAGAGAAATCACACTCAACCAAGCAAATAACCAAAAGAAAGAGTATACCCCTGATGAAAATTGTTTCACCGTGAAGACCGAAACTAATTGAGAACGACACAAGAATGCACACAAGAAACCAAAAGGACTCATAGACAGATTCATCCTTTCCCCTAGTACATAATACCAGGGGAAAGGGTATCCAAAACAACTACAAACCAGCAAAGAAAAAAACACAAAGATAAGAGAATGTGGAGAGATGATAACAATTGAATAAAAATTTACAGCAAAACTACCTAAATGGTAGAACACAAAATCAAATTCAAAAGTAGAGAGGGATGAGACAACCTTTAAAATATCAAAATTACTAAAAATAAAAAACTCACAGAAGTGCACTTGATTTGCAAAAGAAATGGTAAAACTCAATATATGATCACACCATCATCAAATAAGGAAATCAAAGAAGAGATGAGCACTCAAAACCCCCAACCTGCAAGATCACCGATCAAATTTTGTTTACCCCATTTTATTCAATTCTACCAACGAACTTTTACCAAATATCCAAATCAAGAACACCAATACGGCGTAACGCGACCTTGATGCTTAATTGAAGAGATTAGTAAAAAATTAAGATGATGAAAGTAAAATTTACCCACAATCCATCATTCAAACTAAAATCCCACCCAAAGAAAACATAGCAATTCGAACTTCCACCGTCTTGAAGAGCTCTGGTATGAATCTAGAAAGAGATTGGAGAAGAATTGAAGAAGAAGAGAGTTGTTTTTGATATGAATCGGTGCTGACTCAGTGCAGGTTTCTGAGTCGGCCAACACCTCTGCAACCCTTAAACGGTGATGATAAAAAAAAAAAAAAAAAAAAGTGACATTTGAGTTAATATCATGAATCATATTTCATGAATCATACCAATAGCTAGCGTTAATCATATTTTCAAAATGATTGGCTACTGCCTTTGAGTTGTGACTTATTACTATCATGTTGTGAGACGAATGTGAGATACAACTTTGTGTTTGTAGAGGCAAACCCCTAACTTGTTTTGTGATACCTATCTTTTAACAATCCAACGGTTAGAGTTGGTCTTTCAAGCTCATCATCACAGTTGGATTGACAAGATATGGGATCACAACTTTAACTTAATATCAACTAAATCATCATCACAGGATTAGTGTAGTACTGTAGTGTAGTTACAAGTTACCCTATGTAGCAGCTTCAGATTTGACAGACAATCTGCAGCTAGCTCTGTTAGCATACTCTGGCAATGGTTGCATGCATACCATATTCCTTTACCATGGGTGGTTATGGTTATGTCTAAACTGATTTTTGATTGGTCTCTAAACTGCATTTGTACTAGGTTGGTTCTTTAAAGTGTATATAATGGTTTAGGCAGCTTCAGACTGGCACTGGGACTATTTTGGTCCCCGGAACAATTGTATGTACTTTGTAGGTCTAGAAAACCGGCATATGCCTCGAAATTTCGATGGGTAGGTATCTAGACCGAACCAGATTCTACCTGCCGATCCGATCCGAATGCCAGAAAACTGACATATTCCGCCGACATTTCGCGGATCTTCTCGGCATTTTGAACCATGCTTTGTACCTCTTCTTGATAATAGATTGAATATCTATGTTGAGGAGGTTAAGGTTTCGAGCTACTGTCAGAATAAGAAGCAATTCATACAACTTATATTTCTTGTTTATTAGTTGTTCAATCTCAACACATACAAAATGTTCTCTTTCATTTACAAAACAAAGGGCATGTACATTCTTCGAGGATTGATAAATACCAACCAACTACTGTTTCAGAATCAAGTAGAGTGCAGTTAGAAGACAAAAGAAGTGCTCTCTAGGATGTAAACTGCAGCTTCCATTTGGTAGCATGGGAAAGTCGTCTGGAAGAGGCATCTGACAATTTTCACCGTTAAAATAGATTCTTCGAGGTAATCCCCACCCGTTCCTAAACGTAAATGAGTGATCATTCTTGCCCATAAGTATCTCAGTTGACACTGAACCCTCACGGCCATCTGTGCTTTGCAGAAGCATTTCATTCCAGTTTTTTAATCCCCAGAGAAGGGCCACTTCTTCTGCCAATGTACAGACACTAAGCATTAAGATTTAACAAAACATGCATCATTGTTAAAATCAAGCTAAACCTGTTAGGAAGACAATTACCTGCGAATCCAACAGTTGGGAGTAGTGTACTATTGAAGCTGTATATTCTAGGCGATGCACTGAGACCAGGATGCTGAATTAATAAGTTCCAGTCTGAATAGTTTTTCCCATAGTTGTTGTTAGAGACCGTCACTTTTACCCTCCAGTGATCTCTATAGTTATTTTTCACGTGCCAGTGGACACGAACTGGGCACATGTGATCGGTGCACCGGAGGAGGCCACCCGTATCATAGATAAATTCTGTACCCACGGAGTAACTGTCACTGAGCTTAGATAAAACAATAGATAGTTAGCGAAAAAAGGATAATCAAAGGAACTAGGAAATTAGATAGTTCATAGAACATGCCTAAGACATTCTCCAGCACTTTTTGTTTCAAGTCTGCAGCCACAGCTACAAGTAGGGCATTGAGTAATCGTCGGACTGTAAAATGTAGATAGTGAAACACAACAGGTAGGAACCTTTTTTGCAACGAATGGGGAGTAAGTGCATTCCGATTTCCATGTCCCTGGATATCCACATGATGAAAATTACTCTGCTTCTTGAATCGTATTGAAATTAAATGTAATATTGATCTATTTCCACTCATCGAGCTTGGGGAGTTGTAAAACAATAGACGATATGATACGTTTTTTAAGCCAGTATGATAATTGACAGGAAAATACTTACTGAAAACCTGCATTTCTCTTTTACCAAGCCCTGGATATACTGTCGGTGGATAGTCTTCGAATGAACTGCAAGTGTAGCCTGGCCCTGGTGCCATCAATGTTACATTCTGAGGTAAATTTCCAGAAGAGTTGCCAGGCAAGTTACCAACTTTAATCTCAAAAGACGTAGAAGACTTGGATGGATCCGTTGCCTTTGCAGAGATCATGCCACCATGGCAGCAGTTCTCTGATCTACTCTCTGGGATGGCATTTTCAGGCATGTCGACAATGACTGGGTCCTTTTTGCAGCAGTGGGGAATCTCGTCCCCCTTGAAAGATGAGCAGTTCCCTTGCTGGAGAGCAAACGCACCAGTCATAGACAAGATAATCTCGTTGCTTGCCCAAGTCCATCCAAGCTGCCAGCCATCTCTGTCAACATGAAGATACTGGTAGTAGTTTTGAATTGTCACTTTCGCCTGCATACATCCATACATTGTTATATGTCAGAGCTGGATTAAGTAACTAATACTCAGCTTAACTAAAAGAAAGACTGCAGCTAAAATATGCATAGATATCCATGTATTTCTCCAACAACCGGTTCTCTGCATAGTTATGTTTCTCTACCAGGTGAACAATCGACATGAAAACGGCAGTTTATAGTTGATTATAAGACTAACCATATAGCCGTCGTCCGTCCACTTAAAAATATCAAAAGCAACTGTGATATTCCCATCTGGATCCAAAGGATCATAGCAATCTGCAGATTAAGATAACATGGAAATTAGCTTTATTTAGCAACTAAACACGAAATGATAGAAAAGAACAAACAAAAGAAAAGATGCATTGCCTGCAAAATAGCACATAACTAACAACAGAAATACAGCAAGTACTAAAGGCCTTTTGCGAGTAAGAAACAACAGCTCCATTAGACCTTAAGAGGTTAGCAACTAAAACAACAGAACATGAAAATCCAAGATTAACTAGAAAGTGAAGTACAAGTTAAAGAAACTTAAAGAACTACTTGATATCAAGCTTGAAAACAAGAAACAAGAACCATTGGAAAGTTCGAATGGATAAAGAGGACACTGAGTAGGTGCATGATCAAGTCCGATGAAAACGTAAAAGATTCTTAAAAGTGTAAAATCAGGAACTAAAGAATGTAAGTTTTGGATCATAGCTTTTAGTCGTTTTCCTAGAGCCGACCTTGTAAGCCTAATGTATTTCAATAAATTATTTTTGTGATTATGAAACAAAGTTAAAGCCATATCAGGGACGCGGGACGCGACATTTCTAATCTATGACCATGCTGTCAGCATGATGGTGAGGTGACCATGTAAGTATTTTTTTAGTGAAATTGTCATTTAGATCATTCAGGCTGCTTTGTTTTTTCCTATGATCTACCAACATAGTACATTCTATTAAAAGATACTATTCTGCTCGTACAAAGGGTGCTATTTAGATCATTCACGGCACCACCAAGGAATTAATGCTTCGGAAAAACAGAGTATACATCATCTGATAGAGTATATTTCATCAGGCATTTTTTTGTTACTGCAAATATTCGTCAAGTATTTTGTTTAGACAGATGGATAATTGGATATAAGTTGTTGCCAGCTTGTCGAGTGGATTCTCTCACTCCCAGTGTTTCCTGTCAAACTCAGACTAGATTCTATTGATCCCATTGTTTAATCCAGTCAAACTACGAATAGATTCTATCGATTTCACATTAATTCCTGTCAAAGTTCGGATAGATTCCATCGATCCCACATTATTTCCTGTCAAAGTTCGAATAGATTCCATCGATCCCACATTGGTGCCTGTCAACTCAGTTATCAAAGTTAAAAATTTCTTCCACCAGAATGTTATTCGAATATATGTTAGTACAAACACTACATAGTGTTTGAAGCACAATGGCGTAAGGTTCCAAGGTGTCGAAGAGGAGACACATAGTGCCAAAGCGGGGACAGTTAGTCGCTTACCGAGTTGATTATGGAATTATGGATGATGATGGAGTTCAATGTGGGGAGGCGACCCAAGATCAGGACAACTATAGTAGTCAACAGTTTCTACACAAAAATGTCCAGAGGTTCAGTCAGATGCGACATTGAGTCAACTTCTGATTTCCAGAAAGATGATCTTCACGACGGCACCATGAACATTAATCCTACCGAAAGTATAGTCCTTGTTGTTGCAAGATTCTAACTTCATTGCTATTCCAAAAACCCATGGATGTGTTAAGGTATAGGGATCCAGAAAGAGCCATGGTGATAGTAGACTTTTCTCGATATTCCAAGAAAACACAACAACATGAGATATGTTGAACTAGTTTTATGCCTTTTGCTGCTACTTCTCAAGACTCAAGGTAATGAATTATGAATCAACTCCAGTTCCTACGCCATGGCCGGAACAATTCCACTCGCTTCTCTATATGAACCTGACAGACTCTTGTCACAGATCACTGACTTATGGTATAATTTGCCGAAGAGGAGAAATGTAAACATTATGCAGAAGCAACTGGGTGAGCTGTTGTATGATGTCGAGTGGAACAATGGTATGTCTTATTACTAATTGGTAATGGCATGATGCTTTTCTATTCCATTTTTCTTTTCTCTCAAACTGCATAGAAGTTTAAATGTGCCCATGCAAGTATGCAACTACAACACATCTTTAAAGAATATCCATCTCCAGTTTTCATTCCTTAATGCGAATATCTAGGACTCCCATTTCCGAACGATCCAGCTGAAACGCACCCCTAAGTTTTCTTGTACAGAAAACTCGGTTCTGGTTAGCATATATGTACATCCTCAGATCCAAGTAGAGCTCTCAAAATTGGGATTCGGGTTTACATAAACCGGACCTGTACCTGACCTATCTCTTGCCCTACATGACTACATCTTAGTAGAAAAGGACCCTGTCGCGGCACATTTAATGTGATGAACTACCAAAGTTACTACAATAAAATTCTAATTCTGAGAACCATAAATCTTCCTGTCTCGACCAATAGGCTTGTCAATGGATCGGTTCAGTTCGGTTTTTCTAGTGATCCAAACCAATCCAAACTTTTACTATCCAAACCAATCCGATCCGATTGTACGATGGATAAAACTGTTACTATCCAAACCAGTGTTATCAGACCCGACCTGACCTGACAGGTTGACCCGGTGAATCGGTGCTTTAAACGGGCTGGGTTAGCTTAAAAATCGTTTCTACACTTGGACCGTTCCAAACCCAGTAACCCTGGGCGATTTCTTTGGGCGATTTCTTTTCAAAACCAGTAACCCAGTAACCTTTAAAATTTAAGCAAAAAATTTAAATACTTAAATGAACTAATTACTTAATTAGCAATTACTGTCGTTGGTTGGATTTGCTTTAGCCAATGTGAATGTTGGAAGTTTGAAAGAAAAGTCATTAGAATATATAATTCTACTGAACCTATTTATGATGCTTTGGAAGATTGGTATATTAGTTTATTTGGGATTTTGTGATGCTTTGTTACTTGAAACGTGAGATCTTGGTTATTTTTGGGTAATATCCCAAAAAAGCCCCATGTTTAGGTGCTCTTCCTCAATAGGCCCTGACATGGGGTCATCTTCTCAAACAAGCCCTTTGACTAGATCATATTTTTTAGTAGGTCAAAATTACCCTTGTATTCTATCTTCTAATCTCAACATTTTATCCTCTAAAACCAGGATAAGACAAAAAAGCAGAAAAAGACAAAAAACAGAAAAGGACAAAAAAACAGTGTATAACTTTCTGGTTTTAACATTTGAAAATATTATAAGTTGTGTTTTAGAAATCGAAAATCAACATGGTTTATATGGTTGGAAAGGTCTCGACGAGATCTTTCAAACTAGATCCCACATGACTATAAAATTTTAAATTTAAAAATTTAATTTTTTTATAAAAATTCAAATATTTATAAAAAATTCAAAATTTCATATTTTTTTTTTACCCAGAAGTTGGGTTTCGAGAAAAAACTCCTTATGATTTCAAAGGTTTTTCAAAATTACTCTAAAAATCTAAAAAAATCACACATTACTATCAAATTCAGGAGTTTTTATTTTTGTCCTCTAACATATATCTTCTTGTCTTCTAACACCAAAGTAATATCCTCTAAATTGTTGTTTGTTGTTATGTAAATTACAAAGGCATGATATCCATTCCATATTATTAATATATGTGAATTATAGTATGTAATTCGATGCATGAGTTCGATGTCTCAACTGAGGACAAAATCCTTATAGTAAAGAAAAAAAAAAGAAAAAAAATTTGTATTGCTATGAAAAGTTCATAAAAATGTTATGTATAGTTAACTTCACAAAAAACTTCATAAAAGAACATAACCCAGTCTATATATTGTTTTTTAGGTTACATCTCAAACTATAAAAAAAAAGAAAAAGAACATAATCCAGACTAAACATAAATTCCTTCTTTTGCATGGTGTAATGTCAATAAGCTCGTTAAATTTGTACTCCATTCTCCTTTTCTATCCCTCACACCAAAACAATATAATAGCTCAAATCTCTAATCATTATTTTATTTTATTTTTTGGCAAACGGGGTTGAGGGCACCTCTTACCCCTTTAAATTACACGAGGAAACTTATATCAAACAATCAGTTTACTAGCATGTTTTGAACCAACGATCTCTCCACTTTGTGAGATGGATGCAACCATTGAACCACAGACTCGAGTGCTCTCTAACCATCATTGAAACTAATAGTCTTTTTTTTTATTTAAACACTCATGTCTTCTTGTTTTCAACAAAATCCAAGTAATATATATAAAACCATGACCAATATACTTTGATAACTAGTTTTAATCCACCTTTCAAAACTTTTCAATATATAATATAATTTAATAAAGATACTTTAGCATTAAGGGGTGACATTAGCTTTAGGGATCTGTTGACCAGGTGGGCATATGCTCTACAGGAACAGTGGTAACTCAGCTGTATTGGACATTTGGGGATGTTTGTGCCCCCCCTGTTTCTTTCTTTTCTCTTCTATGTCTTTGAGTGGCCTGTTATGCTCAGGAGCTATGTGTAGAGAGTTGTTTTGGTTTTTTACTTGACGGTGTACAGTCTTTGTACATGCTGATCAGGCGATGTATATCCTACCTTTGGGTGTGAATATAATGTTGTTTGATTCAGAAAGACAAGAAGAGACATACTTTTTATCAAAAAAAATATTGTAATTTAATAAATTTGCATGTTAAGTTGATACAATAGCTTGTTTAGAGGATAAAGGTATATTGTTTAGAGAACAACAATTAATGTTTTAGCGGATAAGACCCTTACAGTATATAAAGAGAAAATTATCGAAAAAATAAAAAAACACATTTTTTTTTCTTCTTTTTTCATACCCATGTGGGATCTTGTTAGATAGATCTCGCCGAGATCTTTCCAACCATATACATCATATTGATTTTTACTTTCTTAATTAAAAGATATACAAGTTATAAATAATATAACAAAAAATATTAATTAATATTAAAAAATTTGTTTTTGTCTTTTCTTATTTGTCTTATTATGTTTCTTTTCTTTTGTTTTTAGTATGAAGGGTATAATGGTCTCACAAAATTTGCTAAAAGGTAATGTGGTGGGTCATGGGGTTTGTTTGAGAAAATAGCCCCATGTCAGGGCCTATTGGAGAAGAGGCACCTAAACATGGGGCTTTTTTGGGATATTACCTTATTTTTATATGTTATCGTGAATTTGTGATTTTGAACCAATAACTTTGTTATTCATATTATAAAGGAATATTGATGTGACTGGTCTAACCAGTTGACCCAGTGGTTAGACCACTAACCTAGTGACTTGGTCATTTTACCGGGTTGATGTCCGGGTTGGGTTTGATAACACTGATCCAAACCGATCCATTCAAGTATTAGATTATCCGACCCGATCTGAAAATCTCTTCTTCTCCAATTTTTTTTTTTTTTTTTTGTTCTTCTCCACTTTCGAAAATTTCAAAATACAATATTCGGTTCACTCATTAAAATTAATTCTTCTAGAGCATGATCCACCTCTTTAACTTCTCTTTTTCGACCCATTACACACCAACGATAATATTCTCTTTTGTCTTCAAAACCCCTTGAAGGTTTTCAATTTTATTAATCAAGACAACTATTAAAGCTTCCATTAAACTGCTTAACTATAATTATATCCAAAAATCCACCAAAATGGGTGCAAAGGGGGCAGAAGCTTACTCTTAATTTGAAAAGAATAATAACAAAAAAAAAAAATTTACTACAAACCCCAACCATCAAATTGCAAGTATTAACAGCTTATAATTCCAATTACTAACAACCCAACAATCAATTATGTATCTCTATTAAAATTCTCATATCTATTGAGCAGAGAGCGACCAGAGAGCAACCACCGTTGACCACGGCCAGTCCGGCTCCCATAGTCGTTGACTAGCCGTGGATCTGATTCTTATCGGAAGTCTAAATAACGGGGAGGGGTGACCACAGTCCACAGCCAGTCCGGCTCCCATAGTCGTTGACTGGCCGTGGATCTGATTCTTATCGGAAGTCTAAATAATGGGGAGGGGTTTTTTTCAAGGATAATGCTGGATTTTAAATCTAGTTTGGGGTTTTCGAATCTGAACTATGGGTTTTCAATTCTAGCTTTGGGATTGGGGGTTTTCAGATAAAGATTTGTGGTTTTCAGATCTGGTTTTGGGGTCTACAAATTTGACTTTGGGTGTCTTGGTGATGCAATTGAGCCAACAGGCGGGTTCATCTTCAAACCCAACAGGTGGGTGTTATGGGGACTGCACCAAGCATTGTTTGTTGGTGGTGATGTTGAGGGGGAGGTGCTCAACGGAGGCGTAGGGGTTTCATTTTTCAAGCTTCTTGGAGTGAAGCAATTTCTTCTATCAAGTGAGGGAGACGCTGGAACTTTTTCTTCGGGGTGAAGAAAGGCATAATTGGGAGTATGAACTCCAATCGGAAGCAATGGGGAAGGGGTTCATTGCTTACCGGTTACCAGAGTTTGCTGTACTTGGAGAAAAAGTTTGCTGCATTTGGAGAAGATGATGATGACATGGCATGTTAGAGTTTTTTTGGTTTCATGGGCTAGACCAACAGGTGGCACCAAAGTGGATCCATCATGGGGTTTCTATTTGTTGGGCTTTGCATAAGGGATGAATGTCTGTTGGGGTCTTTTAGGCTTTTTAGCTTCTTGCTAATTTTCCCATCTTTGTTGTAATATTTAGTGGTTTATTAATAAAGCGAAAATTTATCAAAAAAATAAATTTGAATTGATTTTTTTTTTTTTTTTTTTAAAAAATATATCGGATTGGTTTTTTTATGATATTATCCAAACCGAACCGAAAAATAATTAGATATCCGAAAACCACTTCATTTCATCCATTTGCTCATTTGGATATCCAAAAACCATAAATAATGATTTGGATCAGTTTGGATTGCTGACAGGTCTATCCACCGACATATCTTGGGACCTTTACACCTCTTTTTCAAAACTTCTATTATTGTGTTATTGCTTTCCAGGACAGTAAAGACCACTTTCACATTCAGGTTTCACATGTCTTGGGACCCAACCACTTTCGAATGCAGGTTTCACACGTCTTTGTTCCTTACTTTGCCCACTTTCGCAATAGTCCTGTCTGCCTGTTTAATTTATAAAATGGAAGGAATAACCTTTCATGGTTATATCTGAGCCTTAATTCTTTAGCTCAAAGAAAACTGCTCTGTTTAGTGAAAGAACACTATCTTCTAATACAAACGAGATGTTGTTGAGGCGTTCATACCTACACAAGAGGGATGGCGATATAATTGGCTTGGAGTTTCAGAAAAACCGTTTGATGGTTGAGCTGTCAAAAGAGGAAGATCGACTTTGTGTAGTCTCCATATATGACATGGGTGGTTTAGGCAATACAAGACTACTCTTTCTAAAAAGAAGTTTACAATCATCACAGCATCAAGAGTCATTTCGATTGCTATGGTTGGACTTCAATTTCTCAACAATTGAACACTAGAGAGGTTTTGCAAAAATACCAAGAAATGTTGGCTGTACACTTAGGTCGGAGATCGAATCAATGCAAGTAGACGAATTGGTAGAGAAGATTTATGCAATCTTATTAAGGAAAGCGGTATTTGGTTGTACTTGATGATATATGGAGCCCAAAAGATTGGGATGTTCTTAAATCTGCCTTTCCTAAATGGAAAGGAAGTAAAATCATGGTCACCATGCGCAACAAAAAAGTAGCTGAGCATGCAGATCTATGGAGTTACCACTGTGAACAACAATCTTTAACAGATGACGAAGCTTGGGAATTGCTTTGTAAGAAAGCATTTCCTCCAAATGTTGCGGACTCGAGGTGTTTCTTCTCAAGTGATAAAGAGAAATGTGGAAGAGATATGGTTAAAAAATGTGGTGGTCTTCCTTTGGCAATCGTCGTTCTCGGAGCGTTATATCAAAACTAGTTCAAATAAAAACGGAATAATAGATTTTTGACCATGCAATTATGCTTCTTTACATTGCTTCTTGTTAGAAGCTCACCATGTTTTGTACATTCATTCCTAGGTTTGCTCAGCTATAAACAAACCGAATGAGCATTTTGTTCTGCCAAATAACCGGATAACTGGATAAATTAGCAATTTTGGTCCACAAACTTTCACCAAATTTTTACTTGAGTCCACAAAGTTGTATTTGGTAAATTTGGTCCACAAAGTTTTATTCTATTTGCAATTTGGTCTCAGGTTAAGTTTCCGTTTTGGATCACTTAACGTAGGGTGATTTGGCAGTTAAAAATTCTATGTAAAATTTAAATTTTAAATTTTTTTTTATTGCTTTCTGTGATAGGTCAACATATGAGAAGCTCGTAGGATTTTAAATTTAGATTTAACTAAACATATACGATTTTAACTGCCAAATCACCCTCTATGTTATGTGATTCGAAACAAAGACTTAAACCTGAAATCAAATTGCAAACAAAATGAAACTTTGGAGACCAAATTGACTAAATACAACTTTGTAAAATTTGGTAAAAGTTTGTGGACTAAAATAGCTAATTTATCCGGACAGCTGTCATGACATTCATATCATCGCTCCCCATACGGAAGGTATCCCTACTAGAGTACTAGTCACCAATATATATTTATGGAACAATTTGCATTTTGGATTGACTATTGTTCAAATTTCATTTTTAATCAACAGTTTCTACACAAAAATGTCCAGAGGTTCAGCCATATGCAACATTGAGTCAAGTTCTGATAAATCAGAACGATGATCTTCATGAAGACGCCATGAACAATAATCCTATCAAAAGTAGTCCTTTTCAACCATTACATAACATAATTCTTGTTGCGAGATTCTAACTTCATTGCTATTCCAAGAACCCATGGATGTTAAGGTATAGGGATTTAGAAAGTGCCAATGTGATAGTAGACTTTTCTTGATATTTAACCTTTCAGTTGATCAGTAGATTAAACCATGAAATATCTAAGTGAATGGTACACAGGACAAGAAAGAATCCAAAGATAGATTGACCTCTTAACTGAGGATAAGATAGAAGGAAGTAAATACATCACTCACCCTAAAGAGAAGAAAGAAAACACAACAACATGAGGTATGTTGAACTAGTTTTATGCCTTTTGCTGCTACTTCTCAAGACTCAAGGTAATGAATCAACTCCAGTTCCTACGCCATGGCCGGAACAATTCCACTCGCTTCTCTATATGAACCTGACAGACTCTCGTCTACAGATCACTGACTTATGGTACGATTGGCCGAAGGGGAGAAATGTAAACATTATGCAGAAGCAACTGGGTGAGCTGTTGTATGATGTCGAGTGGAACAATGGTACGTCTTATTACTATACACTTGGCAAGGACAGTGGATGCAAGATCATGAATTTTGGAGTGGGCATCCCTAGACCCGACTTTCTGGATGGAGCAGAGTATGTTGGGATTCAAGAAACTGATGGCTTCCTGTGTAATGTGTGGGAGAAGGTTGAATTCATTTGGTACTATGAGGATATTGCTACTCAGAGACCTGTTCGGTGGGATTTCTACGACGGTATGTAAGCCCTCTCCACTGCAATTACTAGCTAGTATAATGTCCTGTCATGGTCTAATTATCAGTTTCTTCCCCTTTTCTTAACAAAATATAATATAACAAGAGAGTTAAGTTCCAGAGGATACAAGGCAGAGTGAAACCCAAGGATTAGCATCAAGTAGTGAAATCGAGCTGATTTCTACTCAGTATAGCATTTTTGCCTAATCAAATTACATACAAATACCATCAAATTTTTTGCCTAAGATGAATCATCAGTGACTGTACATTGATTGAACAAGCTGGCAGATTGAATATCCAAGCAACCAGTATCTTTAGTTTCAGTGGTAACTTTTGATTACCAAGCATTTCCACCAAAAAAATTTCAGACTTTGTAGTGAAATAATCTGATGATCTTGCAGGAATATCTACTCACGTTATTACCTATGAGATTGGTGCTGTTCTCGAAGACTCAAGAGTCCAAGCTCCCATTTACTGTTTCAACCAGGATGAACATCTAAAGGACTCAAAACCACAAATTTCAGCAAGACAAGACAAGTATAAGATTACGAATTTCATTCGAAAAGCTCGTAATATTTAAGGTTATGATGTATGTACGTGGCTGTCTAATTGTTTAAGACCCATCTGGCCACATTTGTTTAATTTATTTAACCATATCTAGAACAATACAATAGCAACTTTTCAATTATGTCGTTTACATATAATTTTACAAGAGAGCTGTATATCTGCAGCTAGACATGGGTAATAAATCCCACCACATATAGCTAAATACAAAAGTATACCTTCATCAAACTTTCCAATAACTTCCCAAGTATTACTTCCTTACTGGTTTCCAGTTATGGGGCTGTCTCGTCCCTTCTTATAATCGTCCCATCCTCTTACCCATGGCTTCCCAGGAGTTGCCCTTGTCTCGGGCGATGCATGAGTGTTGAGGTTGCCCATAACCTTGTCACGAACAGCAGAAAATACCTATATGAAAAGATAAACATTACAAACCTAAAGCTGAAGCGTAAAGATCATATGCATTCAACCAATGAGAGTAATATCTACCGGATTACTGTTCAGATTCTCAGGGGGTTGTTCCTGTCCTGTAAGCCATTTCCACAGATCTGGATTCTCCTGTTTGCAGAACAAAGTAAAAGTGTGAATGAAGAAAATATAACCGAAGGAGAGAATATTTAAGTGCTAAACTACACATGATTATATTATAAATAAGAGTGTTAACGGGGGAATCGATCTTGTTTTCTATGGATAACAACCAACCAAGGTTTTAGAGACTCATACGACTAGGCTTAGCACTATTCTTGAACAACAGATAATACCATAACAAACCATCGCTCATGTTAACAAATGTATTTAAAACACTGATTAAATGAAATTCATCTACTGGTTTGAAAAACTATTCTATTAAGTTCCCACTGCTTACCACATCAAGGACATCAACAAGTGCTTTAATTCGAGATTCATCCATTGAAGAGATATGCTCCTCTACCCAATTCCCTAAAACCAAATCTAATTCAAGATAGCCACGTTGTCTGCTCCTATACAACAACCTACAAGCCACCACATTGTCACCAAAGACAATAAGAAAAAACAAACACGCACGTCAACAAAATTTGAATTAGAGAACTCATCAACTCAATTATAAGTTGCAGCAAGTACAGTAAAGCACCTGTTAAGAGTTTGCCTTTTGTTTTCTTCATTCGAAAGATCAATACTAAACGATTGAGAAGTTGATAAAAAACGTGGCATCACACTAAGAGTTCTACAACTACAAGCATTTATATTTTAATTAGTTAAAAATGCGCAAACTCAAACAAACAACATAGGCAATTAAACCTAAGAGTATTTGATTAATTAAACCTGTAAGGAGCTTCTGATCGAACTGGATTGCTTGCAACAGAAGGATTTCTTATGCGCATAATGTTCATGGTTTGTCGTGCACCAATTAAAGCTCTTCTTAACATCGCCATATTAATATGTAATATAATGAAATCCAAGATCTAACTACTAATCTACCACAATTGATAACCTGCAATATAAAATTCCCAACATAATAAAATCCCTGTTTAGCTCATTTCTATATATGATCACAATAACAACCAATTCATTATCTCAAATGCCAACAAATAAATAAATAAATAATTGCAAATTATACAAAAATCACCCAAATCAAAACCCTCACTCCATCAAATTGAAAAATAAAAAAACCCATGATCAGAAACATTATTAAAACCAAACCCTTCAACATAATCACAGAAAAATGACAAATTTTAATATTTCTACCACCCTTTCTTCCCCAAAATAATAATAAAAAAAAGCTCATTTGTTTCCTCAAGGAGAGAGAAATAGAACTATAGATTAATGAAACTGAAGAAAGAAACATATGGGAAGTTTTATGTTACCTGCGTTTATAGCTTTGTTTCAGTGACAGAAGAAGGAAGAAGATGGAAAGAGAATGGAAAGCTTGAGAATTGTTGAAGAGGGAAGAAGAAGAAGAGGGAGGTACACGTGGATTGGTTTTAAACCCCTTGTTTAGCCCATGGGTATTATTTAATGGCCCATGGAATGCTAGTGGATCTACCCCATATTTGGTTAGGACTATGGGCCTAATCGCTTGTACGGCCTGTGACCCAGTTGGGAGAGTGGCAAAGTCCACCTCTGTGTTTGGTTAGGTATGTGCCGTTTATCCGATATTCCGGTTCATATACATTGTGGTAGCCTCTCTCTACAAGTTCAAGCTTTTAGAGAAACTGGTTTACAACGTATTGTCACTAAATCAACCTTTCTTCAGTGGCCCATGAAGAAAGCATTGTATCTCACGATGGAATCATGGATATAGGTATGCCAAACCATGTTATAAATCGCGTTAGCATCTGTAGTTTGAATTTTTAATTTTATTAGTATTAGTATTAGTATTATTATTATTATTATGCTCGAAATGTGAAGAAATTCTATAAAACTGTTGAGAGTTTCGAGCTTTTAATCCACGACCTCTCCTCAAAATGAAAGGGATACAATAGCTTTGAGCCGTTGAGCAAAAAAGCTCACGTACAAAGAAAGTTTGAACAAATAATTTGTTTATTTATTTATTTTTGATAAAATTATATATTTTATTGATTAGTTCAAAGAATTACACAAAAGTGGAGGACAAGTGCGCTACAAATCCCTTCTGAATAGCAAAACTAATCCTTTGAGCCAGCAGTCATAACATTGCTATCCATTTTCTTTTTGTTTTTTTGGAAAAAGCAAGAGCAGAGTCCTACTAATATAGGCATTAAAGTCAATTTTCCACACGACTGGTACCATCCTTAGTTAATATATGCAATTCTTTAAATATAATTAGTGAATTAGAACCTCCCAACATTAAAATTACTAAAGCATTAACAACTATTAAAATTGGTAAACTGCAGGGAACTGTAAATCTGTAATGAAGCTAGCAATTTTTATCAAAATTCCATATTCACATGCCATTAACTTTCCCTCTTCACAATATAACAGATAACCTAAAGTATAGGTTCCGCTCCACAAAATTTTTGGAGGTAGATAGCTTGGCTAGCCAACATATGGGCGGCCTAATTACAACTTCTATGTACACATTATGTACAGAAAAGGAAGCAAAAAGACTACAAAGTCACAAGCATATACTCTTGCATTACAATCGGGCCGTAGGATACGGCTGTTTTGGACCTGCTGATGTGGGTTTCCATTCCAAGGCATGCCGATGAATCTATATTATTGTCAGTTCCTTCCAAAAGGTGTAGTGCTGCCTTGAAATCAGTCTCTATATATGGCTAGTGCAGAAGTGCACAACCCGGGCCACAATGTACATCTCAATAGTCTCCCTGTCTCTTCACTAGTACCCACTGCTAGAAACTCAAGATGATCACGTACGAATACAATGTGATCTGCTGGTCTTATTCAATCTGATGTTTTAGACGCAATGTGATCATGGTTGATGAGATGCTTAGCACCAAAAGTAACATTAATGTACTTTACTGCATCAAGCTAAGAGTCCCAAATGGGTCCAAAGGCAGGAATTCCAGCACCCTTGCATGCATTAACGACATCTCTACTTCCTTCAGGATTACTAGTCACAATAACCACCTCTGCTTTCCATCTCTTGGCGGTTTCAACACTCATATTTGACACATTGGGTCGGCCTAAGACGGCTGTGTCATGGACAATTACCTTATCTTTTGAGTACCCGCTTACCATATCCTTTATCTCTGTGCCAAAATTTTCTTCAACTTTTTTTGCTACCCAAATTAAACAAATGTCAGCTGGGCAGTCTTGCAACAAAAACGACAAGAAGACGCATATACCTGACCCTGTTGCAACTACTAGTACCCTGTCATACATGTTAATTAGGTAAGGCAGTCCAGCAAAATGAACTGTTCTGACCCATATATGGCTTGGAGGATTTGAAACCAAAGACCTAGTGTAGTCACCGACTGCACCTGCTAGCATCATGTGTTCTTTCTTTCCATCTGAGATGATTCCAAAGGCATGCCATTCTGAAAAAGGAGATGGGCTAATTCTTCCAAATACCCCGGCTTTCACTCCACCCTCAAACTTGAGTATGGAAGCATGGCCTGAAGGAGCAGTGACCTTAACAGGAACCCTTCGTACTGTAATCCATGGAATTATGATTAATAATGTGATGGCCAATGTAAACCAGAATTCTTGATGTTTAAATAAGTTTGAGTGTATTAGGGTTTTGTACGTTTTGGACGTGGGATCATAGGAGAAGGTGAGGATGATAAATGCCCAAAGAAGGGACAGTGCTAACCAACCAGCATATCGATGAGTCCTTTCAAAAACATTGTGATGCAGATGTCGAACCATAGGAAATGCCGCCAAGGCAGAAAATATAAGAAGTGAAAGAATTGCGAACGCCACAACTATAATTTCTTTTGAAGTGTTCTCACTATTTATAAGCGTCAGAACAAGAGAAAAAACTAGCCATAATATAGCAGAAACACCACAACCACTATGTATCCCTCCAAGACATTGAAGGAAAGAAGTAGTTGCAGTCTTTATTTTCAAAGGTACCCATCTTCTGCCAAGCGCATTTACTGCTAACCAATACAGAAATCTTAAGAAAAGCTCACTTCGACAAAGTACCAAAGCTAATATATTCGCAATAGAGAACAAAGTAGCTCTTTTCTTCGCGTATTCAAAAATCCCAATAGATGCAAAAACTAAACCAATTATGTTCAATGATAAACTAATAACAAATAGTCGCTTGTAGACCGTAAGAAGACCTTGATCAAGAAGTATTGTCGATAACCTTGCATTGCTTTGTTGCCTTGTAACTTTTGGTGGTGGTACAGGTTTAATAACATTTTCTAATGACACTGGATTTTGTTTCTCTATATCATTTATTTCTTCCATGAACTACTACACCTTGTTATCATATTTTTTTTTGTCGAGGCTATTTATACTACGCCAACTTATCGATCTTTTTTCAATAATTCAAAGCTTAGATACCAAACCTTCTTGTAAGTTGTAAGCATTGTGAAGATCTTAAATTTCATAGAAATAATTGGAATTAATATTTGAAAAAAATGCTTTAAAGATTAATTTTTTTTTTCTATAATTACTTTATCCATTCTAATTAATCCGTCTCTTTTGCTCTCTCTCACATTTTCACTGGTCTCTCATTTTTCTCTCTCAATCTCTCACATTCTTTTCTCTTAATTTGTCTCCAAAGAATCCCCATTCTTGTTTTCTTGGTTTTATACTATTCCAGTTTTAGAAAAATGGATTTGGTTTTTATTGGTTCCATATTTAAATGGGCTTGGACCAAAACATGAATTTAGACCACTTGGCCCATGTTCTTGAAGCTAGGGTTTCAACTTTCTAACATTATTACTAGAGAAAAAAAAAAAAAAAAAACTTCACAAGAAACCATCTACAACATCATGAAGAAGAGAAAGACTGCAAGTTTAGCAAGAGAAAGTATCCAAGATCATGACAATCTTCCTGAAGATATCATCTATAACATATTACTAAGAATTCCTGCAGAGTTTCTGATAACTTGTAAAGTTGTTTGCAAGGCTGCAAGCTTTGGTATCATATAATCTTTGATGATCAATTTGTGGATGAACATCTCAGTCATCATCGATTGAACGATCGTTATATTTTGGTATCCAAATATAGCGATGAATTGGATTTTGTCAAGATAGAAGACATGGAAGATACTAAGTTTCAGTTGCATTGTCATTATCAACAGCTAAAGGATTTATTGAAGGAAAGCATCTACTTCTACTCCTCTTGTGGTGGCTTGCTCCTATTTCAAAGTGCTAATAATTTCAACCAATTCTATGTCTGCAATCCGGTTACGCGTAAGTGTTCAGTTCTTCCACCTCTAAGAGATAATTGTCCGGTAGATGTTATGTCGTCTTGGACTTTGTTTCATGATGCTTCTCAAAACAAATTCATAGTTGTTGGTCTTACATGTGGTTGTGGAAAGTTGGAGAATAGATGCTTCGTGTACAGACTAAATAGGAATACTATTACTAATTGGAGAGAGTTTGAAGCACCATTAATATATGAATTCTCTGAAGTATCATCAACAGTGATTTTATTAAATCAAGAAGTACATTGGTTAGCAAAGTCTATGTTTGATGATCTCAACATGAGATATACTAGCATGTATTCATTGCAAGTTGCAGAAGATAAATTTAGAACGACAGAACTTCCTATCCATTTAGGAGAAGAAGGCAAGTTTTTTGAATTGAAGGGGTCATTGTGTTTAGCTAATTCTGATTCTGATTCCAACCAACTAGATATATGGAGGTTGCAGAACAAGGAGAAAGGCATATGGAACAAGGACTATAATATAAGTTTACCATTGAAGTTAGATAGTTTTGGTTGGAAGAATCTACTGTGTACCAGTTACTGCTCCGATCAAACTAGAATTCTCATAGTTTATAAGAACACAATATTCAGTTATGATTTGAAAAACAATGACTTGAAAAGGATGGAATTTCCAGCAAAGTATGGAATGACTATTATTTCAAGGTGTTCATGTGAATAGCCTTGCTAGTTTCAAATAAGAAGTGCATTCATCGATCTTTCCCATGAATGGTTATACACTTATACATTTGTTTTTCTTTCATATTTTCGTGTACTACTTTAATTCTAGGTTTGATTTATTGCCTCCTACTAATCGTTTTATTCTGTTTCTTTATATCCACACAAACTATATCGACACAATTGAACACGGTTCGTTTCTATATAGAAAACATGACATGAGGCACATATATACCTGAACGTATGGCTGTCAATAATATCCTCTTATACATGTTCACATAGTAAGGCAACCAAGGAATACTAACCTGCCTGAACGATAAATATATAGCTTAGAAGTTTTGAAATTAAAGACTTAGTGCATCGGACTAGACATGTGAGTGACATCTGCGGAGAGAAAGACAGTGGACTGGAACAAAGTGACAAGAACTCCTAGATAATGACTTTGATCAGCAATAGCAAGGCAATTATTATAGAGATAACAATGGTCACAATGATTTGTATCAGATTGAGCCAAATGTGCTGGACTATAAAGTGTAACTTCTTTCTCCTTTTGCTTCCAGCTTAAGAATGCAAACTTTGAGTAGTTCTGAATTTTCTCCCTGCTTCGCCTCAGTTCATGTCTTGTCTTAAGTCCACGCTTCTCTGTTTCTACTTTCTACCAAACTTACAAATTAAAGACAAGCCCCGGAGGCTATTACTGCTACTGCCATCTAAGTGCCCACATCGCCACCTTGCTAGTTGAGCAATACTGCTACTAGCTAGGGGACTTGCTAGTACACGTACATCATGGGTGCATGGGCTTGCTAATCACAAACCTTAATCCCTGATTGTAGTAAACAAAGAGTTGCACTGGTACGCAATGAGTAGGACTCGGGATCAACTACAACCATACCAGATCATGAAAAGTCGATCAAGGTGTTTAAGCCAGTATGCTTTTCTCCCTACTAATTATTTTATTTGAATTTGCAACAAGGCATTTCCAAATAGCGAAAATGTCTTCGTCTTCGTTGTTAGGTTTGGCTTATAGCTTTGAGTCTGTATGTCGCTCAGATGATTAACATATCTGCACATTGTTGGAGACTTGGAGTTCGGCAACATATGTGAAAGTCCTAAAAGGATTTGAATTGTTTTGTAATATGGAAACCAACTTACATTAGAAACTATATATTATATATATAAAAATTTGAATAGAGAATTGAATTGTGTATTGATGTGATATTGAAACTTTGGATATTGAATATTAAAAGTGATTACCATCATTCAACAACAACATGAAGAAGATAAAGGCTGATAGTCTAGCAAAAGAAAGAATCCAAGTGCATCTTCCTGAAGAAATCATCTATAACATATTACTAAGAATACCTGCAGAGTTTCTGATAACTTGTAAGGCTGTTTGCAAGCTTTGGTATCATATAATCTGTGATGGTCAATTTGTGGATGAACATCTCAGTCATCACCAATGGGACTATGTTTATGTTTTCGCATATGATTACTTTAGTAATCGAAATTACGAATTGGATTTCATCAACATAAAAGACATTGAAAATACTAAGTTTCAGTTGCATTATCCAACAGCTAAAGGATTTATTGTGGGATAAAATCTTCTTCGAATTCTCATGTGGCGGCTTGCTCTTATTTCGTAGCGAAAACTACAAACAATTGTATGTATGCAATCCTGTTACACGCAAATGTTCTACTTCCACCTCTAGGATCTGAGGCAGATATGTGGACGTCTTGGAATTTGTTCCGTGATGATTCTTCGAAAAAATTCATGGTTGTTGCTCTCACATGTTTTAGAAGGTTGAATAAGAAATGCTTCGTGTACACAGCAGACAGCAATACTATTACTAATTGGAGAGAGTTTGAAGCACCATCACTGTTTAACTACTATAATGTATCAGTGACAGCGATTTTATTAAATAAAGAGTTTCATTGGTTAGCAAAGTATTTGCATGATGGCGATAACATCAGATATAGAATATATTCACTGCAAGTTGCAGAAGATAAATTTAGAGAGACAGAAGTTCCTATCCATGTAGGAGACGATCATGGCGAAAGCATGTTTTTTGAATTGAAGGGGTCATTGTGTATAACTAACTATGATTCTGATTCCAACCAATTCAACTAGATATATGGACTCTACTGAACAAGGAGAAAGGCATATGGAACAAGGACTATGTCATAAGTATTACATTGAAGTTAAATTTTTACGGTTGGAATAATCTAATGTGTTCCATTTACTGCTCCGATCAAACTAGACTTCTCATAGCTGATGATGAGAACATGATATTCAGTTATGATTTGAAAAACAATGACTTGAAAAGAATGGAACTTCCAGCAAAGGATGGAATGAATGTACGTCATTTTGAAGGTGTTCATGTGAATAGCCTTGCTAGATTCAAATAAGAAGTGCATCCATCTTTCCCGTAAATGCTTATAATATTGTTCTACTTTTATGTAAAATGGACATTGATTGAGGTACTATTTTAATGCTAAGTTTGATTCATTGCCTGCTACTAATTAATTATTTGTCATTTGTATTGAATAATTAGGTTCAATTTTATATCAATAGGTACAGAAGAGTTGCAGTTCGTTGACTGCGCAATGCCAACCTCTTCTTGATAATCTGCTCTTCTACGTATGCATCCCTGTATATATGATGGAACCCTTGTCATCCTGCTTATCATATTGTTATAATTAAATCATTAATTGCTAATGTTTTATTCTCTTGCTTTATCCACATAGACTACATTGATATGATCAGTCGAACATTGTTCCTTACACATGGTAAGGCAACCAAGGAATATTAAAATTTGAATTTAACAGACCACGTGTGATAGTAAACTACCACTAGGCAAGACTTTGTTAAATGCTTGGTAAGGGTGAGACCATTTTGCAAACGTTTTGAAAGATTTGGGAGCAAATTGAGCAGTTTAAACTTTAAGGACTCAACTGAAAATTTGAGCAAAGTTAGGGGACCAAAATAGCTAATTCGTCGACAATAAACACAGTAATTTGATCCCGAGAATTCAATCATGTGAATCGGGATTGCAAAATTGTTTTCAAGCTCTAATTAAATCAATTTTTGTTCGGCACAAAATCACAAATATTGCAAATAATTTTTTAAGAAAAAGGTTTGAACAAAGCAAATATCTCTATCCCCCCTCGATCCGCCCCTGTTTTTCTGCTAGTTTTCCACTCTCTGGAATCAAACTCGACTCAATAATTTGATTAATTTCTAGGGAGTTGATTATGATATCTGTTTTCATTTAAGCAAATTTTCAATCACTATATGTGACTTAGGGTCTGTTCAGCAAAAGGGTGAAAATACATTCCGTAGCTTTCTGAAAGCAGAAAAGTAGGAAGCTTGTTCGATAATCATAGAATTAAAATCAAGAAGGAATTCTCAGAAAACCAGAAAAAACATTTTAACTGGAAGTTTCTATTAGCTTTCAAGACCATGCCTTTTATGGAAATTCATTCCAACTTTTTTCCAGCTTTTTTCCAGTTGCCGAACGACCCCTTAGTAGTTAGTACACTATGGAGAAATGAGTTCATTATCAGTATACAGTTATATACGTAGTTGGAAATCTGATTTTGTAGTGGATATCAAATTCTTGGAATATACATTAACAATTTGGAAAGCACATGGCTAGAATATTTTGTGCCGACGTACCGAATTTTTATATATGCCTATATCCGATTTTGAAATAATGAGTCACATTTGGGTCATTGTCATGTTGAACATATGAATAACACAACACCGAGACACCGCTAAATGGAAGATTTGCAAGTAACCCATATTATATTTTAAAGCATGTACAATTTATTAAACAAATGTGACGGACATGTTGTTACTAAAAAATAAATATGAATTCAAAACATCAATAGAAATAAAACGAAGAAAATAATCGATTCCACTTACTATGTCATTTGTAACACCCCGGGTTGGTAGGTGGTTTGCCGAGGGGGTGGGTTGTATGACATATAAGACGAGGATGACCTGACAAAGGAATATAGGTATGCATCCGTTAAATATTATCATCGAGGCTTTTTGGATTCACTTGGTTTCAGAATTCGAAAAAACTCTAGAGTTAAACGTGCTCGGATGGGATCGTGGGAGTAGTCTCAGGATGGATGACCTCCTAAAAAGCAGACTGCTACCCGTAAAACCCCACATTGTCGGACGACCGCAATGACTAAGTGGGAACAATATTGGTGGTATATATTGGCCGGGTTTTTAGACCATTTGTTGTTAAACCATGTAAAATAAAAACCAAAGTATTTGAGATCTCCACAGACTTTCAATTTTGGTGTCTATCTTCAACTTACAACTGTAATATATTACATGTCAGATTGGGTCAATGGTCATGCTCTTGGTGGTTGTACTTGTACTATGAGGTCTTGGGATTGGCTCCAACCTGGTTTTCAACTAGATTTATGCTGGGGCTACAGTGGTGGCCCGGCAGAGATAATAATAGCACCCATACGTGATAATGTTTTATTGGTCCCATAAATCCCACAGCAAAAATTCACTAACATATAAAATTCATTAGTTTGCATAGGGTGCGTTTATAAAGTAAAAATATGTATAATTATATACTGTGGGTTTATGCTTTACGGAGGGGGTATCTTTACCAGGTGGTGCATTTAGCTAGGTTTCACTGTATACCTGCATATCCACATGCCACCACAACCCAATATTACGCATGGTCGTGTCTGCACAACCCAATATTACGCATCGTCCAGTGAGGCGGCTTGGATCGAATAATTATATTCCCATGCATGACCATCTGCCAGCTGATTATGTCTATCCCCCAAGAAGATGACTTTAAATATAGAATATCCATTACTTTACTCACCTTGGATGCCTTAACTCTGTTATAAATATATACTTCTGCTTCTTCCAACATTCAAAGAAGTGAACCTGAATTACATACACAACAATGTCTCTAGCTATTTCCATTCCACTGCCTTTCTTCATAATCTTACTTTTCTCCATTGTAGTTCAAGCTGTTGTTCCTGCCAACAAAACTTTCGTAATTGTTAATGAAGGCAACTATGGTGATTATACCGATGAGTATGGTTCAAACTACCGGCTAGTCAATAATGATGAGTACGATTTTCAAGAAAATGGTTTTGCTCTTTGTTTTTATAATACCACCCCTAGTGCTTACACACTCGGGTTGCGTATGGGTAGCCGTCCGGAAGACTCTACATCTAACATTATGCGGTGGGTCTGGGCTGCTAATCGGGGTAACCCAGTAGGTGAAAATGCCACGCTAACCTTCGGTAGAAATGGTAATCTTGTTCTTGCTAATGCTAATGGTCGAGTAGCATGGCAGACTGGTACAGCAAATAAGGGTGTTGTGGGAATCAGTCTTCTTGCAAATGGTAATCTTGTTCTTCAAGACAATCGTGGCAGATTTGTGTGGCAGAGTTTTAACTACCCTACCGACACTCTTTTGGTTGGTCAGGGGATTCGTTCTGGTGGAACCACTGAACTAATTAGCCGAGTGTCTAATGTCGATGGATCTAAGGGTCCTTACAGTGTTGTTTTGGAAAAACAAAGATTGGTTATGTATCTAAAAAGTAAGAATTCCCCCAAACCTATTCTTTATCACGTTCTTGTAGATCAAGGTGGCTTTGAAATCATAGATAGTGTGGTGTTCAATAGTGTACCTGAGACAGAAGAAGCATATGTCTACAATCTAAACTTAGATTTCTATGTAGACAACTCTACAACTCCTTTTTCTCCCAGATTGGCGAGGCCGAGATACAATTCTATCCTATCATTCCTGCGAGTGGAATCAGATGGTAATCTGAGAATCCACACATACTATGATAGGATAATTAGAGGTTCTTGGGAAGTCACATACAGACTCTTCAATAGAAATGAAGAAGGTTCACAAAGTGTCAGTGAGTGCAGGTTACCTTCAAGATGTGGGTCATATGGTGTTTGTTTGAATAACAATTGTGTTGGTTGCCCAAGCCCGAAGGGCATCCTTTTAGCGTGGAGTGAGACTTGTGCTTCCCCAACACTACCTCCTTGCAAGAACGGGTCACCATCCATCAAGGCATCTTACTACAAAGTTGTCGGTGTTGAGCACTTCACCAATGAGTACACAGAAGGAGAAGGACCTGTGAAAGTAAGTGAGTGCAGGGGAAAATGCAACCAAGATTGTGGGTGTTTGGGTTTCTTCTATAGGGAAGAGTCGTCAAAGTGTCTAATCGCATATGAGTTAGGTACTTTAACTAAAGTAGCTAATCAATCTCATGTAGCTTACATCAAGATGTCCAAGTAGGTCTAGATTTCACTTGTTATGTGAGGTTTCTATTCCTATTAATAAGATATTGAGCTTTTACAAGTACGTATTTCATGATTTTTGTGGAGTTATACATTTTATTTTTTATAGTGGATAGATGTATTTGGCTTCTCACGACAGTAACTGCTTGTAATTCTGAAAAGGATGTTGTCAATTGTGAATCTAAGTATCTAACAATTTATTCCCATGCACATCATACGTTATCTCATAGTATCCTTCGTTGACAACATAAGGCCACACAGGGAACCTAATCTGCCTGACCAGAAAAAAAAGCTTGGTGGTGTTGTACTTAAGGACCTACTATAGCTGTGACTGGCTGACTGCACTTGCTAGCGTCATGTGTGGACTTAACGTAGCACCGATTTGCAGAACTTATAAGTGACTGGAACTAGCCAACCGGGTGACAAGGAGTCAAGGACCTGTACAGAACGACTCTGTTTGGCCTACAGCTGACATCAATGGGAACAAAGAAACAATAACAACAACATCAAATGGGTTGGACTGTAAAACTCTTGTTCCTTTGTAATATTTCCTCTGTTTTCATGATACTTCGTGCGTTGTTTATGGTGGGTACTGTTGGCTATCTTTGTTTGGTTGTATGTATGTGTTGGCGCAGACTGTTGCTCACCGCACTGCAGCAATTGCACCAGAGGGAAGGCGTGGCTCGGGTTGTAGGTCCAATGACTCAATGAGGGTTGGTAAGTGTAGTGCCCTGTATTTTAATTTTTCTGCCATGTGTTTTATATATTGTTGTTTGCATTTTCATGGTGTTTATATTTCAGAAAACTATATAGCAATGCATATTACTCTGAGGTATGGATGGATTAACTATTTCATCTGCAGTTCTATTTCAACACAATCAGATTCTAAAGCTACAAAATTTGCTTGTTGATCTTGAGTTCTATAATCACGTTGAGGCAAGTGAATTCTAACTCTCTTTTCTTAACTCTTTGGTTAGATTTGCATTAGTTATAATCGAATTCTTTTTGTTAAAACTCTTTTCTCTTTTGGGATTTGATGTTATTGAATATTAATTCGGGATATCGTATGTTTTAAACCAAAATTCTGATTGTCTCATTGCTGCCCTGACCCCATGGTATGAAATGCATGAATTTTGATAAAGTAACAAGTTGAAATGCTTAATTTGGGTTGATTATATGCTTGTGGATTTTCATGTTTATGAAAATGGAACTTAAATTGAAAGAAACTGTAGCTTTATTTCTTATAGCTCATCTGCGAACTGGTTCTTTAATCACATATTGTTATTAGTATTCAAAATGCTTAGAAACTTATTTGAAAGTTAATTTTCTGAATTCGGTTTTTCGTAAGTAAGTTCTTGTTTTGCTGAATCTGTCAAATCTATAAATACTTTATGACGACGAACAGTTTTTGTACAAGTTGTTTACGATGTTAAAGGGTTTGGATAATTTTCTAAACTGTTAAACAAGATGTGTGGTTGGCAAGAAATCATTTTCCAACATCTAAAGTGATCAACTGATCATTGATGGTAATATGTCGGCAATTTCGGATTTTTTTTGAAATATAGGTCAAGGGGTTTGCTTTACATCATTTTGGTGAAACTGATGATAACATGTCTTTTGTTAAAGAAATATATATACATTGGGTTGTTTTGATTGAACTCTGGTTATAGAGTTGGTATGGTCTTTATAGTTGTTGTGCGTATATTCTTGAAATCGAGTTTTGTCGATATAACTGTATACACTTGCACTTGGTGGCTTCGGCCGTGTGTTGGATATGATCCGCACACACTTACACTTTATGCCTTCGGGCGTATGTTGGATGTTATCCACATACACTTATTACTCATGCCTTCGGGCGTGTGTTGGATGTTATCCGCATACATTTTATCCTGTGCCTTCGGGCGTGTGTTGGATGTTATCCGCATACATTTTATCCTGTGCCTTCGGGCGTGTGTTGGATGTTATCCGCATACATTTTATCCTGTGCCTTCGGGCGTATGTTGGATGTTATCCGCATACATTTTATCCTGTGCCTTCGGGCGTATGTTGGATGCTATCTGCATATATTTTATCTTGTGTCTTCGGGCGTGTGTTGGATGTTATCTACACACATTTATAGTAGTTGATTATTTTGCTCGTAATTGCGAAGGTTGAATTACTCTTTAAATTAAATGAGGTTATAATATATGTCTTGTTACGTTAATTTCCCCGTATGTTTTTAATATCTAATATTTATCGGTGTTGTGAGTTTAGTTTTACTGATGTATCTCTATCCTGGGTGGTAAGACGAGTGAATTAGATTTTACTTGCGAGCCGTGGCTCACCCATGTTGTTTTCATCTTTTTCAGGAGATCGATTTACAGTAGCTTCGCGAGTGCCTTAGGTGGGCTAGACTTTCAGAAGTTTTTGATATGTACATAGTTCGATTGGTTTTAGTGATAGAATTCCAGTTGGTACCCTGTATTCTGTATATAGTTTTGAGATAGTTATTGTATATAGTTTTGAGATAGTTGTTTTTACAGTTCTTATAGTTTGTATGAAACCGGTTGTACTTACAGTTAATGTTTAATTTATATATATATATATACCAGGTTTTGGTTTTTTTTTTTATCTAATTGTCCCCTGTTGTTTAGAGTTCTACAATGGTATTTATTGCTGTAGACAGGTTACTTGAACAGGTTAGTCATTGCTAGTTGGTCAAGTAGCTTGGGCGCTACAATTCCTTATATTCCGGAGCGGCTGATTGGGATATACGGAGTTGGAGCATTACAATAAGACATGAAAGATGGATCAAAAGAACTTAAATTATGTTTCCCACACCTTGTCTTTTAGGCCCAATATATTCGAGCTAGTGTTTTGGATTTTTTTAATATAAACTTCAATAGGAACCTAGTAGTAGGATTATATATAGAGGAAAGAAACTCAACAACGACAACATGAAGAAGAGACAAAAAATTCTCTATAACATATTTATTGTAAACTAGTTTCTCTAAAAGCTCGAACTTGTAAAGGGAGGCTACCACAATGTATATAAATCGGAATACCGGATAAATTGGTAGGCACGTGCCTAACTAAACACGGAGGTGGACTTTGTCACTCTCTCAACTAGGTCACGGGCTGTACAAACAGTTATGCCCATAGTCCTAACCAAACATGGGGGTGGATCCACCAATACTCCCTCTCAGCAACATATTTATTTAAAATGTTGCTGCAAAGAATGCAAATGATATAAGAGAGTGTTGAGCCCCAGCATCAAAGAGTATTATGACAGGTTTCGAATTCACAAGGATTTTACCTTCTAGTAATGCTCCATTAGCCTCTTTGTCTCGGGGCAAAACAACATATACTTGTCCTTGAGGCAACACATCTGACGAGGATTCTGAAATAGGCTCTGTCTTCATGGTGGCATACATTTGCCCATGCCTTCTATCAACAGTTTGTTGTGTCGGACCAGATTTCTGTCCATATTGTTTATGCACATCAGTTGCTGGTCTCGGTCCTTGGTCTTGCTGTTCACTACCTGATTGTTTCTGATAAGAAAAACCCATTTCCTTCAACTAAATTCCGCACTCTTGCCTTTTATGACCTGGGTTTCCACAATATAATGTTGACAATTTTTTGTAAATCGTCGTTTCTAACCGACTTCATTAGTAGAAGGTGCAGGTTCAAACTTTTGTTTCTTTTGGGGTGGTTGAGAAAATTCTCCTTGTTTTCCTTTATCTCGCTTCTCATTAGCATTTCGGTTATCCTTCAGCTTCTTGTGGGCTAGATGATCTTGTTCTAGTCTTCTAGCACACTCCAAAACATCATAAATTCAGTAATGGAACCCAACCACTATATGGCGTATAGGATCAATCAAACCCTCTTCAAACATACGAATCTTTTCTTCCTTATCAGCCACCAGCTTGGATGCAAAATGAGAGAGTTGTCGGAACTTTGTTTCATATTTTGGCACGGACATAGTACCTTGATTCAAGCTCAGTAATTCTCTAGCGCGCTTTTGCTCATTTAATGCTTTCAGAGAAATATTGTGCATTAAACTTGGCACCAAATTCATCCCAAGTCATAAGATGTCGGTTTTCGGGAGTGCTAACTGACAACCACCACTTCTTGGCGTCTCCAGATAGGCAATGAGTAGCAAGCCTTTGCTTTTGTACTGTCATGCAATCCATGTCTCCCAAAATCGTCTCCATATCTACTTTCCAATTAGCCGCAACTTGTGATTCACTAGAACCTTCAAAACGTGGAGGTTTTAATTTTAGAAACTGCCCCAAAAGTGATCTCCAAGCCTCTGATTCTGAAGTCACCACTCCCTGCAGTGGTACTAGTGTTTGCCCTCTCACTTGGGGAATACCTAACACAGGTATGGACATTGGACCTGCAGTCCCAGGCTGCGTACCATGCTGATTTTCCTGAGATAAACCTTGAATAGTCTGTTGTAATAGTCCCAGTAGAGTTGCCATATCAGGCACCGATCCAGCCAGCTACATTAGTATTTGGAGCTATCGACACCGTCGGAACTGCTTGAGTTGTGGCATTGGGTGGAGTGGTAGAGGTGGTAGCCGTAGTTATAGGCTCTCCATCCTGTCCACCCACCAAATCTGCTACTCTTGCGGTTCGACCACCTGTACTTATATTACTTCCGCGTACCATTTGTCATACATGACATGGTGAGATTAAAATATACATTCAAACAATTTGAATGTTAGGGGATCCCAACCATTTTACCACAAAACAAATATAACAAATAGTAATGTAATACTATTCGTCCTCACTCAAACTCGAAAACTAGCCACAGATACGTGAATCTAGTACTAAGATCGAAAATATGAAATTTCTAGACTCACTAGGAACCTACAAACCTATGCTCTGATACCAAACTTGTAACATCCCAAAACCTAAAACAAGAGTATATTATGGTTGAACACATTGCTCTTACAAAAGAATTTAGATTTATTATCAAAACTCACTTACACATATACTGTACAAGCTTCTAAACTGAAGTTATGATCAAAACTATACAACTTCAAGCAACTCATACTCGTTATAACATATCAAAAGGTACAACTAAAGATTACATACTCCTAGACTTCAAAAGGCACCAGAGGTGTATAGGACTGCAATCTATGAAATCCCCACTCGCGTAACTAGTCATCGAGTTCCTGAAAAGGAAAAGTAAAACGAGTGTCAACCATAGCTCGAGCAAGTGAAACCATACTTACTCGACTTAACTACATAGTTAGACAAAAATTAAGAAACCCACAAATCCATACAAAGTCATCATATAGATATGATAGAACTATAATACACACCATTAGCATAAACTGAATATCCACGACAATTAACAATGTCCTACTCGATCAATTCTAACCTGGCATGAACTTAAGATCACACAACTGGTATGAAAAATAAACATGCCCATTCTTTCTTTAGCGGTTTAATTATCTTTTATGAGAAGTGGCCCGACAAACACCAACCCAAGGTATCTTGGCCTACCGCGCACCAACCTGTGGCATCACACGTTCCTAGCCTCAATAAAACTTATTGGACGGTTGTGAACACTTCCATTTAACTGTTTAGGGGAAGAAGAGGCTTAGTGAGCACCAACCCAAGGTATCTTGGCTCATTAGGTACCAACCTGTGGCATCACACACTCCTAGCCCCCATAAGGCATTTTATGGACGAGTGTGAACTCTCTCGACCCATCTTTTCATTACACAAGTTATCGATCATGAAATCTCTGCCTCACCAATAAAGAGGTAAGGATTTCCCAATGACATAACCGTCGAGGGGAAACAAAATTATTATTACGGATGAGATGATCAAGCTGATCGTGTGTATGTCTGTTTATTTTTCATCGGATGCTTCAAATAGATGCTGCTAAGGGTACACTTCCTTTTCCTAGCTTCATCATGTGTATTCTTCTGCATTTGGGTTTTCGTGGAAAGTATACAGAGGTGTCCCTTCCTCGTTTTGTTGTTCATGATTGGGCGAATGCTATCAAGAAGGGGTGTCCGTCTAGGAGGGCGACCTTTGAAGCTGTAGGTGCCTCACTGACCCACCATCTGGTTTGGGGAGGTAGAACTCTTGATAGGCGCGATGACTTTGATTGTGCTTTGGTTTCTGGGCGTCCTTTGACTTCCTCAGTTCGTAGTAACCGGGCTGTGGCTGCGGTTGAAGCTCGTGCTCCTCTCTTCGACGTCATCAAAGTCACACTGATGCAAAGATTGATCGTATTGGCACCATTCTCTCCCAGCATGATGCCATTCTTCGAGACATTAATGGGATGAATGTTGCCTGGATGAGGCATCTCCGACCGAGGATCCACTAAGTGCTAGTGATGAGGGTGGTGACGAGTCTGGGGAAGAGAGTGAGGACGATGGTGATGATGGTGTCGAAGGTGGTTCTGGTGATGATAGTTCTGGTTCAGAGGAGTAGTTTTTTTTTTTTTTTTCTTTATTTCCTTGTTTCCTATTTTTTATTTTGGTTGTTCAGGATTAAAACTTGTTAGGTTAATGTTTGTTTAAGTACTTTTGATGCTTTATTCTATTTGTGTTAAGGAGGTGATTATTAGGTTATGGGCTTTTGTCGGGCCCAAGTATCGTTTTTGTTTTTCCTTGCCTATATTTATCGTTTCTTTGTGTTTTTCTTCTTCTATTTTTTTTCACTCCTCTTCTAGTATCCTTCTTCGTTTACAGAACTCTTCAATGGAGGAATTTGAACTTCATGGTGTTTTTGTTCCTCTTGTTGGTTATGTCTCTTTCATGGTGATGGAATACAAGAATCCTACAAAGGTTTGTCGTATATGTCGTGTGCCTCATGGTTATGATTTTATTCATCGTCCGTTTCTTAATCCTTGTATAGTTCATGTGAATCATTGGAAGCTTTTGCCTAAGCATCTCCAATGTCACATCTTGGAGTTAGTTGGTTTTCCGAAAGTTTCAGGTTCCATTGGTCCTTTCACCGACTGCGGTTTGGATAGCAGAATTGAAGAACTATTCTGTACAGGTGAATGGATAGAAGATTATGAAGACCATATTGTAGCTCGATGGGAAAATCCCTCGGCTCGTGCTGATGCTTACTTCTTTAAGATTCATCCAGGTCATTGGGAACGCGTTTTTCGCGGATTTTGTTAAGGTTTATGTTCTTTTAAGACTATTATTCTCTTTGCTCTATTGTTTGTGATTGCCATTGTTTTCGTGAATCCTTGATTGTTAAGGAAATTTTCCTATCTTGTTTCTCTGTTTGATATTCTATTGTCGGCATTATCTCTTGTTACTATCTCTTTTTACTCGTTTCCTTTGTTCACTCTTTGTGCCAAAAAGGGGGAGATTTATGACTCTAATACTAACACTCTTCTCTTCTCTGTTAGTGTATTTTGGGTCATGTTTCAGGTATGCTACACGTATGGGGGAGTGAACGTGTTGATGATTAGAGGTTGTACAGTTATGGGGGAGCTCGAGTATTAAAATTTGGAGTTCATGAAGTATGGGGGAGTTGTTCTACAAGCTTCCATTATTTCTCTAATTGGTTCAAAATTGTTCTTGCTTCCGTCTCGTCTCTGATAATCAAAGCTTCTTGCTCGAGTTGAATATCAAGTGATAGTGACTTGGTACGTGTGAGTGTGAGTGTTCTTGTAGGCATGTATTATAAATGCCGTTGGTTTGGGTTTGTAAGCACGTATTATAAGTGCTTTTAGAGTCATAGGTTTTTGTCCCAAAATAAATGTCAAAGGGTGAGATTGAAACCGACATTCGGTTGTTTGACATTATTTTGTGACTTGATGTGTCCGAGGTTATCTCGCCTTGATCTCATTATTAGGAAATACTTTGATGTGTGAGCGTCGTCCCGTGTATCCTTTCTCTCATCGAGTCTGTCAGTATGTTGTTTGGTACAATACGTATGTACCTAGTTAGGACGTACGTACGTCGTCGTATGGTTTTCTTGTTTTTGGCCCATTTTCTTTCTTTTCCAAACCCTAAGTATAAATAGGGTTTTCAACCAAAGAACAAGGGAGTTCTTTGGCCGTCCAATTGAAGTCTTCTTCTTGAGTTTGTTTAGGGTTGTGTTTTGGTGATTGAAATCATTCTTTCCTCTCCATTCATCTTTTTTCTTCATTATTGATTATTGAGATCGGCTTCGAGTCTTCTTGTGTGTTCATCAAGAAGTCGAGTGTCTTGTGCGTACATCAAGGTACTCTGGTGAAGTCAAGGTGTTAGAGATAACCAGTAGTGTCAACTCGCAGTGATTGCAGGTAGTTGATAGGTTTGTACATCTCTTTTCATCTAGTAGATTTATTTGTTGTCGAGAGGACAACCGTGGACGTTTCCCATATTGGGTTTTACCACGTTAAAAAAATATCGCGTGTTTATTTACTTTATGTTCATTGATTTGCTTGTTTGATTAGTTCTGATTGTGGTAATAACACTGTTTGTGGAGTTTCACTCTGAGCTATATACTAAAGGGCTATGTAACGGATTCTTGGACTATGTATCGTGATGCTTCTATAAAAAAAATACATTGTGGTTGGTTTCATTCGATACGCTTCTCCTAATAGATGCTTTATATTCACTCCACATTGCAGTGCTACTAATTGGAGAGTGCTTATAAGTTATAATTACCCCTGATTTTTACCTGCCTAGTTATTCTTTGTGTGAAAATCATAGCAATGAGTAACAGAAGAATTGCATTCATCGAATGCATGCCAGTGTGCCTATGATAAATTAATTATCTGCTCTCGTACTTGTGAGGCACTGACTGATGCATTTGAATCTACCATGGTTATCAATGATCTTGGTTTGTGTTATCCAGTGTGTAGCATTTACTACTACAACAGAAAAAGAATTCTCGTACCTGAGGACAACAAGGCATCTGAAAGAGCGCTCTCAATCTGATTTAAACAGTGTCACTCGTACAGTGAGTTCACGAAGTGGTCTTGCATCATGTCTGTCTTGGTATTTCGAACTCGTACAAAGCAGAGTTAATTACTTTTAGTCGATTATACATGCCAAATCTGTTACTGCTAAGTATTTAGCACTGACTTCATTCATCCCACTATAGTAACATGATGCTTGTCTTCGTTGTGCGCTTTAGCTTGTAATTTTTCTGCCAGTTTGCCACTCTATGAAATCAACTCGACTCAATAATTTCCAGGGAGTTGATTAGGTAAAATGATCAAAAAATACAATGTACTTTAACAATTTTTTTTACTTTATACAATGTACTAAAAATCACGCCAAAATATCAATGTACTTTGAAAAAAATTATACGTTATACAATCTGTCTAAAATTAGCTAACGGACTGCTTACGTGGCCA
Organism: Aquilegia eximia; assembly: GCA_023053565.1. Classification (NCBI taxonomy): domain Eukaryota; kingdom Viridiplantae; phylum Streptophyta; class Magnoliopsida; order Ranunculales; family Ranunculaceae; genus Aquilegia; species Aquilegia eximia. The sequence continues at coordinate 20,310,305 of JALIGU010000005.1, forward strand.
ATAATTATCTACGTGTATTTAAAAAAAAAAAAAAATTAAACAACATTTTCAAGCCATCAAATGAGGCTAATGTTTCTCACATGATTGACCTTCTTCTTCCCTATTTTAACAATTGAATTCAACAAATGTAAAAATCCCCAAATCTGTAAATCCCCAATTCAAATCTTCAATTCAATTTCAAACCCTAGCTTTTGTGTCTTCATCTTTTAGTGTTAAACTAACTACTAGTTAGTACTTACTTGAAAGAAGATTTTTCTTTTACACACACAACAAGATTATATTGTTCCACACCGATTCAATTCACCAATTCACCATACATTAGTTTTTTTTATTGAAAGAGGGGTTTTAGTTGTGAGAAAATGGTTAATTAAAATTAGGATTTAAAGAATTAAAGAGAAGATTTAGGGTTCAATGTTGCTATGAGAAAGAAAGATGGAAGAGATGTTGATTTAAGGTTTCATAGTTTCCTATACTTGATATTTTCTATCATAGAGATAACAACTAAAAAAATAATGCATCTATATCTCTAACATCTTGGGATTAATGGACGGTTTAGATCTAAACATTTGTTGACATGATTTGATGACACGTTTTAAAGTAGATATGTTGGTTTTAATTTTACAACTCAATATTTCTTTAAAAAAAATAAATACATGTAGATAATTATTAGCTACGTAAGCAGTCTGTTAGCTAGTTTTAGACAGATTGTATAACGTGAAATTTTTTTCAAAGTACATTGATATTTTGGCGTGATTTTTAGTACATTGTATAAAGTGAAAAAATTGTGAAAGTACGTTGTATTTTTTGATCATTTTACCGAGTTGATTATGATATTTGTTTTCATTTAAACAAATTTTCAATCCCTATATGTGACTTAGTAGTTCTGAACTTCTGATCACAATTTTACACTGACAACACTTAAATAATTTCCACAAGCCCACACCAAAAAATCACAACATATAAAAGTTTTTGGCAGAAAAATTACACTGTGGCCCCAATTTTGTATGTGGTCATGAGGGCTCCAAGCACAACACGCCATGCGTTATAAAGTTTTATTTATTTACTAAAATATCCCCAAGTATGGGTGCAGTGAAATCTAGTGGGCTTAAATTGGTAACTCAACTGACACATGTTATGTTTTGATTGGCTCGTGGTGGCCACAAACAAAAAGGGCAATAGGCTGAAAAAAGAATTTTTGGGGTTAAGGTAGTGTATTATTCTTCCTACAAATCCTACATAAAAAAATCACAACATATAAAACTTTTGTTGTTTTTTTTGTTGTTGTTGGCTAGCATGGTTAAGGGACCCTTACCCCTTTAAATTACGTATGAAAACTTATATCAACAACCCAGCTGTTGACGTGTTTCGAACCCACAACCTCTCCACTTTGTGAGATGGGTGCTACCATTGAGCTACAGGCTCATTCACAAAATTCATTTGTTTGGATAATGTGTGCGTTTATAAAGTGAAAATATGCATGAATTATTTCCAGTGGGTTTACGGAGGGTGTGACTTTACCAGGGGTACATTTAGCTAGGTTTCACTGTATACCTGCATATCCACATGCTCACCCAACCATGTCTGCACAACCTATTAATTATTTTAGTCCAGTGAGGCGGGCTCGAGTCCAATAATTTTATTCCCATCACCATCTGCCAGCTGATTATATCTATCCCCATCTGCCAGCTGATTATATCTATCCCCATCTGCCAGCTGATTATATCTATCCCCAAAGAAGATGACTTTAAATATAGAATATCCATTACTTTACTCACCTTGGATGCCTTAACTCTGTTATAAATATTAATATATACTTCTGCTTCTTCCAACATTCAAAGAAGTGAACCTGAATTACATACACAACAATGTCTCTAGCTATTTCCATTCCACTACCTTTCTTCATAATCTTACTTTTCTCCATTGTAGTTCAAGCTGTTGTTCCTGCCAACAAAACTTTTGTAATTGTTAATGAAGGCGACTATGGTGATTATACCGATGAGTACGATTCAAACTACCGACTAGTCAATAATGATGAGTACTTTTTTCAAGAAAATGGTTTTGCTCTTTGTTTTTATAATACCACCCCTAGTGCTTACACACTCGCGTTGCGTATGGGTATGCGTCGGGAAGGCTCTTCATCTAACATTATGCGGTGGGTCTGGGCTGCTAATCGGGATAACCCAGTAGGTGAAAATGCCACACTAACCTTCGGTAGAAATGGCAATCTTGTTCTTGCTGAGGCTAATGGTCGAGTAGCATGGCAGACTGGTACAGCAAATAAGGGTGTTGTGGGAATCAGTCTTCTTGCAAATGGTAATCTTGTTCTTCAAGACAATCGTGGCAGATTTGTGTGGCAGAGTTTTAACTACCCGACCGACACTCTTTTGGTTGGTCAGGGGATTCGTTCTGGTGGAACCACTGAGCTAATTAGCCGAGTGTCTAATGTCGATGGATCTAAGGGTCCTTACAGTGTTGTTTTGGAAAAACAAAGAGTGGTTATGTATCTAAAAAGTAAGAATTCCCCCAAACCTATTCTTTATCACGTTCTTGTAGATCAAGGTGGCTTTGAAATCATAGATAGTATGGTGTTCAATAGTGTACCTGAGACAGAAGATGCATATGTCTACAATCTAAACTTAGATTTCTATGTAAACAACTCTACAACTCCTTTTTCTCCCAGATTGGCGAGGCCGAGATACAATTCTATCCTATCATTCCTGCGAGTGGAATCAGATGGTAATCTGAGAATCCACACATACGATGATAGGATAATTAGAGGTTCTTGGGAAGTCACATACAGACTCTTCAATAGAAATGAAGAAGGTTCACGAAGTGTCAGTGAGTGCAGGTTACCTTCAAGATGTGGGTCATATGGTGTTTGTTTGAATAACAATTGTGTTGGTTGCCCAAGCCCGAAGGGCATCCTTTTAGCGTGGAGCGAGACTTGTGCTTCCCCAACACTACCTCCTTGCAAGAACGGGTCACCATCCATCAAGGCATCTTACTACAAAGTTGTCGGTGTTGAGCACTTCACCAATGAGTACACAGAAGGAGAAGGACCTGTGAAAGTAAGTGAGTGCAGGGGAAAATGCAACCAAGATTGTGGGTGTTTGGGTTTCTTCTACAGGGAAGAGTCGTCAAAGTGTCTGATCGCATATGAGTTAGGTACTTTAACTAAAGTAGCTAATCAATCTCATGTAGCTTACATCAAGATGTCCAAGTAGGTCTAGATTTCACTTGTTATGTGAGGTTTCTATTCCTATTAATAAGATATTGAGCTTTTACAAGTACGTATTTCATGATTTTTGTGGAGTTATACATTTTATTTTTTATAGTGGATAGATGTATTTGGCTTCTCACGACAGTAACTGCTTGTAATTCTGAAAAGGATGTTGTCAATTGTGAATCTAAGTATCTAACAATTTATTCCCATGCACATCATACGTTATCTCATAGTATCCTTCGTTGACAACATAAGGCCACACAGGGAACCTAATCTGCCTGACCAGAAAAAAAGCTTGGTGGTGTTGTACTTAAGGACCTACTATAGCTGTGACTGGCTGACTGCACTTGCTAGCGTCATGTGTGGACTTAACGTAGCACCGATTTGCAGAACTTATAAGTGACTGGAACTATCCAACCGGGTGAGAAGGAGTCAAGGACCTGTACAGAACGACTCTGTTTGGCCTACAGCTGACATCAATGGGAACAAAGAAACAATAACAACAACATCAAATGGGTTGGACTGTAAAACTCTTGTTCCTTTGTAATATTTCCTCTGTTTTCATGATACTTCGTGCGTTGTTTATGGTGGGTACTGTTGGCTATCTTTGTTTGGTTGTATGTATGTGTTGGCGCAGACTGTTGCTCACCGCACTGCAGCAATTGCACCAGAGGGAGGGCGTGGCTCGGGTTGTAGGTCCAATGACTCAATGAGGGTTGGTAAGTCTAGTGCCCTGTATTTTAATTTTTCTGCCATGTGTTTTATATATTGTTGTTTGCATTTTCATGGTGTTTATATTTCAGAAAACTATATAGCAATGCATATTACTCTGAGGTATGGATGGATTAAATGGGTTATTAATCTTTTTGGGTCGAGATTAGGGTCCCAAAGGCCTAGTGATTTAGACATGAAAGATGGATCAAAAGAACTTAAATTATGTTTCCCACACCTTGTCTTTTAGGCCCAATATATTGGAGCTAGTGTTTCGGATTTTTTTAATATAAACTTCAATAGGAACTAATAGTAGGATTATATATAGAGGAAAGAAACTCAACAACAACGACAACATGAAGAAGAGACAAGAAATTCTCTATAACATATTTATTGTAAACCAGTTTCTTTAAAAGCTTGAACTTGTAAAGGGAGGCTAATGTATATAAATCGGAATACCGGATAAATTGGTAGGCACGTGCCTAACTAAACACGGAGGTGGACTTTGTCACTCTCTCAACTAGGTCACGGGCTGTACAAACAGTTATGCCCACAGTCCTAACTAAACATGGGGGTGGATCCACCAATACTCCTTCTCAGCAACATATTTATTTAAAATGTTGCTGCAAAGAATGCAAATGATAGAAAAGAGTGTTGAGCCCCAGCATCAAAGAGTATTATGGCATGTTTCGAATTCACAAGGATTTCACCTTCTAGTAATGCTCCATTAGCCTCCCTGTCTCGGGGCAAAACAACATATACTTGTCCTTGAGGCAACACATCTGACGAGGATTCTGAAATAGGCTCTGTCTTCATGGTGGCATACATTTGCCCATGCCTTCTATCTAGGGGTGTTAAACGAGCCGAACGAGCCGAGCTTTGCATGTTCAAGCTCGGTTCGTTTATAAACGAGCCGAGCTCGAGCTCGAGCCCAAATTTTACACGAGCTTTATTTTATGTTCAAGCTCGGCTCGTTTAGCTATACGAACGAGCTCGAGCCGAGCTTTTAACGAGTCGAGCCCGAGCCGAGCTCGAGCTACTCGATTAAATTACATATAAAAGTAGGATTTTATCTAAACGAGCCGAGCTTTGGTATGTTCGAGCTCGGTTCGTTTATAAACGAGCCGAGCTCGAGCCGAGCCCAAATTTTATATGAGCTTTACTTTATGTTCAAGCTCGGCTCGTTTAGCTATACGAACGAGCTCGAGCCGAGCTTTTAACGAGCCGAGCCCGAGCCGAGCTCGAGCTGCTCGGTTCGTTTAACAGCCCTATCTATCAACAGTTTGTTGTGTCGGACCAGATTTCTGTCCATATTGTTTATGCACATCAGTTGCTGGTCTCGGTCCTTGGTCTTGCTGTTCACTACCTGATTGTTTCTGATAAGAAAAACCCATTTCCTTCAACTAAATTCCGGACTCTTGCCTTTTATGACCTGGGTTTCCACAATGATGACAATTTTCTGTAAATCGTCGTTTCTAACCGACTTCATTAGTAGAAGGTGCAGGTTCAGACTTTTGTTTCTTTTGGGGTGGTTGAGAAAATTCTCCTTGTTTTCCTTTATCTCGCTTCTCATTAGCATTTCGGTTATCCTTCAGCTTCTTGTGGGCTAGATGATCTTGTTCTAGTCTTCTAGCACACTCCAAAACATCATAAATTCACTAATGGAACCCAACCACTATATGGCGTATAGGATCAATCAAACCCTCTTCAAACATACGAATCTTTTCTTCCTTATCAGCCACCAGCTTGGATGCAAAATGAGAGAGTTGTCGGAACTTTGTTTCATATTTTGGCACGGACATAGTACCTTGATTCAAGCTCAATAATTCTCTAGCGCGCTTTTGCTCATTTAATGCTTTCAGAGAAATATTGTGTATTAAACTTGGCACCAAATTCATCCCAAGTCATAAGATGTCGGTTTTCGGGAGTGCTAACTGACAACCACCACTTCTTGGCGTCTCCAGATAGGCAATGAGTAGCAAGCCTTTGCTTTTGTACTGTCATGCAATCCATGTCTCCCAAAATCGTCTCCATATCTACTTTCCAATTAGCCGCAACTTGTGATTCACTAGAACCTTCAAAACGTGGAGGTTTTAATTTTAGAAACTGCCCCAAAAGTGATCTCCAAGCCTCTGATTCTGAAGTCACCACTCCCTGCAGTGGTACTAGTGTTTGCCCTCTCACTTGGGGAATACCTAACACAGGTATGGACATTGGACCTGCAGTCCCAGGCTGCGTACCATGCTGATTTCCCTGAGATAAACCTTGAATAGTCTGTTGTAATAGTCCCAGTAGAGTTGCCATATCAGGCACCGATCCAGCCAGCTACATTAGTATTTGGAGCTATCGACACCGTCGGAACTGCTTGAGTTGTGGCATTGGGTGGAGTGGTAGAGGTGGTAGTCGTAGTTATAGGCTCTCCATCCTGTCCACCCACCAAATCTGCTACTCTTGCGGTTCGACCACCTGTACTTATATTACTTCCGCGTACCATTTGTCATACATGACATGGTGAGATTAAAATATACATTCAAACAATTTGAATGTTAGGGGATCCCAACCATTTTACCACAAAACAAATATAACAAATAGTAATGTAATACTATTCGTCCTCACTCAAACTCGAAAACTAGCCACAGATACGTGAATCTAGTACTAAGATCGAAAATCTGAAATTTCTAGACTCACTAGGAACCTACAAACCTATGCTCTGATACCAAACTTGTAACATCCCAAAACCTAGAACAAGAGTATATTATGGTTGAACACATTGCTCTTACAAAAGAATTTAGATTTATTATCAAAACTCACTTACACATATACTGTACAAGCTTCTAAACTGAAGTTATGATCAAAACTATACAACTTCAAGCAACTCATACTCGTTATAACATATCAAAAGGTACAACTAAAGATTACATACTCCTAGACTTCAAAAGGCACCAGAGGTGTATAGGACTGCAATCTATGAAATCCCTACTCGTGTAACTAGTCATCGAGTTCCTGAAAAGGAAAAGTAAAACGAGTGTCAACCATAGCTCGAGCAAGTGAAACCATACTTACTCGACTTAACTACATAGTTAGACAAAAATTAAGAAACCCACAAATCCATACAAAGTCATCATATAGATATGATAGAACTATAATACACACCATTAGCATAAACTGAATATCCACGACAATTACCAATGTCCTACTCGATCAATTCTAACCTGGCATGAACTTAAGATCACACAACTGGTATGAAAAATAAACATGCCCATTCTTTCTTTAGCGGTTTAATTATCTTTTATGAGAAGTGGCCCGACAAACACCAACCCAAGGTATCTTGGGCTACCGCGCACCAACCTGTGGCATCACACGTTCCTAGCCTCAATAAGACTTATTGGACGGTTGTGAACACTTCCATTTAACTGTTTAGGGGAAGAAGAGGCTTAATGAGCACCAACCCAAGGTATCTTGGCTCATTAGGTACCAACCTGTGGCATCACACACTCCTAGCCCCCATAAGGCATTTTTTGGACGAGTGTGAACTCTCTCGACCCATCTTTTCATTACACAAGTTATCGATCATGAAATCTCTGCCTCACCAATAAAGAGGTAAGGATTTCCCAACGACATAACCGTCGAGGGGAAACAAAATTATTATTACGGATGAGATGATCAAGCTGATCGTGTGTATGTCTGTTTATTTTTCATCGGATGCTTCAAATAGATGCTGCTAAGGGTACACTTCCTTTTCCTAGCTTCATCATGTGTATTCTTCTGTATTTGGGTTTTCGTGGAAAGTATACAGAGGTGTCCCTTCCTCGTTTTGTTGTTCATGATTGGGCGAATGCTATCAAGAAGGGGTGTCCGTCTAGGAGGGCGACCTTTGAAGCTGTAGGTGCCTCACTGACCCACCATCTGGTTTGGGGAGGTAGAACTCTTGATAGGCGCGATGACTTTGATCGTGCTTTGGTTTCTGGGCGTCCTTTGACTTCCTCAGTTCGTAGTAACCGGGCTGTGGCTGCGGTTGAAGCTCGTGTCTCCTCTCTTCGACGTCATCAAAGTCACACTGATGCAAGGATTGATCGTATTGGCACCATTCTCTCCCAGCATGATGCCATTCTTCGAGACATTAATGGGATGAATGTTGCCTGGATGAGGCATCTCCAGATTGACTACACTCTTATCACATTGCCTCCGTTTCCGACCGAGGATCCACTAAGTGCTAGTGATGAGGGTGGTGACGAGTCTGGGGAAGAGAGTGAGGACGATGGTGATGATGGTGTCGAAGGTGGTTCTGGTGATGATAGTTCTGGTTCAGAGGAGTAGCTCTTTTTTTATTTCCTTGTTTCCTATTTTTTATTTTGGTTGTTCAGGATTAAAACTTGTTAGGTTAATGTTTGTTTAAGTACTTTTGATGCTTTATTCTATTTGTGTTAAGGAGGTGATTATTAGGTTATGGGCTTTTGTCGGGCCCAAGTATCGTTTTTGTTTTTCCTTGCCTATATATATTGCTTCTTTGTGTTTTTCTTCTTCTATTTTTTTTCACTCCTCTTCTAGTATCCTTCTTCGTTTACAGAACTCTTCAATGGAGGAATTTGAGCTTCATGGTGTTTTTGTTCCTCTTGTTGGTTATGTCTCTTTCATGGTGATGGAATACAAGAATCCTATAAAGGTTTGTCGTATATGTCGTGTGCCTCATGGTTATGATTTTATTCATCGTCCGTTTCTTAATCCTTGTATGGTTCATGTGAATCATTGGAAGCGTTTGCCTAAGCATCTCCAATGTCACATCTTGGAGTTAGTTGGTTTTCCGAAAGTTTCAGGTTTCATTGGTCATTTCACCGACTGCGGTTTGGATAGCAGAATTGAAGAACTATTCTGTACAGGTGAATGGATAGAAGATTATGAAGACCATATTGTAGATCGATGGGAAAATCCCTCGGCTCGTGCTGATGCTTACTTCTTTAAGATTCATCCAGGTCATTGGGAACGCGTTTTTCGCGTTATTTGATTTTGTTAAGGTTTATGTTCTTTTAAGACTATTATTCTCTTTGCTCGATTATTTGTGATTGCCATTGTTTTCGTGAATCCTTGATTGTTAAGGAAATTTTCCTATCTTGTTTCTCTGTTTGATATTCTATTGTCGGCATTATCTCTTGTTACTGTCTCTTTTTACTCGTTTCCTTTGTTCACTCTTTGTGCCAAAAAGGGGGAGATTTATGACTCTAATACTAACACTCTTCTCTTCTCTGTTAGTGTATTTTGGGTCATGTTTCAGGTATGCTACACGTATGGGGGAGTGAATGTGTTGATGATTAGAGGTTGTACAGTTATGGGGGAGCTCGAGTATTAAAATTTGGAGTTCATGAAGTATGGGGGAGATGTTCTACAAGCTTCCATTATTTCTCTAATTGGTTCAAAATTGTTCTTGCTTCCGTCTCGTCTCTGATAATCAAAGCTTCTTGCTCGAGTTGAATATCAAGTGATAGTGACTTGGTACGTGTGAGTGTGAGTGTTCTTGTAGGCATGTATTATAAATGCCGTTGGTTTGGGTTTGTAAGCACATATTATAAGTGCTTTTAGAGTCATAGGTTTTTGTCCCAAAATAAATGTCAAAGGGTGAGATTGAAACCGACATTCGGTTGTTTGACATTATTTTGTGACTTGATGTGTCCGAGGTTATCTCGCCTTGATCTCATTATTAGGAAATACTTTGATGTGTGAGCGTCGTCCTGTGTATCCTTTCTCTCATCGAGTCTGTCAGTATGTTGTTTCGTACAGTACGTATGTACCTAGTTAGGACGTACGTACGTCGTCGTATGGTTTTCTTGTTTTCGGCCCATTCTCTTTCTTTTCCAAACCCTAAGTATAAATAGGGTTTTCAACCAAAGAACAAGGGAGTTCTTTGGCCGTCCAATTGAAGTCTTCTTCTTGAGTTTGTTTAGGGTTGTGTTATGGTGATTGAAATCATTCTTTCCTCTCCATTCATCTTTTTTTTTTTCATTATTGATTATTGAGATCGGCTTCGAGTCTTCTTGTGTGTTCATCAAGAAGTCGAGTGTCTTGTGCGTACATCAAGGTACTCTGGTGAAGTCAAGGTGTTAGAGATAACCAGTAGTGTCAACTCGTAGTGATTGCAGGTAGTTGATAGGTTTGTACATCTCTTTTCATCTAGTAGATTTATTTGTTGTCGAGAGGATAACCGTGGACGTTTCCCATATTGGGTTTTACCGCGTTAAAAAAATATCGCGTGTTTATTTACTTTATGTTCATTGATTTGCTTGTTTGATTAGTTCTGATTGTGGTAATAGCACTGTTTGTGGAGTTTCACTTTGAGCTATATACTTAAGGGCTATGTAACGGATTCTTGGACTATGTATCGTGATGCTTCTATAAAAAAAATACATAGTGGTTGGTTTCATTCAATACGCTTCTCCTAATAGATGCTTTATATTCACTCCACATTGTAGTGCTACTGATTGGAGAGTGCTTATAAGTTATAATTACCCCTGATTTTTACCTGCCTAGTTATTCTTTGTGTGAAAATCATAGCAATGAGTAACAGAAGAATTGCATTCATCGAATGCATGCCAGTGTGCCTATGATAAATTAATTATCTGCTCTTGTACTTGTGAGGCACTGACTGATGCATTTGAATCTACCATGGTTATCAATGATCTTGGTTTGTGTTATCCAGTGTGTAGCATTTACTACTACAACAGAAAAAGAATTCTCGTACCTGAGGACAACAAGGCATCTGAAAGAGCGCCCTCAATCTGATTTAAACAGTGTCACTCGTACAGTGTTTGGTTCACGAAGTGGTCTTGCATCATGTCTGTCTTGGTATTTCGAACTCGTACAAAGCAGAGTTAATTACTTTTAGTCGATTATACATGCCAAATCTGTTACTGCTAAGTATTTAGCACTGACTTCATTCATCCCACTATAGTAACATGATGCTTGTCTTCGTTGTGCGCTTTAGCTTGTAATTTTTCTACCAGTTTGCCACTATGAAATCAACTCGACTCAATAATTTCCAGGGAGTTGATTAGGTAAAATGATCAAAAAATACAACGTACTTTAACAAATTTTTTACTTTATACAATGTACTAAAAATCACGCCAAAATATCAATGTACTTTGAAAAAAATTACACGTTATACAATCTGTCTAAAATTAGCTAACGGACTGTTTACGTGGCCAATAATTATCTACGTGTATTTAAAAAAAAAAAAATTAAACAACATTTCCAAGCCATCAAATGAGGCACATGTTTCTCACATGATTGACCTTCTTCTTCCCTATTTTAACGATTGAATTTAACAAATGTAAAAATCCCCAAATCTGTAAATCCCCAATTCAAATCTTCAATTCAATTTCATCTTTTAGTGTTAAACTAACTACTAGTTAGTACTTACTTGAAAGAAGATTTTTCTTTTACACACACAACAAGATTATATTGTTCCACACCGATTCAATTCACCAATTCACCATACATTAGTTTTTTTTATTGAAAGAGGGGTTTTAGTTGTGAGAAAATGGTTAATTAAAATTAGGATTTAAAGAATTAAAGAGAAGATTTAGGGTTCAATGTTGCTATGAGAAAGAGAGATGGAAGAGATGTTGATTTAAGGTTTCATAGTTTCCTATACTTGATATTTTCTATCATAGAGATAACAACTAAAAAAATAATACATCTATATCTCTAACATCTTGGGATTAATGGACGGTTTAGATCTAAACATTTGTTGACATGATTTGATGACACGTTTTAAAGTAGATGTGTTGGTTTTAATTTTACAACTCAATATTTCTTTAAAAAAAATAAATACATGTAGATAATTATTAGCTACGTAAGCAGTCCGTTAGCTAGTTTTAGACAGATTGTATAACGTGAAATTTTTTTCAAAGTACATTGATATTTTGGCGTGATTTTTAGTACATTGTATAAAGTGAAAGAATTGTAAAAGTACGTTGTCTTTTTTGATCATTTTACCGAGTTGATTATGATATCTGTTTTCATTTAAACAAATTTTCAATCCCTATATGTGACTTAGTTGTTCTGAACTTCTGAATTCTGATCACAATTTTACACTGACAACACTTAAATAATTTCCACAAGCCCACACCAAAAAATCACAACATATAAAAGTTTTTGGCAGAAAATTTACACTGTGGCCCCAATTTTGTATGTGGTCACGAGGGCTCCAAGCACAACACGCCATGCGTTATAAAGTTTTATTTATTTACTAAAATATCCCTTATGGGTGCAGTGAAATCTAGTTGGCTCGTGGTGGCCACAAACAAAAAGGGCAATAGGCTAAATTTTTACCAGGGGTACATTTAGCTAGGTTTCACTGTATACCTGCATATCCACATGCTCACCCAACCATGTCTGCACAACCTATTAATTATTTTAGTCCAGTGAGGCGGGCTCGAGTCCAATAATTTTATTCCCATCACCATCTGCCAGCTGATTATATCTATCCCCATCTGCCAGCTGATTATATCTATCCCCAAAGAAGATGACTTTAAATATAGAATATCCATTACTTTACTCACCTTGGATGCCTTAACTCTGTTATAAATATTAATATATACTTCTGCTTCTTCCAACATTCAAAGAAGTGAACCTGAATTACATACACAACAATGTCTCTAGCTATTTCCATTCCACTACCTTTCTTCATAATCTTACTTTTCTCCATTGTAGTTCAAGCTGTTGTTCCTGCCAACAAAACTTTTGTAATTGTTAATGAAGGCGACTATGGTGATTATACCGATGAGTACGATTCAAACTACCGACTAGTCAATAATGATGAGTACTTTTTTCAAGAAAATGGTTTTGCTCTTTGTTTTTATAATACCACCCCTAGTGCTTACACACTCGCGTTGCGTATGGGTATGCGTCGGGAAGGCTCTTCATCTAACATTATGCGGTGGGTCTGGGCTGCTAATCGGGATAACCCAGTAGGTGAAAATGCCACACTAACCTTCGGTAGAAATGGCAATCTTGTTCTTGCTGAGGCTAATGGTCGAGTAGCATGGCAGACTGGTACAGCAAATAAGGGTGTTGTGGGAATCAGTCTTCTTGCAAATGGTAATCTTGTTCTTCAAGACAATCGTGGCAGATTTGTGTGGCAGAGTTTTAACTACCCGACCGACACTCTTTTGGTTGGTCAGGGGATTCGTTCTGGTGGAACCACTGAGCTAATTAGCCGAGTGTCTAATGTCGATGGATCTAAGGGTCCTTACAGTGTTGTTTTGGAAAAACAAAGAGTGGTTATGTATCTAAAAAGTAAGAATTCCCCCAAACCTATTCTTTATCACGTTCTTGTAGATCAAGGTGGCTTTGAAATCATAGATAGTGTGGTGTTCAATAGTGTACCTGAGACAGAAGAAGCATATGTCTACAATCTAAACTTAGATTTCTATGTAAACAACTCTACAACTCCTTTTTCTCCCAGATTGGCGAGGCCGAGATACAATTCTATCCTATCATTCCTGCGAGTGGAATCAGATGGTAATCTGAGAATCCACACATACGATGATAGGATAATTAGAGGTTCTTGGGAAGTCACATACAGACTCTTCAATAGAAATGAAGAAGGTTCACGAAGTGTCAGTGAGTGCAGGTTACCTTCAAGATGTGGGTCATATGGTGTTTGTTTGAATAACAATTGTGTTGGTTGCCCAAGCCCGAAGGGCATCCTTTTAGCGTGGAGTGAGACTTGTGCTTCCCCAACACTACCTCCTTGCAAGAACGGGTCACCACTCATCAAGGCATCTTACTACAAAGTTGTCGGTGTTGAGCACTTCACCAGTGAGGTCACAGAAGGAGAAGGACCTGTGAAGGTAAGTGAGTGCAGGGGAAAATGCAACCAAGATTGTGGGTGTTTGGGTTTCTTCTACAGGGAAGAGTCGTCAAAGTGTCTGATCGCATATGAGTTAGGTACTTTAACTAAAGTAGCTAATCAATCTCATGTAGCTTACATCAAGATGTCCAAGTAGGTCTAGATTTCACTTTTTATGTGAGGTTTCTATTCCTATTAATAAGATATTGAGCTTTTACAAGTACGTATTTCATGATTTTTGTGGAGTTATACATTTTAAGTTTTAATCTGCCTGACCACAAAAAAGCTTGGTGGTGGTCTACTTAAGGACTTACTATAGGCTGTGACTGCACTTGCTAGTGTCATGTGTGGACTTAACGAAGTACCGATTTGCAGAACTTATAAGTGACTGGAACTAGCCAACCAGGTGACAAGGAGTGAAGGACTTGTACAGAACGACTCTGTCTGGCCATACAGCGACATCAAATGGGCTAGACTGTAAAACTATTTTTTCTTTGTAATATTTCTTCTGTTTTCCGGATACTTCTTGTGTTGTTTACGGTGTATACTGTTTCCTATCTTTGTTTGGTTGTATGTATGTGTTGCAGACCATTGCTCACTGCCCTGCAGCAATTGTACCATTGGGAAGGTGTGGCTCTGCAACGGGTTCCTACACACCTTGTCTTTTAGGCCCAATTTATTGGAGCTAGGGTTTTGGAATTTTTTTTAATATAAACTTCAATAGGAATTTGGATTTTTTTTTATTGGAGAATTGTTGGTTTTATCATATTTCTATAGTGTTGAAGGATCTGACGAGATTTGGTTCGAATGGTTTTGTTCCAGAAATTCATTTTCGCAGAAACTGTTCGGATATTTAAACTGCCGTGAACGCATGGCAGGCTGGAAGCACACATTTTAACGTTGTATAACTTACCATACCACTACCAAATACAGCAACATTGATCACACCAGTTCACATAATCACATATTATGGCCTCCATACCTTTAGTTGGTGTGATGACACTAAGAGAATGGAAGAAGAGAATCTGAAAATGGAAGTGTAGAGAAGAGAATCTGAAAATGGAAGTGTAGAGAAAAAGTTGCCAATAAACTAATATTTGTAAATTGTAATTTATCGGCTCAGCCAAATACGCAACTTTGAGTATTAACCTTAATGACAGGAGGAAAGGTTAAATAATACCCTTAAGATAATTTAGATAATTTTAGTATATATATTTTCTCTCGATTCAATTTTCTCCAATGCTTCATGGTACAAATTTCAACTGATTGCTGATGACTTCCCTTAATACTCACATTCACATACATAAATATAAAAGAAGTGTGCTATATAACCAAGAAAATTACTTTGGGTTTATTCTTCCACACCAGGCCAAAAGAGTGACATACCAAATGCCGTAATCATACTTTCAGAATGGACAAGGATTCATACCAAATGCCCTAATCATACTTTGGATCAGAATGGTTGTGTACTTGTCTTCTATTAAGTGATAGTGTAGTACTGCCTCGCATTGCATCTTGCTAGGAGTCCCATATTGGGCCAAAGGCAGGAATCTTAGCAGCCTTACATGCATCAACCACATCTCTACTTCCTTCAGGATTGCTAGTCACAATGACCACCTCAGCATTCCATCTCTTAGCTGCATCAACAGTCATATTGGACACTTTGGGTCGACCTAAGAATGCTGTATCGTGGACAATTACCTTATCTTTTGAGTATCTGCATACCATATTCTTTATTTCATGCCCAAAATTTTGTTCAATTCCCTTAGCTACCCAAATTAAATGAACATCAGTTGAACATGGTTGCAACAAAAACGACAAGAAGACACATATACCTGACCCTGTCGCAACCAATAGTACTCTCTCATACATGTTTACTAAGTAAGGCAAGCCGGCGAAGTGAACCTGTCTGACCCATAAATGGCTTGGTGGATTTGAAACCAAAGACCTTGTGAAATCACCGACTGCACCTGCTAGCATCATGTGGTCTTTCTTTCCATATGATATGATTCCAAAGGCGTGCCATTCCGATAAAGGAGATGGGCTAATTCTCCCCAATAAGCCAGCTTTCACTCCTCCATCGAACTTAATGATTGAAGCATGACCAGATGGAGCACTGACCGTTACCGGTACCCTTCTCACTGTCATCCATGGAAGAATGATTAAGAGGTTAATTGCGAATGTGAACCAGAACTCTTGATATTTGATCAAATTTGTGCATGTCAAGCTTCTGTAGGATTTTGAACTAGGATCATAGGCGATGGTGAGTAGAATGAAGATCCAAAGAAGGAAAAGGGCTGACCAACCAGCGAACCTGTGAGTCCTTTCGAAAACATTGTGATGGAGATGTCGAACAAGAGGAAATGCTGCCAAGGAGGAAAGACAGACAAGAGAAAGAATGGCAAATGCCACACCGATGATTACATGTGAAGTGTTTTCTTTATCTTTAAGAGCAAGAAGAAGGGAATACACCAGCCACATTATTGAAGCGACACCACAGCCACTGTGTATCCCTCCAAGACTTTGAAGGAGAGAGGTAGTGGCAGTCTTGATTTTCAGAGGTATCCATGGCCTGCCAAATGCTTTTACGGCCAACCAAAATACAACTCTTAAGACTGCCTCACTTCGACAAAGTGTCAAAGCAAATATATTCCAAATGGAGAACAGAGTACCTCTGTTTTTTGCGTATACAAAGTGCCCTGTAGTGGCAAGAACTAAAGCAAATAAGTTTAAGGTGATACAAACAACAAAGAGTTGTTTGTAGACAGTAAAGAGTCCTTGGTCAAGAAGTATTATGGACAGCCTCGATTTCCTTTCTCTCGAAGCTTTGCGAGGTTGTTCATCTTTATTGGTAGTTAATATGATAGGTTTCTGTTTTTCTACATCATGGATTTCTTCCATGCACTCATCATTGTTCTCGTCTATGTGGTCGAGGTTTAGATCACAGAAATGGCTACTAGGCCTACTTAATGACCTTTCAATATATACGGAACTACCAGGAAAAACTTTGATTTCAAATGACACACCTCGGCAGCTCGAAAACCTTTCATTCTTCTCTAGTTTATTCATCTTTGGTTTTCTTAACTAGTCATCTGTATGGCAAGCTTATATAATGAGCTTCTCAAAGTCTCAATCTAAAGAATGAGAACAGACTCTGAATATTCTTCATATCTTTTCGGCGCAAACGGCCCCACTGTCCATATACTGTCAATTATTTTCAGTTTGATTTTTTTATGTAGACTAATGAGTTGACACTAGTGCGACTTGTGTTTCACCACCACCTACCAACTTATATATGTAGTGATTAGTGATCACTACATATATGTAGGCAAGAAAGGTTTGCCTTTCTTCTATTGACAAACCTCTTCTTAACGAGATCAGTAACTCAATGATTCTAGAGGGGATCGAGTCCCACACCTCTGGTATCATCGTCACCCAAAGTTGTTACCATCTGAGCTTTGTTCATAGTTCGGGAATTCCATGAATATTCGAGATTGAATCAACGTTGTTGTATGGTGCACATGCACGTTCTTGTAAAACACCATAAAAAAACATGGCACTTCACTTTCAGTCCACTGTCTACATTACTATATTTGTTTCCACACTTATCTTCATTCCCATTTTCTGCTTGCACTCAGAAGACTTCAAAGTCCATTGTTTAAAAAGATTTCAGCAACTACATCATTCGGATTTATTGATTTTTTAACAAACATGATCATAAACGCGGTTTCAGTTTGAATTTCTGGAAAGCAATAAAAAAAAAAGTATGTCATGACAATTAGTTTTAAGTTGTCATGAAACTTCTTTTAGTTCTTTATCATTAATCCAAGAATGCTTTTAGTGTGGTATGATCTATGAACCATGGTTGAGTTCAAATTAGTCCTGACACCTGATATGAACAAACTCAAATAATCACATTGAGCAAAAGAAATAGAAAAGCCAAAGTAGCTTGGCCCTTGCCCTAATCTCTCTAACTGTAACTTCTTTATGAGTTTTAACCAATGTCCTTGTGAGTTGTGAAAAGTTTCACACTAATCATCTGAAATTGCTGAATGAAGTTCTCATGAATGCCAAAACCAAGTGAAGAGTGCAACTTGTATATATAAACTTATGGGACTTTCTAACTGATGCAGGAAATGTATACCTAGGACTATACCAAACCATCTAACCTATCATTTTACTTATCTGAAATCTGGTCCAAATATAAATTGTGGAATATTGGAAGAAACCAACTACTTAACATCATTAACCCAGTGTAATTCCTTGAATCTTTAAAATGTACAAGTTTAAAACCCATCCTGAGTGCCACCAATTAGATTAGAAATACCCCCATCGGATCGAGAATATTCTTTCAAAAGTTTATGGAAAAACAAGAATAAATACCTTATCTTGTTTTTCAATTATCTATAATGAATACTACTATTTTAAATCTCAATAAAATTTAGGGGTAATTAGTCCCATTTATGAGAATAGAATTTTGTAACACAAATCTAAACTAAAATATTTTTTTAGTCATCGTTTTATCGTAAATTAACATAATACCCTTACAGTAAGGATTTTATCGTAAGTTAATATTTGATAATTTATGGATGGGATTTTATATTCCAAAAGGACGATTAATTTAAAATATAATCAAATTAAAAAATACTATGAGAATTAATAATTTTTACCTATGAACTCTTATTAAAAAATATTAACCAAATTTGTTAAGAAAATAATTATTTTATAAAATATAATAAATTAGTTTAATTTATAATTTTTAGTGGCTTACGAGTGTAATCAATAACTTAAAAACTCGAATGGTAACCATATGTAGATAAATTAAAACTCACTGGTGCGTACACTAACACACAAGTACTTCAATAAAACAAAACAAGTTTACAATTTGGTAATACGAATTTAAATGGCTAGGTATTAACGTTGAAGCTGAACTAAAAGGAAAATCAGGAAAAGGCCCAATATTAAGTATATTTGGGCCTAAGAGAGGCCCTCGACATTTGGGAACAAAATGGTAAGCTAATAAGACTACAGTCCTACACTAGTGTCTTAGCCCTTGCGTAGTTTTATTTTCATCTTTATATGTCATTATAATTTTATTTTATTCTTTTATTTTTTATTTTTTTTAGTTTATGTAGTCATTATAATTTTAAATTTTTTTATAGGAATTACAATTAAAATTATTATTTTGTTAATTTGATAATCTTTTTAATTATTGGGTTTTGTCCTCATAATTGAAAATCCAACTCATAAATAAAAATACGTTATAACCATTACTTAAAGGGTTATGTAAATTTACCAAAAAACCATGACTAAAAGAGTATTTAAGTCAGATTAGGTGACAAAATTCTAAAGCTCAATTCTCATTAGCCTTATGTAAAGGCATCGTTAATGGACAATCAAACATGGTATCAAACTCAAATTTGGTGAAAAAATCAAAAAATCATCTCTAATGGACCATCAAAGTTGAGTTGGTACCAAAAATTCATCAAACGTTCACCAAATTTGGTGCTACCATCAAATTTAATATCACACTTGGGCGGGCAAGAGATAACCGCATTGATCTGGGCGGGCATATAGAAGAACCTCCCAAATATAAATTAACATGAAAATAACATAATACCCATTTAGCTCAACTAATTTTGTGTATAGTCTCTATATGAGCAACCCAGGATCGAATCTCATTAAACGCGGTGGTTTTAATGACAAAAAACTAATTTTGTAAAATTCTAAAAACCCACGTTGAGGCTCGAACACTGAGCATCCTACAAAGTTTTCTGCCACTAGACCAACTTGGCCTCAAAAATATACTCTATACACATTAGTAAATATATAATGTTATTAAAGTGAACGAGTCTATCAGAACCGCTTATTTCTATTGTCTGCTTAAGGGGAAATACACTATTTATAACTGAAGCGGGTCTGTATTGCTCGCCCAGTTTAATAAACCATAAAAAACCATTAGAGATGAAATTTTTTAGCACCAAATAACTAAATAAGATACCAAGTGAGGTACCAAATGGCATGCGTGGACCACCAAATGATAAAACCATTAGAGATGCCCTTAAATGGTTATGTAAATTTACCCAAAAACGTAACCATAATAAAAATGGTATTTAGTCAGAATTAGGTAACAAAATTCTAAAGCTCAATTCTTACCCCTGAATTTTATTTAGGTTTATAATAATAGTACAAATTACTACAATCATGCCCATTCGATTTGGTGTTTGATATGCATTGGCATATGATTCCTCTAATGGTCTGATCTAAAAGTGGCCTGTCCAAAAATGATGTTAAATTTAATATACTTTTGTTGAGAAATTAATGTTGGGATTCTCATGTATCCAGTACCACAGATTTGATGCAACAGAGGCATTGTAATACTGGACCTGTCAATAACTTGTTTCCACATTATTGCCCTTAATGTATTTTAAGTACAACAGTTTAACAAAATAACATATCAGTTTGTTGAAGAATAATGTTCATGGTTTATAATTCTCATTCCTATATTGCGGATACACTTGCGTTACTTAGTGGTAGATCGCTCTCTTGATGATCTATAACACGACTCATATGCGATGACAACAATATGCAACACCAATTTCATGGGTCATGAAATGTTTATGTTCCATAAGCTGTTAGCCAATACTTATACATATGAAGGTACCGCATAAATAAATGCATACTTAGTTCTGAACAACCTTTTCAAGATGAGATCATCAGAGACCATCAGAAGTTCTATTAAGTTTTCATTTATGATCCTGTGTGGATTTAGCTGTTGTTTAATGAGATTTTTTAAGTTTAATATAAGGTGTTAGAGGAAATTGAAGTGGGCAAGATATCACCGAACTGTTATAAAGATGACCTATATTTGTCGATGTTTAGAAAGGAGTGTAGGCTTTTGGAGAAACCAAATGGGCTTTGTGGTGGGTGGCTTCTTGCATAGTTTTAAATTAAAAACTGGTTATAAAAGTTATGTGAATTAACAGATGATAATTCTCCAAATGAAGTTTTGCTATGGGTAGTTCCTGAAAAAACACAACATTATTACGGTGGTATGCCTCAAACAAGCACGGAAATGGGCAAATATATCCTATTAGGCACGGAGTTATATTTTTTACATTTTTCGTTCCAATAATACTTTTTTTTGTTTTTTCTCATTTTTACATATATTTTTTTTTGTTAAAGGCTCTGCTTGGTTGGGCTGCAAAAAAGGCAAATCTTTACTCATCTATGATTAGAGTGGTCCCTCACAAATTTACTCTTTAATTTGAATGGTCTCCCAACTAATCTAGTTTGGTCCCCCACCTAAACCTTAGGTAAGTATGAGATAATCATAGATGGTCCCCTACTAAGTTTATTAGAAAAATGTGTGAAATCTTTGCACTTTTAAAATAGCACCAATTTTTTGCATAAAATTTGTTCATAAACCCAATTGTCAACAGTTTCGAGCATATTAAATTAGACTAAATTTCATGCAAATTTTTGCGAGATAACCAAGCAGGGCCAAAGTTTATTAATTTCATAACTTTTGATTAAAAAGTCGAATATGAACATTCTTTATATGGTTGGAAAGATCTCAAAAAGATTTATTCAATAAGATCATATATAACTACTAAATTTTAAATTTAAAAAAATAAATCATAATTTCGTAAATGGTCCATTTATAAACTATATAGTAAGAGATATATAGAGGTCCCCAAAACTAAATATAGAGGTCATCAACAAAAAGAAAAAGGTCCACACAAAACCACTAGAGGTCTTAGATAACATAAAAGACATCTTACCGGTCCCTCTAGCAACACTTTTTTCACAAGTTTTTGTTTTTGATTCTTCACGAGAAGAAATACAACTATTTTTTTTTTTTTTGAGAGTCTACGAAGTGAAGCACCAATGATAATTTTTGTTGAAGTGGAAAAACTTAAAAGTCTCTTGGAGGGACTTGTAAGATGTTTTATGTTTGGTTTGAAGACCTCCAGTGGTTTTATGTTGACGTATTTAATATATTTCTTTTGGTGACCTCTATGTTTGGTTTGGGGATCTGTTGTGTTTGTTTGTTCAGTTGGTTTTTATTTGGGGACCTCAACTACGTATTTTAGGGCCTCTATAGGGTTTTTTTGAGACCTCAAGTATATTTCTTTTACTCCATAGTTTATATATAACAAAATGTTTTGCCCTTATTATAATGGACCATTTTAAAACATGAAATGGATCTCTACATTCCAATTTCTGACTTATACTTTCTTATTATGAAAAATTACGAAATATAATTTTTTAAAAATTTAGAATTTAGTAGTCATGTGCGATTTTGTTGGATAGAACTTCTTTACATCTTTCCAACCATATAAAGAATGTTCATATACGACTTATGAATCAAAAGTTATGGAATTTATAAACTTTAAAAAAAAATATTAAAAAATGACGAAAAAGACAAAAAAAAGTATAATTAAAATAAAAATTATGAAAAGTACAATATCGTGCCTAATGGGTATATTTTTCCCATTTCCATGCCTGTTTGGGGCATGCCACCATAATCTTGTGTTTTACCAAGAAATCACCCTTTTGCTATTAGGATCTTACTAGGAATGATCAATTTTTGGAGAGAATTTTATGTGTAGCCTACTTGTAGGTGTGTGCACCCAAACGTCATATGGCAATTATAATATAACCTATGTATGGGTTTAGTTAACCATATAGTGGGCTTATCAGTTACCCAACCACTTTATAAACATGTGGCGTCTTATGATTGGGTGTACTCACATACAAGTAGGCTACATCTATACTCTCTATTAAAGTTGGACTTGCCCTTAAGAAAAATTTCTCTTTCCAAATTAGATCAAATTTGATGCTTCAATTGAAGAGAATTTAACAAAGATTAAAATTTAAAGGGTTATTATTGTAAATTTATATCTAATATGGCTTAAATAGCTAGATGGCTACATTTAATAGCACTATGGGCATATCTGTCTTTTTTCACAAATATATTAATGGCTAACCAATGAATTTAATGGCAATATGGCTATATTTATCTTAGTAGCCAAAAAATAAATAAAATATATATATATATATATATATATATATATATATATATATATATATATATATATATATATATATATAATTTCGTACTTTACCTTCTTCTTTCCTCAATATTTACCCATGTTGCGAATGAGCATGTGGCTCAATGGTAGCACCCCTCTCACAAAGTGGAGAGGTCGTGGGTTCGAAACACGTCAACAGGGGATTGTTGATATAAGTTTCCACACGTAATTTAAAAGAGGTAGGGGTCCCCACAACCTAGCTTGCCAACCAAAAAAAAAAAAAATTTAACCATGTTCCTCTTACATCAAATTCAATCTATCCTCTATTCTTTCTCCAAATAATGGTTGGAAAAAAAAAGCACACACACAACGTTCATTACAATAGACTACGTGAATATATGCAATAGTACAAATTATAATACTATGCGTCTTCCATTTTCTTTTTAGTACAGGTTAGAAATAAAATTATATAGGCTTTATAACTATATAATATGATTATGTTGCGTAATTATAGCGTGATTTTTCAGATTAGTTTAATCTTATTTATCAACTATACTCAAAAATTATTTGAAAAACTGGCCTTCGGCTAGGACTGGAAACGGGTCGGATTCGGATCGGATGTAAATAAATCCGAAGTTGGATCCGAATTCGATTCGGGTTTAAATAATTAATCTGAATCCGAGATTTATGCAAAAACCAGACTAAATCCAAAATTTTCCAATATAAAATCTTTAAAAACACAGATTAACATTTGAATCCGGATCTAAATAGGTTCCTTATTATAAATTTGAATCCGAATTTTAATTCGGGTGTATTCTTATATCTAAATCCGACATATTCAGATTCGGTTAATTTGCATAAATCTACATCCACTTCCGGCCCTACCTTCGGCCAAAGGTTACCTCAGGATATAAATTCAATAGTGTTTTCTGAAATGATGTATAGTCTAGACATAACCAAAGCTCAACCCAATAACTTGACAATGAAGTGATTTTTTTTTTTTCAAAACAAATTTTATTGATATTTTTTTTTTTGTTAAAGAAAAACTATTTTATTGATAAGGTCAAAAAATTACACAAAAGTAGAGGACAAACGTGCTACAAACTGTGCTGCAAGTCCTTTCTTTGGTGATTACGAAACATTAGGGATACACCTAAATATAAATTTTGAGGTTTTTTCCTGATTTTTATCGTGAAAGTAGGGACTGGGAGAATCAGAAGATATAATTTATATATAGGTCCCACCATTTTTTTTTACTATAAAGTCAGGCTTGAAATGACTGACTTTGGGAGAAGTACAACAAGAGACTAAGACTCCGAAGGCGAGAGAGGGATCCCCTAGTCGGGGAGCCCGAGCGATAAGTCAAAACTTAAAACCAAAGTCCAACAATTTTTTTTGATTAGCCAACAGGTAGGCTTTCATTGTATCTTACTACATGCCTCTTTATACCAAGTAAAGATTTGTGTAGATGAAATACTTATTATAGCAAATCTAGCTATACATAGATTTGTCGATCAGCATGTGGCTCAAAGGTAGCATCCCTCTCACAAAGTGGAGATGTTGTAGGTTCGAAACACGTCAGTAGCTGATTGTTTGATTATAAGTTTCCCCACGTAAATTTAAAAGGGGTAGGGTTCCCCTAAACCTCGCTTACCAATAATAATAATAAGAAAAAAAAATTGTACGTTACCTACTATAATAAACTTTAATAAGCACATATATTTTCCAATCCAAAATTTTATCCTATGCTTCAACTTGATGTTTCAGTAGTTTTGTTGGGTGCATTAGTTATGAAAGGTTATTTTACTACTGCAAGTTACTATATACTATGTTCTTGCTAAACCCTTTTTTATATTCAAAACATAAGCCTAGACTCCAAAGAAAAAATGAATAAAATCATATGATCAGTCTAATTCATGGTTTGAACATTCATAAGATTAATCATACCATGGTTTATTGTCACAATGAAGTAAAAACATAATGAAAAATTTAATAATTGCTATATATTATATTTAACTTAAAATCTCAGTTAAACATTCAAACAACGAGTATTTGACGAGAAACCATTTCAAAAATTGTAATCAACCGTATTTACGAAAATAAAAATAAAAATTAGTGTTGTAATAAAACTGTAAAAATGACAATTAAACCAATGACATATATTAACAAAACATTTCCAAGAGACTACACCTAATTTACACTATTTAATAATATCCGTGCATTGCACGGGCCTTATAACTAGTATATAAAAAAAATTGCATTTATTGAGATCTACATCTCAATGTTAAACCTTCGTCACTGAATTGTATTAAGCTATAAAAATACTTTTAACTAGAGATATGTGACCAAATAATTCTCCCTATAATAAAGCGCAGCCCCAAGAGGCAAAAATTTCTAACGATCTAAGCAGAATCTCCACTGCTTGTCATTTGGTCAATAAGTTGTTTCCATACGCTGCCTTTCAAACCACATTATTGCCAAGACTATACCCTTGTGTGTTATAGGGCTTCTAGCAACTCGATCGATCATCACATGAGTTAAACGCGAAAATCTGGTTAACTAAAACATATACAAGGTTAAGTAATTAAAGTACAAGAAGTTTGGGAAAATAACAGATCAATTTGTTTCAGAGTAATGTCCATGGTTTATATAAATACATAAAATTTACATAAAATAAAAACGAGCTAAAAATAACAAAATACAAGTAAAGTGACACGTGATTTTACGTGGTTCGCCAATGGTACCTACGTCCACGCGAGATATGAGTGTTATTTTATTATATGAGAGATGAGAGAAGAAGAGAGAGAGTTTGTTCCTTTTACATGAAATATGTTCTTTTACATAGATAGGGAATTACAATTGAGGACATGTGATATAAATCATATTGATTTTGCAACGGAAAGTAACTGACAAATAACAAACAAATAATAAAAGAAAATATTTGATCTTGATCTTGTAATAGTTGGCATAACATGCATTACCACATAAGCGGCACACGAGCTCATAAGTAATCGAGTTGGGCCAAGTTGGACTATGACTTGTACTGCATGTGTAGCGGGTCAAGTCGTTAAAAATATTCTTGAGCTCGGGTGAGCTCGACGAAGGTTGACGTCGATGTAGCTCGATATGTATATATATACAACGCTTATGATCTCAATTCCTATATTGCGGATGCATTGCTTTAGCATGACCCATATGCGATAATAGTATGCAACACCAATTTAATGGGTCATGAAATGTTTGTGGTCAATAAAATGTTTATTTAATATTGTTATACATATAATGTACCCTATATATAATCACAAAATTAGTTTTCAACAAGCTTTCCAAGAGGTGATCACCAAAGACCCTCAGAATTCGGATTAGTATAAATTCAACTAGCTTCTTTTTTGTGTGGACTTGTCTGTCATTTGGAAACTAGACGTTTTTAAGGTTTTCAGGGAAATTGAAGTTGTGGTTACTGGGATTGTGTTATAATCTTTGTATTATCGGTTTGTGTAAGCGTAGTATGAAACCCCACTGAAACAATCACCAATTTAAGATAAGATGCTCAACATCAAGGTGATTGTTTTGGTGTATAAAAATTGTTATCGATTGAATTGCAGACGAAAGATATTAAAAGTTTGTTTGAAAGTCTCTAGAATCCGTCAAACATTCTCCAAAAAACTGCTTCTTCACCTGAAAAACACATAAAAAAACCCAGCAATTCTCCATGTTGATTTAATAAATCTATTATTAATTTTGCTCCCCGTTTGCACAACAAAAGAGGTGTTAGAGACAGACGTATCACCACAACCATCAACCCAACTACCTCGATCTTGCTTCCACCTTCACAACTAAGTCCAAGGCCATATTTTTTTTATGTTGTCATTAAGCTTATTTATACTGTAACACCCTAGGTTGGCAGGTGGTTTGCCGATGGGGTGAGTCCTATGGTACATGAGAGGGGGATGTCCTGACATTGGGCTCATTTGGTTCTATAATTCGAAAGAACTCCGGAGTTACGCGTGCTCGGTTGGGAGTAGTCTCAAGATGGGTGACCTCTTGGGAAGCAGGCTGCTGCCCATAAAACCCTACACAGTCGGACGTCCGCAGTGGCTAAGTGGGGACAATATTGGTGGTGATATAGGCCGGGTCATTACAAATGGTATTAGAGCTGACGATGGTTCACCTGTCGAGGGTGAGAGAGTATGCTGGAAAAGCGCCTAGCCAAGGAAGGGGTGATGGTTGCGCCAGGTACTCGTCTCGCGAGGGGCATGGAACGTCGGAGATCTGGGGTTGTATATTCCAGAGCTGAGGATGGCCCTCCTCTAAGGTGGTGGGACTGTAACACCTCGGGTCGGCAGGTGGTTTGCCGAGGGGGTGGGTCATACGGCACATGAGATGGGTATGTCCTGACATTGGAATATAGGTATAAATCTGTCATATATTATCACTGAGGCCTTTGGGGGCTCACTTGGCTCTAGAGTTCGAAAGAACTCCGGAGGTAAGCGTGCTCGTGTGAGAGTAGTCTCAGGATGTGTGACCTCCTTGGAAGCAGACTGTTGCCCATAAAACCCCACGCTGTCAGACGTCTGCAGTGGCTAAATGGGGACAGTATTGGTGGTGATATAGGTCGGGTCACTACAATTACAAGTAACTTTTGAGAATGATAGAGTCAATGACAGTCTGGGTCTGCAGAATAATCTTATTAAAGTCAACCCTTTAAAAGAACAATCTTATTAAACCATTTTTCTCAACAGGACATGCAGTTTTTGTTGACTTTGTCAAAAGGGAGGGGTTCCAGGGACTCAGAAAATGTTTGACTCAATCCTATTTAGGGACTCAGAAAATGCAGTGATGCGCTCCTAGGGCTTTATTCTCACTATCATTTTATTTCTCTTAAACTTGGTCAAAAATATTCAGCTGCAATTTGAAATATTGGAAAAAACCAACTATTTAACATTTTTAATGTCTTCTGTACAGATTACATCTAAAAAAATGCAATTGGATCCGTCTTATTTCTTTTAAGAGAAATCAAAATCTATAATTATAAGTTTCACGAAGTGTGTTCTAATAGTTCGCTGCTACTGCACTGATATCGTCCTCATGCCGTAGTCGCTTCTGGTGTTTCATATCTTTCATAATTTTTTGTTATGTACTCTGTTCTTTGCTGTTGCTGTTGTTTGTGATTTTCACTCACAATAGCACTTATGTACTGTTACTTGTCTCCTTTCAATAATCAATAAAAGTGCTATTTATCAAAAAAAAAAAAAAAAAAAAAAAAAACCGAAATGTACGTGTTCTAATGCTTTTGAGAAACACTCTAGTTGATCTGGTGTTGGAATACAAGATTCGTCTTCCCGTAGAATTGGGCTTTCTTGGCTTTTTGCATAGTAGTGAAGATCTGGTACGGATGCTTGTTGTATTGTTTAAACTTTGAACTAGATACTGCCAATACTGGTTTGTTTTAAGTCTATTAGGATAGAAATTAAGTTAAATTACCATTTGTTTTTTCAGTTATACTAGTTCTGATAGTTTATAAGCTATTAGAAAACCCAAATGTAGGTTTGTTTTTATTTTTAATTAGGGTTTTATAAGCTTTTCTAGTAGAAATTGGCTAAAAAGATGGCGCTTACTATAAGCTCCATCCCCAAGCTTATAGCTAGTAGCTAGTAGCTTATAAGTTATAAGCTATTAGACAAAAAAAAACAAACAGAAGAAGTATTCCTAAAAGAATTTCTGTTAATTAATCGATAGTAACTACTAACTAAGGTGTTGTTTGTTTTTTCAGTTATACTAGTTCTGATAGCTTATAAGCTATTAGAAAACCCAAATGTATGTTTGTTTTTACTTCTAGTTAAGGTCTTATACGTTTTTCTAGTAGAAATTGGCTAAAAAAATGGCGGTTACTATAAGCTCCATCCCCAAGCTTATAGCTAGTAGCTAGTAGCTTATAAGCTATAAGCTAGTAGCTAGTACTTAAGTCCCATATCACATCCACCTCCATGTCATTTCCATCGAATGTGAAGCTGGGTACAAAGACGTATAATTAAACAAGTGAAATTTTCTTAGGGGCCACCTCGTGCACTGCGGTTGAACCCCTTGCTTATATTTTTAGGTTGGCAAGTGAAGTTGGAGGGGACCTTTAATTATCCGTTTAATCAACTTCAAGTGGATCATAGACAGTCTCCTAATTCTTCAGAATCTGATTCAGTTGTTTGGACTCCAGACCCTCATGGGAAGTTCAGTACTAAGTCAGCTTTTGAGGAAATCAGAAAAAAACATTCAGTTGTGGGATGGAGTGGCTCGGTTTGGAGCAAATACATGCACCCAAGACAGTCTGCAACAGCATGGAAGATTCACCTCAACGCTATTGCAACTATGGACAACATCTTGAAAAGAGGCATTCCTCTGGCCTCTAGGTGCCCCCTTTGTCATTCAGCTGTGAAGAATAGTGATCACCTATTCTGGCATTGTGAGGTGGTAAAACAGTTGTGGAGTTGGGTTTGTGCAAAGTTTGGTATTCGGAATGACTTTATATGTGTTGAAGAAACGTTGAGAAAGCTGAACCATATGAGCAACCAGATCAAGACTATATGGAACACTGCAGTGTGGTCAGTTAAGGTGGCAATTTGGAAGTTAAGAAACAAGGTGGTGCATGAAGAGAGTGAGCTGAACTTGAAGTTTCGTGAGACTTACATTAAAGAACAGGTAAAGCTAACAGCTAGACTCTCAAAGCTTACATGCCATAACAATTTGGATGAGCTGATGATCACAAGGGAATGGCAGATTCCCCTTAGGCCTCCACCAGCTCCTAATATTCAGCAGTGTTCTTGGATCCTCCCTGAACCACACATGTTGAAGATTAATGTTGATGGAGCATCACGTGGTAACCCAGGCAAGGCAGGTTGGGGAGCTGTTTTCAGGGATGCACAGAACTCAGTTGTTCTTACAGTCTGCAAGGGTCTGGGTATTGTAACAAATTACATGGCTGAGATTCAAGGAGCCATTGAAAGTATTGAAATGGGGTTGGAAGGCGGATGGGATTGTCTTCTGTTTAGCAAAGCAACGGTTCAAGCTTTACAGAAGAATGAAGTCCCTTGGCAACTCACAGCTAGATGGAAAAAGGTGAGACAGAAAGTGAAAGAACTGAAGATCTGTCATACATGGAGGGAAGCTAATTTTGCAGCTGACATTTCAGCTAAGAAAGGAGCTAGTCTTCAAGATGTCACATTGGCTTCCTGGGAGGGAAGGCCTCAATGGCTTAATAGGCTGGAATCTCCAGATTCTATGTACTGCAGGTTTACTAATATGTGATAAGTATGGTTGTAATTGGTTCTTTTTTATCAATGAAATTTACATGTTTAGCAAAAAAAAAGAGCAATTGTTTGTCAAACAATCAACTGTTAATTGTTTGTCAAACGGAAAGAATGTATTTTCGCTCGTATGCATCTTTTTAATTCAACTTGATGAAGATAGTGAGGAGTTCGAAGCTTTCATCTTCTTCTTCTATTATTCTCAGAATTCAAACCATCACTGTCTCCAGTTTTCTTCTATGGCGTACTCCACATTTATCTGAGCGCAGCATATTGCAATCGATTTGCATTAAGAATAAGCATGGAGTGGAGGTTGTGAATTGTTTGATGAGACAGTGACTGACTATTGAGACCGGGGAGGGTGAACTTGATCATTTGCTGATGTGGTTGATAGGTCTGGGTATATTACAAGAGGGATGTTTGATGATTTTTTTTTTCTCGTTATCATACAAAACATAAACATTAAGGAAGGCTCGGAAGCATTTTGAAGCTTGGGCTACGAGACTTTTGTTTTGTATTATGATGTATGTATTTAGTGGGTGAAGTTGCACAAACAATGTTTAGGGATTGTTCAGAGTGTCGAGGACTCGAGGGTTTGCTAGTAAGCCAAGAGTTCGAGAAGTTGATAGGATTTCTGGACGACGTCCTCCATACTTTATTGAACATATAAGCCTGATGTCCTGATGAGATGTATCGAGATGATGATAAGGCCTTGGTTGTGTATCGTGCTCGTCCAACAGTGATGGTGTGATATGTACTTACCACAAATTTGTTAGTACAAAGAAGTAATATCGGACCTGTCAATAAGTTGTTTGCAGTGTGGCTTTCATACAACATTATTGCCAAGACATAAACCATGTGTTATAGGGCTTCTAGCAGCTCTAGATCAAATGAGTTCGAAGCTAATTAAAATCTGCTTATTCTAACACACGTAAGTACAATACAACAGTTTAACCAATTAAGTAACATATCAGTTTGTGTCAGAGTAATATTTTCTCTGTTCCTATATTGCTGATGCACTTGCATTAGTTAGTGTTGAATCATCTCACTCTTATGTTGTCAGACTGCCGACTGCGCCTCTTCATTTAATACATATGTAGCTCTCTTGAAGAACTAATTAATGGTTCATGAAATGTTTATGCTTGATAAGTTGTTAGCCAATATTGTTATACTGTACATATAACCCTATACCCTATATATAAATGCAAAAGTAGTTCTCAACAAGCTTTTCAACAGAAGGATAATGGGATAATAGAATTAGAAATTCTCATTTCTTCTCATTTATCCTATGTGGATTTAGTTGTTCGATAGCAAGACTTTTAATTTAAGTTTAATATAAGCTATTAGAGGAAATTGAAGTGGGTTAGATACCAAACATCTGGCAAGTATTGGCTGATGGGCTATATGTGTCAAAAGTCCAGATATGATTTTATGCTTGGGGAAACCCAGAAACACCCTAGTAGTTGGGCTATATGTGTCTAAAATAAATTCTGTGAAACGACTGGTGAAATAAAATCAGCAAGGAGGTCGAAACGGATAACTTGAAAACAGCAAATTACCTGAACAGGAAACAAACTATTCTCTCATGGACATCCTTATGAAACTATATATATTTCCTGTTTTTTACTTCTGTATGCTTTATTTTCTGTAATATGTTTGGGAACTCTGTAGCTCATTTCATTGCAAAAGTGTTAATGCAAGTCCTATGGTTCCCACTTCTTATTTTGCTGCTCCACCATGACTATTAAATTAGACTCTGACAGTCTGTTATGTAACAAGGCAACTATTTAGCTCTGATTAATATAGTATTCTGATCATAGTTTAAAATTCTAGGCAAAATTTCGGATTCAGAAAAAGGGTATATTCCGAAATTCCGACCCTCGAAACAAATATGTCATCTGAAATATCGGGAATATTCTCAGATATTTCCGGAAATTACAATGTTGATTCTCCAAAAAAGGGCATATTCCGCCGAAATTTTGCAAAATAAGTCGGCATTTTGAACTATGAACCTGATTATTAAAAAAAAAAATCCATTTTCGAAAGCTGTATGTATATAAATTTGATCCTAAATATAAATAGAATAAGACCTATCTGACCATGTAGATGATGAAATCTAAAATGGGACCCCAAAATATTTGTCAATATAAAACCAAGACATCCACCTCAAGTAACCCTGACTTCCTACAGTCCTACTGCAAGTCTAAGTGACCCAAATACAAAAAATGTTCACGAGAATAATTATAATTTGGTACAAAGAGAGGGACAATTGTGATGATCTTTCGTTTTACCAATCTAGTCTTTGTAGCCCATATCAATATCATTGAAAAGTTCAAATATTTTTGTGGTAGTTAAAACTTTTTTTTGAGTTGAAATCCTTTAAACTAAATTAGGCATAAATTTCTATTGAAGTGATGATGTGATATGTGCCTTTTATGATCTAACTTAATTGAGAATATTCTCAATTGGTAGACCAAACTACCACGAATAATGAAAATTTGCTTCTGATCGAAAAATAAAAACAAAAACTTTATAAATATATTGTTTGTTTGCGCAACAAAACAAAAACAAAACTTTATAAATTAATTATGTTGTTATATTGCTATAATTATTAGGGTTCCTGGCACAGTCAAAATGGCATGCCAAACATGGTATGCCATGGGCGGCATGTTATTTGGGGATTTGGCATGCTTTTTTCGAGGTTGTTATAGTTAATTAATATTTTAGTTTAAACATATGTATATAAAATTTTATATTTATTAGGCAGAATTTCTAGAAGATATGATTTACTTACCCAAATTTGAGTAAGATATGTAGGATTGGCCATGAACTAATCCATATCAAAGCCCAAAACCTTAATTTTCTTAAACCTAACAACTACTTTCTCTAATCTCTACTTTTCCTCGCTGTTCGGTTGCTACTTCCCTGGTGGTCTGGTTCTTTGCTATTACACCCTGAAGGATTAGAGCAACCAAACTTTGTATATACGGTACACATGAAAAATGCGACCTGTGTTCAAGGGGGAGGGTAAAAGGCATGCTAAAACGGTATGCCATTTAGCTTTGGCATGCTACTAAGGCTTGCCAAAAAATAGTCTATGCCAGGAACCCGAGCTATAATGTTTATTTTTTTAAAAAAAAATAAAATACTATTAGGAACTTTATTTTCATCACCAAAATCTTGGTGATGCTTGCTGATATTGTATTTTGATTAATCAAAAATTTAACTAATTAAATATGATTAGAAAGCAATATCTAAATTCGAAATCACACTGTTGTTTGATGATGAAGTTACATACATACTTTATATCCAAGTTTGGTGCTATGTACATTCATGAGATCTCTTTTGCTTAACAGAAAACAACTCAGACATGAACAGCAGAACAGGAATCATAGCGTAAAAGGCTGAACAAAATTCTTATGCAAAAGTCTGCACCCTGCATGCATATTTGGTGGTAGTATATATGTGATAACAACAACATATCAATATATTCGAATCACATGAAAGTTGGTATTGTGTACAGTGTACTACATCAAATCTCACTCCTTCACTATTATTATTATTTTCTTAAAAAATAAAACTTATAATAAAGTCCATTGTAGCGCGTTTATCCTCCACTTTGTAAAACATATTTAGGAGATGCATATCGGAAATGTATTTCTCTCATGGTAGAGGGTTCAAAACACATTGGCAGTTTTGATTGTTTGACAGTATTTTTTCACAAATAAATAAGGAAGTCAAGAGTTGCGCACGAGGTGGCCCCTAAGAAAATTTCGCATTCGGTTGATTGTTTGATTATTTGTTTGTGTGCCCTATTTTGCAATGGGTTGAAATGACATAGAGATAGACGCGGACGTGATGGGACTAAAGGGGGCAACAAATTGTTATGTTTCATTGTTTGCTAATAGTTGCATTACAATTTGATTATCTCATGGGGGCATGGAACATTGTAATAAAGATTTGTACTTCATTGTTAAAATTGATGTGGATCAACATTTAATATGGACTGGGATCAGGGTTCAGGACTCAGGACTCAGGAGGATTCAGATCATACATGTAGCTACTAGGTACTCCTAGAAGGCCCCATTGGCAATGTATATGGCATTGCTTAACTTGAAAGCTACTCAGGAGTCTCTATCTTACAGTAGATTTGCGCAGATTTACCGCCTAATAAGCAATAATAACCAGACTAATTACTATCTAATTAAACCGTATAATACATTCAAACACATACAAAAAAAAATTAGAAACTCGATGTTCATAATTCATACGGAACCCTAGTTACCACTAAGAAATTAAACTGATCTCACCAAACACATGCTCTAATTTGAGCAATGTTCTATCAGGTTTCAACATTAGAGATCGAGTTACTGATTACACTAGAATAGGCTTACAAAAAGGATTAGAAATTAAATAGATTATACAGTTAAGCTCTCTAAAACGGGAGGGCGATGCCCCACTTAACCATGTGCATCTATGCGGTACTCCGTTACGACCTAACTCCCACACAACTTGTTCCTGCAGTGTCTCAGTCTCAAAATTAAATTTGCTCATCGATCATCAGTACTCCATTATACACATACATTCTTCACAACTCATACTTTGGTGTCTTTGCAAATGCAGTTGCTACCTACACTTAACACTTTACAATACATTATATACATGCAGAGAGACTGCCAGACTGGAGATAAAATAGGGGACCGCAATGGAAGGTTGTTTTCATCACTCCCACCTCCTTGTCCTGATCTCTGTCACATTCCTTTCTATCTTGCTCATTGATGATACCACTCTTTCATTTACTTCTTCTTTCATCTCATCCCACCTCTACCCTAGACATAAAGCATATCACACATGAATTGTGTATTGATACTACTATAGGAGCTCCCTTAGTTAGAGACACACACTCTCTAAAGATATAGACCAGATGAACTATTAACTATAACATCTGCATTATATTGCTTATTGATATCGATATCAATTACATTGTTGTAACTCTGTTCTTTTTAATTTTGTCCATGAGACCATGAGAATGTCCTCATCAATCGGCCTGGCTATTCGCCATGATAGCATGCATCCACCATGGTGACTACGTACTGACTAGTCCCACCTAACATCGTCTGCAGACTTAGGAAATAGGAACACGTTCATTGTAGGGGAAACAAAAAAGAGGGCATGAAGATGAGAAGATGTCATGTAACTCCAAAAGCCTATTTATACAGCTAACTGATGTACACGAGGTACAAATACTTTGATGTGTTTGTCGCCAAAGCAGATCGGAAAGCGTTTTTCGATGCTTGTTTCGTGCACGATATTATCAACCCCTAGAAATATAAAACAAATATGGTCCAAGCCTAAAATGATTATGCATTCATTCAAATGGTGCAATGGCTTGGAGCACACATATGATAAAAATTTGCAGATAGATAGAAGCAGGACATCACGGACCACAAGAGTTTGAATCCAAGAGATCTGTAATGCTTATTCTGTCAACTTCCTTTTCTTTGGTTTCATCTTATAACTACAAAGGAATCCTTAGATCACACAACTATATAACATTAATAAAGACAAATGAAACAAAAAGTGATACCATACAAAGTTACAAATGCTTACAATGATAGGTACTGCTCTCTGCATAAGTCTTTCTCTTGTTACAAATTATGCCAAACTTTTCAACACCCCCATATTAAACCACAAATGGACCATTTTCATGTCAGATATTTGGCTTTTTTTAAGGTAATCTATAATAACATTTTAATTACAAAATTTTCCTAGTCCATTTGTAATGTTTTCTTATTTATGTAGGCAAATCACTTCATCTTGTGAACAGCTCACAGCTGCATATATGCCACTCACTAGAAGACGATTTTTATCATTGGCAAATATTTTGATTCGGGCCGAAAAATAGATTTACAATATGTAAATATATTGATCAAGAAAATTATTGGAAAATCGTGTAAATATGTTTTTGGTGAGATTCATTAAGATTGAGCTCTTATGTCTCAACATTTTGACTTATTATTTCAATGTTAAAAATTTACCGCTTATTTTTCATGTAATCAAACATTATCGATTCCCGGGCTCAAATGAAATAGACCTAGTTTTTCTTATCTAGAATTTTGGTGAGATTTTCCTTATCTCTGTTTTTTGTTGAGAATTTATTGAGCCTGGAACCAATGACATTCAAAGGAGTATGTTTGTTCTTTTTATTGTATTATCAGAGCATGTATGGATGCATTTAACATCATACCAAACTATATCATTGAAAATATTTTAATATTTAATCCAAGTAGTAGTAGATTGAAATTTGCCTATTTGGTCATTAGATTTGTAACATTGCAAAATATTTTCCATTTTTTTCCCCAAAAATGCTTTAACATTGCTTGCTTAGCACATATTTCTGCACCATTTGATGTTGTAAAAGAGTTGCAATAATCATGAAATAGACATAAACTCAGCATATGGTTTTCTGTGTATATTCTCTCATATGCATTGTTGTTGTATTTGCATCTTATAGCCAAAACATCCTTTTCTGAAAAATATTTGGGATTTTTTGACATCCTTTTAACTACACCATGACTTGGTAAAAAGAAAGCAAGAAAGAAGAGAAAGTAAAATAAGCATGAGATTTGGTCAAACTGTCTGATGCATTCTGCATTGTAAATGAAACATCACATAATATAGAAATGTACTGTACTTTTTATAATGACTTGTGATCATGTTTCTAACGGCTAGTTTTCCCATGAATATATCATTTCTTTCACAAAACTTCATCAAATTGAATCCCAACAGTCACATACTCCTCATGATGTACATGGAGCCTTGCAATGCATTCTTAATGCAAATCTCATTTTTGTACCACAGTTGATTCATTCTTGGCAATCCGATCACTCTCCGCTCAGCTCTCCAAATCGAGACCTATGATCCCACGATCAATTGAAATTGTATCACCTCGATTTTCAAAGAAAAAATACTAATTTACATAGTCGATTTAATCTAATTGCAAAATTTTAGTAATAAAAAATTTTGAATTAAAAAAAGCGGCAAATTGCCTTTCTCTATCAATTACTACTAATAAAATCACACAAAGAAATAAAGTCACTTTCCTAAATTCCACCGTTACATGTTTACTTACATTATTACTCTTTGTAATAAAAGTTTCTAAGTTTCACAATCTTTCTAATTCCTCGAGATTCTAAATATTTCTGTACTTTAGAAAACAAATTTAGAAACACAAAAACAAAACCCTTCAGCAGTTCAAAACA
Source organism: Aquilegia eximia (assembly GCA_023053565.1). Lineage (NCBI taxonomy): Eukaryota > Viridiplantae > Streptophyta > Magnoliopsida > Ranunculales > Ranunculaceae > Aquilegia > Aquilegia eximia. Next base: position 20,347,681 of record JALIGU010000005.1, read on the forward strand.
ACTTCTCTCTCTTCATCAAAAAGAGATCCAAGAGGACCGTTCCTCTTTCTCTGTGCCCTTTACTTCTTCTTCTCTCTCCTCTGTTTTTTCTCTGTTTCAACATTGAAGAAAACACACGAAAAGCTCTAAAATCATTCAACAATGGTAGCAGGTAAAGTGAAATCAACAATGGGTTTTCAAAAATCATCACCATTACCATCACCAAAAACCCCAATAACTTCAAACACAAAACATTATCAATCTTCATCATCACCAAGTTCTAATACAACTTCTACTACTACTACTAGTTCAACAACAACTAAACAAACACAACAAAAAACAGTGTTTTCTCGTTCTTTTGGTGTTTATTTCCCACGTTCATCAGCTCAAGTTCAACCTAAACCACCAGATGTAACAGAGCTTATACGTTTAGTTGAAGAATTAAGAGAAAAAGAATCAAGATTGAAGACAGAGGTTTTAGAGTTAAAACTAGTTAAAGAAACTGCTGCTATTGTTCCTTTTTTAGAGAATGAGATTTTTGTTAAAGATCAAGAAATTGAAACTTCAAAGAAACAGATTCAATGTTTAGAAGAAGACAATCACAATTTAAGAAGACAAGTTGAAGTATTAGAAATAAAGATTGAAGAAGAAAGAAAAGAAAATGAGAAGAAACTAGAGGAATTAAAGAATGAACTTGTTGTTGCTTCTTGTCATTCACAAAGATTTCAAGGATTAATTGAAGTATCATCTAAGTCAAATCTATTGAAGAATTTAAGAAAAACCATTAAATCATCTTCGTCGTCGTTGTCGTCATTGGAGAATTCATCAAAGATTGAAGCTGTAGATCTAAAGAAAGATGATCATCAAGTAATTCTTGTATCTGATAATGCTCAACATTCTCGTTCCAATTCTTTAGAAATTTCTGAAAATTTAAAATCAAAAGCTCCTAGAGTTCCTAAACCTCCACCTAAACCCACATCAGCACCAACTTCTCCATCATCTTCTTCTTCGAGTTCTTCGAGTTCATCGTCGTCGTTATCTAGTTCTTCTTCGTCTTTGAGTACTTCTTTCACAATACCCCCACCACCACCATTAGCCCCATTAACAAAAATGTCAGCTCCACCAGCACCACCGCCGCCACCTCCGGTGGCGAAATCAGCACCACCACCACCACCTCCACCACCACCACCATTGAAAGGAAGAAAATCAACAGGAGAAAAAGTTAAAAGAGTGCCAGAAGTAGTTGAGTTTTATCATTCATTAATGAGAAGAGATTCACGGCGAGATTCCGGTGTCGGAGTTTCAGAAACTTCTTCATCATCGTCGGCGGCAGCTGCAGCAAGTAATAGTCGTGATATGATTGGTGAAATCGAGAATCGTTCAACTCATCTTCTTGCTGTAAGTTTCCTTCTTCTTCTTCCCGCTTGCAACATTTCAAGATATTTACCAACATTGCCATTTCCATTGATATTTTCAAAATGACGAAATTACCCTTACTGAACATGTTTGATTTGATTTTGTGTTTACTTATTCTTGTTCTTCTTCATCTGTTCAGATTCTGAAGTTTTTCTTTTGCAATTGACTGAAATGCCCTTAATTTTTCTTTGAATTGCAAGATTAAGAAGATCATTTAGTGCTAATAATTGAAGAAATGTGATTTTATTGATAAAAAACAACCAAATTAAAGGGTTGCATTGATGCCATTTTTGCATAAAATAGTTGCATTGATGTAATTATTCATAGGTATCAATTCAAGCAATTTTAGTTGTTCTTAAATTATACTTTTTCTTTGTCTTTTGTCTTTTGGTAGTCTTTATGTTTTCTTGCTTTAATGAGTTTCATGGCTCAAGAAGGTCAACTGCTTGAAAATAAAGATATATAGATCATAGGGACGTACCCTAGTTAGATTAGAGGACATGGAAGTCAATGTTGATGATAAAGGGTTAATTTTTGGAATTGGAATTAATGTTGATAATTTTTTTTTTTTTTTTTTCGGCATTGCAGATCAAGACTGATGTTGAAACGCAAGGAGATTTTATTAGATTTTTGATAAAAGAAGTTCAAGATGCTGCATTCAGTAATATTGAAGATGTGGTTGCTTTTGTAAAATGGCTAGATGATGAGCTATCTTATTTGGTGAGTTTTTTCGGCAAATTCTTAATACCCTAACTTAAGAAATCATTTAAATTACAATGTACTTAAGTTAGTAAGTTTGGGTTGATTGTAGGTGGATGAAAGAGCAGTGTTAAAGCATTTTGATTGGCCAGAACATAAAGCAGATGCATTAAGAGAAGCTGCATTTGGTTATTGTGATTTGAAAAAACTTGAATCTGAAACCTCTTCGTTTCGAGATGATATGAGACAACCTTGTGGTCCAGCACTCAAGAAAATGCAAGGTTTATTAGACAAGTAAGGAAATCTTAATTCAACATTGAGTTATGTTTAGGGTTTTAATTACACGAATTTGATGATTAATAAAATGTTTCGATTCTTGGGGGAACAGATTAGAGCATGGAGTATATAATTTATCAAGAATGAGAGAGTCTGCGACAAAAAAATACAAGGGTTTTAATATCCCAACAGATTGGATGCTGGACAATGGATTTGTTACTCAGGTATTATAACACTTCTATCTCTCGTTATCTGATTCCCAATGTCTGTGCATTAGGATATGCACCACTCTTTTCTTGATCTCAATGCAAACCATTTGATCCTTGTTTAATCATATATTCATTGATTTACACTATAACCTATGCTAGCTATAGGAAACAAGATTAGATACAAAGGGAATTGGAAGACTTTGCACCTCTATTATTTTCTGAATGCATGCTTGCACGGGTGCATGTGAATGATAAAGTTCATGAAATATTATATTAACTTTGTTGGATCTACTTGGGAAGATTTTGTATTTGGTAGAGAGAATCCTGTTCTCTAGAGATGACCGTTGGCAAGTTATTTGTTTATGTTTAGTGCAGGATATCTTAACATATGTTCTGCAGTAGCAGAGATAATACTATTTGTTAAACAAAATAAATGACTGTTTGTTCTTGACAAGTGTTGGATAATTTGAAATCTTGGTACATTTTGCAGATCAAACTAGCATCTGTGAAGTTGGCAATGAAATACATGAAAAGAGTATCTGCAGAACTAGAAGCAGTTGGTGGTGGTTCATCTGAACAAGAAGAGCTTATTCTCCAAGGAGTAAGATTTGCGTTCCGAGTACATCAGGTACCATTTTCATCAGTGCTTATTAACTAACTCTTCATGATGCTCATGATTGACCCAGTCACAATTGCTAAGAGTTGTGTTTCGTTCTTATTGACAGTTTGCTGGTGGTTTTGATGCTGAAACAATGAGGGCTTTTGAGGAGCTAAGAAACAAAGCAAGGTCATGCCATATACATTACCAAAACCAGCAGCAACAGAAACTCTTTTGCAGGTCTACAGCTTGCTAACCTGCAGTAAAACCAGCTTCAGAATTGCTCCCAGTTTTGCTTGTAAAGATAACACGAAGAATTACATCATGTATTACTTATCCTCCCCATCTTATTTATGAAATGCAATGGATGTTGCTTTCTTAATTCAAATTTATTCATCATTCTCTATTTACATTGGTACTAACCATTAACCTGCACATACATATAGTCTTCATAGACAAAATACGACTATAGCAAAACAACTACTACATTTAAATTTCAAATGTCTTTCTGTTCAGGCACCTGTCCAGTTACCAGTCCTTTAGCAGTTTTTCCGATATCAACCAAGGTTTCACCTACTGTTCCTAGTAAGCTGCCTCCTTGTTCAGCTTGTTCCTGTGTTAAAATGTGAAGGAAATCCATAAATTCTATTAGTCACATATTGTCTAGAAAATTATATGAACATATAGTTTGTTGCCTGACAATTTATATCATTAGATGATTAGAAGATTACCTTGGCATCTGTTCCTTTCTCTCCTTCCACTTCCATTCTCATCTTTGCTTCATGTTCCTGTGCCTCTTGTTCCTTTTGAAGCTTCTCTTCCTTTGTTACCTCTGCCTTTTCCTCTGTTGCATCAACCACTTTACGACCTGCATCAGCCGTAGCTTCAGTTGCTTCAACTACTTTCTTTAGTGTGTAATGAGCTGCTCGCAAGCCTGTTTCCAGAGCAACATCTTTTGCTTGTGCTGCTTTGTTGACTACATAACCTGCAGCACCTTTGCCAGCTTCTGCAGTAGTACCTGTTGCACTTTTACCAACTCCAATGGTAGTGTCCTTTGCTTGACCAGCTTTCTCCCCTGCATAATGTACTGCAGTCCCAGCTTTGGTCACAACTACATCTTTAGCCTCCACCGCCATATGAGCAGCTTGTTCTGCTGTTTGCTTTGTGTAGTCAATAATAGTTTTTCCAACAGAAACAATACCACTAGTTTCTTCACCTGCTTCCTCCACTCCTTGTCCTGCCTTCTCACTAGTCTCTTGACCTGCATTGCGAGCAACGCCTTCAACATCCCCACCTTTCTCTGGTTCTCCTCCTCGAGCTTTCCCAGTCTCTTTGGGGACACCTTGTGGTTGATCTGCAGATTGTTTAACATCATTCTTGTTTGACAAAACTTCTTCCTTGGCTTTCGCATACCGTTCTTCTGCACTCCTAATTGCTTCTATAGAATTCTGCTGTGCTTGTGCTCTATACTTCCCAATATCCTCAACAGTATGAGAATACTCTCCTTTGTTACTTTCTTTCTCACCTTGAGTTTCTTCCTTCCTATCATGGCCTTCTTGTCCTCCTAATTGTTCAAAATGTTGAGCAAGTTTCATTACAACTGGTTCTTCAGATTCAGTTGCTTTCTTTTCATCTAAATCTTTCTTGTTCACTTGTTGATGAGATGCCATTGTTGATGCTTAGATTGGTCTAGGTTTTGATATTGAACAAGCTAGAAATGAGATTTGTTCTTGAAACTAAACCAAAGATTAGAAGGTTTTAATATAGTCTAGTTGTAACATATGTCCCACTATATGAACCTTGGTTGAACATCTGTACATATATCTGCTACGTGTCGATACTACAAGAAAAGTTACATGCTGACTAAGCAGTTTCCTTAACATCTATCTTAAATGGCACATAGAAAATTCTATCTCCAAGAAGATTGATCATTGATCAAGAAGAATGATGGCATAGCTACCAAGTGGCATGTTTGGGTATTTGACACTTGGCACATCAGGTTTCTTTCCATCTGCCACGTGGATGATAGATTATTAGTGGGAATGGGGATTGAGTTTTTGAACCAATAAGATAAGATTGTTGCTTTGCTTGGGCCAATTCAGAAAAAAAAATGTTCAACATAGTTGGGTGGACTACCCACACTAAAAACCCAGTTCAAGTCGCGAAAACAGCTGATTTGTAAGCTTGTTGGGTTGGGCTTTATATCTTTCAATTGTGATTGGGTTTGGGGTGAGTCATTGTCTCATTGACACTCTCTCGGTAGTTTCGAACTCCGAAGGCGACACAGCCGGCATTGCTCGATTAAACTCCGAAGGTGACACGGCCGGCATTGCTTGGTCACGGCAAACTGAATTTAGTATGCTACATAGAGGTGAACGACATTTCCAATAATAAAACATTACATTGCATTTGTTATTATTCACTCAATTACAACAATTTGACAATAGGAAAAAAGAATTTTCCTATAAATAAAAACAATTTACATTTCTTTTTCTTTCTTTTCTTTTCATGTAAAATTTAACGTTTAATCGAACCTATAATAAAAAAAACCTATAAAGCTGCATATAGAAGCTGATTCCAAATATCAGGCAATCCAGGAAGACACCAATGGCTACAATCTAGACCACTATGTCCACTACTATAAGTTGTTGGATGACAATCTTTTCTCAATTGTGATAGTAATGTAACATCAAGAAGATAAACTGGTTTCCGTATTCTACTCAATACTTTGTTCACAACAACTGCTTCTTCTAGTATACCTCTTGGATAACTTGATCCAAACACTGGCATTGTTTCCCCTTTACAACTCTTTGATGGTGCATTCCAATCTTTCCCTCTGTAATAGGTAAAACAACACACAACAACCATATTAATACATGCTCATGAACATTATTTTTGCATGGTATGTACAACAATAAACATGTGCCATATGTAATAGAACAGATTGAATCACAAGCTGTGAGCATATACAACAGAGAGATTAAATGCTGAAAACTGCAGAATTGTCCTACTCTTGAACTTTCTTTTAGGACATAAGTGATTCCATGGTACATGTTTTTGAATCTGGACTTGAAATTATTGGCTGTTTCTGCTTCTTATGTATGGTGAAAATATTTGTTGGACCACATTATGCATTTATATGCTTGTTGAATCAATTCAGCAAGATATAATCAAGCACTGCAACCGGCCGGTTACTCGTGCCCAAGGGTACCAGGGTTCGAGCGTCTCAGGTTACCTGAGCCCTAACCGAAGCCAGACCCAAAACGCAGTCGCCAGTAAGGGTTTAATCAATAAGAAAAAACTGATTTGGAGATAAGAACTTACTGGTAATGAACTGGTGAAATGCCTTGGAAGAAGACTTTTGTTCTACTAGTATCAACATTTCTGTCAACCCATCTTCCCCATGTAGTTAATCCTTTATAAAATGCAATCAAACGGTTCATATCTTTGTATAATTTGCCACCTTCTTCAATGTAATCCCATCTGCAATTTCCCAACCAAGTAAATTAAAAAAAAAAAAAAAAAAAAATTAATTATTTATAAATTCAAAATTAATTATTTATAAAAATATATTATATTTATTATATACTTACGGTTGACCACTTCCAGTGTGGGTCCACCAATGCCAAGTGTTGAAAATTAACATGTCCATGCCTAACCATGCTTTTCCTGTCTCAATTGAGTCTAGCTTCAAAACTGTGCCCACATTTTCTTTCACCATGTCTACAAGATATGTGGTGTGATACAGCAACAGTTGCACTCCATATTCCTGATCAATTCACATACAAATCATGAGTTTTCTTTCTTAGAAAAAAAAATATATATATGCATCATCCAAAGTCCAAACTATATACCGGATTATCGGTAATCCAAAGTAGAGTTGAAATTCTGTTTTGGATTACTGATAGTCTAGTCTCTATAATATTACAAACCTGTATAAATATGATAATCTTCGTTAAGGGAAATTTTCTTTAAATATTTGTAATATGACATCAAAATTATTGTGCATGCAAAGTACATGTACATGAGTATGAATATGATTGGTCAACATACTCAAACTGTGCTCCTAAATGAATGTTTAGTTAATCACAAGTCATTAACATGCATGTTAATACAAATAATTCCAAATTATCAAAACTCAACTTAATAGTTCTATGTTCTGTTCTGTTCTGTTTTTCTTTCGTCGGACTTTTAAACGATGAAATCTAGCAAGTAGCAAGTAATGTTTAAATTTAACCAAGAACAATGGCTTAAGGAGTGTATTAAGTACCAACAATATTTTTTCAATTTCTAAAAATTTAAGAGATCATATAGACAGAACAGAAGAGAACCATGAGAAGATTCCAAGATGAGAAAACAGAACAGCAGCATGAAGTAAACAGAACAATATTTTTTTCAAGTGGTAAAAGTGCTTTTAGAAACTCACCTCAAATGTTACTATAGACAATGGTGTTCTTCTGAGATAACTATACTTGGAATTTGGCACAGCAGCATGAAGTAAACAACTTAATGAATTCCATTGATTCAAACTTAATGAATCACCAACAAACATTATCTTCTTCCCTCTCCATTTATTCAAGAAATCCAAACCATTAAACCTGCACAAAAAAAAAAAAAAAAAATACCCTCTAAGTAAAAACGACGACAAAGTGTTAAATTATGTACAGAAAAAACCCGAATAATGTGTACCTTGGTATGTCACAAGAGTTAGGTTTCCATCTGTATTGGAGATACCCTTTATCAGGTCTTCCATACTTTTGACAATCAAACTCAGGATCAATGAAAGGACAACTTGGAGAATTATATAGAGGATATGAATCATCTTTTACCCAACTCCCTTGAAAATGGTTACAACCACTGCCTACAATCCTTAAGCTCTCATTGTAAACTTGTTTTGTAAAAGCTTGTTGTAGTAGAAATGAAAACAAGAAGAAGAAATATAACAACAAGAGTTGCAAATGAGAGAAACTCATCTTGGAATTTGATCCAAAATAGTGAAAAGAATGATAAGAAATGTGTTTGAAACTGTGGTTATATAGTAAAGTGAGAGTTAGCTAAAGAGATAGAGAAAGGAAGAGAGAGAGAGACTTAAAATAAAATTTGGATTATTGTTTCTATTCTTACATGACTTGGAAAATCTTGGAATGATATGTTAGGAGAATATAAATTAAAGTGTGGTGGTTACAAAGTTTTTTTTTTTTTTTTTTTTTTTTTTATAAATTATGTTAACTTTGAAATTATGAACATTTGATTCTAAACTTCTTTATAAGTAAAGAATTATGAAAAGTAATCACTAAAGTCTTTGAATACAAACATATACTTTTGCTTAACAGATATGGTTTTTTAGTGTGAAAGATGTTACATGTGTAATGTGTTATATTTTCACACTTGAGAAGTAAATAGTATAAAATTTTCTTTGTTTTCTTCTACTTGTCTTACCATTGAAATTGAAGAAAAATAACACCTTGTTTTTGTTTACTTCATATAAGATCATGTAATTGAATGTACCTATTGAGAGAAAAAGTTGAATAGTATTTCTTGATTATTGATGAACATTATTCATTAAACAGTACTGTGTGAGTAGTTAAGATTCATTCATAATGTGTGTAATAACTTGAAGTGCACTTTAATCAAATTTAAGTTTTAAATTATACAAATAGTTTGATAATGATGTTAACAACTTGCTATGGTAGGGTATAATTCAGGTTCAAATCATCAAAGTTAGGTCGTAAGAGTCGGCTTCATTCGCTCTATTATGATTATTGTTAAATCAAGACAAACTTAATTGGTTTAGTCTTTGCAAGAACATGGTATTAATGTTTTCTATAGTTTTTCTAATCAATGTTCCTACTTCTACAGTTTCTTCCAAGAGGCTGTTTTTAGTTATATTGTTTCATAGTTGAGCAAAGAAAGCAGAACTTCCAGCTAGTTAGAATCCATTGTATTTAGTGAGATGAAGGCTTAACCTAAATCTTCTTACTGTATCAGTCAACCATGTTGTCCAATGTCCAAATGAATTAGTAGGTAAATGACCCATGTTCTTCAATTGAAAATTGTGGTTATTTACTAATATTTTTTCCTAGGTCTGTTTTGGTTTATCTATTGACTTCTATGATTGATAGAAAGTTGATTTTCCAGATATATATGATTGTTAAGTTTTTAATTATATAAGTAATTAATCATATATTATATGTTGCGGGTGGTGACGGTTGCGGCTTGGCCAGGGTTCCTGGTGGTGAAGAAGAACATAACAGTGAGGATGTAAGGGATGAAAAGAAGCACATCAATGGTAGTTGCAGGGTAATGCTAAATAGGCCAAAAGTTATAATTGCTAATGTTTCTTATGAACTTTAAAAGTATATACAAAGACTTCAAAAAATGAAAATATGCATGTGCAGTCCATTGTTATAGGGTGTCTTATCTTGGTAGAGCCTAAGAAGTTTGGTGCAGGGGACCATGCCATGGCACTAGCTCAACCACCATATAGCAAGCTGGGTACCAGTAAGTAGTTTGTGCAGGTTCAGTTGTATCCCATGATATGTATATTAGATCATTTCATTTTCTCAAGTTGACTACTGTATATGTATCTATATGGTAGTCTAGTGGTTTTAGTTAAAGTTGATCTATCTTAAATCATGTATATGATAGAGGACCTTTTAAAAGTCTTGAACCTTATATACTGTGTGTAGCTAGCTTGCACTTAACTGAACTTTTGGATAATATATATGTGAAAGGCATTACACTTTATACAGAAATTTGGATGATATGTGAAACCACAGCACTTTTGTACAAAATGATATATAGCTTGCAAAGCTTATTGGCAATTTTCTTGATTACAACTGTAACAGGAAATTATTTAATGGCCATTCGCCTGTCCACATATCATTTCCATGTCCAATAATTGATCCTTCATCTGCGTATATCGTAATGGGTAGGGGGGTTATAGTTTCACGATAATCTTAGCTTACTACTAGAATATTCAAACTCGGGCACAAAGGAAACAGAATCGCCTGCCTGCCCACCGAGACCTAGCTTATTACTAGAAGATTCAATCCCTGGGGCAGAGGGAACCGAATTGCCCCGCCTGCCCACCTAGACAAACCGTGCTTTTTTTTTTTTTTTTTTTCTTTTTTGAATCGCAAGCGGGGTTGTTACTGAGGTCCCCTACCCCATTTCATTAATCGATAATTAAAACTGAGCTGGTTACATTCTCATATATTCTTTGCCATTGGCATCATCATACACAATTTTCCTAATATCTTCAGAAAAAGAACAAGGAATGATATCCATCTTCCTAACATTGGGGATAGTATATTTGTGCATTAGTTTCCGCTGCGCACAACAATTAGCTAATGCATCAGCCAGCTGATTGGTCTCTCTATAAACATGCTTAATGCTGATATCCTCCATGTGGCTGATTGGTCTCTGTAGACAAACCGTTGTGTGCATGTTGAACGCTAAACCTTTCGTTTTCATATTTATGGCTAAATCAATCAATTCCATGCACCAATATATACTTGGAATCAATTATATTCACCAAATTCTACTTCATTATAGTGCAAACACTGCAACACTACTCATTTGGATTTTAATATATACTATAGTCTGCATCTCCATATCTTTATTCTTTGCAATACCATATGCTTCATTTTCCATGTTAACAGCTCAAGTTGTCACAATTAGCAAATTTACAAAACACACGTCTTCTTACTGGGGTCCTAATTCCTAACTAGTGGAGATATCAAAGCTTGGTGATGATGATGACTTTCTTTTACTTATCTGCAAATTGATTAAGAAATTAAAGGAAGATGATGCTGATGAAGAAGATAACAAATGGCTTTTTTCTTTAATCTCTGCCGTTCTCAAGCAGCAATGTAGGGTCATAGAGAAAGTTATTCAAAGCCATCTATTATGACTAAAAAAGTATTCCTATAAGAGAAGTGTTTGCTTCTTCTTGTCTTGTTCCTTCAATCACAATACAAACATCTAATTAATTAACTCACAATAATGCTTATATATTTTTTAACAACCATTCCTTTTTTCCTCAATGATTCCATGCAAAAATTACACACAAACTTTCAAAACCGCCTTTTTAAAATTTTGTGTGCATGCTTTCCTTATTAAGATGTAAAATTGATTTGAAGGAAACCAATCTTTTTAGATCATTAAAATTTGGACAAAGTGAGCATATTTTTTAATTTTCTTTTTTATAAAAATAGCAAAAATTTTGTACACATTGCGAAAGGAGGGAAGCGTCAAGATATGCAATCTATATGAGCTTTATTCTTGTCTTGTGTAAGTTGAAGAATTGTAGGATTCTTATATCACTTACTCCGGCATATATATGAACCATAGCTTGATGCAATTTCATCCAATACCTCATTCGGACATGAATAAACTTTTTGCGCCTAAAGAATAATTGTGTTTGTATAAGTTTTCACAAAAACTGTCTGCTTTAAACAACAATCAAATAATGTTAGTTAACAAATAGTGCATTATTTATAGAAGAAATAATTACAACCAACTTAGTGATCAGCATACACATTACATGAGCCACTCAATCATACGTTGTGTCTGGTATAGAAATGTTGACAGAGCCCAAGGCCTGGCATTTGGGCCATCATCTACCAGAGTCTCAACTACTGCAACTCAGCCTGAAACAAAGCCACCAAAATGGCCTATATATATATATGGCCCAGCGACAGTAACACTTGATTGCGATCCAGTAGCTACCAATCCAAAAATGTTTCCAGTGGTTCCAAACTCAAATCAATCCAATATGAAGACAACAATTACTGACAAGAAATTTGGTCACTTGGTTGTTACTTGTTGACTTGCTCCATGTTTAATAGAAATTTAGGATCATGAAAATGTAGGAAAATTCAATTGCCAGAAAATACTTGTATTAGCATTTTGTTGCCTGATTTATCGTAAATATTTGTTGAACCACTACTTTCATGTTGGCAGATGCATGGATTATGTTTGGGCTTACTAGAATTAGGAAATCTTCATATGAAGCTTCTTGAAAAATCAAAATGAATAAGTGCCTATAAATTTGTCAGCTTAGCACTCAAGCAACAAATATATGCCTTGTGCATAGAATTTCATATTAAGGGTGGTCGCGCGTTATTGTGCATATGAATTTCATTTCATGTTGCAGAATACTGTAGATATTTGTAAACAGATCATTGATTGAGGTCTGTTTTATTAAAAAAAAAAATAAAAATGAAAGGACTTGCCGCGCAGTTTGTAGCGCGTTTGTCCTCTACTTTTGTGTAATTCGTTGAGCTTATCAATAAAATTTGAATTTTTAATTAAAAAAAAAAAAAAAAAAATCTTAATATTCTGTCAAAACTCCCTCTCCCTTCATGTTTTCTTCTCCGATTTTAAAATTTTAATTTCATCCTATGTCCTCCATTTTTACCAGTAAACTGATTTACAGCTCGAATCAACATACAAACACACTTACCCACCTCAAAATGGACTTTTAATGGTTTTTCTGTTAGCACAACTTATATAGGCCCCAAAGTAGTACAGAGTTTTGTTTAATTTACAAGGTTAAAACACTAGTATTTGAAACCGGCACTCGGTTGTTTGACATTATTTTGTGACTTAGGATGTTCACGGTTATCTCGCCTTGGGTTCATTGTTAGGAAAACCTCGTTGTACGCTCGTCGTCCCTAGTTTTTTTCTTCGCGTCAAGTTTGTCAAAGTCATGTTTGGTATAGGATGTACGTACCTAGTATAGGTCAGCAAAGTGTTTCAAAAAGTTGGACGTACGTACCTAGTCAGGGCGTAGGTACGTCAGGTTTGGCAGCAACGAACTTTTGTGTTTTGGACGTACGTACCTAGTTAGGGCGTTCGTACGTCCAAGTAGGCAGCGAAGTATTTACGTCTCAGGACGTACGTACGTTGTTTCAACGTACGTACGTCCAATATGAAATTTGTTCAATTTGGCCCATTTTCTTTTGTTTCTAACCCTAACTATAAATAGGGTTTTCCACCAAAGAACAAGACAGTTCTTTGGCCGCCCAAGTAAGGTGTTCTTGAGAGTTTGTGTAGTTGTGTTTTGGTGATTGAACTCAATTCTTCTCCTCCATTCTTCAACTCTTCTTCTTCCATATTGAGTATTGAATTCGGCTTCGAGTCTTCTTGTGCGTTCATCATGAAGTCGAGTGTCTTGTGCGTACATCAAGGTGCTCCGGTGAAGTCAAGGTGTTAGAGATAACCAGTAGTGTCAACTCGCAGTGATTGCAGGTAGTTGATAGGTTTGTATATCTTTTTCATCTAGTGGATTATTTGTTGTCACGAGGACAACCGTGGACGTTTCCCATATTGGGTTTTACCACGTTAAAAATCTTGCGTGTTCTTTTACTTCTGCTTATTGATTTGCTTGACAAACTACTCACATCTGTGAGAATAACACTATTTCTGGAGTTTCAGTATTAAGGTTCTCACACCCTAATTCTTATCAAATTGAGTCACAAAAAAAAATCAAAGATACTTAGATACACTGTTATTACGGTTCTCACTCCAGTGGACAGTATAAACATGATAGAGAAGGGATACACAACTGTTGACTAGTTAAAAAAACTGTTATCACAATGTAATCTTCGTGTCGTGTCCTGGCAGATTTATGTAACACTGTTATCATGATAAACATGTTGGCGTTTTCAATTTCCTCTAATATTTGATATTATGGCTAAGGGAATTCTTTTATTGCAATCCAACTGACATGCTTTGGCTGAATTTGAAAGGACTCAATTTGACGAGTTAAAAGTAACACAATTTCAATGTGGCTATTTGATGAGGGGAATGTTGATTTCAATCCTACAAATGCATGTTCTACTCTGTCGTGAAAAACTGATGAGAAATAATAAAAGATTTATATACATTTTTATAACAGTACAATCTATTATGCTTGCTCGACTAATGATTCACCACTTTTGTGTTTACATATGCAATGGGTTTTATTGGCAACTAGAAATTGGGCCCAGGGACCAGGTTCTCATGTTTGTTTAGGTTTTACGATTCAACAACATTTCTTTAGGTCCAAAGATAGGGTCTTGTAGAGTTATAGTTTGTTTAGGATTTAAGCTTTTGATTGGGTCTTTGATTGTTTTTAGGCTCGGTCAACAAATCCGTATTTATGAAATACTAAAAGTGCCCTTCTCTTAGATGCCATAGTTGATCAACATTTATATCAGCATGTATTGGAGTTGATTAATATGTTGATCAACTAGAGTATACTAGTTTCTTACATAAAAGTTGTGATCAACATGTTGTCAATTATTAAATAAGTTTCTTGAGATACCAAAGCTGATCAATATGTTGATCAAGTAATATATACTAGTTTATTGAAATAAAAGTATTAGATCAACATATTGATCAACAAACATTCACTTATATCTTCTTCTCTTTGTTTATCTTATTAATCTAATTCTTCTTCTATTTCATCTTCATCTTCTTCTCTTATTTGATAATCTTGTTCACCCTTTTCAATTGACTTTTTGAATGTCACATGCTTTATTCTTGTCATTTTTTTGTGCGTAGATCTAGGGTTTACAAAATAATAAAATGGTTGAAATTGATCCGATTAGAGGTAGTAGATAAATTTGAGTGGATGAAACTGAAGAGAAAATGGAGATTAATCGGAGAAATCGCAAAGAATTGTAATAGAAGAAGAGAGAGGGAAAGTGAAAGAAAAAACTAAAGAAAGTGGTTTTGTATTATGAGAATGTTACAAATATTAATAGTTAAAAGACAATTCGTACAAAATAAAAATTTGCTTAAATCCTAACTAAACGTTACCGGTTTCATAATCTACTTGGTCGTGGATCCGAATTTTCTGTATTTGCAAACTTATGCACTTGGTCAAATTAGTTACTTGGTCAAATTGGATAATGTTGTTACTTGTTAGCAACTCTTAAATTTCGTCCAATACCTCATATTGAGACTTTTGAGAGATATTAAACACTTGTTTATATCGACCTTAAACATAAATTAAACTCCCTTTCAACGATTAAATTTTAAATAAAAGATATAACACAGCCTGGTTTAAACTCTTTTTTCTGAAACCTAAAAAGCTTGTCGAGAGTAGTTTTATAACATTTTCGTAACGACTTATTGAGCATACACATTTCATTTTCACAAGCCATTGATTTCGTGCTGATAGAAAAGCTAATGCCATTTGTTAATTAAGAAAATATCCTAGTAGCAAAATTAAGTTCATTAACTATCTCTCCTACCAGAGGCACAGTTCCTTAATTTTCTTTTGTTATTGCTCAAAGTATTATATATTGTAGCTTAAACTCTTGATAAAAGCATTTTGCTTACAAGTACTGAAGCAAAGAGACTCGGATCTTGCAGATAAATTAGTAACAATGTCCATGTTTTTACGGTGGGCTATCTCATACAATTAGTTGTATCCGACTCCATATAATTAATATTTTAGCCCCATTATGAAAAGACGAGCACAAGTGCGCTATCACCTTATGTCAAAATACCATAATGAAATATAATAGCCCGTAGTGAACCATGAATTGGAGTACACATACTGGAATTCTACGTTACAAGTTGGTTAATGTTTTCGGCAAAATGCTAGTACTACATGGTAATCATGTTCAACGGTTCAATTTCCTCAAATGTGTACGTGTAGCATACCTGAAACATGACCCAAAAATACACTAACAGAAAAGAGAAGAATGTTAGTATTGGAGTCATACGTCTCCCTCCTTTTGTTACAAATGATGCAAAGAGGTGACAAAAAAAAAAAACATAAGGCAAAATGAACCAAAGAATTAAAGAAGAGAGGAAAGACAAAAACCATACCATAAATCTCCATGACACACAAAACTAAAAGACATGAGAGAGATCTAGGCATATAAATAAAGAAGAAAGAGTACCAAGACAGACACAAGAAGGGAGATTAGATAAGAACCAAAACGAGATAAGAAGGAGATAGTGAAAAGACACTGGCCTGGATACTTATATAGGTAACAGAAGGAAGAAAAGAAAACATAACATGAATCCCTGATAGAAACCAATACATAGAAGAAAGAGTCAGGAGACCATCAATCGGAACAAATGATTCACTAGAATATCACGTTAATCAACCGACCATAAACACCTGAGATAGACTCCAGAGAAATGACTTCATAGTAGGAAAAGATCTAGAGAAAAAGAGCAAACAAACAAAAAGGAAGAAATACCATACCCAATGAAATCGGCAACTAACAATAATGACCAAGAACCAAATAGTCAAACCTGTAAGAAATGTGCAAGAATAGAATATGGGAAAAGAGAAAGAAGAAGAGGTAAACAATAGTTAGTAGGAAATATGAAAGAGAATATAGAAACCATGCATACTAGACACATCCAACAATATCCCGAAAAAAGTCAATAAAGCCCAATGAGTACCACATATCCCCAAACATCATTTTCCACCAAGTATAAGCAAACCATGCTAACAATACTAGAGAAGTAGCCGCAACAACCGGGAAGAATAACTAGAAATCATATCACTCCTTTTGAAGTTTCCCATAGCCAAGTAATCACCAAAGCCAAAACAAGCATTAACCAAACACAATATAGGCGGGGAGGATAAAAAGTGTTGTAAAAACAAAGAAAAAAAAGTACGATGTCTTTGCAATATAAAAACTCCACATACAAGAATGATATATAGCATAAGGACAATAGAGAAGAAAGACAAGATGAGAGAGATAAATCTTGGACAACCACACAATAGATAAGCATATAACCATGACACTAACCAGACAGTACTATATCTCTCAAGAGAGATAAACCAACATGATAGACAAGAAATCAAATAGAGAGAGAAGCTAAGACCAAGGAGACCAAACAATCACAAGGAGTGAACACAAACCCATGACAAAACTACAGAAATATGAGTATCTGCAGGATGAAATATGTAAAGTATAAGAAAATCCATTGAGAAACCATGGAGAAATCCAATCTGTACATGTTCCTGAAACAACTCATCTAACCACAAAAAAAAAAAAAAAAAAAAAATTAGAGAATCTCATAAACAAAGAGAAGAAAATATCATCCCAAACACAATAGAATAGAGACATAAAAGGAATAAACCCGTAAGCCCACCCTAGTGAAAACCAAAAATTAGTTCAACATATGCCAAACAAGATAAGCAATCATCAAGCTCATAAAAAAATGCTTTATCTGTGAAA
The DNA here is from genome assembly GCA_023053565.1 of Aquilegia eximia. NCBI lineage: Eukaryota > Viridiplantae > Streptophyta > Magnoliopsida > Ranunculales > Ranunculaceae > Aquilegia > Aquilegia eximia. The sequence continues at coordinate 20,365,062 of JALIGU010000005.1, forward strand.
ACACCATCACCCAAACATGCCTAATCACAATAAACAAAAAAATATAAGAAATGAGGTATACTTCTTAGAGAAGAAGAAGCCAGCAACACCAACCATTTGGACAGACCTGAAGAATGAGCAAGGATTATCGATGTCACTAAATCACAAAGCAGCAATCCAACTTTAAAACAAATTTCCCGCCAGAATACTCTGAGTGACACCATCAATAAACATCCCCTGAGCTTGACGGACCAAGTCAACTCCAGCCTCGTCCGGAATGGGCCACATGACATGCACCTGACTCAATGGCATCTCATGACCATTGATCCCTAATGCTTCACGGATCACCCTCAGAGAAATAGTGTATCTCCTATCCTCAATCAAAACCGAGAAGCTTGAACGATTCTGCGATGGCGTCTTGGTCTCATAGAAAGCAATGGTGTGCTCGACCGAGTACTTAGTGATTGGTTGAGCCACTCTTAACCAATTCCGTGCCTCAAAGAATGAAGAAATATTGCCAAGTTGGGAACCTCCAAGAGGGGTGGCACTGATGTCTCTCAAATCGAAGAAGTGCTCGGGAATAATGGCCTTGGCTCGAGGATGAACACCACGTGATGTAGGAGGTGGTGACGAATCCGAAGGAATGGCGCCTCTACTCCTTTGAACGAGAAGCACGTGTGCCCGAGGTCGAGGCACCCTTGGAACCGGGTGTCTCCTTAGTTGGGGTGGTGCGTGCGCGCTTTGGAGGCATTGTGAGAGATAGTGATTGAGAATAACCAACAACTTTGCCAACTAACACACCGGACCAAAACAATGACAAGAGAAGGAGAACAAATGCAAGCAAGAAAAGAGGAAGAAAGAGTAGAAGAAGATCTCCTAAAACAGTTAAGGAAACTCAATATACTAACTGCTTGTAGTGTGCCAAGAAAGAAGGAAACACTATTGATATAACAGTTGGCTTTGTGTTCAAAAAAAAAATTGGTTTTAAATAACAATTGGACCGAACTGTACCAGAGACGTACATACGTTATATTGACGTTTGTACGTCGAGCCCAAAAGAAAAACATCTGCCTGGTCCAACGTACGAACCCCCTAACTACGTTCGTACGTTTGAGGAGAAAAAAGTTCTGCCTCCCTTAACGTACGTACTTTTGTTTTTTTTTTTTGTTTTTTTTTTTTTTTAAATTGAATTTAAATTTAAAAAAAATAACAATAGAGAACTAACCTTAACCACAGAAAAACAAACCGAATAACTAACAACACAAATATTGAGAGACATCACATGGAAAAATTTCTAAGTATTGTAAGGATTCCGATTAAAGCACGAATACAATTTGAACAAGCCTCAACCATGAGAAAATGTAAGAACGAAGAACTAAATCATACACCAAACCACGGTACTCAAAAGAATGATGCAAGCATGCAGGAGAAGCAGGGTAGACCTATACCAAAATCTGGGTATACTTAGAAGAGGGAATCACCTTAAAAAAAATCCGGGAACAAAACGAAACTTAGATCATTGAGTATTTTGAAAGTCACTTACAATAGGACAAACATGAAATGTGAACCAGACCATAACAAAAACCAAGGAAACACTATCTAGGCCGCAATACGGAAAGACCCTGGTTCAAATATATATGAATATTTTTATTGGTTTTATCCATTTAAAACAAGTGTCACTCTCGTGTGGGAGTATAGTACACCTCCATCTTTTACCAAAACACGAGGGTAGGGTGATCTTTTCGGCAAAACACACTCAAGAAGTGCAATACCATGATAACGTGCAACACAAGAACTAACATCTCCTGAGTGCATCCGTCAGAGCATGACCCTCACAGCCCCAACGGGTTCTTAGCCAATTGATAATGCGCCTAAGACATTCAAATGGCTGGGGATTTTGTGAGTCATTGACCACTTACAAGAGGTATATATAAAAAGAATGATGGCCATGAAGAAAACAGAAGCTAGAGATGATGCCAGATGATCATTTCTTAATCATACAAGGATCAAGGTATAAACTCTAAAAATCCCACAACATGCAAATGCATCATGCAGTAAACCACCAAAATGCGAAGGGAGTATGATGCAGCCCTACAACAATCCTTGACAGGAATCCACAGTTGAAGTACCAAACTATAACTAGCCAAAAAGAATAGAATCCAAACAATAAATAGACTAGTATGTCCTCAACACTTAAGACGAAACCTATAGAAGAGAAATAATAAAAGAACCTAAACCTCCCAAACAAATTGCAACTTATTTAAGACAATTGAATTAAACTAGTATCTCAGAAAGGATGCATCCTATAATACATACATGAAATAATGAAAGAACAATTAACGCATGCATAAACAGAAGAACAAAAAACACCAAACAAATAGCCTATGTGGTTAGAAAAATATGCAATTAAAATAACACAAGACTAGAAAAAAACTACATCATCCCAAATATGGGACACCACCAGACTTTTGCAAGTCCAGAAAAACCTGCAACTTATCTTTTCTTACCCATACTTGTTTAACACTAGGCGTACACACCTTGGGAGTTAAAAAGATATGAGATATTCCCTTAACAAGCTTTGCAATAGACTTGTCTTTAACTAATTCCACCTTAGTCTTAGACTTTCTTTTGTTGGAATACCTGTTTTTCTTAAACCTGTGACGAGAACCATTATAATTCCAAGGTCTAGAAAATGCTCAAGAAGGAACATTAGAATCAACATGATTATAACGATGAGGAACACGAGAATATGATGAAACATGTTGATCAAAATCCCAACAAAAGATATCTAAATGACCAACTCTACCACAATAAGAACAATGAAAAACATTAGACTTACTCAAAGAATTCTTATAAGAAGATGTGGTAGTAGAAGATGAAACATGTATGTCACCTTTGTATTTGCGACATGGTGCCTTAACAAGACCTATACTTCCATTATGAGAACCATATGGCTTATCGGTAAAAACAGCCTTACCATTAGCTTTAGACTTAACCTTTTTGCGAGACACATGCTGAAAAGTATTAATATTAAGTCTAGTCTCAATAGGTGGGGTAGGCAAAAGGGCAGGCAAGGTAGATTGTTCAAAAGTAGTCACACTTGATAAACAACGACTACAATTAACATTAAGAAGGTCAACGCTGGTTTTATTCTGCAATATGAGTTGAGTAGATGCAAAATCTTTCTTGGTTACCTCAAACTCAACTAAAAGGGATTTATATCTGTTTTCACCTTCATGATTAGCTTTCTCCAGATCTGTAATTCTACACAACAAGTCAAGTTTTTCTTGTTCGAATAATTTAGAAATAGAAATTGAATCATCTGTAGCAGAAAGAATTTGTTTTCCAAGAGTCTCAACTTTATCCTACAAAGTAAGATTAACCTTATCCAATTTTTCAACTTTGGATTCATAAACTTCCCCTTGAAGCATATAGTTTTCTGCACAATATCTGAGTCGTTGTTCTAGAGAATCAACCTTAGTCCGCAAAACACCATTATCTTCAAAACAAAAATTATCAGAAATTGTAGACAAATTACAATTTGTTTTATTGAACTTTTCCTGCAAATCAATATTAGTTTTTGTAACCTTTCACATTCTTTTGCAGAAAGCCTGTAAAGAAGAGCCCAATCACTATTGCTAACAATAAACAAACATCCTTTTCAAAATCAGATTTTAGTTTTGTGGATTTAGACGATTTAGCAATAAAATTATTATGACCAGACTCATGAACCATTATTGCACTCATAGGATCTACGCGTGAGCCATTACGCTCCATAACAAGCGCCCTACGACTGATACCAATTGAAAAACCAATATATGCAATATAATAATAATAAGGCAAACAATAATAAAGAAGTAAACAAGTAAAGAACACACGATTTTTAACATGGTAAAACCCAATATGGGAAAGGTCCACGGTTGTCCTCGCGACAACAAATAAATCCACTAGATGAAAAGAGATGTACAAACCTATCAACTACTTGCAATCACTACGAGTTGACACTACTGGTTATCTCTAACACCTTGACTTCACCAGAGTACCTTGATGTACGCACAAGACACTCTACTTTTTGATGAACACACAAGAAGACTCGAAGCCGATCTCAATAATTATTCAATAAGGAAGAAGAAGATGAATGGGGAAGAAGAAGATGAGTTCAATCACTAAAACAACCTAAACCAAAACCTAAACAAACTCCAAGACTACAGATGAATTGGACGGCCAAAGAACTGAGTTGTTCTTTGGTAGAGAAACCCTATATATAGTTAGGGTTTGAAAACACATAAAATGGGCCGGATAAAACAGATTTTACATTAGACGTACGTACGTCAAAACAGCGTACGTACGTCAGTTTACTGCCTGTTTGGACGTACGTACGTCCGAACTAGGTACGTACGTCCTAAACCAAAAACTTGACTTTGACAAAAGGACGCAAGACACGGACTCGGGGTGACGCGCGTACAACTAGGTTTTTCCTAACAATGAACTCAAGGCGAGATAACCGAGACATCCAATGTCACAAAATTAATGTCAAATAACCGAGTGCCGGTTTCAAGATTATGGTTCATCTGAGATTACTATGGTTTTTTTATTGTTTTAATGATTTTTATTTAATTTTGAAATTCCTGTGGTGGTGGTCGTGATTGTGATGATTATAAAAAATTCCTCGAACTGACTACTGAATGCTTAAAATTCATATAGAATATGAGCATTCACCACCCATCACCAATTTCCATTTCTTCGACATTTTTGTCCAATTTTGTAATGGTTTAATTATTTTTTTTTTTTTTTTTTTTGCTCTTGGTTATACTTTTGTTATAATTTCAGAAAATCAGATGTATAGTAAAATGATGTTTGATGTATTTGGTTTATATCCCCAGCCTACAGTTTAGGCTAATTGATTGTATTTTTTAAAACTAAATGCTTTTTTGAATCGATCAGGCTTAAGTTGTTTAAATGTACATAAGCATTTGAGAAAACACTAATACCAAACTAAACACTAACAAGATATAATTTAACCCTAAACTAAACACTAATACCAAAGCAAGCTAGAGTTACTACCCTTCATTTCATAGTAGTATATCTATATCTCCATTCCCTGAACCCTCCCCACTTTAAGTTGAATACATGTGCCTAGCTATATTCCAAACTGGACGAATCCAGTAAAAGGACTTCCATCTCCTTGAGCTTTTTCAGTCTGCTCATGAGCAGAGTTTTCGCCAGCTGCATCCGTCTTCCCATGACCTTGATCAGTAGCTAGATATCTTGACATCATTCTTGCTTGACAAAGCTTCTTCCTTTCCTTTGGCATACCGCTCGTTTGCACTCATAATTTCTTCCAGGGAATTCTGCTGTGCTTGTACGTGCTCTATACTTCCCGATATCCTCAAGAGTATGAAAATGTTCACCCCTTTGTGCTTGAGTTTCTTCATTCTTACCTTGTCCTTCTTTGCCCCTAGTTTCTAATGAATGTGTTTCCTTGGCTTGCCAGTCCTTCAGTTGGTTGAGCAAGTTTCAAAATAAGTGGATCTTGATCATATTGGGTTTCTTTCTTTACAGCTGAATCTCTCATGTTAACTTGTTTAGAAGCCATGGTTATTGAAACTTTGAAAGTAGATTGATACCAAAACAAGCTAGGGTAAGAATGTAAGATGGTTTTAATCTAGTAGTAAGTTTCGCCACATTCCCACCTTTAGATTCAAGGTCGGATATCTGTTCTTATATAGGGCTACGTGCACACATTCTAAAATGCTTTGTTACATAAGCAGTTTACACCCTTAACACTTGGCACTCATATGATATGATGACATGAAATTCTTTATCAGGAGACTGCAAGAAGCTTGATCAATGTGATGATGGCATAACAAACAAGTGGAATGTTTATATCCTTAACACTTGGCACCTAAGGTATCATTTCTATCAGAATTTTGGGCCGAAGGCCAACATAGGTAGCTTTATTGGGCCCAAGTACAAAGCTAAACTTTAGTTAGGATTTTACAATTGTGTACGTACAATTTTTTTTTTTTTTTTTTTTATTTATAAAAATGAGTTCAAAAACTCAAAAACTCGGCTCGCTCAAAATCTTATTGGGTTGAGTTTAATCAAAAACTCGAAAGTCAACTCGGTGAGTCATGAGTATGCTAACACTTAAATATATGCTAGTCTCATACATATATTTAGTCCATATTAATGCCAAGAAATGGTTTTGGTAGGTGATTTTAGTTTTTAGGCTTTTCTTTTAACAAAAATGGAATTACTACTATGCATGTATTATCCAATACACACTAAAGTAAAATTGTAACTATATTCTGTGATTTGACTAGAACTAACTCGGCCCAACTCGGCTGAGTTTCTCGTTCAACTCGGCGAGTTATGACTACTGGGTAATGTGAACGAGTCTACCCAATTTTCAGTTGAGTCGAGTCAACTCGGCCGAGTTCCAACTCAACCCGACGAGATTTTGAACCCTGTAAAAAATAGAAAGGATACAAAGTGTAAGCACATGTCACATGAGGAAAATCTGAAGTAAACAGACGAAGGAGTCTCTTTCTCTTTTATTCCAGATTTTTCTGGGGAGATGATCCAAGTGTTTGTAAACTGCATTACTTCTTTTGGGCTACTGCTTGTAAGCCAATCCATGCAGATGGTCTGGGCATCCGCGACCTCAAAATTCATAATCAAGTTCTTCTAGGTAAGCAAGCTTGGGTTCTCATCAACCAATCTTCTCTATGGGCTCGAGTTATGAAGAAGAAGTATTTTTCCAACTCAAGTTTTATGTTATCTATGTGTCCACAATCAGCTTCAAAGATGTGGAAAACCTTTTCTAATCTTAACGATATTATGCATTTGGGTCTACAATGGGAAGTGGCTAATGGTGAAGCTATTAATGCTTTGAATGACCCATGGATTACTGGAAATCCTTGTCCATTACCGCCGATTGCGCCTCCTGTCAACTGTACCATCCAATTGGTTTCTGAATTATTATTACCAGGTCAAAAGGTATGGAATTATAATCTTATTATGCAGCTTTGGCCACCTGATTATGTGTCAAGGATTTTATCTCTTCCAATTTCTTCTGCACCACAACTCTATGTTTTAGGCTCTTAGTAAATCTTTACTGGGAATTATTCAGTGAGTTCCACCTACAAGTTTCTCTCTCACCAGACATATCCATCTCATAGAGTTCGTGATCCGAGCTACAAGTTTCTCTGGAATGTCAAGTTGCCTCAGAAAGTTAAATACTTCCTCTGGCAATGTGTTGCACAGGTGTTGCCTACTGCTGATTTTCTGGCTACTAAGTGCTTTCATGTGCCTTCATTATGCACTCTATGCAACAATCATCAGGACTTTGTGTCACATTTTCCTTCAATACCACTTTCCCCATGCAGTTTGGTTCATTGTTGATATGCTTCGTCTTATTGAATCAATCACTAATTTTTCTTCTTGGAAAGATTGGATGCTCAAATTCAAGACTGTAATTTTACAATCACATGATGCAACTTCGTGTATCATTCTCTTTGGTGCATGCCTTTGGTTTATTTGGCTGGCGCGTAACAGTTCTCGGTTTCAACTAGACAAGTCACCTCCTTCTCCTTTCTTCACTGCAAGACAAGCTTTTGCTATGGCCCATGGGATGATTAATCCATTGCGAGAGACACGCAACATCCAACAGTCTAAATTGCTCAAAGAGGTGAATATTCATTGGATAACTCCACCAAGTGGTATGATGAAACTGAACTTTGATGGATCATCGTTTGGAAATGCTGGACCTGCTGGAATGGGGTGCGTTATTCGAGATGCTTCAGGTAGTTTTTTCTTGGCTGCAGTTTGTCCTATCCTTCATGCTTCATCTCTCTTTGCTGAGTTTAGTGCTTTTGTGTTGGGATTGAAGATTCTCAGTACACTTCATATCAAGAACGTGGTTATCGAAATAGACTCACAGACTCTTGTGAAACTTCTTGCACATGATGCTTCATTGAGTGCGAGGGAGATTCGAGCTTTACATGTACAAGTTGTGGCTCTTCTCCAGGCTCTTGATTCAGTGGAATTATAGAGAGGCAAATGGTGTGGCCGTGTGGCTGATTGTCTTGCTAAGTAAGCAGCGAACCAAGGTATGGACACAGATTGGCTACAGGTTCCAACATTCCAACGTGCTCATGTACCAAATGACCTTTATAACATGTATTTAGGTTATGTTTCTGTACGAGGAAGACACCCCCAAATTTCTTAGATTCTATTTTGTATACTGACTGTATTAGTGTCTGTATGCCTCGTTTTTAGTAAGTAATTAATAAAGATTAGTTTTTCACCCAAAAAAAAAACTTCCTTATACATCAAAACAAAGTGAAGATTTGGATCTTCTAATAAGAACAATAGATTTCCCCAATCAATAAATTTAATGGAAGAATAACGACAAAGTGAAAAAGAACAAAAAAAAACTTGGTTATTTTTTACCTTCACATAAATCTCAATGAATTCAATTTCATCACCATTTGTGTACGTGAACTCAATGACAGTTTTTATCCATCAAAAATTTTCTCCGTTTGAAACCAGTCAAAGGTCTACTTTGTTAGGCTGTTAAATTTGTATATTTGTGTAAAATATAATATTCTTTTTGAGTTGATTAAAACAGTTGCTTACCATGTTAAGCAACTCATAAAACAATACCTTGTTTAGCATGTTAAACAGTTAAATTTGTATGATTGTGTATAATATCAAGTTGTTTTATGAGTTGCTTAAAACGTACAGTTGCTTAATATATTAAGCAACTCGTAAAACAGTACGTTACTTAGTATATATGTTAAGCAACTCGTAAAACAATATGTTGTTTAACTTATTAAGCAATTAAATTTGTATGTTTGTTTAGAATATCAAGTTCTTTCATAAGATGCTTAATATGTTAAGCAACACATAAAACAATTGCTTAACATGTTAAGCAGCTAATTTTGTATGCATGGGTAGAATATCACGTTCATTTTTGAGTTGCTTAACATGTAACGTGTTAAACAACTCAAAAAAAAATGTTTAATATGTTAAACAATTAAATTTGTATGCTTGAGTGAAATATCAAGTTTAATTTTGAATTGCTTAACATTTTAACATGTTAAGCAGATAAATTTCAATTGATTAACGTATTAAACAACTCTTACATAATCATAATTGCAATGTAACTACTCCTTGTGGAATTGAACTCTAGAAAGAATGCAACGACCCTAAATGCAACATATCTACACCCAACCCAATAAACACTGAAAGGAATGTGGTCTTACACTACCCTAAAAATTGTGATCTTCTTGATCAAGTGTGCTATAGTATTTGGACAACATATGTACATACACATGCTTTATTTAATTAATTATGAGTGTAAAGCATCAATAAAATTATAAAAGCTTTTGGCATTTGAAATAGCATATGCCATAGGAAGCTTAATTTGAACAATTCATCAAGCCTCCTGCCCCTCCTGTCTCATACAAAGCTTTAGAACAATCAACAACAACTCAAAACCACATAGCAGTAATAATAATTTCAATCAATTGCTTGAATTTAACTAGTGATGAATTGATGATTTAGTTACACTACAACATCAATCACTCAAACAGTTGTAATGTTAGCCCATTAAGACATGCAGCAGATTCGCAGGACCATCAGGCTTCACTAGCAGCATTAATTCACTTTTGTGGAGCTGCTTATAGCCATCGATTCTCTCATAGCCAACATTCTCTCATGAAGATCATTCCACACGTTACTTTATTGGTCTCTTGCCTACCTGTAGTCATGAATAACCTGATAGGAACCACAGAAGAAAATTATCAGTACAAAGTCTAACACTAAAGACATAAAAGTATGTCAGAGTGTTATATTCCCAATGTAGGGTGGATCCATTTCCACATAGGCGCCACATATGTACCACAAGGATAAATCTATCTTGCTGACTTAAAGTGAAACCATATAAGGTGGAGAGTTCTCAAGGGAAGGTGGACTCTTTGAGATAGAAAGTTGATTTTAAACAATTCGGACAGCATGTGACATGTAATCCCATTTTTTTGGCCAAAAAATAGGCGAAAAGTTTTAAAACAGTTCAAAAAACTTGAAAATAAATGGCACGACGGCATCTGACATGCCGAGTTCGTTTCTTTTCCACTAAGTAGATTTCAAGCTGGATTCTCCCACCTTGAAATCCACCTGTAGGTTCTCATTTCTGAAAATCCACCTTCCCTTGGGACAATATTTTTAAGAAAAAGGTGGATTTATCGATCCTACTTCTAAAACGTTGCTAAGCAAAGCTTGATTGAGTGCTATACATGGAATAGTTGAGCACAAGACCACACACCTAGTATAAAACGAAATAAAGAACACGCATCATATTACAATGCTTATAATTGTATATAGGTTCTCCGAAACATAGCTGACCAAAATGTTAGCTCCTCGACAGCCTTAATATAGAGACCCGACTTATATACACCACCGATGTTATCCATGCATCGCACAGATCAAATGACTTATCTTAATTCTCTAGGCTGTGTTTGGTTCGAAGGAATTCAGATTCCTGGAAAACATGACTAAAATCCCTAAAAGTTAGGAGAGGAGATCGGAAAGCAGATTCTGGCATATAAGGAAGTTATAGAATTTGGTTTCCATTTCTTAAAAATGGTAACCAGTTTCCATAGGTGATTGGGACAAATATGGTAAGTAAGGATCTCCGATCAGAATCCCTTCTAAGTTGGACTCTTTTTCTCTCCTTTTCTATCACTCTTCCGACTCTCTCTCCTACTATTGTCTGTTCTACCCTCAGCTTTTCTGGAATTTAGATTCCGCGAACCAAACACAACCTATATCTCAACACATGAAGATTTGGCAAAACATATCTCAACACTCAACACTCAACACATGAAGGGGCCCAATAATATAATTCACTATAGCTAGCTAGCTATCCTAAAAATAAGAAAACCCAGTCCAGTATTTGCCAATCCCAATCCTGTACATAGTGATGATATAGACATGTATGATGGCAATATCCAACTTTCATCTAAATCATAAGGTCATAAGAGAGGACATCACTATTCAATAATATGGTTACTATGCATTAATTCTCACATGCTCCATGATGTTCATATACAACTAACCATTTGGCCCATGGTTAGTAACTAACCTTTGGCCCATGTAATGATGCAATGTACTATGTGGGCTTTTAAGTTGGGGTATACATCATCGTAGAATCAACATTGTAATTTCCGGAAATATCTGAGAATATTCCCGATATTTCAGATGACATATTTGTTACTCTTACCACATCCACCTCAACCTTGTCATTTTCGCAACATGTAGGTGACTAAGCGTTGTTCATAGTTGTGGACCACTTATTAATATTGTAAAAGTACATATTTGATCTTTTTAGGTTCATTATTGCACTTAATCATCTTCAATTCAATTAAACGTCGGAGCAAGTTTTATTCAAATGAGACATAACTTTTTTTCTCTCGTGAAATCGGGTATGTGTATTTTATTTTTAGAGATTTTTGGACATATCCCCCATTTGAAAGTCGAAATTTGAGATACCCCATTTGAAAAAGAATTTTGAGATACCCCATTTGAAAAAGAATTTTGAGATACCCCCCATTTCAAGATGTGGTGTTATTATAGCCATCCATCTTAAAACTAACCTACGGTTGTAAATCTCTTATGTTTTTGAAATGGGGGTATCTCAAATTTTTTTTCAAATGGGGTATCTTAAATTTCGACTTTCAAATGGGTGTATATCTAAAAATCTCTTATTTTTATTTTTTTTTCAATCAAAAACAAATTTTATTCATAAAAATTTGAAGAATTACACAAAAGTGGAGGACAAACGCGCTACAATTTTTTTTTTTTTTTATTTTATTTTTTGAATGGAGGCATCTCAAATTTCTCAGTTCAAATAAAGGGGTAAAGTCCAAAAATCTCTTTTATTTATGTGTAATCCAGTTGACCAGCCATTCCTCCTTTGGATTGTTACCTTGGCAAAATTACTTACAAGTTATAAGCTGTTAAGCTTGTTGTCATGCACAAGTTAAAATCAGTTGCAAGCTAAAATCATCCATTTGAGTCCTTTATGCAAGTTCTCTATAAATAGAACAAGTGAGTTCCATTATTTTCCACTTGGTGAGTACAAACTGAATCAAAACTTGACAATTTGAAAGTAGCTAGAGAGATATGGTGAGCATCAAGTGTATATACACAGTTAAGCCTAATCAACAAACCCCAGCTATTAAGATTTGGCTACCTGAAATTGACCAGTATCCACCCACCACTCATGCACCCACTATCTATTTTTATCGTCGGATTGTTGAAAATGGCTCACATTTAACGCCACTTGAAACCTTGAAGAGCTCGCTAAGCTGTGCCTTGGTACATTACTTCCCATTAGCAGGGCGCTTGCAATGGATTGGTGGTGGTCGATTGGAGCTGCATTGTAATGGGATGGGAGTGGAGGTTATAGAAGCTGAATCTGAAAACAAAATTGAGGATTATGGTGACTTTCGCCCCACGACCGAGATAAGGAAGCTTGCACCATATGTGGACTACAGTAAAGATGTTGTGCGCAGCGGAAGCTTATGCACCAATACCCAAGATTGGAATAGTGTATGAATTAAACAAAACAAAAAGAGAAGATGAAACTCCTACTACTATCAAACAAACCCACACAAAACACAAGATTTACGTGGTTCGGCTAATATTGCCTACGTCCACGGACAAACAAATAGAACTTTTACTATTGGAGAAGATAGTACAAAATTCTCAAACAAATGGAGAAACCCTAGGTTTCCTCCCTTCTCAAATCCTCACCAAATCTCTCAAAGAGACAATCACAAATTGAGGATACAAACTCTCTCTCACATCCAAGATCCTCACAACTCTCACAAGGAGACAAACAACAAATATGGATTGAGGATACTAAACCAATCCCTAAGACCTTATATTTATAGCATTTAGGGTGTACAAAACAAATTCCTAATAGGAATACCAAACTTAATCAAATTGGAAGTCATATTCCAATACCAAATTCTAAATCCTTAATATGGACTTAGAAATCCAAATATGAAACTGATTCCCTTATAGAATCGGTTTCCCAACAATTCTCCACCTCGGCGAAGATTCAATAAATCTAAGCCGACACCAAGAATATACCAAGTCCCAAACTCCCACACATGTCCCGAAGGACCAAAAAACGGCTGCACCACCTCATGGTTGCCTACGTACCCTTCTCCTAAGGGATCAAACCTTCGTAGTTCACTTCAATGACATCTATACGATGCCCACCATACCCCGAAGGGTCAAATTCCCACAAGGGGCCAAATCAAAACCAAATGCCCACCAATGCCCTATAGGGCTCACAAACAACTTCAACACAATGGGGTCCAAGCTACCAAATACCATCTCCACCTCAACAAAGTTCTCCATCGAAGATGATCCAATGCCCCGAAAAACTAACCTCTCAAGAGTTTTTCCTATGAAGTTCAACCAAGTGGGGTACAAATTCAAATCACTATGCATAGATTTACCAAATACGTCTTCCTTACTAAGCGCCAACCAAACATCACATGAGAGATTACCAACAATAGGAAGTACGTACACAAAACCCCCAAACAAAAGTTTCACGGCTTCAATAAGGTTCTTGGGCGATAACCTTGCTACTAACAATGGTGGCTTCAACTTTCTTCTTTGCCGTGTCACCTAACAAACCAATCAAATGTGGAGCGACATCAATCTCCACCCGAACAAATGACGCTTCAACAAAATGCCTACCAACTATGCATGCCTTGCCACCCGCAAACAAATCTGTCTTCACTTGCATAGTACCATCAACGGCATGCCCCATATTACTATGCAATTCCTTGGTAGAATCGACAGACAAATCAACAACTGAACTATGCAAACCACATGTAATTGCACTTCCTTTCAAGTAGTACAACTTACCCTTTCTAATGCCTTTCATAACAACTCGTGCACCTACAACAACTTTTAGAGCTCCACCAATACATGTAATTTTCATACCATCGGACTCTAAAACACCCAATGAGATTTGATTCGTAGTCAACTCTGGTACATACCAAACATCTTCTAACTTTCGAGTGCATCCATCTTCCAACTTCAATCGAACTGTACCTATCCCAAAAGTTTTGCAAGTATGATCATTACCAAGCAAAACACAAGCATCTAGCTCCTGAAAGCTATCAAACAACTCCCTATTGGGACACATATGATAGGAACAACCCGAATCCAGAATCCACTCATTAGTAGAATGACTAACTGAAGATGAAGCCAACAACGAAACACCAACACATGAATCCTCATCTCTTCGATGTACACGAACAATCTTCTTCTGCAACTTTGGACAATTAACTTTCCAATGTCCCCAACAATGACAATAGGCACATTCATTCTTTGCAAGAGTTCTTCGACTTCTCAATTTACATTGAGAACCAACCAATCTACCAATACTATCATCAACCACATAGAGCCGGTCCTCTGTATTTTTCAAAGTGTACTTGTCTTCCAACTTGGACAACATAACCATTACAATGGTTTCCAATTTGACAATGTACCACAAATCTTCTACCAAACAATACCGGACAAATTCACAAGCCTTTAAATTTAGAGTTAACCATTCATCATCATTCATATTTCTCGATTTATCATCAAGAACATCCACATAGCCATTAATGGCTAACCAATCTTGTACCTCCGTCTTCCACATAGCAAAGTCGAGGTTACCATCAAATTTATGAATGTCAACATCTAACAACAAGGTTTGATCAAACAAACTATCAACCTCCTTTCCAAATTCACTCGAATCCGAAATATGATCCGACATGATACCAATCAATTTCATACACCAGCAAACCAAACAAACAAACGAAACCAAAGAAGTTCACCAAGTACCACAAGAAAAAATCCAAGATTGGATTTTTAACAAAATTGAGAAAACAAAACCGTCAACTTCAAAGAATTACTGGGAACAAAATACTTTGAAACAGAAAACGTACCATACACCGTTGGAAAGCCTGAAGAGTCTTCTTTCCAACCCAAAAAACGGATCAACGTTTCGATATCCGAGAACAAAGTTATGGCCGTTTTACCACAGAGTATCGAATCTGGACAGATTCCTCAAAACCCTTTAACCAATGTTCTGCAATCCCTCTTTAACCCAAGGAACTAACCTTCGGCTTTGATACCACTTGTTGTGCGCAGCGGAAGCTTATGCACCAATACCCAAGATTGGAATAGTGTATGAATTAAACAAAACAAAAAGAGAAGATGAAACTCCTACTACTATCAAACAAACCCACACAAAACACAAGATTTACGTGGTTCGGCTAATATTGCCTACGTCCACGGACAAACAAATAGAACTTTTACTATTGGAGAAGATAGTACAAAATTCTCAAACAAATGGAGAAACCCTAGGTTTCCTCCCTTCTCAAATCCTCACCAAATCTCTCAAAGAGACAATCACAAATTGAGGATACAAACTCTCTCTCACATCCAAGATCCTCACAACTCTCACAAGGAGACAAACAACAAATATGGATTGAGGATACTAAACCAATCCCTAAGACCTTATATTTATAGCATTTAGGGTGTACAAAACAAATTCCTAATAGGAATACCAAACTTAATCAAATTGGAAGTCATATTCCAATACCAAATTCTAAATCCTTAATATGGACTTAGAAATCCAAATATGAAACTGATTCCCTTATAGAATCGGTTTCCCAACAAAAGATATCAGTGAGTGGCCATTGGTGTTAGTTCAACTCACAAAGTTCAAGTGTGGTGGCATTAGTATTGGCATGGCAGTTTCTCATATAGTTGTAGATGGAAAAGGTGCACTTGCGTTCATTAGCACATGGGCAAATATCGCTCGGGGTCATCAAGGCAAAGTTGTTATTCAGCCTTTCCATGATCGAACGGTTTTTTATAAAGGTGATCCTACTGCAAAACCACGCTTCGATCATGTTGAGTTCAAAGCTTCACCAACCCTAATTGGCAGCAGTGAGATGGAAGAAAGGCAGAAAGAAACAACAGTTACCATGTTGAAACTTACGAAAGCTCAAGTTGCAAAATTGCAGCAAAAGGCAAATGAAGGCAGAACTCCAGAAGATTTAAGGCGTGCCTACACTAGGTATGAGGCCATCGCAGGTCATATCTGGATATGTGCTTCCAGGGCTCGTAGACTACAAGCTGAGCAGCTAACAAATGCAAGAATTGCAGTAGATTGCCGTAACCGTGTACAACCATCTTTGCCAGCAGGTTACTATGGCAATGCTATTATGGTAGCCGCAGCAACCGCCAAAGTAGGTGAGTTGCTAATGGGAAGTCCATTAGGACTAGACTATGCTTGTCGAAAGATTAGACACGCACAAGAGATGATATCTCAAGATTACTTAAAATCTGCAATGGATTTCTTGGCAAGTGAACCAGATATGACTTCATTTAGGACTGGATATCACACACTTGGATGTACACAAGGAATTATTTTCCAAGGATGTCCAAATTTAGCATTAACAAGTTGGTTCGGCCTACCAATTTACGATGCAGATTTTGGATGGGGCTAGCCCATTTACATGGGACCTGCAGCTTTAGGTACTGATGGAAAATCTTTTATAATTCCTGGTGATGGAGATGGATCCGCTACAATTGCTATTCGTCTCCAGGTTACTCATATGGATAACTTCGAGAAGTTATTTTATGAAGCAATCTAAGCGCGTAAATTTAAATTATGGTCTTGCTTCCCTATATGTCAAGTATATATTCAATGGCTTCTAATAAACAAAGCTAGGATCTTAATATATTCATGTTTGTGTTAATCTTTTTATAGAAACCTTTTCGTGGAATCACAATTTCGTTTTACTCGAAAAAAACGAGAAAGTTATTGAAAAATAAATGTATGTTGTACTTTTTATATGTGAGACCAACAAAAATTGCCATGTGTACGTCTATATATAAATTTGGTTGAGTTACCTATTTCAAATCACACTAGGGTTTCACTGCACTCATACGTGGTAGTGTTTTATTGGTCCTATAGGTTCCACATAAAAAGCACAACAGATAAAATTCTTTGAAAGTTCATGTGATGGATCGGAGGGAATATACGAAACTGGTCACGATGTTTGTTAGATTATGTGGCATTGTGGATGGATGAGTAGTAAATGTAGAGGTGTCTTTGAAAAACAAATGTGATGAAAAACTTAGAAGTTCCAACTACAAACCCTAAAAAACCATATTTTTCTAATGAAATGAAGGTGCTACCATTGAGCCACAGGCTCATTCGTGAAGACGACTAGCCATTTATTCAATACAATGCATGGGCCTTGAGGTTGCGGACCATTTAAGTGTCTTTAAGTTGTGGTCCACTTAAGAATATTGTAAATATACAAAATTGACCTTTATAAAATTGAAATTAAACTCAATTGTCTTCAATTAGGCTATCAATTAGAAGAGAGAAATTTTGTTATGGGCAGGTTCTCTAATTCTATAGAGTATAGATGTGTCATGTGCAGTCGAACTCTTAACATGGAATCAATGTTCATGTTGACATTATTGCGTTGGGCCACAATTATATACAATAGTGACACGGGCCTGGCCAAAATGTTTAGCTATTATTCGGTACATTTTTGGTATGGTGTATTACGGTATATTTGCTTGTACACCACACAATCTTCCACGTGGACTCAAGTGGAAACTTGCTACCGGTTAGTCTAAAGTCAACAAAAATTTGTTCTTATTGTTTCTTGAATTTTGTCATCCATATAGTAATTTTGTCATCCATATAGCAATTTTGTCATCCATACAGCTGCTTGTCATCCATATAGCAATTTTGTCATCCATACAGCTGCTTGTCATCCATATAGCAATTTTGTCATCCATACAGCTGTCACATGTATGTTTGACTGAAAAACTAAAAGAAACAATAAAAATTGCATAACCGGTTACTAAGTTGTCCTAGTCACATTGTGTGGACGAAAATGCTGCTCGCACTGTAATGTACTGAGTTAAAATGTATTGGTTGATAACAAGTGGGCTGGGTATCAATTTATTTTTACTGTTTGGTTGAAACTAACCAGTATGTTCTGTAAGTACAGAATTATTAACATACTAGTGTCTTAGCCGGTGCTACGCACCGATTATTTTTAATTTATCCATTTTCGATTATCATTCAAATTTTAAGTTATTAATTTTATTAAATATTATAAATTATATTAATTTATTAAATCTTATGAAATAATTATTTCTTAAGTAAATTTGGGTAGTTTTTTTTAATATTTTATAAGAATTCATATTCTTTTAATTTAATTATTATTTTTTAATTATTGGACATTTTGCTTATAAATAAAAATTCAGTCGATAAATAAAAATATGTTAAATTACGATAAAACTATTATTTAAAGGATATTATGTATATTTACTAAAAAACCATGACTAAAGGGTATTTTAGTCAGAATAAGGTGACTAAATTCTAAAGCTCAATTCTCATTAACCGGGATTTACCCCTGAATTATATTCAGGTTTATAATAGTAGTATAGATTTGCAATAGGATTTACTTAGATTAACTGAATAGAAAATATTACAAACAGGATTTACGTGATTATATTAGAGAAAATTGAACTGTGTATCAGTGTATGTTAAGAACAAATGAGATTTTCACCAGTGTTTTATTAGCTCGAATTTTATTGGGACAACTAGTACTTTTGATAGTCATTGTAAATACAAGAAAAAAGTGTAAGTGAAAGGAGTGGCGAGGAAGATGATCGGAGAAGTGGAGAGGAAGCAGTTTTATCTGAGAGTGACCAGGTCCTAAAATCAAGTCGGGTCAATTAATGAGCTTGCGTTACAAAGTGATTGTGAAAGATATTGTAATTAAGGAGGATGAATGTGAAAACAAAAATGAGCTCGTGTTGAGGTCGAGAAAAATAAGCCCCAAATCAATTGAGCTCGAGTAAAAAGTGTTGCAAGTCGATTGATTTCAAATGTGAATAGAATTCAAGTCGGATCATAGTTTATTTTGGTGAGCTCGAGTAAAAAGGCGTCCACCTCGTTTGATGTTGATGGGTTATTTTAAAAAAAAATGAATTCAAAGTTGTCGTTAAGTGAGCTCGAGGGAGCTCGAATATATGGGTATATACATAGCCCATTTTTCATTCAAATTGAAGTGGGCGTGGTGGAATGTAGTGCAACGAGCAACTTCAATTTGGATGAATATATTATTTCTTTTTCAAAGGTTGAGTGACGCCGTACCAAAAGGTGATTAATGAACCGAAATCAAATATTTTTATTCCCTATAGAATAATGTTAAACTAATTGCTAGAAAAGTATACAAGTAAGCTACGTGTGTCAATCCATTACTCGTAATTGGGTAACTTAACTGACGAATATGAATCAATAATGATGTCGTTTATAAAAAGTGAATAATGTTGAGTTTTATTTAATTTAGAAAATATTTAAATAAACTTATAATATAAATTTGAATTAAACTGTACTAAAAAAACAAGTAAATTAAGGTTTGTGAATATGAGATTGAATTAGGGTTTAAGTTCGCCATTCTAGACAAGCTTCAAACTTTATGAATGTTCATTGTTTTATATGACTCCAATTAATTCTATCTCTAGCAATCTACATGGTAGTGAATTGCCTTCTTTTCTGCCTAGATAATTCACTAACATTAAGCTACTACTAACGTCTTTGCGGAGAATTCTTTTAATAGAACTTAGGAGCCTCAAAACATATAATAATAACTTATAACCTCTCATTATAGATACACGTCAAAGGAAGTAAAATTGTCCATCTTTCCTAAAGATATAATATTGATTAATTTCTTTCTCTCGAATAGTAAACTAACTAATTGAAGTACATGAGGCAGGGAAAAGTCTCACACATGTAAAAAGATCTCTCTTTTTATATTAATAGTGAAAAAGAATTAATGAACAAAAATTATTTTAAGGTGATCAATCCTACTTACCTCGAAGGTTAGTTTCACCCCATGGAATGATTAGTTGAACATGATGATTGATGGAGAAGCTAGATGATGATGTAAAGAAAAGTAAAGACATGATTATATTAGAATATGGAAAGATAAATTGCATTAAAGCTTAAGAACATTCATAAACATAAAGAAACTTCTTCTACTAAAACTAAGGTTTGGTATTTGGTTTGTGGGTGCAAAAGCATGCCTCCAAAACGTGAAGATCTTAGCTTATTTACATCAAGACTTTGATTTCTAATAAAACTCTAAAAAGAGGTGAAAAAACTTGGAAAACAAGTTTACGGCATTTCAGCAGACTTTTTGAGTTTGGGTTTTCACAGGACAACTTCACTAATCTTCTAAAATATTTTCACAAAATTTCAGCCCATTCGGAGAGTTGACATTTGGTCAACTCGCTTGGAGCCATCATGTTTGCATTGACTGCTCGCCCGGAGCCAGTTCCTGGCTCTTGAAAACTCCAGTCTGTTGAAACTTTGACAATTTATTTAGTTGCTTTCTACATCTCCAAACTGAGATTTTCTTTGACATTCTTGAAGTTAACATTGTGATCTTTTCAACGGTACCTTCTCAGATCTTCAATTGGAGTTCTCTAACATAGGTTTCCGTGAGCTCAAAAATATCATCTTTTGGCCAATTAATCTACTATTTTCTTTCCTTCCTTTTGACTTTATTGATGATATAAACTTATAATGAAGTAAAACTAACAAAACCACACAGATCATATCACTTTATAAAATAACTTAAGATAAATGTATATGATTTAAGGGTATAAATATACACTTTTTTGGCACTTATCATTGAGCTTTATTGATATTTTGTAGTTAGATTTATTCACTTTGTTCTGGCCTTTGTTGGCCTTAAATGTATACAATTTAAGGGTATAAAACCCAACATCAACCTCGCTTAGCTTGCTAACCAAGAAAATTAATAATATATATGCTTAAAAAGTATTATTAAGATAATTTGCAAGTGTGATTCACAAATGTCATCTGCTTGATTTTATTTGACATGTTACAGTGGTTTAGATACAGGGGGTTTTTATTTTTTTTTAATGGAAAAAAAAAAAAATGTTTTGTCTTGTATGTAGTTCTCATCAGCCATTTGGGGATAAAAGTTGGTGGGTTAAATATAACAAAACTGGTTGGACTTTATTTTAATTGATGTTTTCTTATAATTATAAAAATGGAAAAAAAATAAAATAAAAAATAAGACCATAGTGGTTGGAGATGGTCTAACAAACGATGTTAGTGGCTCGTGAGATCTTATATACATATGTACTTTTCCAAAGTTCTGCGCTCCAACACAATTATTTATGCATAAAATACAACGCTCATAAAATTTGTATGGTTTAGTAGTTGTGTAGAGCAACTGCAGTCATCGGATAGTGTGGGATTTTAACATCCTGACACTACTCCTACCCCAACACGTTTAACTCCGGAATTCTTTAGAGCCAAGTGAATGCAAAAGGCATCGGTGATAGTATATGACGGATGTATGCCTATATTCAAATGTCAGGACATACCCCCTCTTACAGGTCAAATGAACCACCCTCTTGGTAAACCACCTGCGGACTCGGGGTGTTACAATCCCACCACCATAAGAAAGAGTCGTCTTCGGGTTTGGAATATACATCCCCAGATCTCCGACGTTCCTTGTCCTCGCGGGACAAGTACCTGATGTAACCATCACCCCATATTCTAGGCTAGGCGCTTTTCCAGCATACTCTCCACCCTCGACAGGTGAACCGTTGTCGGCTCTGATACCATATGTAGAAACCCGACCTATATACACCATACATACTGCTCCACTTAGCGATGCGATTGTCCGACAGTGTGGGGTTTTCACGGACAGCAGTCTGCTTTACAGGAAGTCACCTATCCTGAAACTACTCCCACCCAAGTACGTTTAACTCTGGAATTCTTTCGAACTCTGAAGCCAAGTGAACCCTAAAAGTCTTGGTAAAAATATATGACAGATGTATACGTATTCCAATGTTAGGTCATACCCCCTTTTAAGTGCCATAGAACCCACCGTCTTAGCAAACCACCTGCCGACCCGGGGTGTTATAAGTTGTTACCACATGTGATATTTATATTGCATTATAAGTTCTGACTTGTGAGATCTGAATAAGTTTTCTTACATAGAGTTTCAAGGAAAACAGCATACCCTCAGCTCATGATTCATGGGTAGATAGACATTTTGAATACTGAGCCACATCTTTACTACTTTAGAAGAGAGCAGGCGTTGGCAATAGTAACTTTTGGTTCGACTGTGGTACAGCCTATAATATTCTAACACGTGTCCAAGTTATTTTTAATTTAACTTTATTTTATACAAGTGGTCCCCACTTCCTGTAAACTGTTTTTGTTGACTTTAACATGGACCTGGACATAATAAAACCTAGGTCCAACTCCTAAAAGTTAACACTTATAATATAACCCACCCAACTAGATACTGTGGAGGCTGAAGCCCAACAGTTAAAGCCCATACAAAAAAAAAAACCAAGGTCCAACTGCTTCTAAATTTATTTTTGTCACCCACAGCCTGTGCGTGCACATTCACATAGTAAATTAGAAACAATTGTACTACGTACTGCTACATTCCTGTTCATTATAGTTTAATACACCAAACATGTATATATATAAAAAAGATGCTAAGGGTTTGCAATATTACAGAATAATACAGGGACTGGAAGCTTTTATGTGCTGTGATATCTCAAACACCACAGTAAGTCTTCAAAGCAGATTCGCAACTCTGACCCTCAGCTGTAAAGAAAAAGCTCATAAACTCAGAATGATCAAATGGCTTAAAGAGCAATGGGTGTTCTTCATCTAGTAGCTCCTCTGGTGTCTTCAAAATGTACCCTGCCTTTGGATTTGAAAACAACCCTGTTGAGTATCTAGTTTTTTCTCCAGTCATCATAACACGGTGATTAGGACAATGTATTCTACCATTAGTCCAAGCCTGAAAAAATCAAACGATAAAAGTTAAATTAGTAAAAGTATTTCCCAAATGTACATCAGTAAATTACATACATACAAATTCTAGTAATGCAAATGTACACAAGTAATTGATGTATAACTAGGGAACGTGTAGCTTACAAAGAAAGCATCACCAATCACGACGATGAATGAGTTGGGCGAAATTTTGGCGTCAATCCAAGTGCCATCTTTACTTTGGACTTCTAATCCATTTACTTGATTTTGAGATAGTATTGTCACTGTGCTTTTATCAGTATGAGGAGTTAGGCCTACCTTAGTGTCACTCGTCTTTGGTCCTTCATACTTCATAACTCGCATATGGTAGTTCGTAGATTCAATATGTTCTTCGTAGTACTTCTCAACACCCAAGCTCTCTAAAACCATCCTCCTGACAATTTGATCCAACTCCGACATTTGCTGTGCGAAGGAGGTTATGGTTTTGCTGATCAACAAAAACGAATAGGCTGACATACATTAGACAAATAAATAAATAAAAAATGAAGGAACGATATCAGGAGGTGGTACGAATTGTGACTATACCAGAAGTTAGCATTCCCTTTTTTCAGGCCACATGATGCTTGCAAGGCTTTCTACATTCTCAGTGTTTATGGCATCATTGATGCCCATACTTTCATACAGAGGAACACTGGGGTATTGCCCTATGTAACCATGGCCAGCAGGATTTGTGGACTTGCTTTTCAACTTGGTAGATAAAGGCAGATCAAATAGCTCTTCTAGTGAACTATATACTGCTTTATGGAGATCTGTGGGGACTTTGTCATAGATAGCCTCAAAGCAACCATATTCTTCTAGTGCAACTTTAACCTGCAACTTCACCGAGTCCCATTCATGAGTACCAGTTTTCAACACTGTCTTCGAGAAATCTACAGTAGGAAGTCTAAGACGAGGTTTGGAATCCATTAGTGTTCTTGAAAAGCTTACTAGCTAGAATGAGTTTAGAAAGCTATGATGAAAAATAATTCTTGTGCTTGGACGATATTTATAGTTCAAGAGCTATGAAGAATTATGAAGGATGAAAGGATAACTGTGGATGGTGGCATGTAGATATACGATGGCCGATTTTAATTTTTTTTTTTTTTTTTTTTTTTTTTTGTATGTAATATATTTCAAATAAGTTGGTAGAAATGAGAGGAGAGCACTGGATAGAGTAGTTATCACCCCCATTTGGATAAATTCCAATCCAAATAGGTTTTGTGAATACTAAAATTTTTACAAATAGAGTTTGACACGGTTTCCATGCATATATTAACGGAGAGCAACTTATTCCTACTTTTATCTTCTGCTTTTCCAATCTCTTTTCGGGTTTACACTTTTGAACAAATAATCTACAATATCTCTCTCTTTAAAATAAGAAATGCCTCTCTCTTTAAAATAAGAAATGCGTAATGTTCTCAAATGGAGTTTCCAAGTAACATGACAAATCCGCCATTTCTAATAGAGTTATAGGGTCGATCGAAAAGTATGACATGTTTCCAAGTTGGGTCAACATGCAAGGACGCAATTTAGAGTCGTGTTTGCCTTTGTTGCGTGGTTTATTAACATAATTAGAAATCATGTTTTCATCAAACTCAGATCCATCATCAGAATTATCCAAAATTTAATACTGGGTAATTTTTCGAAAAAGCACAAGATTACGGTGGCATACCCCAAACCGGCACGGAAATGGGCAAATATACCCTCTTAGGCACGGAGTTGTACTTTTCACAATTTTGCTTCTAAAAATACATTTTTTTGTCTTTTCTTCATTTTTACATACCTTTTGATTTAGAAGTCGGATATGAACATTCTTTATGTGGTCGAAAAGATTTAAAGAAGATCTATTCAACAAGATCCCACATGACTACTAAATTCTAAATTTTAAAAAATTATTATTTCGTAATTTTACTAGAAATTGGAATGTATAGTTATGTATATTTGGGTGTGAAAATCTATCGTTTGATTTGTCCACTTTATCGTGCTTCTAATTGAAACCAACATGTTGAGTTTTTTTGTTTTTTGTTATTTTATAAAGGTAAAATTATCTTTAATATCAACAATAGTTGCAGATTGTACTGGTCAGTGTGCGCACACTGCATCACCAGTTTGGATCGCAGTAGAAACATACAGACTCAGAATTACAGACATGCCTTGTACAGTACAGGACTACTGCAGAAAACTGCTAACATCTGAATGTTTCTTCTTGCCAGAGACCATATTCCATGTAATAGTTCAGTACCCCTTGCTGCAGAGCACCAACCATGCCTCAGTCCTCACTAACCTCCAGCCATAAAGTAAATCAGTGAAACGGAATTTCTGTCGCAATTCCATGGCCCTGCCGCTGATATTCATCTAGCTCCACAGAGTGGGTTTTATAACCTACTGCACTTTGTCAAAGGACACCTCCCCATGTCTAAAATGACTTCATTGCGCATTTTCCAGGTTACCAACATTACTGTGTATGGCAGAACTTCCCATACAGGTTAACCTCCCTACTGTTGAACTCTGGCCAGTTTTTCAGTAACACTGCAGCAGATTCCCAGCTGTTGATAACCTGCCCTACCTTCCCTTTGACTGCCACCAGATCATCGCAGATGGCCTGGTAAACCTGCCCCATTCCATGTAATAGCTTAATAAATGTTGAGTTTTTCTTTGTTCATTCGCTTTTCAGATATTAGAGGATATTGACACAGTAACAACAACTATGTATTTTGTCTGACATGTCAGATTCAATTTGAAAATTCTCTGACAATGATCCAAAACTGTCTGACAATAGTCTTTATATTAGAGGATATTGACACAGTTCACAGTATACGATATGATTAAGAACAATACCAATTCAGTTAGATTTTTATGCTTAGCCCAAAGCATTTTGCAGGTCATTTATCATTGGACAAACCAAAGTGGATTGACCTGACCAGGCACATAAAAGTAGGTCCAACGACCAACAGGCCCAGAATTTAGAATGGGGCAAGTATGGAAAGTGAGAATTGAGAAAGCGATTATGCATGCATGTTTAGAAGTTGTGAGCCAAAACAAGCAATGCACAAAACATGGTCAGTAAAAATGAGCTTCCCAGCATAAGTTGTGTGAAATTGGCATATAAATACACAGTTATCGGTTTGGGTCGTAGATTTAGCTTTAATAGCTTGGTTTATCGAGATTTTAAATGAGTTCATAGTAGAGTTTTCTCTTTTCGTTCCGCTGTTCACTATCGATATTTTGGTTAGTCTTTGTGAAATTAAGTAATTAACTGAAGAAACTATAATGTACATGAGTTTTAACATGCTAGTGAGATAGTAGAGGAAATTGACATTGTGCTAAAAAAGACTCATCCTCTCCGAGAATAATCAAACAGAAATGTGACGAAGTCATATAAAAGAGATTACAGGGTATTAATATTATAATAGAATAGACAAATAAATTAGAAGGACTTTCTTGATAATTCTCTGATTTCATGCAATTTTATACATAATCTCTATCTTCTCGCGAACGCTTCAATCTTACTTTAATTTAATCTATCCTCATCTCTCATCTCTCATCTCAAGTCTCAACTTTACATCATTCTTAACTCTTTCTCAATGAAAATGGGCTAGAGTTGATCGAGTTGCTTATATCTGCTATAAGAGATTTTTGATCTATTCATTGTCACAGATTTTATTTTTCAATTCATGGGTGCGCACGACACTTTCCAAATACACCAATTCATAAGTTGGGGAAAAAAAAAAGAAATTCAATTCTAGCTGAAATTCCGGCCTTCCAAGTTTCCGAACAGACTCCCAAGTGTACGATAATAACTATAAATTTGTGTATACCATTACAATTATATAAATTAATTTTGGTCTAACAGGGGATTTCGAGTCGATAAAATAAAAAAAAAACCTATGCTCTCATCTATGAACATAATGCTGTGACACACCTGACTTTGTCTGTTAAAAGCTTTGGTGCATGTATGTCCACCCACACACACATTAGCATTGCTCTAACACTGCTAGAAGTAGAACCACCCATAGTTTAAAATTCTGAATCCGGGTGAAATTTTGGATTCAGAAAAAAGGGCATATTCCAACATTCCGACTCTTGAAACAAATATGTCACTTGAAATATCGGGAATATTCTTGGATATCCCCGGAATTTACAATGCTGATTCTCTAAAAACCGATATGTAAGCACCAAACTGTGCCAGGTGGAGCACTGAGAACATAGGAGTCAGATAGGGAGAGCAAACCGTGAAGTACCCAATCGAAACACGGAACATTCTAGAGTATCACGGGTAAAACACGTGATGCCTGGCTGTCAAGCATTTACCCCATAACATGTGATGGAGAATGAAACACGTAGGAGATGGGAGAACCATAGGATGCATAAAGATATCCTACGGTTGAAGGAAGGCGGTGAGTACTGCTATATATATAAGAAAGACATTAGGGTTCGCATAAGGTAACTGTTCATTCTTGCTAAAACCTATTTTCTAAACCTAGCCACTTTACTGAGTTGATCGTTGGCGCTTTATCCACCGGTCATTGTCCGGTGGTCATTGCAGGTACTAGGAGCGAAGTAGCTAAAGATCACAGCGAAGCTCATCAAGAAAAGGGCTTACATTTGGCGCTAGAAAAAGGGCTTGAACCTCCGACCTTGAGAAAAAGGTTGAGGGAAGCAAACAGCGAACGATGGTGACACAAACTAGATTGTCCACATATCCTGAAGGTGCAGCTGGTGGAGGAGCTCCTCAGGTTGGCCATCCTCAACCCCTCCAGGAAGGAGAAGATGAGACAAGCAGGTTGAGGGAAGAAAACTTAAGGCTGAGGGAGCAACTAGGAAGAATGGAGGAGATGGAACGTCAAAACCTCCAGGAGGGAGAGAATGAGGCGGTTAGAAATGAAAACCTACGGAGACCTATGGAAGGAGTAACACCAGGAGAAGGGGAAGGAGGAACAAGGCATCGGATTCCAGGCCTAAGGGTGAATGAAAAAGAAGGATCAGGTGAATCAGGAGTAAGAGCTCGTGAAGGGAATCGAATGGAAGGGGTGAACGATGAAGAGATTCCGGCGGCTGACCCGTACACCAGACTTTTCGATATGATATGCAAGGTCCAAGAGGACATGAGGGTGCAGACTAAAGGAAAAAACATAGAGGTGACTCAAGACTTGGAGAGATTGGGAAAGAGGCCATTAGCTGAAGTATGCTACCGTCATGGTTTCCCAAGTAAGTTTTAACCACCTAAGTTTAATGAGTATGACGGAACAACTGACCCTGTGCAGCACTTGAACAATTTCAAACAAAAGATGGCGGCTTGGGAAGGTAGCCAGTATGACGGGATGTGGTGTCGATTATTTCCTAGCAGTCTGAAGGACAACGCTACAGACTGGTATCTCAGTTTATCACCAGGGAGTGGTCAAGCTTTGCTCAGCTAAGTGAGATGTTTGTGAAACACTATTTTCATCAGAAGAGGCAGGCTGCAGATATAGCATCATTGTTTGATTTGGAACAAGCTCCGAGTGAGTCTTTTAGGAAATTTGTTACTAACTTCAAAAATGAGATTTTGAGAACAGATGGCGGAGTAGATGAAAGAACAGCGATGGTAGCATTTCAGAAAGGCATAAATAAGAAATCTCCGGCATATGACTCAATTGTGTCATCACGGATGGCGACTCTAGATGAGCTTTTTCAGAAGACAGAGAAGTACATCAGACTAGAAGACATAGCATCACGGAGAGCTCTCAAGGTGTTGTCAGCTACCGTTAACACAGTGGCGGAAAAAAGAAAGAAAGGAGAAGCTAGCTCACGAAGTGATACACCACCAATAGATTCCGGCAGCAGGAGAAACAGAGATGGATCGAGAGGTCAGGACAAAAGAGAAAGGAGGGAGGATAGAGATACTTACGAAGGATCAGGGAGATAGAAGTTAAAAATTTCATCTGGACCAACATCATCTGCAGATTTGGGTTACCAAGGGCTATAGTGGCGGATAACGGTGCGCAATTCCGTGGAGATGAGTTGAAGCAGTTTCTGGCAAGTTATAACATAAAGCAACTCTTCGCAACACCATTTCACCCACAAGGAAATGGGCAGGCTGAAGCATCAAACAAAGCCATACCGGAGGTATTGAAAATGAAGCTGGAAGATAGAAAAGAAAAGTGGTTTGAAAATCTTTGGGAAGTGCTATGGGCCTACCGGACAACACCAAGAAGGTCAACAGGGGCAACTCCATTCTCTCTCACCTATGGCATGGAAGCCGTGATCCCACAAGATATGTTGGTGCATACGGCTAGGAGGATGGTAGTCGACCTTGGAAAGAACAACGAGATAATAGAGAGAGAGAGAGAGAGAGAGAGAGAGAGAGAGAGAGAGAGAGAGAGAGAGAGAGAGAGAGAGAGTTGGTCTAAGTAGAAGAGGTCCGGGAGCGCGCCAAGTTCAGGTTGGAGAACTATCACCGACAAGTAGAGAAGGGTTACAGCAAAAAGGTCAAGCCAAGAAGGCTTGTTCCAGGGGATCTCGTGCTAAGAAAGCAGAATCCACCTCCAGCCAAACTAGAGCCAAACTGGGAAGGGCCTTTTGTGGAACGAATGGAGCATACTACTTGACCTACCAAAACGGTACCCCACTTGACAAGCCATGGAGTAGCAGCAATTTAAAGAAATACTATGCCTAAAAGGCAGAGATGTATAGGTTCAACAAGATAGTAGATGTCATTAAAAGAGAATCGCCAAAAACTGAAAGTAGTAACTTGTTAAAGTTTCAATATAGTTTTGTCTGAGACCAGGCCAAAGGTCAGGCAAAATAGAAATCCAACTAAGGTTGGTGAGAGATAACATAAGTGTAGACTTGGCGAGGAATGTCGTTAACTAAATGTTAAAGTCTCTATATGATTATCTCTTCCCAACTGAGTTTGGCTTAGACAATACAGTGGGGTGCCTCTAAGTGAGAAGAGCAATAGTGCTAGTGTATTAATGGGGTCTTCACTACGAGTTCAACGTGACGACGTGAACTGAGGTAGTAGACCTAATGTTAACACACGAGAAAACTTCACCAACAAAGGGGACACGCTATGTAACTTGATTACATAGGTAAGAGTTCCCATAGCGGTTTGAGTTTTAAATGCAAACCGAGAATACACAAGAGAATGGAAAGATGCTAGGAGAAAGAAAGGAACAAGAAAGCCCCAAAGTATTTGGGCTTAAGGGTCCTCGTCACAAAGAAGAAGGTGATTCCATGGATCTTTCTAACGCTCCAGACTTCAGTAACGTCAGGGTACAGTCAGAGCCCCCTTAGAACAGTCATGGGTTCCGTGAAGTAACAATGACAAGTAAGCCTCTCACAGTTCACGGAATTGTATACCGTGAAGACTGTGAGAGATACCTCACCTTTAGGCTAGGCTAAAAGCAAAGGTGGGATGCCTACAGAGGGAGCCCAAATAGATTGGGAAGCGCGAGTAGCTATGGCAGAGGGATTTTGCCTAGCAAGCCGCCAGCAAATCCTCGCAAGTATATTCGTGCCTCACGGTAGAAACTCGTGAGAGATACCTCAACTTTAGGCTAGGCTAAAAGCAAAGATGGGATGCCTACAGAGGGAGCCCAAATAGATTGGGAAGCGCGAGTAGCTATGGCGGAGGGATTTTGCCTAGCAAGCCGCCAGCAAATCCCCGCAAGTATATTCGTGCCTCACGGTAGAAACCCGTGAGAGATACCTCACCTTTAGGCTAGGCTAAAAGCAAAGGTGGGATGCCTACAGAGGGAGCCCAAATAGATTGGGAAGCGCGAGTAGCTATGGCGGAGGGATTTTGCCTAGCAAGCCGCCAGCAAATCCCCGCAAGTATATTCGTGCCTCACGGTAGAAACCTGTGAGAGATACCTCACCTTTAGGCTAGGCTAAAAGCAAAGGTGGGATGCCTACAGAGGGAGCCCAAATAGATTGGGAAGCGCGAATAGCTATGGCAGAGGGATTTTGCCTAGCAAGTCGCCAGCAAATCCCCGCAAGTATATTCGTGTCTCACGGTAGAAACACGTGAGATGCCTCACCTCTAGGCTAGGCGAAAAGCAAAGGTGGGATACCCACAGAGGGAGCCCAAATAGATTGGGAAGCTCGAGTAGCTATGACGGATGGATTTGGCCTAGCAAGCCGCCAGCAAATCCCAGCACGTGAGATGCCTCACCTTTAGGCTAGGCTAAAAGCATAGGTGGGATGCCCATAGAAGGAGCCCCAGATAGATAAGTAACTAGAATACTTAAAGTAATCTCCAGTGATTTGAAAGAAAGCAAAACGAAATGATAGATAATGAGATATCAACACCAGAAGTCTTTATGTGCTATTCTTGGAATTTTGTAGCAAGAATGTTTTTCCAAAAAGAAGGGTGGATTTTTTCTAAACCATCCCAAGATTTACAATGATGCAACCTCAAGAAGTGAGAGTATCATCATGAGCATGTTGTGGTGAGAATACCAGTATAAGAACCATACCGGGACGAGAATTGTACCGTGATGGGGAATGTATGTGAGTGAACAAGTCCACGGTAGTGACAGTACCGTCAACCGTGATGACTTCACCTTGGATTGCCTGAAAGTCAGAATTTCAGTTGGAGGAGTAAGATCACATTCAGAGTGTCTGACAATCTTTTGAACTCAAAGGGCAGATAAGAAAGGGGGGAGTTGGGCTGTTACTCTTTTTTGCTTCTTCTTCTCGGGCGATGTCGGAATAACAGAAGGAGATTCACGAGCTTTTTTTTGTGTCAAGATCTCTTGAAGTGGGATGTTGTCTCCGCCATCATCTTCAGAAGATTCTCTTGGCGCAACAGCACTGGCAGGAGCTTTTCCCTTCCCTTTGGTAGCTCGAGGATGGGGGTTGATGGTAGGAAGCTTGCCCTTTTTGTCCTTTAAATAATCCTTATGGCAGCAGACAGGCAAAACGTGTTCTCCAAGATCGAGGTCTTTCACGAGTGTGGTGCCGTCCCTCTTAGAATTGGTAAGTTCTCGTATGGCGAAATAACCGTCAGGCCCAGAACCTATCAAGGGTTCCCAGGGAGTATCTTCATCGGGCTTGATGGCCTTGTCGTCTCCGCAGACTTTTGAGATAGCAGAAAACAAGAAATGAGAAAGAAGTTAGAAACAGACAAACGAAAAGGATTTTCATCCTAGAAGTGTTGGTATACGAATAAATTAGATAAAGGAAAGAAAAGACCTCCCAGATTAAACCGCCAGTATTTTAATGGATTGGAAATTCCAGGGCCCTTTCCCCCAAAGTTGCCATAGACAATCATAGGAAAGTCAGGCCATTCCTTGTCACTTTCCGACAATTTCTCAACAATAGACTGCCTACCGGGGTGCTTGACAAAATAATAATAGGGTTGGCCACACTTTTCTTCACAGACTCGAAGGTAATAGCACTAACGTATGTCCGCGAGGGAAACGATGGTTTCCTCGCTGTTAAGTTGATCCGCGGCCCGTAAGATACGCCAGAAATTTCCAATACATTGACCAGGGGCGACTTGATAAAAGTTTAGCACATCACGGACTAAGTTCAAAAAGGGAAATCGGCAGCCGAAAGCTATTTGGTGGGCCGTCACCATAATGGCGTCTTGTCGACGAAAATCGTGATGTGCAAAACGCAGGGCGTGCTTGTAGTTGAAAATTTCTACGTCATCTGGGATGTCGTATAACTCACAAAACAGGTTTAAGTCAGGTCTATATGAGTAAGTGCTAGGCTCGTGCGAGTCAAGGTAGTAGCCGGAAGGAGAGGAGTGGACACCGCCATCACCTTGGCCTCTTTCCACAGTCTTCCTTGAAGATTTTTTCTTCTTTTGATTTTGATGAGAAGCCATTTGTATGGAGAAAGGCTTAGCAAAATCGTATGTGAAGAAAGATTAGGGGCGTGTACAGAGGAATTCCTAGAGGAGGAAAGGAGAGAAGAAATGAGGTAGTAGATTCAGATTAAGACCGACCAAAAAAGAAAAAGAAACACTTGCATCAACCGTGATTTGGAGTATATAGCAAGAGGAAGAAAATTCAAAACTAAATCTAGTATTTCTAAATCTAGTATTTGTGTAGAGATACGGCTGAGATGAAACCAAGAAAATAAGAAAGAAAAGTAAGAGAGAATAACCTGTGGTAGCCGGCGGAGGGAAAAATAAAGGAGAAAATCGAGCTTTCAGGAGTCCGGATGATGCGAGATTCTGCAAACGAGTTGGAGACAGAAGAGGAAGATGAACAAAAGAGGAGAATAAAGAGGGTGAAAGCAAATAGAAGAAATTGGTTAAGGGTTGGATATTTATATGAGCATAGTTATAGGGGTATTTTGGGAAGAAATAGAGTAATGACAAGACAGTGGCTTTGGGAAGTGAGAGGGCAACAATCGAAATCATGATTGCACCTAGGGGAGATCAAAGAGGCACGTGCTGGAAGTTCGAAACAAGAGGGCATGCGTAATTAATGAGCAGTTGGAAAGTTAAGGATAAGACAGGACCTAGGGCACGTGAGGAGCAGGTGAAGAAATAAATGATGAAAAGAACTCAGGACGGTTTTCCGTCATCACGAGGAATCTACATCTAGATCAAGAAAAGCCTTTGAGCCGCCATCTAAGGTACTTAGATGACGGTCAAAGGAGGGGCGATGTAAGCACCAAACTGTGCCAGGTGGAGCACTGAGAACATAGGAGTCAGATAGGGAGAGCAAACCGTGAAGTACCCAATCGGAACACGGAACATTCTAGAGTATCACGGGTAAAACACGTGATGCCTGGCTGTCAAGCATTTACCCCATAGCATGTGATGGAGAATGAAACACGTAGGAGATGGGAGAACCATAGGATGCATAGAGAGATCCTACGGTTGAAGGAAGGCAGTGAGTACCGCTATATAAGAAAGACATTAGGGTTCGCATAAGGTAACTGTTCATTCTTGCTAAAACCTATTATCTAAACCTAGCCACTTTACTGACTTGATCGTTGGAGCTTTATCCACCGGTCATTGTCCGGTGGTCATTGCAGGTACTAGGAGCGAAGTAGCTAAAGATCACAGCGAAGCTCATCAAGAAAAGGGCTTACACGATATATTCCGCCGAAATTTCACGAAATATGTCGGCATTTTGAACTATGGAACCACCTCTGTCACGGCCACCATATTTCCCAAGATATTGATAGGAGAATCAATAAAGCCTTGATTCATCTTTAGGGTTTACCCAAGTACCACATGTCCACATGTTGCTGGTGAACCCACTAGGCCACCAACAATCATCTTCTCAACTTGCTCGTACCTACACGGCCAACCTTTGGAACTGCGTGCGCGCATTATCAACTGTTCTTCATGTTCTCAACCACATATTTCACGTTGATAAATTGATAAATGGTGAAGCCCACGTTATAACAGACATTGTCAAACCAATCTGTTTTCATGTGTTAATTAAAAACCAGTACTCTACCAGTGGTGAGTGGTCATCACCAACATAGAAACTTACTTGTTTTTTTTTTTTTTTTTTTTGTTGTTGTTGTTGTTAAAGGGTAATTTTATAAATAAAAGAATGGTTACAAGGGGGTGCATCAAAAATATGACTACACCAAACATCAATGAAAGCGAAAATACACTGAAAAAGGATTTTCTAGAGGAACTCTAGGCATAGAAGAGTTGGAGAACCATTCCTTCCTTCCTTTAGCTAAGTGAACTCCTTTTGCAGCACAAGCATCTGCTACAAAATTTACTTCTCTCTTTGTACTGGTTATAAGTAACCATTTGAACCAGTTTTTTAAAAGCACAAATCTCTGTTGCACAGTCCAATGAGGCTTACCACTATTGAATGCTCTAGCAGCTGCAACTGAATCATGCTTGGGCATGCAATGGACTATACCCTCTAAGATGGGGCAAGTGTGGTAACTGAGATAGCAAGTTTAGTATATAACTTATGAACCAAAGCAACCAATGTATATACCATGATCAGTAAAAATAACCATCCAAGCATAAGTCGTGTGTGAACATTTGCCAGTGTTGTTGCCATATAAATGTTCTACATAGTTACTCCTCCTTGGGTGCATGTTAAAATGAAAACTAATCATTTGGTTTATTGTGCTTCTCAAAGCAACCTCTTGAGGTTTTCTCTATTCATTTGCTTTTTACGGTCTGAGATATTAGAGGATATTGATGTTAGAATTATGGCCCAATAACTACTTGTTTAAGTCTAATTTAATAATTGATAACTCTTTTGATTTTTCAAATTCTAATATAAGTTATATATTATTAATCTTCATGTATTGGTAATGTTCATTATTATGAAGAACACAAAAATCTTGATGTAAGACTATATATATAAGTAGATGTTTCCATAGCTCCCCTAAATGTTCATTCTCTACAATATAAGCTGACCATCATCTAGATAGATTTGAGAAAAAATTGAGAGAAGTCAAGCTATGGTCCAAGTGGTATGAATTAGAGGATATCTAAATGTATGACTTATTTATATTATTTTATTTTATAACCAAAGCCGCATGCTTATTCGATCTTGGACATTTTATTTAGCGAAGCATTTTAGATCTTATTTCTTTCATTTGGTATAATTTATTTTTTTCAATTGACACTAACAACAATGATATATAGAAGCTGTCATATTGTTTTCGAAGAAAATGTGTTTATTAACCTCAAGAGTTAGACTAATTAGTTGTCAATTATAGCCACTATGAGTTGTGCAGATCAACTATACAGTGTACAGATCTAAACCTTATATATCAATAATCAATAAATAATGGGAAAATTAGACTTAACCCCCTCTATTATGGTCACGATTTGAATAAACCCCCCAATTTATCCAAATTTGGATTTTGCCCCCCTTCTGTCCAAGTTAACTACCCTTTGCTATTTTTTTCCCAAAATACCCTCCACCCTTCTTTACAGGTAACCGCCTCTCCCAAAAAAAAAATAAAATAAAAAAAAAATAATGTTAACAAATGTTACAGACCTTACCACGTACCCGTTTAGTTCAAACACGTGGCATCATCCTAGCCACTCCAAATCAGACGCCACGATCAAAACCTTATATAATCGTTGTTCCACCATCGTTTTCCACCACATCATCTTCCTTAAATAATCTTTAGTGACCGTTGCTCATCACAAACCATCAAGTTTTGTCAACATTTTCTTCTTCTTCATCTTGTTTTCTCTCAATTGCTTATTCCTTTTGTTGTTTTCTCGCAATTGCTTCTTCTTCCTCCTTAGAATTGAAACCCTAGATTTTGAAATACAACAAGTAGATCTGAAGTTTAAAGCAAAGAAGATGGAGAATGGAGCTCATAGTCAAGCTAAGGTATAAGCTTTACACAATTTTATATGACATTTAAGTTTTTTTAACTGTGCAATTCATCTTCTTCACCAAGGATTATTTCTGTAAGTGGGGGGTCATTGCAAAGAATATCACAAACAGGGGGGGTTATATACAAATACGTTTTTATGTTTGATATCTGTTTTTTCTGTTCTTCAGACTCAATGCTGGGTGTGCAAAGAAAAAGATTATTTCTCCAAAGATTGTATTTGGAGAAACTTTCCATGTGTTGATGGTTGTCCTAGTACAATGAGGATATTAGTGAGCAAGACAAATAAAAATTATGATAGGAAGTTTTTTAGGTGCAAAACACAAGCACAAGGCTGTAGTGGTTTTAAATGGATGGATGAAGTGGATGTAATGGAGCTACAAAAAGGTAAGGGAGTTGCGAATGTGGTTGGTGTGAAGGAAGATAATGTGAAGCTGTGTATCAATGGGAAGATTTCTATGAGTGTAGAAGGTACTGTTGAAAGAATTAGTAAAGTAGTCAAAAAACTTCAATTGAATGAATGAGCATGTTCTTCATCATCTCTGTTGCCGTTTTTACTGAACTCAAATATGGAAGATTGTTAATGAAAACCCTAACCTTACCTATATAAGGTTTTGATCGTGGCCTTTGATTTGGAGTGGCTAGGATGATGCCACGTGTTTGAACTAAACGGGTAACAGGGTAAGGTGTAACATTTGTTAACATTTTTTTTTGGGGGTGGGGGTGGGGGTGGGGGTGGGGGAGGGGGTTAACTGTAAAGAAGGGGGAGGGTATTTTGGGAAAAACAATAGCAAAGAGTACAGGAGCTGACGGAAGGGGGGTAAAGTCCAAACTTGGACAAATTGGGGGGTTTATATAAATCGTGACCATAATAGGGGGGGTTAAGTCTAATTTTCCCATAAATAATCTTTATATTAATTAAAGTACTTCTGAAAAATTGTGTATATGATTTGATTAAGAACAACGCCAAGTGGTATAATCCAGTTAAGTTATATTTTGATGCTTAGCGCAAAGCATTTTGCAGGTCATTTATCATTGGATCAAGAAAAGTGGGTAAACAGGCCCATGAGAAATGCCATTATAGATGCATGCATGCTTAGAAGTTGTGAGCCAAAACAACCAAATGCGGATAACATGGTCAGTAAAAATTAGCTTCCCAGCATAAGTCCAGTGTGTGTCGCATATATAATACAGTTATTGGTTTGGGTCTTTGATTAAGCATTATATTGAGTTTTTCTCTTCTCATTCAATTCCCTGTTCACTTAACATATTTAAATTAGTCTTTGTGAAACTTAATGAAGAAACGAGTGACAATACACAGAGATCGTAAACATTTTCCTGAGATAGTAGAGGAAATTGACGTTCTGCACATTCAAAGTATTAAACCTGAGGTGTCTTATTAACTTACATGGCACTAGTTTTTTGGCTAAACATCACCGGTGGCACTGTGGTAGTGCTTTGAGGAAAATCAATTTTTTGGTGTATATTGTTGTGCTAAATACAGTTTCAAATTCTCGAGTTAGGCAAAGGAGTTGTTAAGTGGTGCGACCATAGGCCAAGTTTTCTAGAAACTTTGGAGAGTCTGCTCTAACTTATTTTAGAGAAGTGAAGGTCTGATACCGGTGTAAAGGGATTTGGTGATCAATAAGCTCCCCAGTGTTATATTTTTTTTTTTTGTTTTTTCTTTTTGTGTACTTTTTCCCTTTACTCAATAATATTAATCACCCTTTAAGCTAAAAAAAAAAAACAAACAAACATACATAGAGCATTATTAAACAGAAAAGTTACATAAATCGACAACATTAATAGTATAGGACATATGATGGATGAACGATGGACAGCCAAAATACAATAATGGACAGAAATAATGAATGATGTTTATCAACAATCAAACTTACATGTTCTTTCTTCTGGTTAAGTAAACATATGAACGCCATCCAATGATTAAGATTATTTGGATCATAAGTTTGTCCAAATTAAACAAAGATTAAAGAATATAATTTTTATTTTTATTTTAATAAAGATTAAAGAATATAATGCACACCAAATTAAAGACTTAAAACTAGGGGTGGAAATCGGACAGAATGGATCGGAAATGGTATGTTTGCAAAAAATAAATCGAAAATCGGAATCAAAAAATTTCTTCCAATTCCATTCCAATTTTTTTCGCAACAACAAAATTTATTCCAAGTTCGGAATATCGGAAATATTCAGAATGTCAAAAGAAATTGGAAAAAAATAAATTCGGATCAATCAGAATTCCAACATAAAAAAAAAAACAGAATTCCATCTTAAAAATATATCAAAATTAATAGAAATTCAGAAATAGTGGATGTGATCCGTTTTAGAAACTTGAAAATCCTGCATTCTTTACAGTGAGTTGAGATACTATATTTGTTTATTGGAGTGTTTGTATCTAACATAGTAATATTTCACATCAATAATGGATCAAAATTCTTGAGAAATAGTGCCTCAGCCGGCACCAGTTAATTATCCGTCTTTGATTACCATTCAAGTTTTAAGTTATTAATTTTATAAAATATTATAAATTATACTAATTATTAAATCTTATGAAATAATTATTTCTTAAGTAAATTTGGGTAGTGTTTTTTTAATATTTTATAGGATTTCTTTATTAGGATTATTGATTCCCATAAAAAAAAATTATAAGAGTTTACCATTAAAAATTATTATTCTCATTATATTTTGTTAATTTAATTATTGTTATTTATATATTGGATCTTTTGCTCATAAATAAAAATTCAGCCCAATATGTTAAATTACGATAAAACCATTATTTAAAAGGTATTATGTAATTAAATTTACCAAAAAACATGACTAAAATGGTATTTTAGTAAGAATTAGGTGACAAAATTTCTAAAGCTTAATTCTCATTAACTGGAACTTACCCCTGAATTTTATTCAGGTTTATAATAGTAGTATAGATGCACTTTATAAAACACAATTATTATACTGCAAAATTTGTACAATAATGTGACTAATAAACATGAACTTTGAATCGAAAGTATAAACAAACCAATAATTATATTTACTATTACATTTTATTTTAATTTTTGTTGAATTATACATTTATATTTGACTACATTAAGATTTGAGACTAACTATAATTTGTTATTGAGTTTTCATGTGTAAACTTAGTATATCATTTTAGTGTCTATATGTACGTATATTTTTAAAAATGAGAATAATTTAAATCTCTTTAAATTATCAAAAAATTTAGAATATTTATCAGAAAATTAAATTATATTAACAATCGGAAAAATCAGATCAAAAATCGAATCGGATTCACAGGAGTAGTTTCAACTCCATTCCATTTTTTTCGGAAAAATCAAAAATTCAAAAATTGAAAATCGAAAAACTTGAAAAATCGGCAGAAATTTACACCCCTACTTTTTTTTTTCAATAGCAATTTTCTATTAAATAGAAGAAAAATATTTTACAGACCTAACAACCACATCCGGATAAGGACCCATGGCTAGGTGTGTAAGAACCCACCTAGCAACTTCATGACCCTCCCCATTAACTGTTTTAATTATCCAACTAAAGGAAACATATTAAAATCATTACATAAAACCAGAATTCTATTAAAACTAGTGGCACAGCTCTGGTCCAAAAGTCTTGAGTCCTTTATCTTCAATCCTTGCATAACTGCTTGGCAGTCTCCTTTTATCAGCAGCTTTGCAACACCTTCCTTCTTTGCTAGCAATAAACTGATTTCTATCCCCATTAGCTCAGCTTCCAGAACTGATCTGGTCTTGTTCCTCTATATTAACTGTAAATGTTAAGTATTAGTAAGACAGAGAGATGATCGGAAGGTGAGGGAAGGAAGATTTAGAAGAAGTGGCTGAGCTATCTGGAGAGATAGTTGCCTACGTATCTGACGAAGAGATAGTTGCCTAGTTCGTTTTTATAGGAGATGAGGAACAACGGATAGCTCATTAATTATCTCACGGTGGGATCAATTAATGAACGGATATTAAGGTATTTAAAAAGATATTGTAACTGAAGAAGATCAAAACGTATGAAGTTTGAATGAAGTCGTTTGAGGTCGAACGAAATAAGATTCACGTCGAGTGAGGTCGAGTGAAAAACGGTTCACGTCGAGTAAGGTCGAGATAAAAGGGAATTTAGGTCGGATGACATTAAAAAGTGGTGAGCTCGAGTGAGATCGAGTAAAAATAGGCTCACGTCGAGTGAGGTCGTGAAAAATAGTCATGTAGAGGAGCTCAAATACATGGGTATATACATTAACTGTGACACTTTGGATAGCTTCATGTTTGAAACTTTGTTGGCATTGTAACCATAGATGGATAGCATTTGTAAGAATCTGCAATAACATATCATCTACAACTCAAAGAGTTCAAACCTCACTCTATTACTGACATTCCACATCTCCTATAACATGAAACATGTCAGAGAGAGATGATATGCATTGTTCTTGTAATCATGTTCACATCACTCTATAATTTGTTCCATCCATTCCAACATATTCCATTCTACCCTTCGTAAAACATTTTTTTTTGATAAAGTAGTAGTTTTATTAAAAGCTCTGAACTATTACATACTGATCAGCATACAAGCTGTACCGTTAGGTATTTAACTATTCAAAGATACATGCTACCACCAAGACAAGGTAATACATAAGACAGACCCCAGCAAAGACTACAAAAGTGTTGTATCTTTCCCTTCACTTCCAAAGCACAGTAAGATAACAGACCTGCAACCTCTTAGCATTCAAGATGACTAAAGCCCACTGCTGCTCGTTGAGATCCCCATACTGACTTTGATTTAGCTTCAGCCATTACAATCCAGCTTAGTGAAGTTCAACGGTGACTTGCCAGTCCAGCAGTAGCTGCATAACATTACGTAAAACATGCAGACTTAAAGGACTACTCAACCACTCTAACAGACCAATCGCAAAAGAACATACAGTGAAAATTTTCCTCCAGATGGGACTGGCACCATGTACACAAAACATTCCCTTTAAAACCATGTTTTTGCATAACCTCCCCCATAGGTAAAGTCCCTCAGCTCTGACGAGTTTCCAGAAGAATAATTGAAGAAAAGAAGGTATTTTCAAACTCCACAACTTACTGTAGAGTTGTTTGATTCTTCCATGATTGCTAGTACTATCCTGATATTAAAAACCCAAACTATATGCAGATCTCACTGAGAATTTACCATTGTCTTCACCTATCCATCTACTATTATCTGATTCTTGTGCATCTGTAAGTACATTTGAAACTGCAATAGCTAAAGGCTGAGGTAGTGATTGGAGTAGCTTATCTTGTTCCCATTGCCCTGTATTTTAATTAAGCCAGTCACTGACTTTACAGCTCTCTGTAATCTTGGGTTCAACTAAATCCTTAAGAGCTCTTGGTTTATTCTGCCAAATAAGCCATTGATCTTCCCAGAAATCCACATCCTTCCCATTCCCAATTTGACAGTAGAAACCCTCTCTGAAAAGACTACTCGTTTTGCAAAGACTTTTCCAAAAGAAAGACGCATTCTTTGGACATGCAGCATCCCCTTTCCAAATCTTATCCCACTTGGGATATGTAAATGTGGTAGAAATTTTAACCGGAAAGTTGGAGAAGATGGTCGGAGAGAAGAAGGTTTTGAATGATTGAAGGTGGCTGAACTATCTGAGCATGGATAGCTGCCTACGTATCTGGAAGGGGCGATCCAGAATCAAGCCAAACGTAGTTCCTTTTATAGGTGGCTTAGGTTGTGGATCAATAATGGCTCAACGTTCGAATCATAAAGTGTGCGGATATTCAGGGATTTAATGGGATAGATTCGTAACCGTCGTTTGATCTGGAGTTTGAATGTGTCGAACTCGGTATTCAGAGTGAGTTAGCCCCAAGTCGGGTGTGCTCGGATACTTTATGAGATTAGGATTTGAATGGAAATGAGTGAAATATGGTTCTGTACGAGGTCGGATGAAATAAGTGCCAAGTCGGTGTTTTACATACCGAGTTGGTAAGATTAAGATGGAAATGAGGGAAGTGTGATTAGATATGAAGTCGGGTGAAATAAGTGCCAAGTCGGTGTTTTGTATTCCGACCCTGAAGGAACTCGGTAATGGGTATATACATAGCCCCTTTCCATTTGGGCTGAAGGTTAGTTATTGCCTTTAGGGTAAATAGAAATCAAGTCGGCTGCGAAGGGATGCTTTATGGAACGCCAAGAGGCAAAGATTCCATTGTGTGCTGGTTTGATTGCTAGCTTATAGTTTCGAGGTTTAGGTCATGATTGCTCCTTGAGATACGCGGTGTGCTTGTGCACGTGGAGGTGATTTGAATTTGAAAAGTCGATCGTGGTTTGGTGGGAGATTGAACGGTTTGACGGTTAGATTTTA
This sequence comes from Aquilegia eximia, assembly GCA_023053565.1. Classification (NCBI taxonomy): domain Eukaryota; kingdom Viridiplantae; phylum Streptophyta; class Magnoliopsida; order Ranunculales; family Ranunculaceae; genus Aquilegia; species Aquilegia eximia. Next base: position 20,407,706 of record JALIGU010000005.1, read on the forward strand.
GGGATAACATCTGACCGTTGATTGTTGAAGATGTACGGCTGAGATTGTGCACAAGGTTTTATAAAACTCATTGCTTGTAACTGCTGGAAGAGGCCAAGGGTTTTTGCAAAGGTTTAAAGCTGCGCTGGTGAGTTATTTTGAAGGTAACTCTTTCTTCTTCCTCTTCATTTTCTTTTTTCTCTCTTCACATTCCTTGCCTGATTTGCCTTGAAGTTCTTGTTTTTTCCGTTGAAGTTGCCGGAATTTGTTGCTTGAACCTGTTTCTGGTGTTTGCATTTTTGTTTGTGCTTCTGTTTATCGTTTTTTGCTTGATTTTCCTTTTCCTTTTACTGCTTTCCGCCATTGTTGTTCTTTTTCTGTTCTTCATTTCATTTGGTGAAGATGAGTAGTAGTGAGCGGGTTAGCGAGAATACTGGTGGTGGTGAGCCGAGTACTAGTCGAGCTGGAGATGAAGAAGAAATAATTAGCCGTCACGAGATAGAAATAGATAGAGCTCGGAAAGCATTTCCAAAGGTTAGGGAAGCATATGACATCCGGATTCGCGATCTTGAGATGTATAGGGTAGATAGTAGGCTGTTTGATCTCGGTGGGGATGACACGTCGACTCTGATCTGTGAGGGTCAATTGCGGGCTGGGATGCGACTTCCCTTCTCGAAGTTTGTCTGTGACGTCCTCAATCATTATGAAAAAGCCCCAATAATGATGAACAGCAGTTTCTGGCGGGTTATGCTAATCTTTGAGGAGCTGAACAAGCTCGGTTATGACATATGCAAGCCCGACGTCGTAGCATATTTCACATGTGTAGAGGGTCGGTCTGGTGACTTTTCCTTTTCACTAAATAGGAGGGCTGAGCATGGTCCTCATGAACTTTACAATGCACCGAGTTCCAATGATAATTGGAAGAAGTCGGCATGTTATAGGATTAGAGGGTCATTTATCAAGCCTAGTGCCTACCTGAAGCACTTACGCATTCCCCGCATAGGTATTTAGGTCGTTTGATTTGTATTTTGTACTTGCTTTATTTCTTTGTTCCTCCATGGTCTCTGACTTTTCTCTTGGTAGGTGCTGTAGATTATACTCGGGATTATAATCAGAAGATTGACGGGCGCATCCGTCCGGGTAATATCATCGAGTTTGCGGAAGAGTCCTGGGAACGCAAGCGTGCGATCCTGCCTCACCTTGCACACTTGTTTAAGGATCCCCGTCCAAAGAGAGTTGCTGGTGGTGCACGTACCGAGCCAGTCGTTTCTAAGGTGAAGTCGGTCAGAAAGAAGAAGGACTTACCTACCGCTGTGGCCGTTGCCACAATTGCCTGTCCCCGACCTGGAGATATCCCTATCGTTCCTCGAGCCGCTCTACCGATGCCTCCAAAGCCTATTCCTGGCCCACCGGGCAGCCAGTTCGGTAGGGTTGAGATCGAGATGGAAGCCTCGAAGAAGAGGAAAACTTCGAAGTCTGCGGGTGTAACCGTTGCTGCACCTGGCATAACAATCCTCAGCGATGCTGAGAGGGCTAGAAAAGAGAGGGAGGCCCAGCGAGTCCGTGCACAGCAGGCGAAGCAACAGAAAGGGAAGTCGGTCCAGGTAGATGAAGATGTTCCACCGACTTGCCCTGCTGATGGTCACTTTGCACCTATATTCCCTTATAAGGATACGTATGTGAGATCCAGCGATGCTGCTTGGGAAGATGAAGATATGTGCATCACCTTGATGGAACACCTTGCTCTAGATGCTGATGGGGCTCGGGTATGCGAGCGTTCGATCATGGACGACTTGAAGGATCTGAGCTCGTCCATGTACAAGGTAAATTATTTTTCGAACTTTATATTCCCTACTCGATATTTTTGTTTGCTAACCTCTGGTGGTCCTTCGTTTCAGATGAACATTATCCATTGCAAGTGGATGGCTCTGCTCGAGAGAGCTAATGAGAAAGAGCGTGAGGCCAGGAAGGCTAAGGAAGCACTTGCTGCCGAACGTGCCGAGCTGAAGAAGCTGCGCGATCGGCTGGAGAAGGAGGAGAAGAAAGTGAGGATCCTCAACAGTGAAGTGTTGGAGGTAAACAAGGAAGTGCTGGAGGTGAAGAAGAAGAATGCTGAGCTCGATGCCGAGTTAAAGGATACCAATGAGAGGTATGAGGTCGATAATGCCAGGTCGGTCGAAAGTATCACTGCTTGGCAGAAGATGGCGTATTACTGGCAGCGTCGAGGAATCTGTCGCGAGCTGAAGCTGAAGGAAATCATTTCCGACTTTGATCCTTTAGCAGATAATGAGCAAATCAATGCTGAAGCACAAGCACAGTTCGACTCGGATCAACAAGTGGAGATGGAAAGAGTTGCTAACCTGGCTAGCGAACTCGAGCGTGATGATGGAGTGGACGAGCCTGGTGCGCAGGTTGATGAGGTCGTTGTGCCGAGCGGGGAAGGAGCTGAGGCCATGGATCATGAGGCTGTTGCCTAGTTATTTTCTTCGTTTGAGAGATGTGAGGTTTTTGCTTTTAAGCACCTGGCTGTATGAAACTAAAGAGGGATAATTTCGACTCAGGTCGGTCCTTCGAATATGAATGTTTTGAATATACCCTTTGTTTTGAAAGAATCTGTTTTATTCATGTACGCATCCTATTGTCTGTTTTAAATATTCTAAGTATAGAGTTGATGCTCTAGGCTGAAGTTTGTATCCTATGGAATGTATGCCTTAAGATATTTTCCATTCCACGGTCTATCGACTCGGTTTCCTTCATGATCAATTAGCTTGTATGCACCATTACCCAAGTCGGATTGAATAATGTAGGGTCCTTCCCAGTTGGGGTTGAATTTTCCATCGCCCGCGATCTTGGTATTCTCAAAGGTTTGTCTTAAGACCAAGTCTCCTGTTCGGAAAGTCCTTGGTTTTACTCTTTGGTTGTAGCTCCTCCTTAGTATTTGCTGGTAACGAGCTGTTTGTATGATAGCCTTATCTCGCCTTTCCTCCAACATATCTACCTCATGTGCTAGGAGATTTTCGTTTTCCTCTGATTCTACCAATTCGGACCTAGTTGTTAAGTAAGTCAACTCGGTAGGTATAACAGCTTCAGTACCGTAGCATAATGCAAACGGTGAGACGCCTGTTGATGTGCGTGGAGTCGTTCTGTAGGCCCATAGGACTCTATCAAGCTCCTGTATCCACTTATCTTTTTCCGCCTCTAACTTTTTCTTGAGCGTATTCATTATTGTCTTGTTAGTGGCTTCAGCCTGGCCGTTACTTTGTGCGTATCTTGGTGTAGATAGTGCGTGATTGATTCGCCAATCCGAGTAAAACTCCTTAATCGTGTTACCGCAAAATTGTTGGCCATTGTCCGTGACCAATGTGTGTGGTAAGCCAAATCGAGTGATTATGTATTTCCAAATGAAGTTTTTGACCTCTTGTTGTCTAATTTTCCGAAGTGGAATTGCCTCTACCCATTTAGTGAAGTAATCCGTGGCAACCAAGAGATATCGTTTCTTACTCCTGTCCCTCGAAAGTGGTCCTACAATATCGAGCCCCCACATGGCAAATGGCCATGGGCTGGATATCGTTTTTAGATCTCTTGGGGGTTGATTGTGTAGAGGTGAGAATCGTTGACATTTGTCGCAATGTTGCACAAAGATCTCCGAGTCGGCCTGCATGTAGGGCCAGAAATATCCTTGGTTTCTTGCTTTCTGTGCTAGGGAACGAGCCCCGGCATGGTTTCCACACTCTCCTTGGTGGATTTCTGCTAGGATCATCTGAGCTTGACGAGGTGGTAAGCATCTGAGGTAAGGTCCTCGGACCGATTTTCTGTATAGTCTTCCATCGAGGATCAAGTAACTCTTGGTTTTTCGTTCCAGTTTTCTAATTTCCGACTCGTCGTCTGGATAGACTCCCTTTATGTAATTCATTATGGGGGCCATCCACGAGTCCTGGATTTCCTGTTCAGATATGTCAATGAAGTCTGATATTGTATTGACGTGAAGGGATTTATCTTCGTATGCTGGAGTATTCCTTATTTCGACCTGTATCTCCCTGGTTGTTTCCGTGTCGACCTGGGATGCCAGGTAGGCGAGACTATCCGCATGACGGTTTTCATCCCGGGGAATATGTTGGATTTCCCATTTCTCAAAACTGCTTAGCAAGCACTTTGTGTAATGAAGATATAACTTAAGTGTTTCTTCCCTTGTTTCATAATCCCCAAGTAGTTGACTTACTACTAACTGGGAATCACTGTAAATCTTGATTTTTTGCAAGTTAATATCCCTTGCCATTCGTAAGCCCATTACAAGGGCCTCGTATTCCGCATCGTTATTCGAAGAGGTGAAGTTCAGTCGTATTGACTTCTCGATTATTACTTTCTCAGGGGATATGAGTGTTATACCTATCCCGACTCCGTTATTGTTTTTTGATCCGTCTACATATAACTTCCACATGGGTTCTCCTTGTGTGAAATTGTCCTGCGGTTCTTCCTCGGGTATTCAGGTGATATCTTCAATTGGATAGTCAACAAGCAGGTCGGCGACGACCTGGCCTTTCTTGCTACTCCTGGGCGTAAAAATGAGTTCGTGATCCCCCAGCTCCTGGGCCCATTTAGCCATTCGACTTGACTTGTTCCTATTTTCCAACACTTGCCTCAATGGGGCATCAGTTATAACTCTAATCTTGTGTGACTGAAAGTATGGTTTCAGCTTCCTAGAGGCGAATAATAGGGCCAGTCCTACTTTCTCGAGGCTAGAGTACCTGAGTTCGGATTGTAGCAGAGTTTTACTAATGAAATAAATGGGTCGTTCGTTACCTTGTTCGTCTCTGAAGAGAACAGCGCTGATTGCATGGTCGGAGCTGCCAAGGTATAATCCGAGTACGTCCCCTGGTTGGGGTACTGTTATGACTGGCGGGGTTGCCAGGTAAAGCTTTAGTTCGTCGAATGCCTGCTGGCATTCTGTCGTCCACTCGTACTTGGAACCTTTCTTGAGTAGCTGTAGCAATGGTCTTTGCTTGTCGGATGCACGAGCAATGAACCTGTTTAGTGCGGCTAGCATTCCGTTTAACTTTTGGACTTGCTTCTTCGTTGAGGGACTCGGCATGTCCAATATTGCTCTGATTTTCTCGGGGTTAGCTTCAATTCCACGTTGTGTGATGAGATAGCCCAAAAATTTGCCTGATGCTACTCCAAATAGGCATTTTTGTGGGTTAAGCTTCATGTTGAAGTCATGTAGCCTTTTGAAGGTCTTTTCGAGGTCGGATATGTGAGATGATTTGAGTTTACTTTTAACTATCATATCATCTACATATACCTCCATGGTATCACCTATCATATCCTCGAACATTCGCGATGCAAGTCGTTGATATGTAGCCCCGGCATTGCGTAGGCCAAAGGGCATGACCGTGTAGCAATACGTACCTCTTTCCGTAATGAATGCTGTTTTTTCCTGATCTTCTTTTGCGAGCTTAATTTGGTTATACCCTGAGTAACCATCCATCATTGAGAGGAGCTCGTGGCCCGCAGTAGCATCCACTAGTTGGTCTATCCTTGGTAGTGGAAAGCTATCCTTTGGGCATACCTTGTTTATGTCTGTAAAGTCTATGCATACGCGAATTTTGCCGTTAGGCTTCACGACGGCTACTATGTTTGAGAGCCAGTCGGGATATTTGACTTCGCGTATGAATTTAGCATCAATTAGTTTCTGGACCTCGGTATTGACCGCCTTTGCTAAGTGGGGTGCCAATTTCCGTGCCTTTTGTTTTACTGGTCTTTTCGTTGGATCGACATGAAGTTTATGGCATGCAACATTAATATCTATACCAGGCATGTCAATATACGACCAAGCAAAAATATTCTTATTCATTTTCAAAGTTGCAATGAGTTGCTCTTTTACAATAGGGTCTAAATTAGCTCCTACATATACAACTCTAGGTTCGGCTTCAGTGCCTATGTTGACTGGCTCACCCTTCTCGATGGTTGGGGAGTCGGTGACAAGCTTGCCTTCAGTGGCATCAGTGAGTGGCTCAGAAATGGCCTTGCCGTCAGTGGCTTTAAAAATTGGCTCAGTACCGACCTTGCCGTCAGTGGCTTCAGAAATTGGCTCAGTAATGGCCTTGCCGTCAGTGGCTTCAGAAATTTGGTTGACAGTGAGCTTTTCAGGGCTAACGACTGTCACCTTTTTTGCTTCCTTATTAGGGAGGGGTATGACCTCAGGAATGGCATGGCAGCCATGTGCCTCAATTTGGTCACCCCGGAGTTCCATTATACCATTTGGTCCAGGGAATTTGATGACCTGGTGGTATGTAGACGGAACAGCTCCCATCTTGTGAATCCATTTCCGACCAAGGATAGCATTGAACTGCGTCGGGACATCAAGGACATAAAAAAGGCAATCAACTGTAACCTCATTCTCATCCTCTCCTGTGGCGACAGGGAGGGTAAGCTGGCCCTTTGCCGTTGTCTCTGTCGAGTTGAAAGCAAAGAGTGTGACGTTGGGAGTCTGTAAGACCGAGTCGGGCATGAGCATTTGAGCGAAAGCCTTGTTAAATAGTACGTCACAAGAGCTCCCTGGGTCTATTAGCACTCTCTTAGTGGTCCATCCACCAATTCGGATGTGGACAACTAGTGCATCATTATGTGGCAAGCATACCTTCTTCAAGTCATGGTCAGAAAAGATCAGTGCATTCTTTCCTTGCACATGCTTGGCTATCACTGCCTGATGAGTGAGCTGAAATATATGGTGGATATGATTCACTTTCTGTCGCTTAGCTCGGGATGTCCATTCAGGTGGACGAGTATCCATGATCATGTTTATCGTTCCTTTTGCCTTGGAGGTGTTGTCTGTTGTTTTGCGCTTATCATTAATCTTCTGGCGGAGGTCATCAGACTCCTCTGCCAAGAAGTCATTCAAGTGTCCATCCATCCTGAGTTTGTGGCAATAGGTTCGGAGATACCGACAATCCTCTGTTGCATGATGGCGGCAATTGTGTAACTTGCAGTATGGGTTTTCTTCGATGGGTTCAAGGTCATGAACTGTTGGCTTGAAGTAATCTTCTTCTTTGATTAGCTCATACAGCTGCGTATATGAACATTTAAACGGGTTAGGAAACCTGTGCTTTACCGAGCTGTTAGATTGCTTACCTCGGGGGGGACCTTTTGTTGTTTTCGGCTCTGGATTTTTGGAATTGACCGTCTGTACGGCAGAGACATGCTCTCTTGTTTTCGCCAATGCCTCTTCGAGTTTGATGTACTTATCAGCACGGACATACAGGTCTTCCAGTGTCGGTGGTGCGTCAAGGATGATATTTTTCCCTAAGGCGGTTTCGGGGTGAACAGCCGAGATGAATGCTAACAGGCATGCGTTCTCATCTGGACTATCTGCCTTGAGGCACTCCTTCTTAAAGCGAGCCATGAATTTTTTGGTTGTTTCGGTGTCACCCTGCTTAAGTCGGAATAACGCGGTTACCTCAGTTTTTCGCCGCTTATTGTGGATGTATTGGGTGACGAAGAGTGCCTCAAGCTGGTCGTACGATGTGATTGACCGTTCTGGGAGTCGGTGGTACTAGTCTATAGCACTACCTCGGAGCGAGGCAGAAAAGAGTCTGCAGAAGATATCCTTGTACTTGGGCCACAGTGCCATGCTGGTCTTGAATTGTAGGACGTGGTCCATGGGGTCACCACTTCCATCATAGGTTGTGAACTTAGGGGGAATGAAGTGTGGGGGTGGTTCCTGGTGAAGGAGGTCATCATGTAAGGGCTCTGTCCTATATTTTTCTAAGGTGGTGTTGGCCACCCTTTGAGCTGTATTGGTCTTACCAGATTCCTGGTTGTTCTTATGAAGCTGGGCTGAAAGTTGTAGGAGGCGGTTGTGGGTTTCTTGCATTTCAGCCATGGTGGGGGCGGTGGTGTTGCTGGAAGTTGGTATGACGATAGGGTTGTTGGTGTTGATTTCATCAGTTACTTGGCCAGCTGCCGGAGGGATGGTAGGGTTTTTCAGTTGAGCGTTTTCAGCTAGCAACTTGTTGATCTGCTCCTGTTGTTCAGTAAGTTGTCGTTGGAAGGTCTCAAATTGCTCTTGTGTGATTCCAGCCATGGTCTTCGTCAGGTTATGATTCGTTCACAGTCAGTCGGCGCCAATGTAAATGTGGTAGAAATTTTAACCGGAAAGTTGGAGAAGATGGTCGGAGAGAAGAAGGTTTTGAATGATTGAAGGTGGCTGAACTATCTGAGCATGGATAGCTGCCTACGTATCTGGAAGGGGCGATCCAGAATCAAGCCAAACGTAGTTCCTTTTATAGGTGGCTTAGGTTGTGGATCAATAATGGCTCAACGTTCGAATCATAAAGTGTGCGGATATTCAGGGATTTAATGGGATAGATTCGTAACCGTCGTTTGATCTGGAGTTTGAATGTGTCGAACTCGGTATTCAGAGTGAGTTAGCCCCAAGTCGGGTGTGCTCGGATACTTTATGAGATTAGGATTTGAATGGAAATGAGTGAAATATGGTTCTGTACGAGGTCGGATGAAATAAGTGCCAAGTCGGTGTTTTACATACCGAGTTGGTAAGATTAAGATGGAAATGAGGGAAGTGTGATTAGATATGAAGTCGGGTGAAATAAGTGCCAAGTCGGTGTTTTGTATTCCGACCCTGAAGGAACTCGGTAATGGGTATATACAGGATATATGGACTTGAACGTGTTTCCCCATTGTGAGCCACCATCAGACTTCAATTTCCACCATATTTTACACATTAGAGCTAAGTCCATAGCTCTGAAATCCTTTAAACCTAGTCCCTTTCTACTTTAGGTTTGCAGAATTTTTACCAAGCTAAAGTATGGACAAACTTGGCATCCTTAGACCCTTGCCAGAAAAAATCTATACATAACGCTTCCATCTTAGAAGTTACACACTGAGGCAGCAGATAACTAGACATGGTATAAACTGGCTTGGCTTCTAACACTGACTTCATTAGGACAATCCTTTCTATTTGAGACAAGACCTAGCTTGGACTTCCACCCCGCCACATTATTTCTCACTATCAATAAGGTAACCATACTCCTCACTTTTTGCCCTTCATTCCTACCATGACTGGGATCCCTAGGTATTTATCCTTATGGTTCACATCTTTCCACATTCTCATTAACATTCTTTGGTGTCTAGGATAAACATTTGCACTAAAGAAAGCTGATGATTTGTCAAAATTTACTGCTTGCCCTGAAATAACATTATATTTATTAGGGTGAATTTGAGATTGCCCCCTGATTTTAATTGCCAATTTACGATTGCCCATTGGTTTCAACAAAATTTAAGATTGCCCACTACTTTCAACTTTCAGGTGGTCAAACTACTATTGACTCGGTTAAGCCTTGTGCTTTTACTAAATTGCCTTTTTCTTTCTCTAACTAGCTGGCAGTTAGATACCACGCTGGCAGGTCAATTACCGTAATCATACAACAATTTTAAGATCTGATTGTTTTAAGATTAAAATATGGTTGAATTGAGAAAAATTTAAGGGACACAATCATTTGACTATTAGACTTTGTCTTCCCCAAATTTTAAGCTTAAAGCAAAACCTTAATCTCTAAATTTATACACAATATTTGAAGCCGGCCACCAAAGATGAAGGTAAATGTTCTCTAGCCAAGGTTCTTGTTTTCTTCTTAATTTCTTCTAATGTTTTAAGTTCTAACTCTCTACAATTGATATTGGTAGATTAATTCATTCTAACTTCCCATTTCCTCCTACTCCAACTTTTAGGGAGCTTTTTCACAAGTTCTTCTATCTTGTTGATTTTTTTCATAGATTTGCAAAAGAAATGGTGGGTTGAAGAAGATGAATGAAGTCGGGTAAGTAGGAAAACCTAAACTTTGTTTTCCAACAAAAAGATTTTTGTCTACAAATGAGTTTATATTTAACGGTTAGATCGAACTAATATCGTACAACCACAATTAATCACAAGTGTTCAATTCACTTTTTAATGTGTTAATCCGACGTGGCTCAAGAAGGGTATTCATAGAATATTCAATAAATGACCGGGTCAGTGGTGGTGTGACCACCTGAAAATTGAAAGTAGTGGCCGGGGAATCTTAAATTTTGTTGAAACCAATGGGCAATCGCAAATTGGTAATTAAAATCAGTGGGCAATCTCAAATTCGCCCTATTTATTAACAACTTCAAGAAGGTTACTAGCTTCATCCATTCTGGCTTTACAAAATAGGATTAGGTCATCAACATATAACAAATGGGAGATTGGTGGGGATCTAATTCTAACCTTCATACCACTAACTTTTTTATCATATTCAGCCCTAACAATCAATCTAGATAGAGTTTCAGAAACTAGAATAAAAAGATATGGAGATAAAGGATCACCTTGTCTCAACCCCCCTCCCAGGCTTAAGACTAACATTTGGGTCTCCATTAATGTGAACTTTAAACTGGACTGTAGTAAGACATTGCCAAATTAACTGTATCCATTGACTCCCAAAACCCAATCTCCTAGGAATGCTAAAAACAACACTCCACTCAACCCTATCATAAGCTTTTGTCATATCCACTTTTAAAGCCATCCAACCCTGCTTCCTCTTCATATACTCCATACGATGGAAGATTTCATGAACTAATGAGGAATTCTCTCCTATATGTCTCCCTTTAACAAAAACTCCATGAAAAGGTAAAGTAAATCTATCTAGGAAATGTTTGAGTTTATTAGCAAGGAGTTTTGAAATTATTTTGTAACTGAAATTACAAAGGCTTATAGGTCTGAATTTTGTAGGGCAGGTTAGGCTATTAGTTTTACGAATCAAGGTAATAAAGGTTTCATTGAGAAAAGATGGCATCTATCGAGAGTTGAAAAAGGATTGAACCATATTTATAACATCTTGACCAAGAATGTCCCAGTTTCTTTTGTAAAAAAATCCCTTGAAATCCATCAGGTCCAAGGGCCTTAATTAAGACTGCCGATAGACTTAAAAACTTTCCAAATTTCATCCTTCAAAAGTATTACTACTAAGTGTAGATCGATTCTCTTCCTCAGTAATGCACTCATTAAAGAGGTTTAGAGTAGCATCATCTTGTACAAAATTGGAAGATTCAAACAGCTCATCAAAATAGCTCTTAAAGACCTCCCCAATATCAGTATTTCCAGATTTCCACCTCCTTTCCTTATCTTTAATTTTAAATATCAGATTCTTCCTCCTTCTGTAAATATCAATCAGGAAACAAATCTACCCAACTTGGAGTGGCCCAAGCTCTGTCTAGCCTCTCCATAACATTACTGTCGTACCATCTCATGTTTGACCAGGTAAATTTTGGTCCTCTGTAACCTAGATCAAAAAGCCCTATATCTTGCACTAGGTCACTAAACTCTTCAAGACAACTCGATCTCTTCTTCGCTTGCTTGAGTATTGGATTCTTTACTAAAACTTTGAAAAAGGCCTCTTTTACAAGTTGTTGGATTCGGGTTTATGTGTTGTCCAGTCCCCCTTCAAAGACATCTTCCATATGGACACCCCTATTTAAAACAACCAAATTGGCATAATCTAAGTTAGATTTCAATGCTTAGCTGATCACCTACCAAACTAACTATTATCTTAAACAATTTATTTAATTAAATAATAAAGAATTTAGCTTTTACATCTCAAAATTATATATTTTGTTTCGTCGAAAATAACTATATCAACTTGTATTATTATTATTATTGTTGCAAATTGGCTATTTTTTTAAAAATTATTTGTGCTGTCATGATCCAAGAACGTACAAAAGCAACATGTGTGAACATCAAAATAATTATCAACTAAATTATTTGTTTATCAATGAAAAACCAAGTAACTCAACGTGAAAAAATAGAATATATAATTACTTTATTTTAATTTTTTAATTATTAATAATCATTATTTCAACTCTTTGGAGTGTGTCAATAATATACAACACATTTACACGTGCTTTCTACAATTCTACTTCTCTTGTGTTCATATCACAATTTGCCATGGTACCTTCTTGTACTACCAACACGCTCTAAAGTGAGATGATTTGGTCATGTTTTAGCCATTGATTATGAGGAAATTATGAAACTATTTGGATCCAATGGTCAGAAATAACTCATCCTTTTCTTGATTTAGTTCTTAACTTCTTATTAGATGTGTCCATTCAAAATATGACTAAATTGACCATTGATTTTTAGGCTATGTAGCATGTGTGCAACTCTTTACAACCTACACTAAAACATTTATTAAATTTATTATCTAAATTATTTGTATATAAAATCAAATTTCATTAAAAAAATATGTATTTAGGAGAATCGGGTTTGCTATCCAGAAAGGACTTGCCGCGCAGTTTGTAGCGCGTTTGTCCTCTACTTTTGTGTAATTCGTTGAGCTTATCAATAACATTTGTTTTATTAAATTAAAAAAAAAAAAAAAAAAAATCAAATTTGTGCACTCTTATCTCTAGCCTCTAGATACATGCCTAGTTGCACCATGGGCTCTTTTACCCCTCCACCACTCATCCACCCTCTACTAGTCTTCTTTTGTCCTTTACCCCTCCACCACTCATCCACCCTCTACTAGTCTTCTTTTGTTTTTTCCCTTTTGTATTGGATCCCGCTGTTATGTGGTATATGTTTTATTTAGGATATGTTTAATTTTGGGTGGGAATTTCTCGGTAAAATAGGAGGATAGATATAAAAATAATGACGAGGAAATTAACTGAAATGATGATAAAAAAACAATCCTAAATTTTTTTCTACAATCATGTGAAATGCCAATTCTATTCTGTAACATTATTTCTCAGTGAATAAGATTGTTGAACGAGCCAAACAAACTCGAGCTTTACATGTTCAAGTTTGGTTCATATAAATTCGAGCTCGAGTCGAGCCTTAATTGTAACGAATTCAAGCCGAACGTTAATCTAACGAGCTTGAGCTTAATTCGCGTTTCATCTTTAAAACAGATATATTTGAATTTTTAAAAATTTTAATTAAAAAAAATTACAAACAAAAATTTATTATATTCACAATATTATACTCAATACTCAATTAATTTTACAAAATCTCATTAAAAACAGGTTTACCAAACCATTTTTTGCGAATGAGCCTCAATAAGAACACCCCTCTCACAAAGTGGAAAGGTCGTGGGTTCGAAACACGTCAACAGCGGATTGTTGATATAAGTTTTCACACGTAATTTAAAAGGGGTAGGGGTCCCCACAACCTCGCTTGCCAACAAAAAAAAAAAAAAAATTTATATAAATTGAAATAACAATTATATATTTAAATTTATTTAAGAAATTCAAGTATGGGAGCTTGCGCAATCCCAACTCAAAAGCTAGGTTAAATTACTAAATTACATTCGAGGCTTTAAAATCTGTTTACGTTCAGTTCTTTTAACAATTCGAACGAGTTGGAAATGAGCCAAACATGCATGGATTTTATATTACCTAGAGGGGTTGCAAGATGCAACTACCTTGTGGTAGAGTTGCTTTTAAGCAATATACATCCATTTCCTCAAAAACATGTACACGGCTACACGCCATTTTCATTTTTAATTACGCGCCGTCGCATCTGATATATCTGAATAACTGACTTTATCGTTTTGGTTTACTGGAAATTCAAAAAAAAGTCAAATCAACAGTTTCTTTGATTTGTTCTAATTTTGACTAAAAACAAAGGTGACGAATCATCAACGTTAGCATTAATTTGATATATATAAGTACATTCAACTTCAGATCTCATCTACTACTTCTCTTCTTTCTCTGTTCATAGATTCATTATTCATCTATTATATCTTTCTCTCTGTTCAAGTTATTGTTTTAAGGTAAATGGTTTATGATTGAAGAAGTTTATTTCAGATTGAATGGTTTGTGATTTTGTTGTTTTTAGGTGTTTTAAGTAATGGGTTTTTGTTATTTTAGTGTTATGATTCTTGGGTTTTTTTTATTTTTTTGAAATTCTTGTTAATTTTAGCTTTGATGACTTGTTCTGTTTTTTTCAAAGTGATGGATTTTTTTTTTTTTTTTTTTCAAGATTTAGTAGTTTATTTTGCTATTTGTTTGTTAAATAAACAGATAAAAAAAGTGTTGAAAATAGAGCAAAAATTAATTTTAAAATTATTGATTTTGTTTATATTTGTTGATTTAAGATAAACCAATTAAAGAAAATTAGAAGAATGGCCTTTGAATGGTTTTGAAGTTTTAAGGAGTTATGCAAAGGGTTTTTTCAATAGCTTTGAGGTTTAGATAATCGATAAACAGAACACCCCTGCTTTCTATAAGAGAATGATAATGAGTTACTTAGAAACCATTGAAAAAGCTTGAATGTGTGGTGGGATAATGGTGTTGGTTGACTGTTAGGTCGCTTTCTTTGATCCATTATTAGGTGTGGATTTATCTTTTGTTCAATTTCGATGAAGGGGTGCAATTTTAAATTTAAATTTGTTTGCTCGTAAAGAATTATGTTTGAGTAATATTGGAGTTTTGTCCATTGTACTCACTCTTTCGTTCCTATTGAATAATGTTGATTACCTGTTGGCAATGGCAGGAAAGAGATAACCATTTCTTTTCTGACATGTGCTTCAATGGAGTTCCAACTTTGTTCAATCATTTGCCTAAAGAAAGAGGAATGCTTGAAGCATTAGGTACTTTTGACCTTCATTGACTAATTTTTAGAACATCTTACAACTGTATTTTCACTGACATCAAGCTTTGCCTTATTTGCATCACATCGTCAGTCAATTCTTTCTTGAAAGTGATGCATTTCAACAAGTAAATGCAAGGATGTAAGGGGGCAGTAATTTTACGTGTTAACTGCTCAGGCTCCGTTTATTACCTTTTTGTGGGGGGGAGGGGAACATATTTTTGTTGAACTGGTGATTGTATTAGAAAATTTTAAGAACCGACAAAAGCTATTTCTCTATCGAATTTGTTTTCAATCTCGAACCTTTTCTATAGACTATTCTACTGCTATTATGTGCTGCTATTGTTAGGCTTATATTATGATATAATCTTTGCAGAAGTCAAGCTAAACTTTCTTGAAGCGTTAGCTGGGCGGAGTTGCATCCTAGAGTAATGACTTGTTTCCCTTTCTCGTTCCGAAGGAAGGTGTCGTCACCAAATAAAAGATTTGTTGAAGTTGATGAAGGTACATATACAAATATTTGATACTATAAGCTATACTATGTATTATCTTTCACTATTGATAAGAAAGCTTAAAGCAATGGATTTGGTTCCTCCAGTCTCTCCCAATATTTAAGAAGTATCATGCTTCAATTTTTCCATCCGTACATTAACATGGTTTGTTTGGCATTATTCTTTAGTGGCAGTTTAATGGTTAATAGTGCATGCATACGTGAACTGAATAAGATGTAAAAAGTACTATGGGCAAAAAGCACTTTGGAATATACTGAACTACTACCTGTCAGATCAAATAACTTGAATTACAAAAGAGTAGCCAAGTATGAGAGCTCTTTGGAATATTGTGAATTTACTCATCTGCCTTTTGCTACTTGAGAAAGGATTTACTAGTGAAACTTTGTTTTGATATGCGTCTAGTACTTCTGTTTGAAATATGAGTGATTCTAATCAAACTTATTGTAAATGCAGAGGTTTCTGGAATCAGTAATGTTATCATGTACACATACAAAGAAATGTGTATTGCAACTGGAGATTTCAGTCCAGCTAATAAAATTGGGGAGGGAGGTTTTGGTTCTGTATTCAAGGTCAGTTGAACTAGTTATCTGCGATTTCTTTCTTTCTAATTATTTGACTTTTTTAAATACAAGTTCAAGAATTTAATGGTAGCTCAACATTTGCTAATCTTTGAAATAAATGAACAGGGAAAGCTTAAAAATGGCACACTCGTTGCAGTGAAGGTGCTGTCAGCATGGTCAAGGCAAGGGGTACGGGAGTTCATAACTGAGATAAATGTGATCTCAGATATAGAACATGAAAATCTAGTTCAGCTGCATGGGTGTTGCGTAGAAGAGAACCATAGAATTCTTGTCTATGGCTATCTTGAGAATAATAGCCTCGCACGAACACTACTAGGTATCATTTTTCTTCTTTTGTCTGTTTTGAATATGAAGATCCCATCAGTTCTCTAGGTATTGATTCAAGTTTTGTCTACTTTAAGGTGGAGGGCACTCTAGCATCCATTTTGACTGGAAAATGCGGTCTAAGCTTTGCATAGGCATTGCACGTGGTCTTGCGTTCCTCCATGAGGAAGTGCGGCCTCATATTATACATCGAGATATCAAAGCAAGCAATATATTACTTGATAAAGATCTAAATCCCAAAATTTCAGATTTTGGCCTTGCAAAGCTGATCCCAGCTAACATGACTCATGTCAGTACACGTGTTGCAGGAACAATGTAAGTTCTGAATTCCACAGTCCTTTCGTTTGATAGTTAGTCAGTTTGGATAACAATCATACACAACTAATGTTCCATGTTATCAATCGCATTATAAATGCCTAGTGCTAGACGCAATTACCATTATGAAAAAACTGTTGATTGACAAGTGCCAAGGTGGCACATAAATGGGAGAGGTGCTTATGGATAATATTCCTGCTAGAGACTTAGAGATATCCTTTTTCAACTCAACTCGTTGCGACAATTATACCATCAAAAAGTTTGAGACCTGGTGAACCCTTTATCACCTTAACTCAACTTTTTCAACGATGTAAGATATCATTATCAACTCAACTTCTTGAACATGTTTCATAACCTTTGAGAGAGCTTAAATTATAAATAATTTTTAAGTCCACTGAACCCCTTAGGATGTATCATTTCCTAGACAAGACCCAATTAAGTTATCTGTGTCAAGACACCTTTCTTGCTAAGCGATTCGTCATTCACCCTTTGCCTTAAGCATTTGTGTTTTAGCATGTGTTTGGTTGTAGTGTAATTTATATTCCTCATAATGTTTGACGCTACCAAAAGTCGTGATTATGACACCTTTGAGATGTCTGAGACATGGGCAAAGTTGTAAAGTTAATCTAGTTTTACGTATGTTGTAAACTGGAAGTTCAAAATAATAGTGAAAAGACAGGCTTTTAACATGGGACTTCTTATTTCAATGCTCTGTGAGACTGACCAACACTAGCATACATTGAAATGGATAAGACGGCCCAACACTAAACTCACTATTCTTAATACCAAGTTGAATTTATTATATGTTCTTTCTAAAACTTTGATTGTACTTTTTCTTTGTAGAGGTTATTTAGCACCAGAATATGCCATTCGTGGACAGCTGACAAGGAAG
Organism: Aquilegia eximia; assembly: GCA_023053565.1. Lineage (NCBI taxonomy): Eukaryota > Viridiplantae > Streptophyta > Magnoliopsida > Ranunculales > Ranunculaceae > Aquilegia > Aquilegia eximia. The sequence goes on from JALIGU010000005.1 coordinate 20,424,923, forward strand.
GCTGATATTTACAGCTTTGGTGTTCTCCTCTTGGAAATAGTCAGTGGGAGAACTCACACAAATACTCGGCTACCATATGAGGAGCAATATCTTCTTGAAAGGGTACGGTTTTCCCAACTCCTCCTCTGTCGTACTCAATGTTTTTACTTAAATTACTGATTATAATAAGTGTCCTGGGCTGCATAGGACATTTGGAAATTAAATAACCCTTCGTTGATCCCTATCTACATGTTCCTGCATAGTCAGTTATCTTCCTAGTATTACAAGTTCCTGCATAGTCAATTATATAAGAAGTTTTTCTTATACCTGAAATTCTTCTGGTTTGGCTACACCCTTGGCATCTAGAACACTTTATCCTTGCTGTCCATAATAGGCCTAAGGTATTATCAATACGAATGGAAAATTGTATAATTTTTCTGTCATTTGGAAGGATCATGAATTAAAGGATCAAATAAATATCACAGAAAGCAAGATTCTAATAGTCAAATTTTGCACTTCATTGATGCACCTTGTAATAGAATTGACAGGAAAATAAAATAGAAATAGAAAATAATTCATCGGTAGAGTGAAAAAAGGAACTAGGTGCATGTGTAGAGGCCTATTAATATAGTACTTTGTAAGTAATTAATACGGAGTAACAAAATCTTTTCAGAGCATAATGCAATGTCGAATGTCTATGCATGTTCTGTCACAAAGTTCTCATGGACGAGTGGACGACCTAAAACCTTTTAGAATTTCAATTATAATAAAAATACATTTCTTGAAATCCTAACTCTTTTCGACTCAAGACAACTTTCTTATGAATTCTCATCTTGCAGACATGGGTCCTGCATGAGCGGAATGAACTGGTTATGCTAGTTGATACCTCATTGGATGGCCACTTTGATGCTGAGGAGGCATGCAGATTCTTGAAAATTGGTCTTCTCTGCACCCAAGACTCACCGAAAATTCGTCCATCTATGTCGAATGTCATGAAGATACTTACAGGTGAGGTGAGCGTGGACGATAAAATAATTACAAAACCAGGCCTCATCTCTGATTTCATGGAACTCAAAGTCAAAGACGAGCACAAAGGGAAGCCTTATCAAAGTAACCATACATCTTACACCATCTCTTCTGGTTCTGGTTCAGACAAGGCAGATACTATGCCCTCAACAAGAGAAACCACCAGCACTTATGCCACCATGACCTTCACTGCTATATCTGACCGAAGTTCTTGACCGAAAGATTGTGGTAATTTTTCTTCTTGTTTTGTGCCTGTAAAAATTATGTATGCTGTATAGAAGAGTTTTAGTTTTTTTCTCCTCCGACGTTTTTTATTCTGGATTTCCAGAGATAGGAAGGTAGAATTGTATAGGAGTTGGGTTTGGGTATGTTATGATATGTTTTGATTCAATGATTAAAAATATAGATGAAAACGAGCTTGGTTTGTTACTTATGCAGCAGAACGTCAGTCCAGCATGAACTTGAATGGTATCTGAGATCTCAGGCTTAAACTTTATGCTTGCATTTGCAGAATACTTGTAACCTTACTTTCATTTCGTTTTGAAATCACATAGTATTCCATGTACAGAACCAAATCGCAAAGCACAGGAAAAAGAGCCGTACCTACCAGCGATGAGCTCAATTGTTGCTTACTATTCTCTGCACCAGAAATTCATGAAATGAACCTTGATAGATTCAGAACTTCAGTTTTCGGATAGTAAATTCAAAAGAAAGATATTGGAGGAAATTGAACCACACATGAAGTTAACAGCTATGGGTTCAATTTCTTCCGATTCTCACCTTCGAAATTTGAGCACCAGTACTACCTCTGTTCGTGTCGAGAGACTGATTAAGCAGAAGGCAGAGTATGAGATATTGGAGGAAATTGAATCCATTCAAAACCATACATGGATTCAATTTCCCCATTGAGGTATAGCATTTAGTTGAAAGGCTGAACGTGAGATATTGGAGAAAATTGAACATGATGCAGAAAAGAAAAATAACATAAAAGGTTCGATTTTCTCCAATTCTCACATTCAACTTTGAACAATTTCTCAGCGCTTTTGTTTCATACGAAGGATGGAATTGCAAACCTTGTTCTTGAATAAAGTAGTATTTATTGAACACTTTCTGTAACAACTGAACCAGCATGCACATATCATGAGGGAATTCTTTGTACATAAAAACACACATTGTTTGTGATGATCTACCTAGTGTTAAACCAGTTTCACAACATATCTTGCTACTCTGCACCCCAAGTGTCTATTTATCTTTGGTCTGGTTTTGGCCAGGGAATAAAAAAACGGACCCCTTTAAGCGGTTAATATGTAAGATTGGACCAGTTAAGGAACTATTTGTAAAAAAGGGCCCAACTGCTGATTTCCGTGTCTTATAGACTAGTTTACCCCTCGACGGATGTAAAGACTCGTTTGCATATCACAAACACATAAACAGACTTATTTGCATCAGTCACAACACAACATAAAATGCAAAGACTTGTTTGCATACTCGCAACAACAACCACATAAACCATAAAATATAAAGACTTGTTTACATCAGTCACAACACACATAAACATTAAATGTAAAAACTTGTTTGCATACTCACAACGACAACCACATAAACTATAAAATGTAAAGATTTGTTTGCATCAGTCACAACACACATAAACATTAAATGCAAAAACTTATTTGCATAGTCGAAACAACAACCACCACATACCATAAAATGCAAACATTTGTTTGCATAAACCAGAAGGGTATTATCGGTAGTGAAAGGGCCGTTTTTACAATATCAACGTTAAATGGGTATTTTCTTATTCCACAAATGCTTAATCAGGGCCAATTTTATAAACCGGGCCTTAGCTGGGCCATTTGTGTTTTTTGGATGCTTAATGAGGTCCCAGAACCATTTCCATTGGTTTTGGCATGGTAGATGCAAACTCGGTCCAACCAACATTCATTTTCAGCCGAAGTCCCGTCCAGGCCAACTTGAGTACCATACAAATATTTTTATCTCCGGCCGTGGACCGTGGTTACCTAGCAAAAATTTGCATAAAATTTGGCCTAATTTATTATTATGCTCGAACCTCTTGATAATTAGTCTTATGAACAACTTTTATGCAAAACTTTGGTGATATTTTTAAAATGGATAAGATTTTACACATTTTTTTAATAAGCTTTTTTTTTTTTTAATAATCTTCCTTTGCGACATCGGCACCACCCCGCCATTCCACTGGGCCGTTCCACTGTGTGAGCAAGGGAATAGTTGAAGCAAATTTTTTTAATAAACTTAATAAGGGACCATCTACGATTATCTCATGCTTATGTAAAATTTAGGTGGGAACTAATAGAGTTTAAACTAAATAGATGGAGGCCATTCAAATTAATAAGTAAATTAAGGAGCGACCACTTTAATTATAGGCCCTGCTTGGTTACCCGCAAAAATTTGCATGAAATTTAGCCTAATTTAATATGCTTGAAACTCTTGATAATTAGTTTTATGAACAAAATTTATGCAAAAGTTTGGTGCTATTTCAAAAGTGCAAAAATTTTACACCTTTCTCTAATAAACTTAGTAGGGGACCATTTATGATTATCTCATGTTTGTGCAAGGTTTAAGTGGGGGACCAATAGGGTTTAAGCTAAAATAGGTGTGGGTCCATTCAAATTAAAAAGTAAACTTGGGAGGGACCACTCTAACTATAGATGGGTAAAAATTTGCCTTTTTTGCAGCCCAAACAAACAGGGTCATAATGGGAAAGATTTGCCTTTTTTGCCGTCTAAACAAGCAGGGCCTCTATCTCTACCACTAATAACGGGTGCGCTTGAGTTTTTTTGTGTAGAATTTTATGTTTCTCAAATACCCCGTGTGTTTATTTTCTTAAACTTTTTTATAAGAAAAACTTTTAATAATATATTAAAGTTAAATTATAATTCAAATAGTTATTAATATCAATCCAAAAAATACGGGCAGTTAAACATGGAGAAAAATTCAGAAAAGTAATAAATCGTTATAGATTCTCATTTGGTCATGTGCGACTACGCATGCATTTCCCTTGGTTCGAGTAGGTTTAAGATTTCTAATTTATTTTGCTTAGGTTTAAATATTAATAATAATTCGTAATTTTATTTATTTTTTTTATAAATAGAATTTTGTTAAAATCAGAGAAAATAATGCAATCACGATTAGTGTACAACGTTAGTGTTAAATAAAAGACTTCAATTCAATTCAATTCAGTTTGTCATATTGATTCATCCCAAAACATGATATCGGTTTATATACAAGTTAGTTTTTTGTCGACCAAGACACACTATTTTAAATACATAATATTCTAAATATATTGTTTCCTATTTAGAATATATATACAACTTTCTACACTCCCCCTCAAGTTGGTGCATAGATGTCAATCATGCCCAACTTGTCAACTGAGGTGTCGAAGCATTTTTGAGATACACCTTTGGTAAGAACATCAGCTAATTACTCCTCCGAGGTTACGAAAGGAAAGCGAATAACCTTCCTGCCAAGATTTTCTTTAATAAAATGACTATCAACCTCCACATACTTTGTTCGATCATGCTGAACTGGATTATGTGCAATTTAAATGGCGGCTTGATTATCACAATGTAAATCCATAGGCTCTTGAAGCTTGAAGCCCAATTCCTTCAAGACATTACGGATCCACAACAATTCACATACTCCATGTGCTATACCTTGAAATTAAGCTTCTGCACTCGATCTGGCAACAAGTTTCTGCTTCTTACTACGCCAAGTTACAAGATTTCCACCGACAAAAGTAAAGTATCCTGATGTAGAACGTCTATCAGTTTTATCACCAGCCCAATCTGCATTTGTGTGTCCAACAACATTCACTTCATCATTTGTGTATCCAACAACGTCCAATACATAATTCTTTCCAAAAAAGTAAACATTTGCCAGGTGCCTTTTTCAAATACTTCAAGATACGAAAAACTGCATCCATATGTTCGTCACTAGGAGAATGCATAAACTAACTAACCTCATTCACAACGTAAGCAATATCAGGTTTAGTATGAGAGAGATAAATTAACCTTCGTACAAGACGCTTATATCTTCTTTTATCAGTAGAAACTTGGTCAGGATGAATGGTGAGTCCATGATTCATCTCAATGGGTGTCTCCATCGGTTTGCAATCCAACATCCTTGTTTTAGCAAGCAAATCAATGACATACTTCCTCTATGAGAGTGAAATCCTCTTTTTAGACCTTGCAACTTCAATACCCAAAAAATACTTCAGTTGTCCTAGATCCTTCATTTCAAATTCCTTCGATAAATACTTCTGCAATTTATCTATTTCCTTTTGATCATCCCCTGTAACGATCATGTCATCACCATACATAATTAGAGCTGTAATCTTAATTACCATCCTTGTGTTTGATCAAAAAGGTATAGTCAGAATTGCTCTGTTTGTACCCAAAAGCTCTCATGGACTTTGTAAATCTTCCAAACCAAGCTCTTGGAGAATGTTTCAAGCCATACAAAGACTTCTTCAGTTTATACACCTTCCCAACATCTTCGGGATGGTTCTTCACACCTGGAGGCATATCCATGTATACTTCTTCCTCCAAATTCCCATTCAGGAATGCATTATTCACATCAAGCTGGTGCAAGGGCCAATCTTTATTTGCTGCAAGCGAAATTAAAATTCGGACAGTATTGATCTCAAGCCATACAAAGACTTCTTCAGTTTATACACCTTCCCAACATCTTCGGGATGGTTCTTCACACCTGGAGGCATATCCATGTATAATTCTTCCTCCAAATTCCCATTTAGGAATACATTATTCACATCAAGCTGGTGCAAGGGCCAATCTTTATTTGCTGCAAGCGAAATTAAAATTCGGACAGTATTGATCTTCGCCACAGGTGCGAAAGTCTCCTCATAATCAATTCCATAATGTTGTGTGTATCCCTTGGCAACCAATCTTGCCTTATATCTATCAATAGTTCCATCTTCATTAAGCTTCACGGTAAACACCCAATGACATCCAACAGTCTTCATTCCAACAAGCATATCAACTACCTCCCATGTTACATTCTTTTGAAGGGCTTCCAATTCTTTATTCATTGCTTTAATTTCTATCATTTTGGATCTTTCAAAGCATCCTGTACGTTACTAGGAATATATACAGTAGATAATTGATTTATAACAAGTGCATGTGATTCAGAAAGCCTATGGTTAGACATAAAGTTAGCTATAGGATATTTAACATTGGCTTTAATGTTTGGTTCATATTGTTTCTTAGGAACTCCCTTACTAGCTCTTTGTGATTTTCTAGGTTCAAGAATTTCTAACCCAACAGACTCATTAAAGGTTATAGGAGGTACCTGAGGCGGATCATTCTGACCAAGATCTTCAATTGTTGATGTAGAAGTGGAAATGTCGTGTGCTACAGTTTCAGATACATCCTGATCATGTGCTTCTGTCTGATCGCTGGGAACCAAATGGTTGATTGTCTGCTCATGATTATTCTCTACTGCTACAGGATCAATTTCTGCTGCAGGAACTTCAAATCGTTCCTCCAAGTGTTCCAATTCTTCAAAGACATCAAAGTTGTCAATAGACCAAGGATTCCCTTTACCGCCACTCTCCCCCTGAAGGGAAGACTGAGAAATTTCCACTGAGTAATACGGGTCTGATTCATGGAATGAGACATCAAGAGATATATGCATTTTGTCAGTAATTGGATCAGAACACTTATACCCTTTCTGAAACTCTACATAACCCACAAAAATACACTTCTTCGCACCAAGATCAAGTTTACTTCGTTCTGGTTTTGGGATATGGACATAAGCTGTACATCCAAACACCCGAGGCTCTAAGTTAGGCATAGATGGGATGGACAAAAGTGTATGGAGTTTCTGATAAGAATTTTGGAACTCAATTACCCGTTAGGGAGTACGATTGATAACATATGTTGTTGATATTTCACTGCTTCACTCCAATAGGATCGAGGTACATTCATTCCAAACAAGGAAGCACGAACAACTTCCAACAACTGTCTGTTCTTCCGTTCTGCTAAACTATTTTGTGTGTGTGTGTGTGTGGGGGGGGGGGGGGGGGTACTGATAGAGACTATTTGTGTAACCTCTAATCAAAAGAAGTTCTTTCTTGTGCCTGTATATATTGATTATCAAAGTAGACAAGTAACAAGCAAGGGTCGTACCCACCTCAAAGGTGAAGATCTTAGCTCAAACAGAATAAAAAACAATGGTTAAGAAACACCAATGAATCAACAAACAAGAAAAAGGTTGATTCTACTTCCTACATGCAATAATAAATAAACTAACTTAAGAAGATGGAAGAAATGTAAAGAAGATCTTATGATGACATAGGGGGAAGAATTGGTATCCACAAACTAAATCATGCAAACATAACATGTTATTCTTTCATGTTCAATCTATAACAATTAATTAGTCACCTCTCAGCTATTCCAATTAATCATCAATACTTATAATAATCAAGTAGTCACCTCTCAACTATTCCACTCAATTAAAACGGGACTCTCTTATGCATGTTATTGAATATGTATCATTAATCAAACCGTCACATCTCAGCTATTCAATTTAATTAAATCAACATATTAATTCATAACTAAACCGTCACCTCTCGGATATCAATTTAATTACAAAAGGGTTCCAATAAAAGATATTAACTGTAGATATATGATAGTCACCTCTCAGCTATTCCATCACATATCTCCAATTAATATAAATACAACCATTAAAGATAGGTCTCCTATACTCCAACAATACTATTTTAACAGCATGGATAACAATAACATGCAAATAATCATATTTACCTCATATTGCGAATTAAAAGTAAATAAGCATTAAGAACTTTGAATCACAATGAACATTAAGAACAAACATGGTGCTTTTGCATCATATAGAGTGCTTCAACCATCCCCTTAAAGAGATTTAGCTACTCATCCTTGATGATGACACCATGGAATAAATAAATAAATAACAATACATCATAAAGGAAAAGATAATGGATTTATATTGATAATAATTGAGTTCAATACAAAAGAAGAAGAACTTTTATCTCTCAAGCATTGACTATCCTAAACTCTAGCGCGAATGGGCCTGTGGCTCAATGGTAGCACCCCTCTCACAAAGTGGAGAGGTTGTGGGTTCGAAACACGTCAACAGCTGATTGTTGAATAAGTTTCGACACGTAATTTAAAAGGGGTAGGGGTCACCTCAACCTCGCTTGCCAACCAAAAAAATAAAAAAATCCTAAACCCTAGCTACTACTTTTCTTATATAGACTATACAAAGCATAATACTTGCATGCACAGACTTCCAAATTAGGTCAAATTCGTGGCTGCTGCTGTTGGTCTTCTAGAGGCATTAGGTCTTCAGCAAAACCTAATCATCTTAGGCTTAAGTTGTAGCTTGGACGCAAATCAGACTTCTGGATCTCCTTGTAGAGCCTTTTTAAGATTGGACTTAAATAAAGCCTAAAATAGAAATTCTGACTTGTGGGCTTCAACAGGACCCGGTTTGGGCTGAGATTTGGACCGCCCCACATTGACATAAAGTCAAGTCAACATGACCAGTCGTGGGGTGCCCTCATCATATCTGTGGGTACAAATATCGATTCTCCTTCCCTTGTACAAATAACACCTTTTTGGTAGATTTTCTTGAATTTTTGCGGGCTTTAACACAATATTCACATTTCGGCTCATGAAACCTACACAAATGACAAGAAAGCACTAATCAATAGATATAACACAATAATATAAGCTAAGTGCTATACAAACAAGGTGTTATTCGGGAGATAAATATACACTTTTGAGGACTTATCAGGTACCAGAATTGGAGGTTTGATGACGAATTCCAATTGACTGGCAAAATTAAGACATGCGGCCATTCACAAATTCTCCACCATTATCAGACTGAAAGACCCTGATGGATTGTTGATACTACGTTGCCACCATTTTGTAAAAATCAATAAACATCCCATATACATCACTTTAGTTTTTTAGTAATGACATCCAAGTCATGCGAGTGCAATCATCAATAAAAGTCACATAATATCGAGCTCCAAAAAATGAAGAAACTTTTGCAGGACCCCAAACATCAGAGTGAATTTTCATAAAAGGAACAAGACATCTATTAATACTTGCTGAATATGAAATACGGTGGCTCTTGGCCAGTTCACAAATGACAATGAAATTCAGAATCACTAACAACTGAAAATAAATGAGGTTGCAACTTTTTAAGATAACTAAAGGATAGAGGACCTAAACGTCGATGCCATAACCACACAACTTCTTTTGCATTCTCGACGCTATTGACCTGATTAGCTTGCCCCAGAAAATTCATCTGTTTCTCTCCAGTTTCTGTCAAATCTAGATAGTACAGTTTCCCTCTTCTAACACCATAACCGAGGACCTGTCGAGTCAGAATGTCCTGAAAAACACAGAAAGATGGATAGAACGTCACAATACATGCAAGTGCTAGAATAATTTGACAAACAAACAATAGGTTATAAGCAAGAGATGGAACAAATAAGACAGATTCAAGAGTTAGGGTATCAGATAACACAATAGAACCTTCTCCACTAACCGGAGTTAGAGTACTATCAGCAGTAGAAACAATGTTTTGAGGTGAAGCTTTAAGACTTCCCACAAGGCTAGGGTCATTTGTCATATGGTCAGATGCACCTGAATCAATTATCCATGTACTATTTAAAATAACCTTACCATTCATACGTGATTGTTCTACATTAGCTCAAGTATTGTCTAGATGTCCATTCACAACATTAGCAATGACGACCTGGCTTATATTCTTTCGTGGCCTTTTTGCGAAGTCCCACCAATAAGGATATCCAATCACTTCATAACATCTCTCCTTGCTATGACCCAGTTCTCCACAAACACTGCACTTTTTATCTGCATAAGGATTTAATTTACCTTTAGAATGGCGTGAAAGGCCAGAAAAACTGGGAGGAGTAATTGTTTTGCTATGAACAACCAAGACAAAGGATTTAGTTGATACAGAACACCCCATAGCCTGTTTCTCAGATTGTACCTTGCGAATGTAAGCATAGCTTTGCTCTAAGAAAAATTTAGGTTCCTTGCGAAGGATCTCTCCATGCACTTGATCATACTCAGAATCTAGTCCACTCAAAAACATATGAACACGCAATCTGGACATTGTTGACGTTTCATGGACTACAGGTGCAACATTGTTATTCTGGGAGGTTACCATTTGATCAATCTCCTGAAACATGGCCACCAATTCGTTGTAATAGGTAGGAATTGGTCTCCCATTCTGCTTCGCTTCAAAACACTTCTTATTCAATTCAAAGATCCGAGTTTCATTAGAGTCATCATAGAAGGTCTTCTCCACAGCCTCTCAAATGTCTTTTGTAGTAGGAAAACGAATATATCGGTTCATAAGAGAAGTCTCCATGGAATCAATAAGCCAACTTTTCACCTTTTCATTATTTGTTGCCCAAACTTCATATTCTAGAGCATTCATATGCGGTTCAACTTTTGCGCCAGTTAAATAACTAATCTTTCCCCTTGCTCGAATACGCATCCGCATGAGAGGAGCCCATATGGTATAGTTGGACTCAACTAATGAAATAGTTTTTGGAAATGCCGAGTTGTCTTATGGGTAGTGGTGATGAATAACTTGTGAGGATGATTGATTTTCTGGCACAATTGAATTTCGGTAGACGACGAATTGTTTTCAGATCCAGCCATTGCAGAAATTTATTGCAGAAAAAAAAAAACAAAACAGATTCGACATATTTTACTAGAACAAGTGTATATCTCTGGTCAGAACTCTAAATTGCAAACCATTGATTGGGTTGGAAAGAGGACTTAAAGGTCTTTCCAACAAGATATAGTACGTGTGCTGGGTCCTAATATACTGCCTTGTAAAAGCCTGCAAAGTGACAAATTTTCAGAAAACAGAATAGGCAAAAAACTGGTATGAGATTTAGGTTTGGGAAAAGGTTTGATATTTGGGTTTGAGATTCAACGATTCAAGAGTGGTTTGATTTCAATGGTTGTAGTGTGCAGCGGATTCAAGATTCAATAAGTTTTAAGATTCAGGATTCAATAAAAAAAAGGACACAAAAAAGCAAGTTCAAAGGATCGAACATGCTCTTGATACCATGTTAAATAAAAGACTTCAATTCAATTCAGTTTCTCATATTGATTCATCGCAAAACATGAGTTTATATACAAGTTAGTTTCTTGTCTACCAAGACACACTATTCTAAATAAATACATAATATTCTAAATATATCCTAAATATATCCTAAATATATTATTTTCTATTTAGAATAAATATACACCTTTCTACAGTTAGGTGCTCTCAATCTAGTTCTCCTTAAATCTAGGACTATCTTCGTGTGTAATACTTACACACGATGAATAGTTTCGTTGCACACTTGGCAAAGATATTTTTACAAGACCACGAGTGGATTGGATTAACTACCAAGTCAATTTCCTCTAATATATCATATGCTCAATAGATATCTTTATTACAGGGTCTGCAATGGTGGATACATATAACTATATAAGTGAAAGTTTGATTATGGATAGTGGAAAAAATTGCAAAAGAAACAGTGAGTTTCAGCTACACTCGTTCAGTATAGTTGTAATACCTGGCATTTTCTTATGTATAGTTTTCTCAGTGTTCAGTTGACTGAGGTCCAGTTGACTGGAGTCCAATCGACTGGGCATTTGTACACAGATGGGTTATAATTTATGTTGTTTCGGAAACCGGCCCATAATGTTTATATACATATAAACCATGAAAATAATAATTAGGGTTTTATCACGAAAATTATCTTGTTTAACTTTAAAGAAGAGGCATAAGAAGAAGAAGAATGTTAATCATCATCTAGGGTTTGATTTGGCTTGCTTGGTTGGATTGTTTGACATTGAAATTGGATTATCTAGAAATCGGAGTTGATTCCATTGCTTGGATTGAGGCAAGTTATCTAACTTGTGTTTCCATCTTGATTGTAGGTTTAGATGAAGTTAATTTGTGTATTAATATGCTAATAATTATATAAATAATCTCTTGCCATGATAGATATTGTTGTGCGTAGATGGTTAATTTATAGAGATGATATCTTGCTGAATTAGGAATATTGGTGTTGTTGTAATTTCTACATTGAAAGCATATTAAGTTAATTAAAAGCATGATAATGAAATTTAATTGTAAATAATAATGATATATGATATGAAAATATGTTTAGAAATGATTTACATGCCGAAATCAGGTTTAGATATGTTTATATGTTATGATATTCGTGTTTGGATGATTAGGTCATCATGTTAGTGTGTATTATATGATGATCGAATTTGCTCTTTTAAATTAAGATTGGAGTTAACTGGAGCCCAGTCGACTGGAGTCCAGCTGACTGGAGGCCAGTCGACTGAACACTAAACTTACTAAACACTAAAGCAATTATTTAACATTTATATGAAAAATGGACTTGTATTCATTAATTAATCAACATGATGAAATGATGAATGTTTGTTTGATGGTTGTGAAATATATATCTGACGATATGATGTTGAGACTCTTTGTGTAGAGTTTAGTGCAAGTGGCACACGGCTATAGTGTTAGCCAATTTATATCCATAGTATTGGATGTGGTACGGTGGCACCTATGGTTGGGGATCTTGATCCTTTAAATCTGTTAGTGTCAACGGACACATGGTGCAAGTGACACATAGCTGGTTGGACAACAATATTGGTGCAAGTGGCACATGGCTGTATGGACAGCAATATTGGTGCAAGTGGCACAAGATTGATTTGTTATGATTAGTTTGGTAATGTATTGGTTGTGGATATATATATATATATGTGTGTGTGTGTGTGTGTGTCTGTGTGTGTGTGTGTGGTGTATAACGTGTGATATGATACAAGTTTGGATTTAGTGTGAACTAGTTATGTTGGATACAGATATTAACTTATGGTTATATACTGTTCACCTTATTATTATTGATTATATATTATTATTATATATTGGGTGTGTTGATTCTATTCCTGAAATCAAGATCGAGACCCAAGTTCTATAGCTTGGTTAGACTTTATGTCTAACCCTTTTCCCTTTTCAGGTATCAGCTGTTTTATTGTTGGAGTGTTCGTTGAGATGTCTTGTGGAGGTTGTCTTGAGTTGCTCATATGTCTAGATGGAGTTTTGATGAGTTGTAACCTTCGGGAATGACTCTGGTTTAAGTTTATATTTATAGAGTGTATTCGATTTAATCTTCCGCTGTTAGTTTATTATTTGTGGTTATTTTATTATGTTCTTCTATGGTCTAGATGTGTGATGTCACGTGACAGTAGTATGGCCCTACGGTCCATGGAGGACATATGGTGATCATTATGACTCTATTGTCCGATTTTGGCCTGGCCAGCTAAGATTGGATTTCAAGGGCATTACAGTTGGTATCAAAGCTTAGAGTTTATTTGATCTTTAGGGAGTACCTGTGGAGTCTTGTTGAGTCCTTAGGAGTATGAGCAACCATCGGTAGAGTTACTTTAGACTCTGCTTGAGTGAGGATTGTTTTGGTTGAGTTTCTATTTGTTAGATATATTATATTGTTTGTGGTGATGATGTGCTTCTAGATGTTGTTGCATTATTATTATGTGCATGTTTTTCCTTGTTTAATATTTCTATATGAAGCATATGATTTTGATATATATGCAGTGTGCATAGTTTATACCTTCTGGAAAGAATGGTTGAACTGGATCCTTGGGAGGATAGTTTGGTTGATGCCAATGTTGTTTGGGATGATATTCCGTAAGGGAATAAGGATTGGTTGCAATCATGTTGGGGAACATGGTTGAGAAATTTAATTGATATTGTTGCTTATATTTGTAATAAGCATAAATGAAACATGTTGATGCATTTGATAATATGAGATGATTGCATGAGCTTTATGTCACTTTTGATATGATTGGTTAAGTGTATATTTCTTTGTTTGGAATGGAAAATACTTGATAATTATTTGTTTTGGAAAAACAAAATTTTCAAACTTGAAAGATAAATTTTTATTTGGTAAGCGTAATGATTTTAAAACATTTCAAATTTGTTGCTTGATTTTAAAGCATGGATTGTTATGATTATATGAAAATATATTTTTTTTATGATAAACAAATTATACTTGAATTTGGAAGATGGAAGCATGATAAATGTTGTTTATGAGATCATGTTTATTGATGAGATATGTGTAGCATACACGAGTTGATTCGATTGTATAATTCTTTGCATAAAGATTTTGGAATAAATATATTATTGAGAAGATTAAGCATAATGGTATAAGTTGGTATGAGTTGCTTATGTTATTAAAAGCATTGTTGAGGATGATTAAATATCTTACTTAAAAAGATATATGTTGTATTGCATGCGAAATTAATAATATAGATTAATTGAATTTGCATGTTATGTTTATTACATTATTTAAAATGACTTGGTTATGTAAAGATAAAGATGAAAATTTGAAGAGGATGAAGTTTTGATTGTAAATTGTAAGATTTGGCTAAGGTAAAGTTAAATCCATAAAACATGCTACGACAACATATAAAACCTAACGTATTTAAGTTAACAAATAATTGTATCTGTGAGGGGTGAATATCTTTCCCCTCAGTTTATCGATCGCAAATTTCTTTCAGTTTCCTCCAATACATCATATCTGGCTATGAATGTTTGAACTATTGGTTGGTATTCGGAATTTCGTATTTGGAATTTGAATGTAATGATCAGGAGAGTATGCTGCTTTCCTTGGAACCTCTTTGTAAGATAGCTTATTCCGAAGTCAGAACTAGTCTAGTATGTATGTATATCACATTTGGTAACTTCTCCTCATACATACACATTTCATGGAGAATTGATCTCGTGTTGATGCACTATATGTGTGCTTCAGTGCTTGCATAGTTGCATATGCGTGATTATGCAACAGGCTGGGGTTTGGGTTTTATATTTGTATCAAAACAGGGTAGCCTTCTGCTTTGGGTTGACAATGAGATGTTAGGAAGGAAAAATCCAAACACATTGCTTAATATTTCAAGATGTTCCTGCTTTGTTAAATTAATCAGTATTGGTCTCTTGATTGATGCAGTGAGTTTACTTGTTAATTAATAGCCTTTCCATTATGATATGATATTATGATGATAGTTTTGTCAGGCACAGGGATGCCATGACGCCCATGGTAAGCCCTAGCACACGCTTTAACCATTGTTTGTGCTTTGGTATACATGCGGAAAAAAGTCATCGTAAAAATATAACCAACTACACACATTTAAAGATGGGGCTGTGATGAAAAAAGCAGATTTAGCCATGACTGGCTGACTGCCAAGAGGACAGTGATGAAGGTAGCTACTCTACATGCTACTCATTCATTTGCGCGCTTTTCCTGCGGTTGGCCTCCATGCATCTAAATGACATAATTTAATTACACCAAGACCCATTAAGGTTGCTATTGATTATTGAGTATGCTATTTGATTTGCAAATAAGTTGGGCTTGTTGAGTAGTCCAGTCTTATTCCACCTACACGGTTCATTTTTTCCATATGAATAATGTTGTTCGAAGATTGCTGTTCTTCGACCCTAACGAATATATCAGCTGAAACAATATGTTGGGGATCAAGCCAACTAGCCAAAGATGTACAGATGGTGATGTACACCTACCTACAAGTCATGGTCATCGAAAGCCATAGCAGAAGTTTATATGAATGAATTTGGGGAACTATATATGTGAAAGGTTACTTGTATGTGAAATTGGGCTAACACCGTAACACAACAGAAATGTCTGCATGTCAAGTTGTCAACCCATTAGAATAGAGCATTGAGCATAATTTGAAGGAAAGTAAACCAGAACCGGTTCTATGCATTTGAGGCTCTGATTAAGCAGAAGGCTGAATATGAGATATTGGAGGAAATTGAACCCATTCTAGAAAGCATGGATTCAATTTCCTTCAATTCTCACAATCAACTTCACACTGTACAAGCATTCTTCTGATCCTATTGCCAGTTAAGATGTGATGGCTAGAGCTGAAGGTTGAACATGAGATATTGGAGGAAATTGAATCCATTCAAAACATTGCATGGATTCAATTTCATCATATTCTCACATTCAACTTTAAACATGCATTCTTCTGATCCCATTGAGGTATGGCATTTAGTTGAAAGCTGAACATGAGATATTGGAGAAAATTGAACCTGATGCAGAAAAGAGAAGTAACGCGCACAAAAAAGGTTCGATTTTCTCCAATTCTCACATTCAACTTTGAACAATTTCTCAGTGCTCCTGCTTCATATGAAGGATGGAATTGCAAAGCTTTTTCTTAAGTAAAGTAGTATATATAGAACACTTTCTGTAACAACTGAACCAGCATGCACATATCATGAGGGAATTCTTTGTACATAAAAAACACATATTGTGTATGATTCTCTACCAAGTACTGTTAAACAGTTTCACAAAAGATCGTATGGGTTGATTTGTCAAGGTGGCCACATCAGAGATGTATGTAGGAGTCATAGTCCAAAGCCACAGCACAAATAAATGTGATCGAATTTAGGAATAGGAACTACTGAACATCTTTAGATTGTGAATTTCAATTAGGCTTATACGACATACATGTCGGCATGTCGCTAATATGTAGAGGAAGGAAACCAGAGCCGTACAAGTGCTAATAATGTGATAAGGGGATATATATTTACTGATCGATTAACGCCAAAGTACGTAGGTCACCCATGGAGTGACAGTCTTATTTTATAAAGCATAATACACTGATCAGATACAATACTACAGAAGGCATACCAGTGGCTAGAAACCACTTATTGCTGTACATATTTGTGCTAGCTCTTTAATTTAACATTCAACGTAGCAGATGCACTTATGAGCTGGGAATACATAGTTGCAAGATCCATGCTTTCCTCCCACTAGTTGAATGCACTGGTTCTTGCAGGCATCATTGTTGCCGCAGACTCCTGACCATGTCCCACTTGGTTTTTCACACAATTTCGCTTCCACCATAGTTGGTGTTTCTGTATCACATAATGCATATAACAAGGCCATGATCAATCAAACAATCAGACTAATAATCACATAACGCAGGACTATAATGAACTTGTGAAAAAATGTAAAAGTCCATGCATGCAGTCTAGGGAAAAAAAATCCTTTGTCACACCAGTCCCCTGAAGTCCACATTTTGTTTGCTACTTTTACTGTATTATACTACGATTATCGCTTCTCTAAGGCTCTATATATAAGATTTAGGTTAAATATATACTCGCGTCCCCCCGTAATCAGATAATGCTTAGATTTGTCCAGCTGCATGCATAGAAGGCTAATTATAGAAATGCAGAAGAGTAGCAACATGGGATTCTGTTTCTGTAACTCACCAAAAGCAGCAAAGAGAACAAGAGCAGCAATGAAGAGAGTGAAGAAGGTAGCAGATTTGGCCATGGTTATCACTTTGTTTGATGTTACTTTTGTTGAAGGTTTATCTGTGTGTGGACTGTTAAACTTAAGTCTAAGCTTTATTTATAGCAGATTTAATTGGCCATGGAACTATGAATTATTTAACCTTCTAGTGGGAAAAATTCAAAACTTTGGAACCCAACAATTTGACATCTGGGCTGTTCAAAAAGGACCATATGACCATGAAGATAAGATTTTGACTAATAGTCAAAATGTTCATACCATGGACAGTTGGACACCAAGATGGCATGTTTATTATGGATATTGTTTCTATTTCATGTTCCAATGCCTGATTTGTTCTTTATGGGTTCTTAATCCTATATGTTACTTGCAATGTAGATTTTGATATAGGTGAAGCTAGTAGTCTGTTCGTTCATTTGAACATTTGTACAAATAAAAGATTAATTAAGTGTGTGTACTTTTTTTTGCTAAAGGGTAATTTTATAAATGAAAGAATGAAAGATACAAAAAATGGTGCAAGCACTAGAGTACCTCATCGAAATCTATAATAAACAGAAAAAGGATTTTCCAGTGGAATTTTGGGAACATTAGAAATACTAAACCAATCCTTTCTCCCATTTGGTAAATGAACTCCTTTAGCAGCACAAAAATATGCTGCGAAGTTTGCTTCTTTTTTGGTGCTTGTAATAAGCAGCCATTTAAAATAGTCTTTCAAAAGATCATATCTGTGCTTGAACTTCCAATGAGGTTTCCCACCATTACATGCCTTAGCTGCTGCTGCAGAGTCAGTTTCAACCCAAATCTGATCCCACCCATTTTCTTTGGCCTTCTCCATTGCTTCAAGGATTGCTGAGCACTCGGCCTCATAGCTGGTAGCTCCGCCAAGTCCTCCAATGAACACACCTAACACACTGCTTTGCCAATCCCTGAAAACCACACCCCAACCTGCTTGTCCTGGATTCCCATGTGATGCTCCGTCTGTGTTAGCTTTAACCAATCCCTGAGCAGGTGGAAGCCAATAGCATTCAGTGATTCTCTTTGCTTTTTTTGCCTTAATCTGAATCTGAGTCTTCCCAAGCACCAGTTTGTCATAAACAGTACCATAGTGTGGCTTGGACGAAGTCATGTAAGCAAAATCCACAGCTTTCTTGAATCTGAAACAAAGCTCCTTCATATTTGGCTTCACCTCATCATACCTCATTCTATTTCTTTTTTTCCATATCTCTACCAATAGTGATAGAGCACCTGCCTTCCACATGTCTGCGATAAGAGGGTTTTTTCCTTCCATCATAAACATTATACTTTGTAGATTGTCAGGAGGCCTGGCATGAGAAAACCATTCACTTAATACCCTCCATAGATGTACAGTAAATGGACATGAGAAAAATAAGTGGTGAAAAGATTCTGAATCCTGTTTACATAAGCAGCATTGAGACACTGTAGTAATCTTCATAGACTGCACTCTCTCATCAATGTTTATAGCCTTATGCAATATCTTCCATGCCAAAGCTTTAACTCTAGGATGCAGAATTGCAGAGTTCAAAAATTTAGCCCATGGAGGTGAATTTGACTTTTTTCTGATAACTTGGTAAGATGAAGATGAAGTGAAGACACCTGAACTGTCATGAGGCCATATTCTTTCATCCCTCTTACTTGTAACTGGCAGCTTGAAAAGCCCCCAATCAATATTTAGATCCTCAAATAGTCTTTGAAGATTTGTAGGGAAGTCCCATTGCCCATCTGTTATGCAAAAAGTGCTAAGTTTAATTTGTGAAACGTTCCAGAGTTGGCTTGGTTGGATGTACTCATTCAGTGGTTTCTCCCCAAACCAGTTGTCTTGCCACAATCTGATGTCATGACCATTGCCCACCATCCAGGTTTGATGTTGTCTAAGCAATTCAAGACCCATTTTGATTCCAGGCCAGACAGATGAGGTTTTATTACTTGACCAATCACCATTTCTAGCTGTATATTTACCCTTCATAAACTTGGACAATTAAGTGTGTGTACATAGTGAATACTGTGTGTATCATATGGTAGTGTAGTTTACAAGACCGATGATTGTCGTCGTACATGACATGACATAGCGCATGGTATTATAGTGGTCGCAGTCTCGCAGAAATGTGTGTACAAATGGTTTTTTTCTCTGCGCCGCTGCATGCAACTGCTGCAGTACTCTTCATTGCAGAAGATGTTGCAGCAAGCCAGCAATGGACTTGGTCTCAATATCAACCATAATCGAGCCTTCATCCAATTCCAGGTTGGGATGGC
The DNA here is from genome assembly GCA_023053565.1 of Aquilegia eximia. Taxonomy (NCBI): domain Eukaryota; kingdom Viridiplantae; phylum Streptophyta; class Magnoliopsida; order Ranunculales; family Ranunculaceae; genus Aquilegia; species Aquilegia eximia. Next base: position 20,444,649 of record JALIGU010000005.1, read on the forward strand.
AATAGGCCGGGTTTTGGTTTTATATTTGTACGAAAACACAGGCCGTAGCCTTTGGATTTGGGTTGGCAATGAGTTGTTAGGAAGGAAGGATAAATCGAAACACATTGCTTAATATTCCAAGATGTGCCTGCTTTGCTAAATTAATCGGCATTAGTACTTGATTGATGCATTGAGCTATATTTTAAATAATAGCTTTCTCCATTATGATATGATGATGGTTTCGTAAAAACATCATCACTATTTGGGCATAGGTTATTTCTCATTAATGCAAAGTACTATAAAAATATTATTTGGCCATTCGATGATGACTTTAAAATTTTTGCCAATTGTCCACCTAAGAAATTAATCATAAAATGGGGCAAAATTTAAACCGAGAAATTATTTTTCAAATTATTCCCAAAATAATTTACTGGTTTTTCCTCTTGGTTTCTGGAGAGAGAGAGAGTTCAAATGTTAACATGAGATATTTCACCGGAATAATGTTGGATACATCACTAATCACTTGGATAGAAATGTAAGCAAACTCAAAACTTAGGCGGGATGAGCTCAGTTTCCTCCAACATTTGACTTCACAGCTTGATGTAGCCTAAAATCCAACACGATACTGTATATTACAGAAATTTTCACACAGTACGCACAAAATTATTACCATGGTTTTAGCTTCCACACGACACTATGTTCGGAAGCACTACTATATATAGAACGTTCTATATAACATGTAACAAGCTAACCTCACACATTCTATCAGTCATGTATAGTGACACAATTTGTGTGTGATTACTATTGTGAAAATATAGTTGAAGACTTCCTACTATATTTTCCCTTGCAACTCCAGCACATACGATAAATAAGGTAGGCACAGGGCACGCCAGCACCATTCTGTTCACAACCCAGCTAGCGGGAGAACAGTCAACATGGTCATGTCTGCCAACAAAAATACCTGAATATTTATCATGGTGTCTTATTTTTATTATTTAAACAACTGATCAAGTTATTAGGTAATTCATCTTTGCTATTATATTATTATGCTTATTTCATGTGTAAATGTTCGCTTCCACGGACGCCTACGGTGAGAGAGTCCAGTATGTACGCTTTCACCGTTGTTGGTGCTTGGCTATCACATACATGCAGAAAATTATTTTGTATTTGGTCCCTCTAGAAGATGAGTAATTAGCATTTAGTCCAATCTCTATCGTTTATTAGTAAATGGTCTTTTTTCCGTCACTTGACTGTCAGTCAATCCAGTTGACCAGAGTCAAGGCATCCATATTTTCATAATGACCAAACTACCCTTTCACATGACTAGCACGTTGCAAAACTTAAAACTCTAAAAACACAATTTTGTTGTTTGTAAACATGCAAAATTAGTTTATAGTCCTCATTTTTCATATTTTGTTTTAAATATAGTCCGTGTAAACAATAATAAAAATAACCATGGAAGTTATCTTACCGGATTAAACTTGAACATGTAACCACGACCCATGGAATGTCTAGAATTTTTCTTCACTTGATTGTCATCTTCACTTGTAAACACAAGAGAATAAACTTCTAGAGGTTCCATGGGTGGTGGTTACATGTTCTACTTCACTCCAACTAAGGTAAGATAACTTCCATGGTTATTTCCATTAAGAAAATCTGGATGCCTTGACTCTGGTCAACTGGGTTGTGTGTGATTACTATTGTGGAAGTTGTGTGTGATTACTATTGTGGAAGTTGTGTGTGATTACTATTGTGGAAGTTGTGTGTGATTACTATTGTGATTACTATTGTGAAAGGGTAGTTTGGTCATTAAGAAAATATGGATGCCTTGACTCTGGTCAACTGGGTTGACTGACAGTCAAATGACGAAAAAAAGACCATTTACTAATGAACAATAAAAATTGGACCAAATGCTAATTACCCATCTCCTAGAGGGACCAAATACAAAATACCCCTTATAAAAATATAACCAACACAAAATTAAAGATTGGACTGTGATGAAAAAAACAGAGTTGACCATGACTGGCTGACTGCCAAGAGGACATTGAGGAAGGTAGCTACTCGACATGCTACTCATTCATCTGTTTTTTCTGCAAGTGGCCTCTATGCTTCACGATTCATTCTATCCCTATGAAAGTTGTTCGTAGGAAGGTTTTGTTCTTCATTATCCCTAAGACCCTAACGAAAGTTGTTCGATGGATTCAATTTCATCCAATTCTCACATTCAACTTTGAATTGAACATGCGGTCTTCTCATCTTATTGATAGGTATAATTAAACTTTTTCATCTTATTGATAGCTGTTGCAGGGATGGACTTGCATGGTATCTCAATGTTGCCGTGCAGTGCAACCATAATCAATTCTCTCAATCCAATTCTAAGTTGGGATGGCAATATATAGGCTGGGTTTATTTGGGTTTTATATGTATTTGTATCAAAAGTTCAAAACAGGTTTGGCTTCCACTTCAGGCTGGCAATAGTTTTGAGTTCGATTGATATTAGTACTTGATTGATCCATTATAGTAATCCACCTGACCACCTTTTTGTTTATATATATATATATATATATATAGGAAACTATATAAGTAGAGTCAGTTTCCTAACAATCTCAACCCTATATATCTCTCCTTCTTCTTTTCCAAAACAAAAAGTCTCTTTTGAAAAAGAAAAAATTAAGCTGAGATCTACTACAAGTTAGAGCATGGCAGATTTGGCATCTGGACTATTTGGTGCTATTACAGTGAAGAAGCCAGATGAGTTTGTTGGGTTTTATGTGCAAATTCAGACGGAGGGAAGTTTTTCACTCAGGAACGTACGTACGCAGTTAGGGCGTTCGTACGTTCAATGTGACAGATAACTGTTTCGGGAAGAAACGTACGTACGTGATTTCGTCGTACGAACGTTGTATTACTTGTACAGGGGCGTACGTACGTAGTTAGGGCGTACGAACGTCCCGTACGCCAGATAACTTCTCCGTGTTGTAACGTACGTACGTGATTTCGACGTACGTACGTCCTCCTATGCTTTTGTTGCAATATGGGCCTGTTTGAGCCCAATTCGTGGTCTATTGTAAGGCTATACTATAAAGCCAAATAGAAGTGATACAAAACCTTAACTTTTCTAAGAGAGAGATTGTGAGAAGCCATTAGAGAGTTTTGAAAACTTTTGTGAGGAAGAAGACTTCGGTTTCTTCATGAGGGCTTGTACAATTGTCTAGATAAGAAAAGCATCATCCTTTCTCCCCGTGGACGTAGGCATATTGTCGAACCACGTATATCTTGTGTCTTGTGTGTGGTTGCTTGTTTATTTTGTCGTTTTCGTTTTACTTTCATATATTAGTTCAATCATCATATTTGTGCATTAGTCTCCGCTGCGCACAACAAGTGGCATCAGAACTTCGGTTAGATCTTGAGCGTCTTGAAGGTGTTTGAAGAAATTCCGCAGTGAGTTTATTAATTGTGTTTCAACTCCAAGGTTCTACCTTTTGTTCGTGGGTTGCATAGAAGGTGTTTGTTGAAATTCCGGTGTGAATTTCAGATTTGTTTACCTTCGGTTGGTGATTGTTTAGTGTATAAACGTTGGTGGTAAGATGACAAAAGAATTGAATTTGAAGGATTCGAAGGGGGAAACCAAAACAGTGGTTTACCATCAAGCAAAGATTGATGTAGAGAAGTTTACCGGCACCAATAACTTTGGCATGTGGAGGTGTGAGGTAATGGATGCTCTATGTCAACAAGACCTAGAAGATGTTCTGGAGGATAAGCCAGAAGGTGTGGAAGAGAAGGATTGAAAAAAGATGAACAAACGAGCTTGTGGAATCATAAGATCGTGTTTGGCACAAGACGTTAAATATCTTGTGATGAATGATGTTTCTGCAAAGGCGATGTGGCGAAAATTGGAGGAGAAGTACATCACAAAGACTATCCACAATAAAAACTATCTACTTCGAAAGTTTTATCGAATAGATATGAGAAGAGGTATTTCCATGGTGGAGCATCTTAATGATTTTACCAAGGTAATTGCCGACTTGGTGAATCTTGGAGCAGATGTAAGTGATGAAAGCAAGGCAGTGTGTCTCCTCAATTCGTTACCGGACGAATATGAACACTTGGCTATCACACTTACTGGAAAAGACAAGTTGGTGTATAGTGAGATTTCTGCAGCATTGTTAAATCATGCGTGTATGAAGAAGGACAAAGAAGAGGCCAAAAGCTCAACACCAGAGGTCTTAGTGGCAAGGGGAAACTACAATAGTAGGGGTGAGTCTCGTAGGGAGCCGAATAGGGGGTTTCTAGCAAAAGATGAATGTTCCTTTTGTCATGAGAAAGAGCATTGGAAGAAAGATTGTCTTCAAGCCAAGGCAAAGGACAAGAAGAATAACTCTGAGGTAAATATTGCACGTAATAATAGAGATGAAGATGATGGTTCTGATTACTCTTTATTTGTTTCATCCATCGATTGTTCCACTAATGCTAAAGAGTGGATATTAGATTCGGCTGGTACTTATCATGTGTGTCCCATAAGGGAATGGTTTTCTAGCTTTAAAAGGCTAGATAATGGTGCAGTAGTGATGGGGAATGATCAACCTTGTCATGTATTGGGGATAGGTACTATTCGATTGAAGATGTTTGATGGAAAGATAAGAGAGTTGAGGAATGTAAGATATGTTCCCGATTTGAAGAAGAACCTTATTTCACTTGGTACTTTAGAAGCCAAAGGTTACAAGGTAGTAGCTCAGAATGGTGTTCTAAAGGTTATGGTTGGTGCAATGGTATTACTAAAGGGTACTCGACGAAGTAACCTGTACTTCTTGCAGGGTAGTACAGTTACATGTGATGTGGCCATGTCAGAGGCTACAACGAAGTTTGCTAAAGAGACTACCAAATTGTGGCATATGCGGTTGACGCATAAATGTGAAAAATCTTTGCAGACAATGACGGAGCAAAGGTTTTTTATGGGTGCTATCGCCTGCAAGTTAGAGTTCGGTGAACATTGTGATCTGGGCAAGCAGACAAGAGCAAAGTTTGGCACAACTATCCATTGTATGAGTGGAGTTCTTGATTATGTTCACATGAATGTCTGGAGACCTACCAAGTACACAGCTTGGAGAGGTAAGTCTTATTTTGTGTCTTTAGTTGATGAGTTTTCTAGGCGTGCGTGGATGTACATCATGAAGCATAAGGATGAAGTCCTAGAAATATTGAAGTGGAAGAAGCTAGTTGAGGCCCGAATTGATAGAAAGATCATGGTATTGTGCTTAGATAATAGCATAGAGTACAAAGATGATCCGGTCTTGCAAGTATGTCAGACTGAGGGTATTGAGCGTCACTTCACTGTGAGAAAGACACTACAACAGAATAGGGTGGCAGAACACATGTTGTCTATGGCTGGATTAGGCAAAGTGTTTCGGGTTGAGACATGTCATCTTATTAACAGGTTGCGTTTGATTGTGATAAGTGGTAAAACTCTTATGAAGGTTTCTATGTTGAAGCCTGAGAGTTCTCAGCAGGTGGAGAACAAGACCAAAGAGGTTTTGCAGTGGGTGGAGATTTGCATATCTCCATATGTTCCAGTGGGTTTTGTATCTAATGTGGAAACTCTTGTAAGGGTTTTAGGTGTTTCAAATTCTGATGACATGACAGATGATGAGACGATTGGAGATGCAGAAAATGGTGATCCTATTGATGAGGGTCCAATTGCAACTAGATTACCTAAGAAGGAAGAAGAATCTCCAGGTAAAGATGTGCACTTGAAGGTAAACGTTTGCATCCTTATGGCCTTGGTAGTGCGATCTGATTGTGTATTAGCTCTGTTTGATGTGAAAACGTTGTTTTACATGGTGAACTAGATGAGGAGATATATATGTCTCAGCCTAGTGGTTTTGGAGTTGCAAAGTATGATGAGTTGGTGTGTTTCAAACCATATATTTCACGAGCAGTGGGCATTGTAGGTAGATACATGCATGATCCTGATGTGAGACATTAGGAAGCTGTGAAATGGATGTTCCACTACATTCAAGGTAGTGTGGAGGTTGGTTTGTTAGTTCAACATGGAAGGACTTTGAATCTGCGGTGTGGTGGTTATGTGGATGTTGAGTATGATTGTCACTTTGATAGACGTTGGTCTACTCTTGGATATGTGTTTACATTGGCAGTGAGATCTATCAGCAGATTGTCCACATTACATTCTATGGTTGCTTTGTCTCCAACAGAAGCTTGGAATATTACCGTGACTAAAGTGGTGTATGGGACTAAGTTCTATTGGTTAGAATTGGTCCATATCATTCCTTCGAGTTGATAGTATATCTTGGAGTGAACTACGATGGCTTGATCCCTTAGAAGAAGGGTACGTAGGCAACCATGAGGTGATACAGCCGAGGTGGTCTTTCGGGACATGTGTGGGAGTTTGTAACTTGTGATTCTTGGTGTCGGCTTAGATTTATTGAATCTTCGCCGAGGTGGAGAATTGTTGTGTTTTATGTGCAAATTCAGACGGAGGGAAGTTTTTCACTCAGGAACGTACGTACGCAGTTAGGGCGTTCGTACGTTCAATGTGACAGATAACTGTTTCGGGAAGAAACGTACGTACGTGATTTCGACGTGCGAACGTTGTATTACTTGTACAGGGGCGTACGTACGTAGTTAGGACGTACGAACGTCCCGTACGCCAGATAACTTCTCCGTGTTGTAACGTACGTACGTGATTTCGACGTACGTACGTCCTCCTATGCTTTTGTTGCAATATGGGCCTGTTTGAGCCCAATTCGTGGTCTATTGTAAGGCTATACTATAAAGCCAAATAGAAGTGATACAAAACCTTAACTTTTCTAAGAGAGAGATTGTGAGAAGCCATTAGAGAGTTTTGAGAACTTTTGTGAGGAATAAGACTTCGGTTTCTTCATGAGGGCTTGTACAATTGTCTAGATAAGAAAAGCATCATCCTTTCTCCCCGTGGACGTAGGCATATTGTCGAACCACGTATATCTTGTGTCTTGTGTGTGGTTGCTTGTTTATTTTGTCGTTTTCGTTTTACTTTCATATATTAGTTCAATCATCATATTTGTGCATTAGTCTCCGCTGCGCACAACAGAGTTGACGTTTGAAGGTATAAAAAAGCATCAGGTCATCAGTTTTGGGGATGGACAATCGAAGATCGACACACTAAAAGAGCTGCTTCGTAGGAGCAGAAAGATGACGGTTGTTGTTTTTGTAGATTGTTATCTAAGGGTTCCTACTTTGGTTCGGGAAATGCAAGACCTTTCTCACGACGGGTGGAAAGTCCTTCCCATCAATGGGTACAAGAGCAAAAAGCTCAGAGACAAAGTTACACAAGAGTTATCCCAGTCTGACCACCTGTCTCGTGTGTTCATTACCACTGAAGATTTATCCCGGTCTGCCCGTTGGTTTGATTTTCAGCAGGTGCGTGTGGTGGTCAACTATGATCTGGCCTTCTCCCCAAAGCAGTTTCTTAATCGTATGGGTCGGTTTAGAGAAGTTGATGCTATCTACTTTGTCACTGGGGTTGACTGGCCTGTGTTGGTTGACACTCAGATGAAGTATAATGTGGATTTTGAGGTAGGTCCCGAACAATGGCCTGCAGGTTTCTGCGTAAGAGAGGAGCGGCAAGTAGCTAATAACTTGAATAAGGAGCTTCCAGGCGCTGCTCAAGATATCAGGCATTTTGTATATGAGGCCCAAAATTCCAATAGTGAATGGAAGCTAACTGGATTTCTGGATGATGTTATGGAAGAAATCACACCAAGAAAGAGTGTTGTTTTCGTGAATGATCTCAAAGAGGTTAATTTTCTATGTGAAGAAATACAAGGCACTTGTGGAAAATTAATAGACAGTGGCGAGTTCCAAGTTTTTACTGATTATTCGAAATTTCGAGTGTGTGAAGGCTGTTGTATGCTCATTACTCATGACGAGGCTGTCCTTGATATTGATCCCCCGAAGAACATGCCCTGGGTAATTAACTATGATCTGCCTTCAACAATGGTGCTCTACGATCGTCGTAATGCTTGGTGTAAAAGAAGAGGAGTTGTTGTCCACTTTGTCGTTAGCCATGATCGGTTGAAGGTGTTTTACATTCCAATTCGATATAAGTACTGTTTCCTTTCCATGCTTACACGGAAGGTTCCTGACCAGTGGCAGAAAATTTAGGCTGTGATGAAGAAAGGTAGAAATCAGATTTAGCTATGACTGGTGGCTGACTGCCAAGAGGACAGTGATGAAGGTAGCTACTCTACATGCTACTCATTCATCTGCTTTTTTCTGAAGTTGGCCTCCATGCTTCATGGTTCATTCTTTCCATATATGTGAATGTTGTTCCAAGATTTTTGTTCTAAATATGATTGTTGTTCTATGTCCTGCTAGGTCTTTCGCACATTTTCGCTTCCACCATGCATAGTTGGTGTTTCTGTATCACATAATACATAACAAAGTCATGATTAGTCCAATAATAAGACTAATTATATATAATCAGGAAACTAAACTTACGGCAAAAAAAAAATGTAAAAATGCACGAATGCAGTGACGGTCAGATGGATCTATATATGAATGCAGAGTGGCATAAAAATACTACTTAAGCATAGGTTTTTCTCATTAATGCAGAGTGGCATAAAAATACTTTTTGGCTATTTGATGACGAGAAAACAAATTTGAAATTATTCCCAAAGTAAATTATTTAGTTTGATCATTAAGCACAAAAGTTACTCGAAATAATTCAATCATTCTCGAGTGATTTTCAAAAATTTCTGAAGTGTTAACGAGAATATAATGGCATACGTTACTAGGATAGAATTTTATCTAAACGAACAGAATTTAAGTGGGATGAGCTCAGTTTCCTCAAACATTTGACTTCTGATGCATAGGAGAAAATTTAACCTGGTGGGCAAAATTAATTCCATGGTTTTAGCTAGATTCCTCTCACATATTATTCTTAAATTCTCAAGTTCTTGAGAAATAGTATATATATATAGATCGAACGTTCTCTACCAACATATATAACAAGCTAAGCACACACATTCTATGAGTCATGTATAGACGTATAGTGACACAATTATTGTGTGTGATTACTCTTGTGAAATATAGTTGAAGACTTCCAACTAATTTCATTCCCTTGCGAGTTGCGACACTTCACACTGGCACATAAGCCATTATAAACAGGCCAGTCACAGGGCACGCCAGCATCATTTTGTAGACGACCCAGCTAGCTAGAGAGCGGTCATGTTTTTTTTTGGTTGGGAGAGTGGTCATGTTTGCCAGTGTAAAAGACCTGAAAATTTCTCAGGGTGTCTTAATTTTATTATTTAAACAACTGATCGAGTTATTAGGTAATCCACCTTTATATATAAGATATTGTGCTTATTTCTTGTGGAAAAGTTCGCTTCCACAGACGTCCATGGTAAGCCATAGCACACGCTTTCACCATTGTTTGAGCTTCGGTATCACATACATGCATGGGGAAGAATTCGTTATAAAAATTTAACCAACACAAAACTAAAGATTAGACTGTGATGAAGAAAGGCAGAAATCAGACTCAGCTATGACTGGTGGTTGACTGCCAAGAGGACAGTGATGAAAGTAGTTACTCATTCATCTGCGTTTTCTGAAGTTTGCCTCCATGCTTCATGGTTCACTCTTATATGAATGTTGTTCCAAGATTGTTGTTCTCCATTATCCGTAAGACCCTAACAAATGTATATGTTATCAGCTCACACAATATGTATGTTGGGCGAGCCAGAGATGTAGTGAAGTACATGTACCTATGAGTCATGGTCGAAAGCCATAGAACAAGTTTATGTGAATGAATTTGGGGAATTATTTATATATTATCTTTCACTCTTAACATCTTAAGTTATATACAGTATTTCAATAACAGCATGTCTCTAATAATGTTGCTAGCAACCGATTAGAACAGAGTATTGAGGAAGGAAACCCAAACCCGTTTTACGCAGATATATTCTTATCAACACGCACGTACAGTATATATATGAACACAAATGTTGTACATTATAGTAGGTCACCCATGGAGTGACAGTCTTATTTTATAAAGCATAATACACTCATCAGATACAATACAACAGCATCACCAATGGTTAGAGGCCAGTGGTGTACATAACTACATATGACTGCCCTTTAGTTTAACATTCAAAGTAGCAGATACACTTATGAGCTGGGAATACAAAGTTGCAAGATCCATGCTTTGCTTTCTCCAGTCGAATGCATTGATCTTTGCAGGCATTATTGTTGCCACATACTCCTGACCATGTCCCGCTAGGTCTTTCACACAATTTCGCTTCCACCATAGTTGGTGTTTCTGTATCACATAATACATAACAAGGTCATGATCAGTCCAAGAATAAGACTAATTATATATAATCAGGAAAATAAACTTACGACAAAAAAAAAAAAAATGTAAAAATGCACGCATGCAGTGACGGTCAGATGGATCTATGAATGCAAAAGAGTAGGAAGGGGATTCTGTAACTCACGTACCGAAAGCAGCAAAGAGAACAAGAGCAGCAAACAGGAGAGTGAAGAAGGTAGAAGCAGATTTAGTCATGGTTATCACTTTGATGGTTACTTTGTTTTTCGATAATGGACGCTACTTTGTTGCTTGGTTTATCTGTGTGTGTGTGACAAATATAAGCTTAAGACTAACCTCTATTTATAGGTAAACATATGTACCCCTTGTGGGAAAAAAAATCAATAGATTGACACCATCAATTTGACATCTGGGCTGTTCAAAGATGACCATGAACTCATGAAGATAAGATTGTGACTAATAGTCAATTTTTCATAATACACATGTTCCATTTTCTACAGAAAATGCTTTAAGTTGATGTTTAGACTTATAGACACCAATAATTTGTCGCCATTTCAAGTCTCTAATGACCTGTTCTTTATGGATTATGGTTCTTAATTGTGTCTTAGTTTTTTTCTAATGTTAATTACTTGCAAAACTGTTCTACGTAAGTATAGCTAATGATGTAATATGTTCTTTTCATTCAACATTTGTAGAAAGAAATTGCAGTTTGCATTACAGATAGCTAGCACAGAACACTGACAATTGTCTTACATGGTGACCGGCAATGTGCCATTAGTAAAAATTTCCCTAGCAGCAACCTTACTTGAGTCTTATCCAAACTCACAGGTTAAGATTGGATTTGGGTTATCCATTAACGTCGAACTTTGGTCCATTCAAGATATTGTATTATCGATCTTGTTCATCATCAAACGAAACTTAATTAGATGGTAATCTCACTTCTCATGGGTAGAGACACAGATCATATGTATTATATGAACTATATTCTCCAGTTATAGGTTGATTTAAACAGCCTGATTGCCGAACGGGACCTAAGCCATGTTAACAAAAAAGATTGTATTAATGCTTCTGCACCTAAAAAGGGACAACAGATAAATACATTTAAGAAAGTAGTTTGTCTAAATTATTTAGATATCCTTTTGTCCAGATAAATACATTTTCACATGAGTTTTCTCAATTGTTTGAACCATTGAAATAAAATCTTGAGTGGTCAGTTGTTAGGTAGTTTAAGATAACATTTTTCTTTCGATTTTACCTTAAATTTTAAATTGAGATTTTATTACTGATCACCTCCTTTCCATTATTGATCTATTTATGTGGTTTGATCTTAACAGTTACCTCTGTTTCACTTTCTCTCTGCTACATTCAGATCGTTTTCTTCAGGCTACACCAGGTCTCAATTAACCTTATCGACTTCTTCACTAATAAAAAGCGAAAACACATCATCAACGGAAAGTTTAAGAAAATTCACAATTGGAAATCACAAGTTCCTGCATGTGTTCAATTTCCTCCAACATTTAACTTCAAACACACTTTCATCTGATCCCTATCGAGTTCACAACTTACAATTTTAACAGGCCGGTGGCAGGTGCACAAAATTAGCGCCATGCAGCCATGATTCAACTTCATTCAAATGTTATAATTTCACATTATCACTTAGAACATTTTCGTTGATCTATTCCAACTTTACAAATCTTGTTGAGATATAGTATATATAGAACGTTCAACAACAGCCTGACAAGCTAAGCATACACATTCTATGAGTCATGTTAAGTGACAATTTATGTGTGTTTATTACTAGAGTGTAGCATATGTGGAAACATGCATTTGTATTCCTTTGCAATACCGGCACAGGACGCTAGCTATTCTATGACGAGCCAGGAAACGGTTAATGTGCACGGCTGTCAATTAACGAAAACTTGCAAGTAGTAATCACTTTGTTATATTCATCTGATATAATTTACCCAAACAAATTGAAAATATCCTAAATTTTTCATATACTATAGCTTCTCTATTCTTAGTTCAACAACTGAATTAGGTAATTTATCCTACCACATAAGCTTAAATTTCTTTACTGCCAAAAGTATGTTCTTAATCCGAGAAAGTAATTTGTGGTTGGATTTAAGCCGAGAAAGTAATTTTCAAATTATTGGGCATAAATTGCAGTGAAAGTTGGAATTACAGCACAAAATTTATGTATGACAACGACCTCAGTTACCTCCAACATTTAACTCCAACCACAAACATTCTTCTAATCTTCGAAACTCACTAGCTTTGAAGCAAGGTTTCGTTCGTCTATTCATAACTAAATTGCAAATTTTGTTGAGATTTCGTATATATAAAAACATCCTATAACAACATAACAAGCTAAGCACAATTTTTTGGTAAATCTATGTGTCATGTATAGTGACACAATTTATGTGTCACCTAACATGACTCGTAGAATATGTATGCTGAACGATGAAGAACATGACTTTACATTTCTGACTAAAGTCATGTTCTTCCTCGTTCAGCTATATATATGTTACTAGCTGCAACAATATGTTATGGCAAGTCGATCAGAGATGTAAATACGAGTTATATATGGTCTCAACTCTCAAAGCATAGCACACGATTATGTTAATTTTGACTAGGATTATGTTTCATTCTGAACATCTTTAAGATATATATTTCAATTAGGCTAACATGACAGACATGTCGCAATCTTGCTATCATGTATCATCCCATTAGAACAGAGTATTGAGCATAATTTGAAGGAAACCAGAACAGGTTCTATGCGGATATATACTTATACTGTATATTCTTCCACCAAAGTATATAAACACAAACGTTGTACTTTATATTATAGTAGGTCACCCATGGAGTGACAGTCTTATTTCATAATCGCGCATAATACACTGATCAGATATAATACAACACAGAAACACAAGTGGCTAGAGGCTAGAGGTGTATATAACTACATATCAGGGACCTTTAATTTAACATTCAAAGTAGCAGATACACTTATGAGCTGGGAATACATAGTTGCAAGATCCATGCTTTGCTTTCTCCAGTTGAATGCATTGATTCTTGCAGGCATTATTGTTGCCACATACTCCTGACCATGTCCCGCTAGGTTTTTCGCACAATTTCCCTTCCACCATAGTTGGTGTTTCTGTATCACATGATGCATAACAAGGTCAGGATCAGTCCAATATATGCAATAGGAATATAAATAACTTACGGTAAAAAAAATGTAAAATCCATGTTTGCAGTAATATGATGGTCAGATATATAGATCTAGGAAAAAAAATTGGTCACCCCCTAAGTCCCATAATTTAGCTACTCTATTAGTATTGTATTAGAATTATCGCAAAATATAAACAATCCCTTCTTTAAAAATTTAAAATTTGGATATGTTAAATAGTTACTCGCGTCCTATAATCAGATTTATGTACAGTAGATCTGTCCCTGCATGCATAGAAGGTTATAGACATGAAAAAGAATAGGAACAGGAGGATTCTGTAACTCACCGAAAGCAGAAAAGAGAACAAGAGCAGCAAAGAGGAGAGTGAAGAAGGTAGCAGATTTGGCCATGGTTATCACTTTGTTGGATGTTACACTTACTTGGTTGGTTTATCTTTATGTTTGTGAGCAAAATAGGCTTAAGACTAACCTCTATTTATAGCTAGAAGTGGTATAAAATTCAAAAGTTTGCATGACACATTGACACCAACAATTTGACACCTGGGCTGTTAAAAAAAGACTATACTGTATGACCATGAAGATAAGATTTTGAATTAGAGTCAATCTGTCCATAACACACATGTACGATTTTCTACAGAAAATTGATGAAGTTGTTGCTTCCTCATATAATATAACTATGTGAATGTGACAGATCACTTTATCATGACCTCGAAGACAATAATAAAATGGCCAGCCAGCCTAGTATTGAAATAAAGGATGTACAGTAATTTTTTTTGGTTTATGTATAGGAAATGTGGCAAAATTCTATTTGCTAGACCGCAGTTGAACAATCTTCCATCCATTAGAATGGTAATATTGAAAGGGTAGTTTGGTCATTAAGAAAATATGGATGCCTTGACTCTGGTCAACTGGGTTGACTGACAGTCAAATGACGAAAAAGAGACCATTTACTAATGAACAATAAAAATTGGACCAAATGCTAATTACCCATCTCCTAGAGGGACCAAATACAAAATACCCCTTATAAAAATATAACCAACACAAAATTAAAGATTGGACTGTGATGAAAAAAACAGAGTTGACCATGACTGGCTGACTGCCAAGAGGACATTGAGGAAGGTAGCTACTCGACATGCTACTCATTCATCTGTTTTTTCTGCAAGTGGCCTCTATGCTTCACGATTCATTCTATCCCTATGAAAGTTGTTCGTAGGAAGGTTTTGTTCTTCATTATCCCTAAGACCCTAACGAAAGTTGTTCCATGGATTCAATTTCATCCAATTCTCACATTCAACTTTGAATTGAACATGCGGTCTTCTCATCTTATTGATAGGTATAATTAAACTTTTTCATCTTATTGATAGCTGTTGCAGGGATGGACTTGCATGGTATCTCAATGTTGCCGTGCAGTGCAACCATAATCAATTCTCTCAATCCAATTCTAAGTTGGGATGGCAATATATAGGCTGGGTTTATTTGGGTTTTATATGTATTTGTATCAAAAGTTTAAAACAGGTTTGGCTTCCACTTCAGGCTGGCAATAGTTTTGAATTCGATTGATATTAGTACTTGATTGATCCATTATAGTAATCCACCTGACCACCTTTTTGTTTATATATATATATATATAGGAAACTATATAAGTAGAGTCAGTTTCCTAACAATCTCAACCCTATATATCTCTCCTTCTTCTTTTCTAAAACAAAAAGTCTCTTTTGAAAAAGAAAAAATTAAGCTGAGATCTACTACAAGTTAGAGCATGGCAGATTTGGCATCTGGACTATTTGGTGCTATTACAATGAAGAAGCCAGATGAGTTTGTTGGGTTTTATGTGCAAATTCAGACGGAGGGAAGTTTTTCACTCAGGAACGTACGTACGCAGTTAGGGCGTTCGTACGTTCAATGTGATAGATAACTGTTTCGGGAAGAAACGTACGTACGTGATTTCGTCGTACGAACGTTGTATTACTTGTACAGGGGCGTACGTACGTAGTTAGGGCGTACGAACGTCCCGTACGCCAGATAACTTCTCCGTGTTGTAACGTACGTATGTGATTTCGACGTACGTACGTCCTCCTATGCTTTTGTTGCAATATGGGCCTGTTTGAGCCCAATTCGTGGTCTATTGTAAGGCTATACTATAAAGCCAAATAGAAGTGATACAAAACCTTAACTTTTCTAAGAGAGAGATTGTGAGAAGCCATTAGAGAGTTTTGAGAACTTTTGTGAGGAATAAGACTTCGGTTTCTTCATGAGGGCTTGTACAATTGTCTAGATAAGAAAAGCATCATCCTTTCTCCCCGTGGACGTAGGCATATTGTCGAACCACGTATATCTTGTGTCTTGTGTGTGGTTGCTTGTTTATTTTGTCGTTTTCGTTTTACTTTCATATATTAGTTCAATCATCATATTTGTGCATTAGTCTCCGCTGCGCACAACAAGTGGCATCAGAACTTCGGTTAGATCTTGAGCGTCTTGAAGGTGTTTGAAGAAATTCCGCAGTGAGTTTATTAATTGTGTTTCAACTCCAAGGTTCTACCTTTTGTTCGTGGGTTGCATAGAAGGTGTTTGTTGAAATTCCGGTGTGAATTTCAGATTTGTTTACCTTCGGTTGGTGATTGTTTAGTGTATAAACGTTGGTGGTAAGATGACAAAAGAATTGAATTTGAAGGATTCGAAGGGGGAAACCAAAACAGTGGTTTACCATCAAGCAAAAATTGATGTAGAGAAGTTTACCGGCACCAATAACTTTTGCATGTGGAGGTGTGAGGTAATGGATGCTCTATGTCAACAAGACCTAGAAGATGTTCTGGAGGATAAGCCAGAAGGTGTGGAAGAGAAGGATTGAAAAAAGATGAACAAACGAGCTTGTGGAATCATAAGATCGTGTTTGGCACAAGACGTTAAATATCTTGTGATGAATGATGTTTCTGCAAAGGAGATGTGGCAAAAATTGGAGGAGAAGTACATGACAAAGACTATCCACAATAAAACTATCTACTTCGAAAGTTTTATCGAATAGATATGAGAAGAGGTATTTCCATGGTGGAGCATCTTAATGATTTTACCAAGGTAATTGCCGACTTGGTGAATCTTGGAGCAGATGTAAGTGATGAAAGCAAGGCAGTGTGTCTCCTCAATTCGTTACCGGACGAATATGAACACTTGGCTATCACACTTACTGGAAAAGACAAGTTGGTGTATAGTGAGATTTCTGCAGCATTGTTAAATCATGCGTGTATGAAGAAGGACAAAGAAGAGGCCAAAAGCTCAACACCAGAGGTCTTAGTGGCAAGGGGAAACTACAATAGTAGGGGTGAGTCTCGTAGGGAACCGAATAGGGGGTTTCTAGCAAAAGATGAATGTTCCTTTTGTCATGAGAAAGAGCATTGGAAGAAAGATTGTCTTCAAGCCAAGGCAAAGGACAAGAAGAATAACTCTGAGGTAAATATTGCACGTAATAATAGAGATGAAGATGATGGTTCTGATTACTCTTTATTTGTTTCATCCATCGATTGTTCCACTAATGCTAAAGAGTGGATATTAGATTCGGCTGGTACTTATCATGTGTGTCCCATAAGGGAATGGTTTTCTAGCTTTAAAAGGCTAGATAATGGTGCAGTAGTGATGGGGAATGATCAACCTTGTCATGTATTGGGGATAGGTACTATTCGATTGAAGATGTTTGATGGAAAGATAAGAGAGTTGAGGAATGTAAGATATGTTCCCGATTTGAAGAAGAACCTTATTTCACTTGGTACTTTAGAAGCCAAAGGTTACAAGGTAGTAGCTCAGAATGGTGTTCTAAAGGTTATGGTTGGTGCAATGGTATTACTAAAGGGTACTCGACGAAGTAACCTGTACTTCTTGCAGGGTAGTACAGTTACATGTGATGTGGCCATGTCAGAGGCTACAACGAAGTTTGCTAAAGAGACTACCAAATTGTGGCATATGCGGTTGACGCATAAATGTGAAAAATCTTTGCAGACAATGACGGAGCAAAGGTTTTTTATGGGTGCTATCGCCTGCAAGTTAGAGTTCGGTGAACATTGTGATCTGGGCAAGCAGACAAGAGCAAAGTTTGGCACAACTATCCATTGTATGAGTGGAGTTCTTGATTATGTTCACATGAATGTCTGGAGACCTACCAAGTACACAGCTTGGAGAGGTAAGTCTTATTTTCTGTCTTTAGTTGATGAGTTTTCTAGGCGTGCGTGGATGTACATCATGAAGCATAAGGATGAAGTCCTAGAAATATTGAAGTGGAAGAAGCTAGTTGAGGCCCGAATTGATAGAAAGATCATGGTATTGTGCTTAGATAATAGCATAGAGTACAAAGATGATCCGGTCTTGCAAGTATGTCAGACTGAGGGTATTGAGCGTCACTTCACTGTGAGAAAGACACTGCAACAGAATAGGGTGGCAGAACACATGTTGTCTATGGCTGGATTAGGCAAAGTGTTTCGGGTTGAGACATGTCATCTTATTAACAGGTTGCATTTGATTGTGATAAGTGGTAAAACTCTTATGGAGGTTTCTATGTTGAAGCCTGAGAGTTCTCAGCAGGTGGAGAACAAGACCAAAGAGGTTTTGCAGTGGGTGGAGATTTGCATATCTCCATATGTTCCAGTGGGTTCTGTATCTAATGTGGAAACTCTTGTAAGGGTTTTAGGTGTTTCAAATTCTGATGACATGACAGATGATGAGACGATTGGAGATGCAGAAAATGGTGATCCTATTGATGAGGGTCCAATTGCAACTAGATTACCTAAGAAGGAAGAAGAATTTCCAGGTAAAGATGTACACTTGAAGGTAAACGTTTGCATCCTTATGGCCTTGGTAGTGCGATCTGATTGTGTATTAGCTCTGTTTGATGTGAAAACGGTTGTTTTACATGGTGAGCTAGATGAGGAGATATATATGTCTCAGCCTAGTGGTTTTGGAGTTGCAAAGTATGATGAGTTGGTGTGTTTCAAACCATATATTTCACGAGCAGTGGGCATTGTAGGTAGATACATACATGATCCTGATGTGAGACATTGGGAAGCTGTGAAATGGAAATTCCACTACATTCAAGGTAGTGTGGAGGTTGGTTTGTTAGTTCAACATGGAAGGACTTTGAGTCTGCGGTGTGGTGGTTATGTGGATGTTGAGTATGATTGTCACTTTGATAGACGTTGGTCTACTCTTGGATATGTGTTTACATTGGCAGTGAGATCTATCACCAGATTGTCCACATTACATTCTATGGTTGCTTTGTCTCCGACAGAAGCTTGGAATATTACCGTGACTAAAGTGGTGTATGGGACTAAGTTCTATTGGTTAGAATTGGTCCATATCATTCCTTCGAGTTGATAGTATATCTTGGAGTGAACTACGATGGCTTGATCCCTTAGAAGAAGGGTACGTAGGCAACCATGAGGTGATACAGCCGAGGTGGTCTTTCGGGACATGTGTGGGAGTTTGTAACTTGTGATTCTTGGTGTCGGCTTAGATTTATTGAATCTTCGCCGAGGTGGAGAATTGTTGGGTTTTATGTGCAAATTCAGACGGAGGGAAGTTTTTCACTCAGGAACGTACGTACGCAGTTAGGGCGTTCGTACGTTCAATGTGACAGATAACTGTTTCGGGAAGAAACGTACGTACGTGATTTCGACGTACGAACGTTGTATTACTTGTACAGGGGCGTACGTACGTAGTTAGGACGTACGAACGTCCCGTACGCCAGATAACTTCTCCGTGTTGTAACGTACGTACGTGATTTCGACGTACGTACGTCCTCCTATGCTTTTGTTGCAATATGGGCCTGTTTGAGCCCAATTCGTGGTCTATTGTAAGGCTATACTATAAAGCCAAATAGAAGTGATACAAAACCTTAACTTTTCTAAGAGAGAGATTGTGAGAAGCCATTAGAGAGTTTTGAGAACTTTTGTGAGGAATAAGACTTCGGTTTCTTCATGAGGGCTTGTACAATTGTCTAGATAAGAAAAGCATCATCCTTTCTCCCCGTGGACGTAGGCATATTGTCGAACCACGTATATCTTGTGTCTTGTGTGTGGTTGCTTGTTTATTTTGTCGTTTTCGTTTTACTTTCATATATTAGTTCAATCATCATATTTGTGCATTAGTCTCCGCTGCGCACAACAGAGTTGACGTTTGAAGGTATAAAAAAGCATCAGGTCATCAGTTTTGGGGATGGACAATCGAAGATCGACACACTAAAAGAGCTGCTTCGTGGGAGCAGAAAGATGACGGTTGTTGTTTTTGTAGATTGTTATCTAAGGGTTCCTACTTTGGTTCGGGAAATGCAAGACCTTTCTCACGACGGGTGGAAAGTCCTTCCCATCAATGGGTACAAGAGCAAAAAGCTCAGAGACAAAGTTACACAAGAGTTATCCCAGTCTGACCACCTGTCTCGTGTGTTCATTACCACTGAAGATTTATCCCGGTCTGCCCGTTGGTTTGATTTTCAGCAGGTGCGTGTGGTGGTCAACTATGATCTGGCCTTCTCCCCAAAGCAGTTTCTTAATCGTATGGGTCGGTTTAGAGAAGTTGATGCGGGGTTGACTGGCCTGTGTTGGTTGACACTCAGATGAAGTATAATGTGGATTTTGAGGTAGGTCCCGAACAATGGCCTGCAGGTTTCTGCGTAAGAGAGGAGCGGCAAGTAGCTAATAACTTGAATAAGGAGCTTCCAGGCGCTCCTCAAGATATCAGGCATTTTGTATATGAGGCCCAAAATTCCAATAGTGAATGGAAGGTAACTGGATTTCTGGATGATGTTATGGAAGAAATCACACCAAGAAAGAGTGTTGTTTTCGTGAATGAT
This sequence comes from Aquilegia eximia, assembly GCA_023053565.1. Lineage (NCBI taxonomy): Eukaryota > Viridiplantae > Streptophyta > Magnoliopsida > Ranunculales > Ranunculaceae > Aquilegia > Aquilegia eximia. The sequence continues at coordinate 20,464,970 of JALIGU010000005.1, forward strand.
CTCAAAGAGGTTAATTTTCTATGTGAAGAAATACGAGGCACTTGTGGAAAATTAATAGACAGTGGCGAGTTCCAAGTTTTTACTGATTATTCGAAATTTCGAGTGTGTGAAGGCTGTTGTATGCTCATTACTCATGATGAGGCTGTCCTTGATATTGATCCCCCGAAGAACGTGCCCTGGGTAATTAACTATGATCTGCCTTCAACAATGGTGCTCTACGATCGTCGTAATGCTTGGTGTAAAAGAAGAGGAGTTGTTGTCCACTTTGTCGTTAGCCATGATCGGTTGAAGGTGTTTTACATTCCAATTCGATATAAGTGTTTCCTTTCCATGCTTACAGGGAAGGTTCCTGACCAGTGGCAGAAAATTTAGGCTGTGATGAAGAAAGGTAGAAATCAGATTTAGCTATGACTGGTGGCTGACTGCCAAGAGGACAGTGATGAAGGTAGCTACTCTACAGGCTACTCATTCATCTGCTTTTTTCTGAAGTTGGCCTCCATGCTTCATGGTTCATTCTTTCCATATATGTGAATGTTGTTCCAAGATTGTTGTTCTAAATATGATTGTTGTTCCTATGTCCTGCTAGGTCTTTCGCACATTTTCGCTTCCACCATGCATAGTTGGTGTTTCTGTATCACATAATACATAACAAGGTCATGATTAGTCCAATAATAAGACTAATTATATATAATCAGGAAACTAAACTTGCGACAAAAAAAAAATGTAAAAATGCACGAATGCAGTGACGGTCAGATGGATCTATATATGAATGCAGAGTGGCATAAAAATACTACTTAAGCATAGGTTTTTCTCATTAATGCAGAGTGGCATAAAAATACTTTTTGGCTATTTGATGACGAGAAAACAAATTTGAAATTATTCCCAAAGTAAATTATTTAGTTTGATCATTAAGCACAAAAGTTACTCGAAATAATTCAATCATTCTCGAGTGATTTTCAAAAATTTCTGAAGTGTTAACGAGAATATAATGGCATACGTTACTAGGATAGAATTTTATCTAAACGAACAGAATTTAAGTGGGATGAGCTCAGTTTCCTCAAACATTTGACTTCTGATGCATAGGAGAAAATTTAACCTGGTGGGCAAAATTAATTCCATGGTTTGAGCTAGCTTCCTCTCACATATTATTCTTAAATTCTCAAGTTCTTGAGAAATAGTATATATATATAGATCGAACGTTCTCTACCAACATATATAACAAGCTAAGCCCACACATTCTATGAGTCATGTATAGACGTATAGTGACACAATTTGTGTGTGATTACTCTTGTGAAATATAGTTGAAGACTTCCAACTAATTTCATTCCCTTGCGAGTTGCGACACTTCACACTGGCACATAAGCCATTATAAACAGGCCAGTCACAGGGCACGCCAGCATCATTTTGTAGACGACCCAGCTAGCTAGAGAGCGGTCATGTTTTTTTTGGTTGGGAGAGTGGTCATGTTTGCCAGTGTAAAAGACCTGAAAATTTCTCAGGGTGTCTTAATTTTATTATTTAAACAACTGATCGAGTTATTAGGTAATCCACCTTTATATATAAGATATTGTGCTTATTTCTTGTGGAAAAGTTCGCTTCCACAGACGTCCATGGTAAGCCATAGCACACGCTTTCACCATTGTTTGAGCTTCGGTATCACATACATGCATGGGGAAGAATTCGTTATAAAAATTTAACCAACACAAAACTAAAGATTAGACTGTGATGAAGAAAGGCAGAAATCAGACTCAGCTATGACTGGTGGTTGACTGCCAAGAGGACAGTGATAAAAGTAGTTACTCATTCATCTGCGTTTTCTGAAGTTTGCCTCCATGCTTCATGGTTCACTCTTATATGAATGTTGTTCCAAGATTGTTGTTCTCCATTATCCGTAAGACCCTAACAAATGTATATGTTATCAGCTCACACAATATATATGTTGGGCGAGCCAGAGATGTAGTGAAGTACATATACCTATGAGTCATGGTCGAAAGCCATAGAACAAGTTTATGTGAATGAATTTGGGGAATTATTTATATATTATCTTTCACTCTTAACATCTTAAGTTATATACAGTATTTCAATAACAGCATGTCTCTAATAATGTTGCTAGCAACCGATTAGAACAGAGTATTGAGGAAGGAAACCCAAACCCGTTTTACGCAGATATATTCTTATCAACACGCACGTACAGTATATATATGAACACAAACGTTGTACATTATAGTAGGTCACCCATGGAGTGACAGTCTTATTTTATAAAGCATAATACACTCATCAGATACAATACAACAGCATCACCAATGGTTAGAGGCCAGTGGTGTACATAACTACATATGACTGCCCTTTAGTTTAACATTCAAAGTAGCAGATACACTTATGAGCTGGGAATACAAAGTTGCAAGATCCATGCTTTGCTTTCTCCAGTCGAATGCATTGATCTTTGCAGGCATTATTGTTGCCACATACTCCTGACCATGTCCCGCTAGGTCTTTCACACAATTTCGCTTCCACCATAGTTGGTGTTTCTGTATCACATAATACATAACAAGGTCATGATCAGTCCAAGAATAAGACTAATTATATATAATCAGGAAAATAAACTTACGACAAAAAAAAAAAAATGTAAAAATGCACGCATGCAGTGACGGTCAGATGGATCTATGAATGCAAAAGAGTAGGAAGGGGATTCTGTAACTCACGTACCGAAAGCAGCAAAGAGAACAAGAGCAGCAAACAGGAGAGTGAAGAAGGTAGAAGCAGATTTAGTCATGGTTATCACTTTGATGGTTACTTTGTTTTTCGATAATGGACGCTACTTTGTTGCTTGGTTTATCTGTGTGTGTGTGACAAATATAAGCTTAAGACTAATCTCTATTTATAGGTAAACATATGTACCCCCTTGTGGGAAAAAAAATCAATAGATTGACACCATCAATTTGACATCTGGGCTGTTCAAAGATGACCATGAGTTTCATGAAGATAAGATTGTGACTAGTAGTCAATTTTTCATAATACACATGTTCCATTTTCTACAGAAAATGCTTTAAGTTGATGTTTAGACTTATAGACACCAATAATTTACACCAATAATTTGTCGCCATTTCAAGTCTCTAATGACCTGTTCTTTATGGATTATGGTTCTTAATTGTGTCTTAGTTTTTTTCTAATGTTAATTACTTGCAAAACTGTTCTACGTAAGTATAGCTAATGATGTAATATGTTCTTTTCATTCAACATTTGTAGAAAGAAATTGCAGTTTGCATTACAGATAGCTGTCCATAACACACATGTACGATTTTCTACAGGAAATTGATGAAGTTGTTGCTTCCTCATATAATATAACTATGTGAATGTGACAGATCACTTTATCATGACCTCGAAGACAATAATAAAATGGCCAGCCAGCCTAGTATTGAAATAAAGGATGTACAGTAATTTTTTTTGGTTTATGTATAGGAAATGTGGCAAAATTCTATTTGCTAGACTGCAGTTGAACAATCTTCCATCCATTAGAATGGTAATATTGAAAGGGTAGTTTGGTCATTAAGAAAATATGGATGCCTTAACTCTGGTCAACTGGGTTGACTGACAGTCAAATGACGAAAAAAAGACCATTTACTAATGAACAATAAAAATTGGACCAAATGCTAATTACCCATCTCCTAGAGGGACCAAATACAAAATACCCCTTATAAAAATATAACCAACACAAAATTAAAGATTGGACTGTGATGAAAAAAACAGAGTTGACCATGACTGGCTGACTGCCAAGAGGACATTGAGGAAGGTAGCTACTCGACATGCTACTCATTCATCTGTTTTTTCTGCAAGTGGCCTCTATGCTTCACGATTCATTCTATCCCTATGAAAGTTGTTCGTAGGAAGGTTTTGTTCTTCATTATCCCTAAGACCCTAACGAAAGTTGTTCGATGGATTCAATTTCATCCAATTCTCACATTCAACTTTGAATTGAACATGCGGTCTTCTCATCTTATTGATAGGTATAATTAAACTTTTTCATCTTATTGATAGCTGTTGCAGGGATGGACTTGCATGGTATCTCAATGTTGCCGTGCAGTGCAACCATAATCCTTTCTCTCAATCCAATTCTAAGTTGGGATGGCAATATATAGGCTGGGTTTATTTGGGTTTTATATGTATTTGTATCAAAAGTTCAAAACAGGTTTGGCTTCCACTTCAGGCTGGCAATAGTTTTGAGTTCGATTGATATTAGTACTTGATTGATCCATTATAGTAATCCACCTGACCACCTTTTTGTTTATATATATATATATAGGAAACTATATAAGTAGAGTCAGTTTCCTAACAATCTCAACCCTATATATCTCTCCTTCTTCTTTTCCAAAACAAAAAGTCTCTTTTGAAAAAGAAAAAATTAAGTTGAGATCTACTACAAGTTAGAGCATGGCAGATTTGGCATCTGGACTATTTGGTGCTATTACAGTGAAGAAGCCAGATGAGTTTGTTTGGTTTTATGTGCAAATTCAGACGGAGGGAAGTTTTTCACTCAGGAACGTACGTACGCAGTTAGGGCGTTCGTACGTTCAATGTGACAGATAACTGTTTCGGGAAGAAACGTACGTACGTGATTTCGTCGTACGAACGTTGTATTACTTGTACAGGGGCGTACGTACGTAGTTAGGGCGTACGAACGTCCTGTACGCCAGCTAACTTCTCCGTGTTGTAACGTACGTACGTGATTTCGACGTACGTACGTCCTTCTATGCTTTTGTTGCAATATGGGCCTGTTTGAGCCCAATTCGTGGTCTATTGTAAGGCTATACTATAAAGCCAAATAGAAGTGATACAAAACCTTAACTTTTCTAAGAGAGAGATTGTGAGAACCCATTAGAGAGTTTTGAGAACTTTTGTGAGGAAGAAGACTTCGGTTTCTTCATGAGGGCTTGTACAATTGTCTAGATAAGAAAAGCATCATCCTTTCTCCCCGTGGACGTAGGCATATTGTCGAACCACGTATATCTTGTGTCTTGTGTGTGGTTGCTTGTTTATTTTGTCGTTTTCGTTTTACTTTCATATATTAGTTCAATCATCATATTTGTGCATTAGTCTCCGCTGCGCACAACAAGTGGCATCAGAACTTCGGTTAGATCTTGAGCGTCTTGAAGGTGTTTGAAGAAATTCCGCAGTGAGTTTATTAATTGTGTTTCAACTCCAAGGTTCTACCTTTTGTTCGTGGGTTGCATAGAAGGTGTTTGTTGAAATTCCGGTGTGAATTTCAGATTTGTTTACCTTCGGTTGGTGATTGTTTAGTGTATAAACGTTGGTGGTAAGATGACAAAAGAATTGAATTTGAAGGATTCGAAGGGGGAAACCAAAACAGTGGTTTACCATCAAGCAAAAATTGATGTAGAGAAGTTTACCGGCACCAATAACTTTTGCATGTGGAGGTGTGAGGTAATGGATGCTCTATGTCAACAAGACCTAGAAGATGTTCTGGAGGATAAGCCAGAAGGTGTGGAAGAGAAGGATTGAAAAAAGATGAACAAACGAGCTTGTGGAATCATAAGATCGTGTTTGGCACAAGTCGTTAAATATCTTGTGATGAATGATGTTTCTGCAAAGGAGATGTGGCGAAAATTGGAGGAGAAGTACATGACAAAGACTATCCACAATAAAACTATCTACTTCGAAAGTTTTATCGAATAGATATGAGAAGAGGTATTTCCATGGTGGAGCATCTTAATGATTTTACCAAGGTAATTGCCGACTTGGTGAATCTTGGAGCAGATGTAAGTGATGAAAGCAAGGCAGTGTGTCTCCTCAATTCGTTACCGGACGAATATGAACACTTGGCTATCACACTTACTGGAAAAGACAAGTTGGTGTATAGTGAGATTTCTGCAGCATTGTTAAATCATGCGTGTATGAAGAAGGACAAAGAAGAGACCAAAAGCTCAACACCAGAGGTCTTAGTGGCAAGGGGAAACTACAATAGTAGGGGTGAGTCTCGTAGGGAGCCGAATAGGGGGTTTCTAGCAAAAGATGAATGTTCCTTTTGTCATGAGAAAGAGCATTGGAAGAAAGATTGTCTTCAAGCCAAGGCAAAGGACAAGAAGAATAACTCTGAGGTAAATATTGCACGTAATAATAGAGATGAAGATGATGGTTCTGATTACTCTTTATTTGTTTCATCCATCGATTGTTCCACTAATGCTAAAGAGTGGATATTAGATTCGGCTGGTACTTATCATGTGTGTCCCATAAGGGAATGGTTTTCTAGCTTTAAAAGGCTAGATAATGGTGCAGTAGTGATGGGGAATGATCAACCTTGTCATGTATTGGGGATAGGTACTATTCGATTGAAGATGTTTGATGGAAAGATAAGAGAGTTGAGGAATGTAAGATATGTTCCCGATTTGAAGAAGAACCTTATTTCACTTGGTACTTTAGAAGCCAAAGGTTACAAGGTAGTAGCTCAGAATGGTGTTCTAAAGGTTATGGTTGGTGCAATGGTATTACTAAAGGGTACTCGACGAAGTAACCTGTACTTCTTGCAGGGTAGTACAGTTACATGTGATGTGGCCATGTCAGAGGCTACAACGAAGTTTGCTAAAGAGACTACCAAATTGTGGCATATGCGGTTGACGCATAAATGTGAAAAATCTTTGCAGACAATGACGGAGCAAAGGTTTTTTATGGGTGCTATCGCCTGCAAGTTAGAGTTCGGTGAACATTGTGATCTGGGCAAGCAGACAAGAGCAAAGTTTGGCACAACTATCCATTGTATGAGTGGAGTTCTTGATTATGTTCACATGAATGTCTGGAGACCTACCAAGTACACAGCTTGGAGAGGTAAGTCTTATTTTCTGTCTTTAGTTGATGAGTTTTCTAGGCGTGCGTGGATGTACATCATGAAGCATAAGGATGAAGTCCTAGAAATATTGAAGTGGAAGAAGCTAGTTGAGGCCCGAATTGATAGAAAGATCATGGTATTGTGCTTAGATAATAGCATAGAGTACAAAGATGATCCGGTCTTGCAAGTATGTCAGACTGAGGGTATTGAGCGTCACTTCACTGTGAGAAAGACACTGCAACAGAATAGGGTGGCAGAACACATGTTGTCTATGGCTGGATTAGGCAAAGTGTTTCGGGTTGAGACATGTCATCTTATTAACAGGTTGCATTTGATTGTGATAAGTGGTAAAACTCTTATGGAGGTTTCTATGTTGAAGCCTGAGAGTTCTCAGCAGGTGGAGAACAAGACCAAAGAGGTTTTGCAGTGGGTGGAGATTTGCATATCTCCATATGTTCCAGTGGGTTCTGTATCTAATGTGGAAACTCTTGTAAGGGTTTTAGGTGTTTCAAATTCTGATGACATGACAGATGATGAGACGATTGGAGATGCAGAAAATGGTGATCCTATTGATGAGGGTCCAATTGCAACTAGATTACCTAAGAAGGAAGAAGAATTTCCAGGTAAAGATGTACACTTGAAGGTAAACGTTTGCATCCTTATGGCCTTGGTAGTGCGATCTGATTGTGTATTAGCTCTGTTTGATGTGAAAACGGTTGTTTTACATGGTGAGCTAGATGAGGAGATATATATGTCTCAGCCTAGTGGTTTTGGAGTTGCAAAGTATGATGAGTTGGTGTGTTTCAAACCATATATTTCACGAGCAGTGGGCATTGTAGGTAGATACATACATGATCCTGATGTGAGACATTGGGAAGCTGTGAAATGGATGTTCCACTACATTCAAGGTAGTGTGGAGGTTGGTTTGTTAGTTCAACATGGAAGGACTTTGAGTCTGCGGTGTGGTGGTTATGTGGATGTTGAGTATGATTGTCACTTTGATAGACGTTGGTCTACTCTTGGATATGTGTTTACATTGGCAGTGAGATCTATCACCAGATTGTCCACATTACATTCTATGGTTGCTTTGTCTCCGACAGAAGCTTGGAATATTACCGTGACTAAAGTGGTGTATGGGACTAAGTTCTATTGGTTAGAATTGGTCCATATCATTCCTTCGAGTTGATAGTATATCTTGGAGTGAACTACGATGGCTTGATCCCTTAGAAGAAGGGTACGTAGGCAACCATGAGGTGATACAGCCGAGGTGGTCTTTCGGGACATGTGTGGGAGTTTGTAACTTGTGATTCTTGGTGTCGGCTTAGATTTATTGAATCTTCGCCGAGGTGGAGAATTGTTGGGTTTTATGTGCAAATTCAGACGGAGGGAAGTTTTTCACTCAGGAACGTACGTACGCAGTTAGGGCGTTCGTACGTTCAATGTGACAGATAACTGTTTCGGGAAGAAACGTACGTACGTGATTTCGACGTACGAACGTTGTATTACTTGTACAGGGGCGTACGTACGTAGTTAGGACGTACGAACGTCCCGTACGCTAGATAACTTCTCCGTGTTGTAACGTACGTACGTGATTTCGACGTACGTACGTCCTCCTATGCTTTTGTTGCAATATGGGCCTGTTTGAGCCCAATTCGTGGTCTATTGTAAGGCTATACTATAAAGCCAAATAGAAGTGATACAAAACCTTAACTTTTCTAAGAGAGAGATTGTGAGAAGCCATTAGAGAGTTTTGAGAACTTTTGTGAGGAATAAGACTTCGGTTTCTTCATGAGGGCTTGTACAATTGTCTAGATAAGAAAAGCATCATCCTTTCTCCCCGTGGACGTAGGCATATTGTCGAACCACGTATATCTTGTGTCTTGTGTGTGGTTGCTTGTTTATTTTGTCGTTTTCGTTTTACTTTCTTATATTAGTTCAATCATCATATTTGTGCATTAGTCTCCGCTGCGCACAACAGAGTTGACGTTTGAAGGTATAAAAAAGCATCAGGTCATCAGTTTTGGGGATGGACAATCGAAGATCGACACACTAAAAGAGCTGCTTCGTGGGAGCAGAAAGATGACGGTTGTTGTTTTTGTAGATTGTTATCTAAGGGTTCCTACTTTGGTTCGGGAAATGCAAGACCTTTCTCACGACGGGTGGAAAGTCCTTCCCATCAATGGGTACAAGAGCAAAAAGCTCAGAGACAAAGTTACACAAGAGTTATCCCAGTCTGACCACCTGTCTCGTGTGTTCATTACCACTGAAGATTTATCCCGGTCTGCCCGTTGGTTTGATTTTCAGCAGGTGCGTGTGGTGGTCAACTATGATCTGGCCTTCTCCCCAAAGCAGTTTCTTAATCGTATGGGTCGGTTTAGAGAAGTTGATGCGGGGTTGACTGGCCTGTGTTGGTTGACACTCAGATGAAGTATAATGTGGATTTTGAGGTAGGTCCCGAACAATGGCCTGCAGGTTTCTGCGTAAGAGAGGAGCGACAAGTAGCTAATAACTTGAATAAGGAGCTTCCAGGCGCTGCTCAAGATATCAGGCATTTTGTATATGAGGCCCAAAATTCCAATAGTGAATGGAAGGTAACTGGATTTCTGGATGATGTTATGGAAGAAATCACACCAAGAAAGAGTGTTGTTTTCGTGAATGATCTCAAAGAGGTTAATTTTCTATGTGAAGAAATACGAGGCACTTGTGGAAAATTAATAGACAGTGGCGAGTTCCAAGTTTTTACTGATTATTCGAAATTTCGAGTGTGTGAAGGCTGTTGTATGCTCATTACTCATGACGAGGCTGTCCTTGATATTGATCCCCCGAAGAACGTGCCCTGGGTAATTAACTATGATCTGCCTTCAACAATGGTGCTCTACGATCGTCGTAATGCTTGGTGTAAAAGAAGAGGAGTTGTTGTCCACTTTGTCGTTAGCCATGATCGGTTGAAGGTGTTTTACATTCCAATTCGATATAAGTGTTTCCTTTCCATGCTTACAGGGAAGGTTCCTGACCAGTGGCAGAAAATTTAGGCTGTGATGAAGAAAGGTAGAAATCAGATTTAGCTATGACTGGTGGCTGACTGCCAAGAGGACAGTGATGAAGGTAGCTACTCTACATGCTACTCATTCATCTGCTTTTTTCTGAAGTTGGCCTCCATGCTTCATGGTTCATTCTTTCCATATATGTGAATGTTGTTCCAAGATTGTTGTTCTAAATATGATTGTTGTTCCTATGTCCTGCTAGGTCTTTCGCACATTTTCGCTTCCACCATGCATAGTTGGTGTTTCTGTATCACATAATACATAACAAGGTCATGATTAGTCCAATAATAAGACTAATTATATATAATCAGGAAACTAAACTTACGACAAAAAAAAAATGTAAAAATGCACGAATGCAGTGACGGTCAGATGGATCTATATATGAATGCAGAGTGGCATAAAAATACTACTTAAGCATAGGTTTTTCTCATTAATGCAGAGTGGCATAAAAATACTTTTTGGCTATTTGATGACGAGAAAACAAATTTGAAATTATTCCCAAAGTAAATTATTTAGTTTGATCATTAAGCACAAAAGTTACTCGAAATAATTCAATCATTCTCGAGTGATTTTCAAAAATTTCTGAAGTGTTAACGAGAATATAATGGCATACGTTACTAGGATAGAATTTTATCTAAACGAACAGAATTTAAGTGGGATGAGCTCAGTTTCCTCAAACATTTGACTTCTGATGCATAGGAGAAAATTTAACCTGGTGGGCAAAATTAATTCCATGGTTTTAGCTAGCTTCCTCTCACATATTATTCTTAAATTCTCAAGTTCTTGAGAAATAGTATATATATATAGATCGAACGTTCTCTACCAACATATATAACAAGCTAAGCCCACACATTCTATGAGTCATGTATAGACGTATAGTGACACAATTTGTGTGTGATTACTCTTGTGAAATATAGTTGAAGACTTCCAACTAATTTCATTCCCTTGCGAGTTGCGACACTTCACACTGGCACATAAGCCATTATAAACAGGCCAGTCACAGGGCACGCCAGCATCATTTTGTAGACGACCCAGCTAGCTAGAGAGCGGTCATGTTTTTTTTGGTTGGGAGAGTGGTCATGTTTGCCAGTGTAAAAGACCTGAAAATTTCTCAGGGTGTCTTAATTTTATTATTTAAACAACTGATCGAGTTATTAGGTAATCCACCTTTATATATAAGATATTGTGCTTATTTCTTGTGGAAAAGTTCGCTTCCACAGACGTCCATGGTAAGCCATACCACACGCTTTCACCATTGTTTGAGCTTCGGTATCACATACATGCATGGGGAAGAATTCGTTATAAAAATTTAACCAACACAAAACTAAAGATTAGACTGTGATGAAGAAAGGCAGAAATCAGACTCAGCTATGACTGGTGGTTGACTGCCAAGAGGACAGTGATAAAAGTAGTTACTCATTCATCTGCGTTTTCTGAAGTTTGCCTCCATGCTTCATGGTTCACTCTTATATGAATGTTGTTCCAAGATTGTTGTTCTCCATTATCCGTAAGACCCTAACAAATGTATATGTTATCAGCTCACACAATATATATGTTGGGCGAGCCAGAGATGTAGTGAAGTACATATACCTATGAGTCATGGTCGAAAGCCATAGAACAAGTTTATGTGAATGAATTTGGGGAATTATTTATATATTATCTTTCACTCTTAACATCTTAAGTTATATACAGTATTTCAATAACAGCATGTCTCTAATAATGTTGCTAGCAACCGATTAGAACAGAGTATTGAGGAAGGAAACCCAAACCCGTTTTACGCAGATATATTCTTATCAACACGCACGTACAGTATATATATGAACACAAACGTTGTACATTATAGTAGGTCACCCATGGAGTGACAGTCTTATTTTATAAAGCATAATACACTCATCAGATACAATACAACAGCATCACCAATGGTTAGAGGCCAATGGTGTACATAACTACATATGACTGCCCTTTAGTTTAACATTCAAAGTAGCAGATACACTTATGAGCTGGGAATACAAAGTTGCAAGATCCATGCTTTGCTTTCTCCAGTCGAATGCATTGATCTTTGCAGGCATTATTGTTGCCACATACTCCTGACCATGTCCCGCTAGGTCTTTCACACAATTTCGCTTCCACCATAGTTGGTGTTTCTGTATCACATAATACATAACAAGGTCATGATCAGTCCAAGAATAAGACTAATTATATATAATCAGGAAAATAAACTTACGACAAAAAAAAAAAAAATGTAAAAATGCACGCATGCAGTGATGGTCAGATGGATCTATGAATGCAAAAGAGTAGGAAGGGGATTCTGTAACTCACGTACCGAAAGCAGCAAAGAGAACAAGAGCAGCAAACAGGAGAGTGAAGAAGGTAGAAGCAGATTTAGTCATGGTTATCACTTTGATGGTTACTTTGTTTTTCGATAATGGACGCTACTTTGTTGCTTGGTTTATCTGTGTGTGTGTGACAAATATAAGCTTAAGACTAACCTCTATTTATAGGTAAACATATGTACCCCCTTGTGGGAAAAAAAATCAATAGATTGACACCATCAATTTGACATCTGGGCTGTTCAAAGATGACCATGAACTCATGAAGATAAGATTGTGACTAATAGTCAATTTTTCATAATACACATGTTCCATTTTCTACAGAAAATGCTTTAAGTTGATGTTTAGACTTATAGACACCAATAATTTGTCGCCATTTCAAGTCTCTAATGACCTGTTCTTTATGGATTATGGTTCTTAATTGTGTCTTAGTTTTTTTCTAATGTTAATTACTTGCAAAACTGTTCTACGTAAGTATAGCTAATGATGTAATATGTTCTTTTCATTCAACATTTGTAGAAAGAAATTGCAGTTTGCATTACAGATAGCTAGCACAGAACACTGACAATTGTCTTACATGGTGACCGGCAATGTGCCATTAGTAAAAATTTCCCTAGCAGCAACCTTACTTGAGTCTTATCCAAACTCACAGGTTAAGATTGGATTTGGGTTATCCATTAACGTCGAACTTTGGTCCATTCAAGATATTGTATTATCGATCTTGTTCATCGTCAAACGAAACTTAATTAGATGGTAATCTCACTTCTCATGGGTAGAGACACAGATCATATGTATTATATGAACTATATTCTCCAGTTATAGGTTGATTTAAACAGCCTGATTGCCGAACGGGACCTAAGCCATGTTAACAAAAAAGATTGTATTAATGCTTCTGCACCTAAAAAGGGACAACAGATAAATACATTTAAGAAAGTAGTTTGTCTAAATTATTTAGATATCCTTTTGTCCAGATAAATACATTTTCACATGAGTTTTCTCAATTGTTCGAACCATTGAAATAAAATCTTGAGTGGTCAGTTGTTAGGTAGTTTAAGATAACATTTTTCTTTCGATTTTACCTTAAATTTCAAATTGAGATTTTATTACTGATCACCTCCTTTCCATTATTGATCTATTTATGTGGTTTGATCTTAACAGTTACCTCTGTTTCACTTTCTCTCTGCTACATTCAGATCGTTTTCTTCAGGCTACACTAGGTCTCAATTAACCTTATCGACTTCTTCACTAATAAAAAGCGAAAACACATCATCAACGGAAAGTTTAAGAAAATTCACTGAACGGGTTTACAACCCAATTGATAGAAGCAAATCAAAGAAGAAAAAGAATACAACAGTTGAATGGTTTGAGTGGTGTTTTTGTATATACCTACTCAATGAATGGTATGTCTATTTATAATACATTACAGAGGTGTCACATGTTACATATACAAGGCAAGAGATCATTCTGGAAGATCTTTAAGAGTAATCTTTGCTGGTGTTGCCTTATAGTCAATATCCTCTCTTGATATGGGAATCATATCAGTGTGATTTATAACAGCCATGCATGTGCTCATACTTTCCTTAACACCCCCCCTCAAGTTAAACGTGTAGGTAGTATCTGAAACGTTTAATTTGGATCGTAGTAAATAGAATTGAGTCCGTGGAAGACTCTTAGTAAACAAGTCCGCTACTTGGAGGTCAGTGGGTATATATGAGACACGAAGTAGCCCTGATGCAACTTTCTCGCGTACAAAGTGATAATCAATGGCAATGTGCTTTGTACGAGCATGGTGAATTGGATTAGAGGCAAGACAAATTGCACTTTGATTGTCACATAGCAATGTAGAAGGAGAACGAAGAGAGACTCCCAAGTCACGAAGTATATATGAAATCCAAGTAATTTCAGCAGCAGTGACAGCAAGGGATCGATATTCTGCTTCAGTGCTTGAGCGTGATACTGTTGGTTGTTTCTTGGCACTCCAAGACACTAGATTCCGACCTAAAAAGACACCAAAACCAGATGTAGAACGGCGAGTGTCTGGGCAGCCAGCCCAATCAGCATCGGTATATCCTAAGATGCGTACAGGACTATCAGAGTATAAGTGCAGTCCATAATGAATAGTACCCTTAACATACCTCAGGATTCTCTTGACAGCTTTGAAATGATCATCAGTTGGAGAGTGCATGTATTGACAAACTGAATTGACGCTGTGAGTAAGATCTGGTCTGGTTATAGTAAGATATTGCAGTCCACCAACAAGTGAACGATACAATGTTGGATCTGAAAACGGTATGCCTGCTTTTGTGAGATTAGATTTTACAACCATTGGCGTGGACACTGGCTTCCCATGCAGTAAATCTGCCCTTTGTAACAAGTCTTTGGCATACTTTGATTGAGTGAGTACGAGACCGGAAGAAGTTCTAATGACCTCAATGCCCAAGAAGTAATGTAATGGTCCAAGGTCTTTCATGGCAAACTCATTACCAAGACGAGAAATAATATCAGAGATGAGTGTAGAGCTACTGCCAGTTAACACAATGTCATCAACATAAATGAGAAGTAAAATGATGTCATTAGATCGCCGATAAATAAATAAGGATGTGTCTGCCTTACTGTATGTGAAACCTGACTTTCTTAAGAAGGAGCTAAAGCGTTCAAACCAAGCTCGTGGAGCTTGTTTGAGTCCATAGATTGCTTTATGCAGGCGGCATACATGGTTAGGCTTGGTGGGATCAATAAACCCTGGTGGTTGATCCATATAGACTTCCTCATGTAGAACTCCATGAAGAAAGGCGTTTTTGACATCTAGTTGACGAATCTCCTAGTTGGAAGTGATAGCCAATGATAAGACAATTCTGATAGTAGAAAACTTAACGACCGGGCTAAATGTTTCTTCAAAATCAAGACCAGGAAGTTGATTGTAGCCCTTTGCAACAAGACGGGCCTTATGTCTGTCAATTGTACCATCCGGATTAATTTTAGTCTTAAAGACCCACTTACAGCCCACAACATTCATATTATGGTGGCGAGGAACAAGTGACCAGGTTCGATTATGTTGGAGAGCATCAACTTCTTCGTTCATTGCTTGAACCCAGTGAGGAAACTTTGATGCAGATTTGAAACCCTTCGGTTCAGATGTATGTAAAAGAGCTGTAAAGAACGCTGCATCTTGACGAGAAGGAAATTTTCGATTAACCAAAGGATAGCGTATAGAAGCTAAGGCCTTTGGTTTAAAAATTCCTGCTTTGGAGCGAGTAGTCATCCGATGAACATTAGTGAGTGTTGATGGAACATGTGATGTAGATGAATCCTGTTGATTTATCTCGCCATTCAAGTTACAAGATGAAGTTGTGAGGGGCACAGTAGCAGTTGATGAATCATGATGCATTGCATCTTCAACCAAAGGAGATGGTTGGGTACCATTAGTGGAGAGATCATTACAAGCTTCCTGATCAGACACGACCGAAGAGTTCTCAGGTAAACAAGTAGTTGCAAGTGGTGCATCTGTATCTTGAGGTGGATCACACATTGAATGAAGATGCTGATTTGAATGTACTGGTGGTGTAGACACATCAGCAGGTTGTTGTGCTTCCATCGCAGGTTCAAAGAAAGTAACGAGGTCTGAAAATTGAGACGGAGAGTATGATGAAGAGGAGCCTGCAAAGGGAAAACTTGTTTCATCGAAAACTACATGTCTAGAAATGTAGACACGCCGAGTAGCTTTATCCAGACAACGAAATCCTTTATGGGTTGAGCTGTAACCAATGAAAACACATGGGGTGCTTTTGGGCGCAAGTTTATGTTGTGCATAATCACGAAGAAAAGGGAAACACAAACAACCAAAAGTTCGTATCATAGAGTAGGAAGGAGTCTTACCAAAGAGCAAGGCATAGGGTGAGGCATGATTGAGAACCGGTGTTGGCAAGCGATTTATAATGTATACTGCTGTAGAGAAGGCATCTACCCACATTGATGCTGGCATGGCACTATGAAACATGAGAGTAAGACCAGTCTCTGTAACATGTCGATGCTTGCGTTCAGCACGCCCATTTTGTGCTTGTGTGTGAGGACATGAAATGCGTTTAGCAATGCCATGACTTGATAGATAATGAAGAAAGCGCGAGTCCATGAATTCAGTTCCGCCATCACACTGGAATGCTTTGATTTTGTGAGAAGGAATGCTTTGATTTTGTGAAAAAACAACTGCTAGCTCAGTTGGTTTGTTATCCCTCTCAAACACTCCCACGAGTGAGAGGTTGTGAGTTCAATTCCCATCAACAGTGTTTGGGGGAATTTCTCATGTAATTCTTAGGTGGGTCAGCCTTCGGGCCTGGTTCGAGATTAGGAGGCCCATGCTCTTATGATGATGATATGTGGTTAGGTGTTCTCTCATGATGATGATGTGGCTAGGTGTTCTTCAGCGAAAGCAAGTCCCTGAGTAGTAGAATTGCTCGAGTTGCAAGGTGGCGGTGTGGACACTTAGGTAGTAGCATCAGTAGCCTTCGGGCCTTGTCTTTGTAAGCCTTCGGGCCATGATTAATATACCAATTTTTTTTTAAAAAAAAAAAAAAAAAAAAAAAGAATACAACAGTTGAATGGTTTGAGTGGTGTTTTTGTATATACCTACTCAATGAATGGTATGTCTATTTATAATACATTACAGAAGTGTCACATGTTACATATACAAGGCAAGAGATCATTCTGGAAGATCTTTAAGAGTAATCTTTGCTGGTGTTGCCTTATAGTCAATATCCTCTCTTGATATGGGAATCATATCAGTGTGATTTATAACATCCATGAATGTTGGTAATGGTGGTCGAGATAGGACACTTGTAGAGAAGGACCGAAATTCAGAACCAAGGCCTCTAAGAAACCAATGGACTTTGTCAGTGTCGTCAACTGGTTTCCCCATCGCAGCAAGCTGGTCACACACGAGCTTGAATTTTCGAGAGTACTCGTCAACAGATTGAGTACCTTTCTTCATAAGTTGAAGCTCATCCTTCAGTTGTATTTCCCTAGACTTGGACTTGTAGGAGAAGACTTCCTCCAAGGTTTTCCAAACATCGGCAGCGCAAGTGAGACCCAACACTTCGCTCATAGCTTCTTCTGTTAGGGAAGAATATAACAGACTCATAACAAGTTGGTCTGCTTGTTTCCATACTGCATACGCAGTATTGTCGATCGTCTTGTTGTTCGCATCAAGTGTAGTGCGAGATGGTTGAGTAGTTGATCCATCAACATACCCAATAAGATTTTGACTTGTAAGGAGAGGAATAAATTGATTTCTCCACAGTAAATAATTGTTGGCTCCAAGCTTAACGGAAACCATGTGTACCATGGTATTGAAGGTTAATGGGGTCGAAAAAAGAGATGGGAGATCTGCTGAATCTGCCTTCGACATGGTGGGAAAAAAACAAAGGGGGCAGTCGGAATTAAAAACCAGTGGCTCTTGATACCATGAACGGGTTTACAACCCAATTGATAGAAGCAAATCAAAGAAGAAAAAGAATACAACAGTTGAATGGTTTGAGTGGTGTTTTTGTATATACCTACTCAATGAATGGTATGTCTATTTATAATACATTACAGAAGTGTCACATGTTACATATACAAGGCAAGAGATCATTCTGGAAGATCTTTAAGAGTAATCTTTGCTGGTGTTGCCTTATAGTCAATATCCTCTCTTGATATGGGAATCATATCAGTGTGATTTATAACAGCCATGCATGTGCTCATACTTTCCTTAACATTCACAATTGGAAATCACAAGTTCCTGCATGTGTTCAATTTCCTCCAACATTTAACTTCAAACACACTTTCATCTGATCCCTATCGAGTTCACAACTTACAATTTTAACAGGCCGGTGGCAGGTGCACAAAATTAGCGCCATGCAGCCATGATTCAACTTCATTCAAATGTTATAATTTCACATTATCACTTAGAACATTTTCGTTGATCTATTCCAACTTTACAAATCTTGTTGAGATATAGTATATATAGAACGTTCAACAACAGCCTGACAAGCTAAGCATACACATTCTATGAGTCATGTTAAGTGACAATTTATGTGTGTTTATTACTAGAGTGTTGCATATGTGGAAACATGCATTTGTATTCCTTTGCAATACCGGCACAGGACGTAAGCTATTCTATGACGAGCCAGGAAAAGACTATACTGTATGACCATGAAGATAGGATTTTGAATTAGAGTCAATCTGTCCATAACACACATGTACGATTTCCTACAGAAAATTGATGAAGTTGTTGCTTCCTCATATAATATAACTATGTGAATGTGACAGATCACTTTATCATGACCTCGAAGACAATAATAAAATGGCCAGCCAGCCTAATATTAAAATAAAGGATGTACAGTAATTTTTTTTGGTTTATGTATAGGAAATGTGGCAAAATTCTATTTGCTAGACCGCAGTTGAACAATCTTCCATCCATTAGAATGGTAATATTGAAAGGGTAGTTTGGTAATTAAGAAAATATGGATGCCTTGACTCTGGTCAACTGGGTTGACTGACAGTCAAATGACGAAAAAAAGACCATTTACTAATGAACAATAAAAATTGGACCAAATGCTAATTACCCATCTCCTAGAGGGACCAAATACAAAATACCCCTTATAAAAATATAACCAACACAAAATTAAAGATTGGACTGTGATGAAAAAAACAGAGTTGACCATGACTGGCTGACTGCCAAGAGGACATTGAGGAAGGTAGCTACTCGACATGCTACTCATTCATCTGTTTTTTCTGCAAGTGGCCTCTATGCTTCACGATTCATTCTATCCCTATGAAAGTTGTTCGTAGGAAGGTTTTGTTCTTCATTATCCCTAAGACCCTAACGAAAGTTGTTCGATGGATTCAATTTCATCCAATTCTCACATTCAACTTTGAATTGAACATGCGGTCTTCTCATCTTATTGATAGGTATAATTAAACTTTTTCATCTTATTGATAGCTGTTGCAGGGATGGACTTGCATGGTATCTTAATGTTGCCGTGCAGTGCAACCATAATCAATTCTCTCAATCCAATTCTAAATTGGGATGGCAATATATAGGCTGGGTTTATTTGGGTTTTATATGTATTTGTATCAAAAGTTCAAAACAGGTTTGGCTTCCACTTCAGGCTGGCAATAGTTTTGAGTTCGATTGATATTAGTACTTGATTGATCCATTATAGTAATCCACCTGACCACCTTTTTGTTTATATATATATATATATAGGAAACTATATAAGTAGAGTCAGTTTCCTAACAATCTCAACCCTATATATCTCTCCTTCTTCTTTTCCAAAACAAAAAGTCTCTTTTGAAAAAGAAAAAATTAAGGTGAGATCTACTACAAGTTAGAGCATGGCAGATTTGGCATCTGGACTATTTGGTGCTATTACAGTGAAGAAGCCAGATGAGTTTGTTGGGTTTTATGTGCAAATTCAGACGGAGGGAAGTTTTTCACTCAGGAACGTACGTACGCAGTTAGGGCGTTCGTACGTTCAATGTGACAGATAACTGTTTCGGGAAGAAACGTACGTACGTGATTTCGTCGTACGAACGTTGTATTACTTGTACAGGGGCGTACGTACGTAGTTAGGGCGTACGAACGTCCCGTACGCCAGATAACTTCTCCGTGTTGTAACGTACGTACGTGATTTCGACGTACGTACGTCCTCCTATGCTTTTGTTGCAATATGGGCCTGTTTGAGCCCAATTCGTGGTCTATTGTAAGGCTATACTATAAAGCCAAATAGAAGTGATACAAAACCTTAACTTTTCTAAGAGAGAGATTGTGAGAAGCCATTAGAGAGTTTTGAAAACTTTTGTGAGGAAGAAGACTTCGGTTTCTTCATGAGGGCTTGTACAATTGTCTAGATAAGAAAAGCATCATCCTTTCTCCCCGTGGACGTAGGCATATTGTCGAACCACGTATATCTTGTGTCTTGTGTGTGCTTGCTTGTTTATTTTGTCGTTTTCGTTTTACTTTCATATATTAGTTCAATCATCATATTTGTGCATTAGTCTCCGCTGCGCACAACAAGTGGCATCAGAACTTCGGTTAGATCTTGAGCGTCTTGAAGGTGTTTGAAGAAATTCCGCAGTGAGTTTATTAATTGTGTTTCAACTCCAAGGTTCTACCTTTTGTTCGTGGGTTGCATAGAAGGTGTTTGTTGAAATTTCGGTGTGAATTTCAGATTTGTTTACCTTCGGTTGGTGATTGTTTAGTGTATAAACGTTGGTGGTAAGATGACAAAAGAATTGAATTTGAAGGATTCGAAGGGGGAAACCAAAACAGTGGTTTACCATCAAACAAAGATTGATGTAGAGAAGTTTACCGGCACCAATAACTTTGGCATGTGGAGGTGTGAGGTAATGGATGCTCTATGTCAACAAGACCTAGAAGATGTTCTGGAGGATAAGCCAGAAGGTGTGGAAGAGAAGGATTGAAAAAAGATGAACAAACGAGCTTGTGGAATCATAAGATCGTGTTTGGCACAAGACGTTAAATATCTTGTGATGAATGATGTTTCTGCAAAGGAGATGTGGCGAAAATTGGAGGAGAAGTACATCACAAAGACTATCCACAATAAAAACTATCTACTTCGAAAGTTTTATCGAATAGATATGAGAAGAGGTATTTCCATGGTGGAGCATCTTAATGATTTTACCAAGGTAATTGCCGACTTGGTGAATCTTGGAGCAGATGTAAGTGATGAAAGCAAGGCAGTGTGTCTCCTCAATTCGTTACCGGACGAATATGAACACTGTGCTATCACACTTACTGGAAAAGACAAGTTGGTGTATAGTGAGATTTCTGCAGCATTGTTAAACCATGCGTGTATGAAGAAGGACAAAGAAGAGGCCAAAAGCTCAACACCAGAGGTCTTAGTGGCAAGGGGAAACTACAATAGTAGGGGTGAGTCTCGTAGGGAGCCGAATAGGGGGTTTCTAGCAAAAGATGAATGTTCCTTTTGTCATGAGAAAGGGCATTGGAAGAAAGATTGTCTTCAAGCCAAGGCAAAGGACAAGAAGAATAACTCTGAGGTAAATATTGCACGTAATAATAGAGATGAAGATGATGGTTCTGATTACTCTTTATTTGTTTCATCCATCGATTGTTCCACTAATGCTAAAGAGTGGATATTAGATTCGGCTGGTACTTATCATGTGTGTCCCATAAGGGAATGGTTTTCTAGCTTTAAAAGGCTAGATAATGGTGCAGTAGTGATGGGGAATGATCAACCTTGTCATGTATTGGGGATAGGTACTATTCGATTGAAGATGTTTGATGGAAAGATAAGAGAGTTGAGGAATGTAAGATATGTTCCCAATTTGAAGAAGAACCTTATTTCACTTGGTACTTTAGAAGCCAAAGGTTACAAGGTAGTAGCTCAGAATGGTGTTCTAAAGGTTATGGTTGGTGCAATGGTATTACTAAAGGGTACTCGACGAAGTAACCTGTACTTCTTGCAGGGTAGTACAGTTACATGTGATGTGGCCATGTCAGAGGCTACAACGAAGTTTGCTAAAGAGACTACCAAATTGTGGCATATGCGGTTGACGCATAAATGTGAAAAATCTTTGCAGACAATGACGGAGCAAAGGTTTTTTATGGGTGCTATCGCCTGCAAGTTAGAGTTCGGTGAACATTGTGATCTGGGCAAGCAGACAAGAGCAAAGTTTGGCACAACTATCCATTGTATGAGTGGAGTTCTTGATTATGTTCACATGAATGTCTGGAGACCTACCAAGTACACAGCTTGGAGAGGTAAGTCTTATTTTGTGTCTTTAGTTGATGGGTTTTCTAGGCGTGCGTGGATGTACATCATGAAGCATAAGGATGAAGTCCTAGAAATATTGAAGTGGAAGAAGCTAGTTGAGGCCCGAATTGATAGAAAGATCATGGTATTGTGCTTAGATAATAGCATAGAGTACAAAGATGATCCGGTCTTGCAAGTATGTCAGACTGAGGGTATTGAGCGTCACTTCACTGTGAGAAAGACACTGCAACAGAATAGGGTGGCAGAACACATGTTGTCTATGGCTGGATTAGGCAAAGTGTTTCGGGTTGAGACATGTCATCTTATTAACAGGTTGCATTTGATTGTGATAAGTGGTAAAACTCTTATGGAGGTTTCTATGTTGAAGCCTGAGAGTTCTCAGCAGGTGGAGAACAAGACCAAAGAGGTTTTGCAGTGGGTGGAGATTTGCATATCTCCATATGTTCCAGTGGGTTCTGTATCTAATGTGGAAACTCTTGTAAGGGTTTTGGGTGTTTCAAATTCTGATGACATGACAGATGATGAGACGATTGGAGATGCAAAAAATGGTGATCCTATTGATGAGGGTCCAATTGCAACTAGATTACCTAAGAAGGAAGAAGAATCTCCAGGTAAAGATGTGCACTTGAAGGTAAACGTTTGCATCCTTATGGCCTTGGTAGTGCGATCTGATTGTGTATTAGCTCTGTTTGATGTGAAAACGGTTGTTTTACATGGTGAGCTAGATGAGGAGATATATATGTCTCAGCCTAGTGGTTTTGGAGTTGCAAAGTATGATGAGTTGGTGTGTTTCAAACCATATATTTCACGAGCAGTGGGCATTGTCGGTAGATACATGCATGATCCTGATGTGACACATTGGGAAGCTGTGAAATGGATGTTCCACTACATTCAAGGTAGTGTGGAGGTTGGTTTGTTAGTTCAACATGGAAGGACTTTGAGTCTGCGGTGTGGTGGTTATGTGGATGTTGAGTATGATTGTCACTTTGATAGACGTTGGTCTACTCTTGGATATGTGTTTACATTGGCAGTGAGATCTATCAGCAGATTGTCCACATTACATTCTATGGTTGCTTTGTCTCCGACAGAAGCTTGGAATATTACCGTGACTAAAGTGGTGTATGGGACTAAGTTCTATTGGTTAGAATTGGTCCATATCATTCCTTCGAGTTGATAGTATATCTTGG
Organism: Aquilegia eximia; assembly: GCA_023053565.1. Lineage (NCBI taxonomy): Eukaryota > Viridiplantae > Streptophyta > Magnoliopsida > Ranunculales > Ranunculaceae > Aquilegia > Aquilegia eximia. The sequence continues at coordinate 20,488,163 of JALIGU010000005.1, forward strand.
AGTGAACTACGATGGCTTGATCCCTTAGAAGAAGGGTGCGTAGGCAACCATGAGGTGATACAGCCGAGGTGGTCTTTCGGGACATGTGTGGGAGTTTGTAACTTGTGATTCTTGGTGTCGGCTTAGATTTATTGAATCTTCGCCGAGGTGGAGAATTGTTGGGTTTTATGTGCAAATTCAAACGAAGGGAAGTTTTTCACTCAGGAACGTACGTACGCAGTTAGGGCGTTCGTACGTTCAATGTGACAGATAACTGTTTCGGGAAGAAACGTACGTACGTGATTTCGACGTACGAACGTTGTATTACTTGTACATGGGCGTACGTACGTAGTTAGGACGTACGAACGTCCCGTACGCCAGATAACTTCTCCGTGTTGTAACGTACGTACGTGATTTCGACGTACGTACGTCCTCCTATGCTTTTGTTGCAATATGGGCCTGTTTGAGCCCAATTCGTGGTCTATTGTAAGGCTATACTATAAAGCCAAATAGAAGTGATACAAAACCTTAACTTTTCTAAGAGAGAGATTGTGAGAAGCCATTAGAGAGTTTTGAGAACTTTTGTGAGGAATAAGACTTCGGTTTCTTCATGAGGGCTTGTACAATTGTCTAGATAAGAAAAGCATCATCCTTTCTCCCCGTGGACGTAGGCATATTGTCGAACCACGTATATCTTGTGTCTTGTGTGTGGTTGCTTGTTTATTTTGTCGTTTTCGTTTTACTTTCATATATTAGTTCAATCATCATATTTGTGCATTAGTCTCCGCTGCGCACAACAGAGTTGACGTTTGAAGGTATAAAAAAGCATCAGGTCATCAGTTTTGGGGATGGACAATCGAAGATCGACACACTAAAAGAGCTGCTTCGTGGGAGCAGAAAGATGACGGTTGTTGTTTTTGTAGATTGTTATCTAAGGGTTCCTACTTTGGTTCGGGAAATGCAAGACCTTTCTCACGACGGGTGGAAAGTCCTTCCCATCAATGGGTACAAAAGCAAAAAGCTCAGAGACAAAGTTACACAAGAGTTATCCCAGTCTGACCACCTGTCTCGTGTGTTCATTACCACTGAAGATTTATCCCGGTCTGCCCGTTGGTTTGATTTTCAGCAGGTGCGTGTGGTGGTCAACTATGATCTGGCCTTCTCCCCAAAGCAGTTTCTTAATCGTATGGGTCGGTTTAGAGAAGTTGATGCGGGGTTGACTGGCCTGTGTTGGTTGACACTCAGATGAAGTATAATGTGGATTTTGAGGTAGGTCCCGAACAATGGCCTGCAGGTTTCTGCGTAAGAGAGGAGCGGCAAGTAGCTAATAACTTGAATAAGGAGCTTCCAGGCGCTGCTCAAGATATCAGGCATTTTGTATATGAGGCCCAAAATTCCAATAGTGAATGGAAGGTAACTGGATTTCTGGATGATGTTATGGAAGAAATCACACCAAGAAAGAGTGTTGTTTTCGTGAATGATCTCAAAGAGGTTAATTTTCTATGTGAAGAAATACGAGGCACTTGTGGAAAATTAATAGACAGTGGCGAGTTCCAAGTTTTTACTGATTATTCGAAATTTCGAGTGTGTGAAGGCTGTTGTATGCTCATTACTCATGACGAGGCTGTCCTTGATATTGATCCCCCGAAGAACGTGCCCTGGGTAATTAACTATGATCTGCCTTCAACAATGGTGCTCTACGATCGTCGTAATGCTTGGTGTAAAAGAAGAGGAGTTGTTGTCCACTTTGTCGTTAGCCATGATCGGTTGAAGGTGTTTTACATTCCAATTCGATATAAGTGTTTCCTTTCCATGCTTACAGGGAAGGTTCCTGACCAGTGGCAGAAAATTTAGGCTGTGATGAAGAAAGGTAGAAATCAGATTTAGCTATGACTGGTGGCTGACTGCCAAGAGGACAGTGATGAAGGTAGCTACTCTAGATGCTACTCATTCATCTGCTTTTTTCTGAAGTTGGCCTCCATGCTTCATGGTTCATTCTTTCCATATATGTGAATGTTGTTCCAAGATTGTTGTTCTAAATATGATTGTTGTTCTATGTCCTGCTAGGTCTTTCGCACATTTTCGCTTCCACCATGCATAGTTGGTGTTTCTGTATCACATAATACATAACAAGGTCATGATTAGTCCAATAATAAGACTAATTATATATAATCAGGAAACTAAACTTACGACAAAAAAAAAATGTAAAAATGCACGAATGCAGTGACGGTCAGATGGATCTATATATGAATGCAGAGTGGCATAAAAATACTACTTAAGCATAGGTTTTTCTCATTAATGCAGAGTGGCATAAAAATACTTTTTGGCTATTTGATGACGAGAAAACAAATTTGAAATTATTCCCAAAGTAAATTATTTAGTTTGATCATTAAGCACAAAAGTTACTCGAAATAATTCAATCATTCTCGAGTGATTTTCAAAAATTTCTGAAGTGTTAACGAGAATATAATGGCATACGTTACTAGGATAGAATTTTATCTAAACGAACAGAATTTAAGTGGGATGAGCTCAGTTTCCTCAAACATTTGACTTCTGATGCATAGGAGAAAATTTAACCTGGTGGGCAAAATTAATTCCATGGTTTTAGCTAGCTTCCTCTCACATATTATTCTTAAATTCTCAAGTTCTTGAGAAATAGTATATATATATAGATCGAACGTTCTCTACCAACATATATAACAAGCTAAGCCCACACATTCTATGAGTCATGTATAGACGTATAGTGACACAATTTGTGTGTGATTACTCTTGTGAAATATAGTTGAAGACTTCCAACTAATTTCATTCCCTTGCGAGTTGCGACACTTCACACTGGCACATAAGCCATTATAAACAGGCCAGTCACAGGGCACGCCAGCATCATTTTGTAGACGACCCAGCTAGCTAGAGAGCGGTCATGTTTTTTTTGGTTGGGAGAGTGGTCATGTTTGCCAGTGTAAAAGACCTGAAAATTTCTCAGGGTGTCTTAATTTTATTATTTAAACAACTGATCGAGTTATTAGGTAATCCACCTTTATATATAAGATATTGTGCTTATTTCTTGTGGAAAAGTTCGCTTCCACAGACGTCCATGGTAAGCCATAGCACACGCTTTCACCATTGTTTGAGCTTCGGTATCACATACATGCATGGGGAAGAATTCGTTATAAAAATTTAACCAACACAAAACTAAAGATTAGACTGTGATGAAGAAAGGCAGAAATCAGACTCAGCTATGACTGGTGGTTGACTGCCAAGAGGACAGTGATAAAAGTAGTTACTCATTCATCTGCGTTTTCTGAAGTTTGCCTCCATGCTTCATGGTTCACTCTTATATGAATGTTGTTCCAAGATTGTTGTTCTCCATTATCCGTAAGACCCTAACAAATGTATATGTTATCAGCTCACACAATATATATGTTGGGCGAGCCAGAGATGTAGTGAAGTACATATACCTATGAGTCATGGTCGAAAGCCATAGAACAAGTTTATGTGAATGAATTTGGGGAATTATTTATATATTATCTTTCACTCTTAACATCTTAAGTTATATACAGTATTTCAATAACAGCATGTCTCTAATAATGTTGCTAGCAACCGATTAGAACAGAGTATTGAGGAAGGAAACCCAAACCCGTTTTACGCAGATATATTCTTATCAACACGCACGTACAGTATATATATGAACACAAACGTTGTACATTATAGTAGGTCACCCATGGAGTGACAGTCTTATTTTATAAAGCATAATACACTCATCAGATACAATACAACAGCATCACCAATGGTTAGAGGCCAGTGGTGTACATAACTACATATGACTGCCCTTTAGTTTAACATTCAAAGTAGCAGATACACTTATGAGCTGGGAATACAAAGTTGCAAGATCCATGCTTTGCTTTCTCCAGTCGAATGCATTGATCTTTGCAGGCATTATTGTTGCCACATACTCCTGACCATGTCCCGCTAGGTCTTTCACACAATTTCGCTTCCACCATAGTTGGTGTTTCTGTATCACATAATACATAACAAGGTCATGATCAGTCCAAGAATAAGACTAATTATATATAATCAGGAAAATAAACTTACGACAAAAAAAAAAAATGTAAAAATGCACGCATGCAGTGACGGTCAGATGGATCTATGAATGCAAAGGAGTAGGAAGGGGATTCTGTAACTCACGTACCGAAAGCAGCAAAGAGAACAAGAGCAGCAAACAGGAGAGTGAAGAAGGTAGAAGCAGATTTAGTCATGGTTATCACTTTGATGGTTACTTTGTTTTTCGATAATGGACGCTACTTTGTTGCTTGGTTTATCTGTGTGTGTGTGACAAATATAAGCTTAAGACTAACCTCTATTTATAGGTGAACATATGTACCCCTTGTGGGAAAAAAAATCAATAGATTGACACCATCAATTTGACATCTGGGCTGTTCAAAGATGACCATGAACTCATGAAGATAAGATTGTGACTAGTAGTCAATTTTTCATAATACACATGTTCCATTTTCTACAGAAAATGCTTTAAGTTGATGTTTAGACTTATAGACACCAATAATTTACACCAATAATTTGTCGCCATTTCAAGTCTCTAATGACCTGTTCTTTATGGATTATGGTTCTTAATTGTGTCTTAGTTTTTTTCTAATGTTAATTACTTGCAAAACTGTTCTACGTAAGTATAGCTAATGATGTAATATGTTCTTTTCATTCAACATTTGTAGAAAGAAATTGCAGTTTGCATTACAGATAGCTAGCACAGAACACTGACAATTGTCTTACATGGTGACCGGCAATGTGCCATTAGTAAAAATTTCCCTAGCAGCAACCTTACTTGAGTCTTATCCAAACTCACAGGTTAAGATTGGATTTGGGTTATCCATTAACGTCGAACTTTGGTCCATTCAAGATATTGTATTATCGATCTTGTTCATCATCAAACGAAACTTAATTAGATGGTAATCTCACTTCTCATGGGTAAAGACACAGATCATATGTATTATATGAACTATATTCTCCAGTTATAGGTTGATTTAAACAGCCTGATTGCCGAACGGGACCTAAGCCATGTTAACAAAAAAGATTGTATTAATGCTTCTGCACCTAAAAAGGGACAACAGATAAATACATTTAAGAAAGTAGTTTGTCTAAATTATTTAGATATCCTTTTGTCCAGATAAATACATTTTCACATGAGTTTTCTCAATTGTTTGAACCATTGAAATAAAATCTTGAGTGGTCACTTGTTAGGTAGTTTAAGATAACATTTTTCTTTCGATTTTACCTTAAATTTCAAATTGAGATTTTATTACTGATCACCTCCTTTCCATTATTGATCTATTTATGTGGTTTGATCTTAACAGTTACCTCTGTTTCACTTTCTCTCTGCTACATTCAGATCGTTTTCTTCAGGCTACACCAGGTCTCAATTAACCTTATCGACTTCTTCACTAATAAAAAGCGAAAACACATCATCAACGGAAAGTTTAAGAAAATTCACAATTGGAAATCACAAGTTCCTGCATGTGTTCAATTTCCTCCAACATTTAACTTCAAACACACTTTCATCTGATCCCTATCGAGTTCACAACTTACAATTTTAACAGGCCAGTGGCAGGTGCACAAAATTAGCGCCATGCAGCCATGATTCAACTTCATTCAAATGTTATAATTTCACATTATCACTTAGAACATTTTCGTTGATCTATTCCAACTTTACAAATCTTGTTGAGATATAGTATATATAGAACGTTCAACAACAGCCTGACAAGCTAAGCATACACATTCTATGAGTCATGTTAAGTGACAATTTATGTGTGTTTATTACTAGAGTGTTGCATATGTGGAAACATGCATTTGTATTCCTTTGCAATACCGGCACAGGACGCTAGCTATTCTATGACGAGCCTTTATAGCTAGAAGTGGTATAAAATTCAAAAGTTTGCATGACACATTGACACTAACAATTTGACACCTGGGCTGTTAAAAAAAGACTATACTGTATGACCATGAAGATAGGATTTTGAATTAGAGTCAATCTGTCCATAACACACATGTACGATTTCCTACAGAAAATTGATGAAGTTGTTGCTTCCTCATATAATATAACTATATGTGAATGTGACAGATCACTTTATCATGACCTCGAAGACAATAATAAAATGGCCAGCCAGCCTAGTATTGAAATAAAGGATGTACAGTAAATTTTTTTGGTTTATGTATAGGACATATGGAAAAATCCTATTTGCTAGACCGCAGTTGAACAATCTTCCATCCAAATCAAAGTGAGGATGCACACTCAATGTTGCACTATATAAAGTGCCAATTGTTTTTAAGAAAATACATAAATTAAAAATAAAGTGCGCACCCAAAGTCATTGTTCTTTATAATTATGAATTTATATACATAAATTAAAAATAAACAAGCTATTTTCAAATAAAACACTATAAATAATGTAATCAAATAGTCACTCAACAAGTTATGAAAAAATTCAATTTAAATTCAATCTAATTATGTAGTTGAAAAGTGTGGACATTGAATTAACTATATAAAAAAAAAAATTCTTTTGCATAAGTACTTAGACTTTGCCACTTTAGTGGATAATATAACACTAAATCCTTAATTAAACAAAGCAAACTTCAAAATTGTAAATTGTAATCTTAACAGTAGAAAATCAAAATATTGAAAAATGGTAACAAAAAACTTAAGTTGCAGAGAAGTAAAAGTAGTGTGGACCAGAGAATTAGCTAGGAGTTTGAAAGAGATTTTCTTTCTTTTTTATTACACACATCCCATTTTACCATATGGGTCTGTTTGATTGGTCGTGTGAAAAATTCCCACATCAAACATTACCCCAGAAATTCCCAGATGCCTGTTTGATTGGTAAAGTTGGGTCATGTAAAAATTCCATGATAAAAATATTTTTCATGAATCTTTCCTTGACCCACCCCTAAAAAAAATTTCCAAACTTGTAGGGGAATATTTTTTTGTCTAATCAAACAACTAAAATCTTTCCCACATTAAATTTTCCTCATGTTTTTATGTCTAATCAAATAACTAAAATCTTTCCAAAATAAAATTTTCCTTGTGTTTTTATGTCCAATCAAACGACCCATTAACGGGAATTATTTTATGTGGGAATATTTTCAACTATAAAAATTCCCACAAGTAGTTATTCCCACCAATCAAACACACCCCATATTTTTACCTATAATTCCCATATAAAAGGGTTTTAATAATAAAGGAAACTAGAATAAAGTTTTAGATTTAGAGGAAACTAAAATTATGCTAGAAGGGATAGAATACCAAATCCAACCAGGTACATATTGTAAAAAAAAAACCAAATATTTTTCAAATTCCAGGGTACGCACGTGCGTACCCTTAAACCCCCCTGGCTCTGCTCCTAAAGATTTCACTGTTCATTAGCCCTTCTCTTTTCTAAAGTAGTAAAGATATTAATAAGAGCTCCTTACTTTTTTTTTCCGTGAACGTAGACAAACGCCAAACCACGTAATTTTCTTATATTTTATTATTTACATTGTTAATTTTAACTATTTTCATCTTATAGTATGTATTATTTTCTATTCGATTATCAAGTGTGTTTAGTAGTTATGCTTTGGTGAGGTATAAAATTCAAAAGTTTGCATAACGTACACCAACAGTTTGACACCTGGGCTGTTCAAAAGAGACCATATGACCAAAGATAAGATTTTGAATGATAGTCAATTTGTCCTAACACACACATGTTCGATTTTTATTAATTACTGTATGGACTTATTGATGCCAAAGATAAACCTGCCTCACTAGCTTCTAGTCTAAAAAAATGACACTATACTCTTTGGAATTTCTCTCATTTCAATTCCTCAAATGACTAGTTTTTATGGCTTATGGTTCAGAATTCTATCTGATATGTTTCTATCTTACTTGCAAAACTGTTCTACGCAATTAGCAGTAGATTATGATGGAGTTTTTGTTCTGTACTTCTGTTCATTCAACATTTGTACAAAGAATACTGTCAAAGCGTGACAAGTTATGAATACTGAGTATATCACTAAGTTATAGTTTGCATGACAGATGGAACAGTACACGCAATTGTCTGACATTGTGTAGAGCATAATACTGAAGCGGTCGCAGAAAGACATGCCATTTTGTGACTGGCAATGTGCCTACCCATTAACAACATTTTTCCTAGCAAAAGTTATTGTTTTGTGATAAATTTAGTCCCAGTGCATGGCCATACAGTGCAACCCTACTTGACTAAAGGATACGGATAAAGGATGGGTTTAATTTGGATTCTATAAGTATATATATTATAATAATTCGGCATTCTGAGTACCATTCAAAATATATTTTAAAACCCCTCCTCATTGCCATTATTGATTTTTTTAATACTACTCATCGTCATCGTGGTACACTTTCTGTCACGATCCGAATTTTAAAAAAATAAAATAAACTCAGGCCGCAATAATTTCTTAGTCAAAAATTACATCCAACAAAAATCTTAAATAAAATATAGTGAAGAAAAAATCTAAACAATAAAAGTACACATGATTCCATCTTATTATACAACATAACTTACGCCACCAAAATACATTAATACCACTTTCAAATAAAATGCATCGTTGAAACATCTAAAGATTTCTACTAGTCCCAACAAGCGGTCTCACAACTCCATAACTCTAACCTCTCCTGCCTGCATTCCAAATGGAACACACCCACTTGCAAAACAGAGCAACATGGGTCAGCATAAAAACTGGTATGAGTAAACAAGGTGAAAATCTATTCCCCCAAAATAACATAATAAATATAAAGTTCCAACATATGATTAACAGCATAATTAACCTTAAAGAACAATTCTTCCATACTAAGACAATAAGCATACGCCAAAAACCATATCAATTCTATTATAAATAAACTCTTTATCCATTATATAATCACATGCTTAATTCCATTATTCAATTCTAATTTATCTATTTACGATGTTAATTGAGTGATAATACAAATACATTACCTAAGCAACAACTGCCTTTAAGGATAGGTCTATCCACCTGCACAAAATAAATTAGTTGACCTATCCATCTGCAAAATAGAGTTAATACATAATAGACAAATATAATAAAGCTAAACCAAATCACATACACGTTACGTGTTATCTAATACTTTGTATCAACCAGAAAATACATTCTATTCATTCAAACCATTAATAATGACTCATTCCACCTCTTCATAGTTTGCAATCTACCAAAATGATAAGTCCAATTATGACTATTAATTTTCATAATATATGAATAAAACATCGCAGTTCTTCCACATAATCATACTTACCTCTGGTTCATAATAAAAGTATATAGAATTTACCCATATCATTAATTAACACCAAACACTACAATATCATAAGCCTTAGCACACTACCAAACAACGAATCCAAAATCACAAAACCAAGTCTTGGCCTCTAGTCGGTGTTCGGGTTTAACAATCATAAAAATCACAACATATGCCCATCACTAGTACACCTCCCACATGATGCACTCCACACATTTGCCATACCCATAATACACCAGTGTGTCTTGACCATGGTTAAGAACATCTACGACGAAACCAAAACTCAAGTGGTTGCTCACCTAAAAGCTTTGGCTAGTCTCGAAGTATTCTTAAGTCATGATTTCTAATAGCTCCCTTGACTTTCTAATGTGGCGCCCAGACCAACCCCGAAGGCTATGAAGGTCTGAAGGGTCAGTTCCGCAGGCTAAGCCGTCTAGGAAATGTAAAACCCCATTAATATTATAAATTTTTATTCTTTAAATTTTATTGGATTATGAAATATTGCATACATGTCTTTAAGGGTTTAGAGTTGATTTTCTATTAAGTTGAAGGATGATATATTAATTATTAAAAAAAGAAGTAGATGGAATTGGGTTGGGTAGCAGATTCATTTATGGTCCTAAAATAAAGCCTATTAACTTCTCTATATTATTTATATTAAAATCTTAGGTTTTTCATACATTTTTTTTACAACACCATATTTAGGAGGAGAAGAAAAAGAATTAGAAAAAGCTAGAAGAAGATTTGAATTTTTATGCTTATACAAGTAAGTCTGCCAAACAATAACATTGATCTTTCAAAATTCTTAGATTTAAAGATACTCGTTGTAATTAGATATATTTTGGATATATCATTGTACTATAAATATTCTACTCGCTATATAAGTTTTAAACCGTTTCGATATGGGAAAATAATAACAACTGTTTTATTCACTCTTTACCAGATTCCAGTAACACTATTAATCTATGTTATACTTTTCGCATATTTTAAGCCATTTTAGCTTCACAATTCAACATACTTCTGAACTTATCAACTGTAGCCCTGAAATTCTACTTTCAAAACAATCAAAATCATTAAAAAAATAATAAATAGCAAATTTTCTATATATTTTCTACCATAACCACGCAAACAGAAAAGTAGCAGTAAAATTGTACTGGATATCTTAAAACAACTGCGTTGAATAAATTATTCAGAATTAATTACATAATGGAAAATTCTGAAATTTATATATGTTATTATACATTAAGTATTCTAACTACCATAAAATTATCAATAAAAGTTCTTAAGTCTATGGGCATCAAAACCTTATGATACTAAAACTGTACAGAAACCAAAAACTGCAACGGTTGTCATACTTGCAAGTCCTTTTTCACCAAATTAAAATAACTTTCTTAAATTGGTCTTAACTAATCGAATGAAGACCTTATAATCTAGTGTCTAGTATTTTTGAAATCAATTAAAAAAAATTTCAAATAAATTTTCTATGATTTTTCAAAGACGAGTCAAAAATCTGAAATTAAAGAAACTGAAATAGAAAAAAAAAAAAAAAAAAACGTCTACTCACTTGTATAAGCATACAAATCCAAATCTTCTTCTAGTTTTCTTCTAATTTTTTTTTCTCGTTCTCCCAAATATGGTATTGTAAAACAAATGTAAGGAAACCCTAAGATTTTAATATAAATAATATGGAGAAGTTAATGGGCTTTATTTTAGGACCATAAATGAATCTGCTACCCAACCCAATTCCATCTACTTCTTTTTTTAATAATTAATATATCATCCTTCAACTTAATAGAAAATTAACTCTAAGCCCTTAAAAACATGTATGCAATATTTTATAATCCAATAAAATTTTAAAAATAAAAATTTATAATATAAACGGGGTTTTACACTTTCTCTGGTGCATCATTCACGAAAACTTAGTTGGTAATCTCACTTCTCATATGGGATCAGTTATAAGTTGTTTCAGTATCAATGTAAAAAAAAGCCTGATTGCTTTCAACTCTACAAGAGATTGAACAAAAAGGATTGCATTACTGTCATTATGTTGCTAATTAATAACTATTTAGGCCTCTAATATATGTAGGATATTCACAAAAAGCTGTATATAGATTATTACTATTTGACCAGATAAAGTATTGTCCAACCTATTCATCCCTTTTAGCATATACAATATATTCTCCCCATTTGAATCAATAGTTTTCAAATCACTATTCTTTTTCTTGTGTGTTATATAAACATCTTAGTTTGACTAGCTACATAAGTGGAGGGAAGTTAAAAATTTAACACTAGAAAAAAATTCTACAACATGAGTTTAGTTTCCTCCAACATAAAACTACTTTAAACACACTTTTTATCCTGTTGAATATGTAGTTCGAAGTAGGCCGTACATCGTTGCTGAAAATAACAGGTCGATGCACAAAATTAATGCCATGGTTCAACTTCATCCAGTTAATATAATTTTCACATTCTCACTTATAACATTTTGTTGATCTATTCCAACTTGCAAATTTTGTTGAGAAATATTATATATAGAATGAACTACAACAGCATAACAAGCTAAGCATACACATTCTATGAGTTATGTAAACTGACACAAATTGTGTATCAACTAGGGTGTAGCAGATGTGGAAACATGGATTTGTATTCATTTGTTACAACGGCACACGATGGTAGCCAGGGAACAGTCAATTATGGATTCTTTATTCTTTCTTCAACAACTGATGAATAAGCCACCTCTGTTACTATACCTCTGGCTAATTGCTCTGTATATATAAGCTGTATATTGTGCTCAGTTCTTATGGATATATAGTTCTTACTTCTTAGGCCTTATGCCCGGTGGTGGTACGAGGTGTTGCAGGTTGATATATAGTTCTTATTTCTCAGTCCTTATGCCCGGTGGTGGTACGAGGTGTTGCAGGTAAAAATGAACAAGAAACAGCGCGCAGCAGTAGTACATAAATATTTTTATTATATAACCAAAGAAAACAGCCCATTATGTAAACACAGATGTTGTACATTATAAGAGGTCACCCATGGAGTGACAGTCTTATTTCATAAAGCATAATACAGTACATTGATCAGACACAATACAACAGAACCATGGGTGTACATTCTAGCTAGTGCCCTTTAATTTAACATTCAAAGTAGCAGATGCACTTATGAGCTGGGAATACATAGTTGCAAGATCCATGCTTTGCTTTCTCCAGTTGAATGCATTGATTCTTGCAGGCATTATTGTTGCCACATACTCCTGACCATGTCCCGCTAGGTCTTTCACACAATTTCCCTTCCACCATAGTTGGTGTTTCTGTATCATAACAAGGTCATGATCAGTACAACAATAAGACTAATTACATATAATCAGGAATATATAAACTTACGGCAAACAAAAATATTTGTAAAAATCCATGCATTTCGACTACAATTATATTCTAACAAAAATATAAACAGTAAGCCCATAATCTGATTCTTCGATCGGTCGCACGGCACTGCATGCACGGAGGGTTATAGAAATGCAAAAGTGTATGAACAGGGGATTCTGTATCTGTAACTCACCGAAAGCAGCAAAGAGAACAAGAGCAGCAAACAAGAGAGTGAAGAAGGTAGCAGACTTGGCCATGGTTATCACTTTGAATGTTACTTTGTTTGTTGGTAGGTTTATCTTTGTGTGTTGAGAAAAAAAAGCTTAAGACTAACCACTATTTATAGCTAAAAGTAGTATGAATTACTTATCTTTTTGTTGGAAAAATTCAAAAGTTTTGACACCAACAATCTGACACCTGGGCTGTTCAAAAGAGACCATATCACCATGAAGATAATATTTTGACTACTAGTCAATCTGTCCTATGATACACCTGTCCCACTTCTAGTATACTCTTTTGGAATTTGTCTTTATTTCAAAGTCTCTAATGACTTGTTAATTCTATCTGTTTCTATGTTACTTGCAAAACTATTCTAAGCAAGTAGATCATGGTGTTCTCTTCATTCAACATTTGTACAAAGAATAGTTTCAAAGTGTGACAACTGAATACTGACTATAGCAACTAAAAGTTATAGTTTGCATGACAGATAGCAAGGTACGCGCCATTGTCTAATTATATGACTTAGAGTTTGGTATTGCAGCGCATGCAGCTAGCTATCTATTGTGACCAGCAATGTGCTAGTAGTTTGCATGACAGATAGCACGGCACGCGCAATTGTCTAATATGACTTAGAGCTACCTACGTATTGCAGCGGTCGCAGATATGTGTGCTGTCTGTTGTACCGGCATTATTGTGCCATTAATTAGCAACATTTTTCGTCCCTAACGAAAGTTGTTGTAGTGAAAAAATTGACAAATTAAAAGGTTGCTATAGAAGTTTATTATTGGGTTCAGTTCCTCTAAGAAAATTCTGAAAATCTCCATTCTAAAAGTTCAGTTTCCTCCAACATTCGACTTCAGGCACACAATCATTTTGATCGTATTGACTATACAGCGTGAAGCAATTAACATAAATTTTAACAATCTCACTTAGAACAATATTTATGTTGGTCTAGTCCATATTGCAAATCTTGTTGAGATATAACAACATAACATGCTAAGCATGAACACTCAATGAGTCATGTAAATTAACATATTTTTTGTGTGTTTAGTGTTTACTAGGGTGTAAGCAGTTGTGGAAACTTGCATTTGTATTCTGCCGACACTGCCTTATGATGCCATTCTGTAGACAAGGCAGGGAACAGTGAATGTGTGCGCATGGTCGTGATATTAAAACTTGCAAGTAATAATCCCTTTGTTATATTTATCTTATTTACCCAAAGAAAAAAGGGTAATTTCTCGAATAAGCAAAGGGAAAACTTCTCAAACAGGCACAAATTTCTCATATTTATAGCTTTTATATTCTTTTTTGAATTAGGTAAGCTATTACCGAGTTTCCACAGCTCTCATCGAAACGTTCTGTCCTTGTGTCCATAATATTGGTGGCGTTGCAGGTAAAAATGAACAAGAAGTAGCAGTAGTAATACATAAAAGTTTTTACTATAACCAAAGAAGCATAAACATGGTACATGTCGAGGGTCACCCATGGAGTGACACAGATTTATTTAAGCCAAAGGGTCTTGGTGCATATATTTGTGCCGTAGTAATTAAGCACATGGGAAGTAGCAGATGCACTTATGAGCTGGGAAGACATAGTTACAAGATCCATGTTGTGCTCCCTCAAGTCGAATGCACTGATTCTTGCACGCGTTATTGTTTCCACAAACTCCTGACCATGTCCCGCTTGGTTTCTCGCACAATTTTGCTTCCACCATTGCTGGTGCTTCTGCACATCACATATACATGCATATAACAAGGTTATAAATGATAGACTAAAAGTACTTAATCATTCAACTAAACTAAATACATAGAATAAGCTAAGTTGTAATAGATTCTTAGTAATGTTACTCACCCAGAGCAGCAAAGAGAACAAGAGCAGCAAATAGAAGGGTGATGAAGGTAGCAGACTTAGCCATGACTATTACTTTATTTTTGGTTGGAAATTGGTTTAGAATGTATGTGAATGTGAGGAAATAAGCTTAAGATGAACCTCTATTTATAGTGAAATGATGGTAAGTTGGTCCTTAACTTTTGAATACAATGTGTTAATTAACCCTACCTAGATATTAAACACATGCATTGTCTTCTGAAATAGACAGGTGATCGAAATTGCAAGTAGCTAGTAGAAGATAAGATCTTGACAGTAAAAGGTCATATAATTCATAAACACTTTGCTGGTTCTCAACCAGATAATTTTATGGAGTTTTCTCTTCCATGCATTTTCATTGGAACCTGTAATGGTGGGACTCTAGCTGTACAGTTTTGCAATTAAACCTAGCTTGTTCTTATCCCTTTGAATAAAAACACAAGACCAGGCCAGTACAAATAAGAAGGTACCTCATCAGTATGATGTAAGGCCTTTGCAAGTTCTTTCTCTGTCAATAGCTCATCAGTTTGAGTGTGTACCTCATGATAGAGATCCACATCAAAACCTATCATCTATATATATCAATAATACAGAGAGTCAAAGATGCCTTTATATATGTAGGGATATTCTCCGATCAAATTATTGGGCCATTAAGAGTTCTTCTTGGATGTTACAATGAGGCTGCCACCATAGAGATCCATATGGCCCAGTGCCTAGGCCCAACATGGTTGCGGTGAAAAAAATCCAAGAACATTCACAATGCACTAAAGTGAACAAAGCAAAAAACTGACATCTAACACAACATGCAGGGTTAACTCTATATATATACGTTTGCTGAATGTATTCTTTTTTTTTTTTAATTATGATTGTGTTATAATTTTATTGCTGACTGTGTAAAGTAAGCAACAAAAAGATTTTAGAGCAAAACCAAAAATTAGACAATAAACTCATGATAAAATAATTACTTAACTTAAAAACACAATAATAAACTCATATTTTAAATTCGATTTAATGAATCTAAGAGATTGAGAACTAGAAAATTGAAAATTGGGGTTGAGAAACCCAGGACTTACCTTCTTTTGAGATAAAACCATTTTTTTTTAATTTTTTTATTATTATCTTTTTTTTTGAAAAAAAAATATTTTTTAATATTAAAAAACATTCATTCAACATAAAAATAACGTCTGTTAGATTTTATTTGACGACAATATTGTATAAATTAGAAAAACTTAAAAGTTGGCTAATAATTTTAAACCTAATTTACTTGGTTGTATAAGTTGGGAAAACCCTACATTACAGTTTGTCCTATATTTAATCAAACACCATACCAACTGTACTATGTCCAACCTCAACGGATAATCGACCGACGTTAGGAGGTCCATTTAGAGTTAGGTGAAACTCAAACTCGTGTCTATCCTCTTTTTTCTATTTTTAATTTTCTGTCTGTCCGTCTTTTTTTTTTATTTTTTGAAACCTCTCTTCTTTTCTTTGGCTCTACTCTCTTCCCCTAACGTCGGTCGATCTCCACCGACCACCGTATCACGGTTCTATATTGTATGTATTGTGCGGCAAAAGAAAATTTTCATCGTGAACCAAGGACACCATAAAACTACATCTAAACTTGAAGCAAACGAAGCTCACGTTTATGTCATTACGGAATTATACGTGCAACCACTACATAATTAATTAATCATCTTTCCTGCATAGGGAACTTAATTAGGAAATTTTCCCAGTAGATAAGCTCTTATAATCTGGAACTCGATCTCTGGAAACTTATCAAGTCCAATCATGGTGGATTGCAAGGTAAAATTAACAAGAAGCAGAAACAGTATGTTGACGAGGGCCATAACATTTATTTGATTTGCATGCAACCAAAACCATTTACATATATATATATATAAGTATCCTTATTTTAAAGGGAAAGTAGACATAAACGTAGTACATGCATGTCAGCTAGGTCACCCATGGAGTGAAGCAGACTTATTTAATTAATGGCCCATATATTTACTCTTCGTTTGGAGTACATTAACAGGGGAAGTAGCAGACACATCTAAAAAAGTTGCAAGATCCATGCTGAGCTCCCTCCAGTCGAATGCACTGATTCTTACACTTGCCATCGTTCCCGCACAATCCTGACCATGTCCCGCTTCCTCTTTCACAGGTTTTTGCTTCCACCATCGTAGGGTTTTCTGTATCACAAACATGTGTAAATAAGTTGGTATGGACAATTGCTCTATAATATAATCAAGGAATAACTAAACAAAACATTTAAACATTTATATTTAGCTAGTAGAAGATAAGATATAGATCTTGACCAGGTCGTCATAATTCATAAACACTTTGCTGGTTCTCAACCAGATATTTGTATGGAGTTTTCTCCTCCATGCATTTTCATTTTGGAACTTGTAATGGTGGGCCGGGACTATGTACAGTTTTGCAAAAGCTAGCTTGTTCATCTCCCTTGGAATAAAAACACAAGACCGTACCAGTACATATAAGACTATAAGAGGGTAGTAGGGTACCTCATCAGTATGATGTAATGCTTTTGCAAATTCTTTCTCTGTCAATAGCTCATCATGATAGAGATCTACATCAAAACCTATCATCTATATCAATAATACAAAGATGCCTTTATATATGTAGGGATATTCTGATCAAATTTTTGGGCCATTAAGGGTTCTTCTTGGATGTTAAAATGAGGCTGCAGCAACCATAGAGATCGAATATGGCCCAGTGCCTAGGCCCAACATGGTTAGGGTAAGAAAGATCGCAAAGCAAAAAACTGACATCTAACACAACATGCATCGGTGATCTCTGAGGGTATTGGGCATCCAATTATCTGTCCAACCTTAATGGATAATATATATTTAATCGAACACCATACCAACCGTACTATTCCCAACCTCGACGTATAATGTATATACTGTGCGGCAAAAGAAATTCTTCATCATGAACCAAGGACACCATAAAACTACATCTAAACTTGAAGTAAAACAAGATCATGTTTGTCATTACGGAATTATACGTCCAACCACTACATAACTGATTCAATCTCTTGAAACTTATCAAGTCCAATCATGGTGTAAAATTAACAAGAAGAAGAAACAGTATGTTGACCATGGCCATAACATTTATTTGATTTGCATGCAACCAAAACCATTTACATATATATATATATATATATAAGTATCCTTATATTAAAGGGAAAGTAGACATAAACATAGTACATGCATGTCAGCTAGGTCACCTATATGAGTGAAGCAGACTTATTTGATGGCCCATTTACTCTTCCTTTAATTAGATCGGTTACATTAACAGGGGAAGTAGCAGACACATCTAAAAAAGTTGCAAGATCCATGCTGAGCTCCCTCCAGTTGAATGCACTGATCCTTGCACTTGTCATCGTTGCCACACAATCCTGACCATGTCCCGCTTCCTCTTTCACATGTTTTTGCTTCCACCATCATTGGGTTTTCTGTATCACAAACATGTATAAATAAGTTGGTATGGACATACAATTGTTCTATAATATAATTAAGGAATAACTAAACAAAACACTTAAACATTTATATTATATAGGGGTTTGAAATGCGACGTAATTCCATGCATGTTGGAAGGTTAAATATAAAATTAATAACTACAAAAATGGGGTTTACACCAATTATTTCAAATTATTTAGATATCCTTTTCGTCAGATAATTACATTTTCATCATTTGATGTTTCTCAATTGTTCTTAACCAGAAGCATTGAAAAAATCTTGAGTGATCCGTTGTTGGTAGTTTAAGATAATATTATTAGGTAATTCACTGAAAGTTTAAGCAAATTCACAATTGAATCAGCTAATTCAAATGAGGGTCATTATGGTGGGGGTTAAGTCCAAATTTTCCCAATTCCAAAATTTTACTGCATGTGTTCAATTTCCTCCAACATTTTACTTAACACACTTTCATCTGATCCCTATCGAGTTCACAACTTACAATTTTAACAGGCCGTGGCAGGTGCACAAAATTAGCGCCATGCAGCCATGATTCAACTTCATTCAAATGTTATAATTTCACATTATCACTTAGAACATTTTCGTTGATCTATTCCATCTTTACAAATTTTGTTGAGATCTAGTATATATAGAATGTTCTACATGCAACTAACAGCCTAACAAGCTAAGCATACGCATTCTATGAGTCATGTAATCATTTTAAGTGACGCAATTTGAGTGTGTTTATTAATAGGGTGTGGAAACATGCATTTGTATTCCTTTGCAACATCGGCACAGGAGGCTAGCTATTCTATGACGAGGTGCACACGGCTGTCGAGTAAAAAAAACTTGTAAGTAGTAATCACTTTGTTACGGTACATTCATATGATAAAATTAATAATTTACCTAAAGAAATTGCAGTTTATTAAAAATGCCCTAAATAGAATTACAAAGATGAAAAAGAGAAAAAAAAAAAAAAGCAAGGGATTTCACCAATTAGTGATCCCTGAATCTAAAGTACAATCTATGGGGTCTTCCACTTGTTTAAGGAAGTGCAGCATCCCAACAAATGATTCTCTAATGTCAGGTCCTAAATTCACTTCATAGTTAGCCAAAGAATCTGCAGAGAAGTTTACTTCCCGCCAAGTTGAGGAAATAACCACATGCTCGAGTCCAGCTAACATACATCTCCATCTATTTTCCATCTGGCATGGGATCTTTCTTCCTCCAAAAGAGTAAACAGCTGCAGTTGAGTCTGATTCAATCCACAGCCATTTCCAACCCTGTTGCACTGCCAGGTATCTACTCATGTATATATATACAGTATATAGCTTCTCTATTCTTTGTTCAACAACTGAATTAGGTAATTTAAGCTATCTTTGTTATTATACCTCTATATATATAAGGTTAAATATCTTTACTGCCGACAGTACATTCTTATGGAAAAGTTTCTCAGTCCTTATGTCCAATAATGGTGGTGTTGCAGAGAAGCCTGGACAAGATCAGCTGCAGTAGTATAGTACATAAATGTTGGTGAAACTGGCACTAAGTTTGTTTGACATCAATTTTGTGACATTGGTCGTCATTGGTTATCTCGCCTTGAAATCATTGTTAGGAAAATCAACATGTACGCATGGTCGTCTCGTGTCCTTCGTGTCTCTTGGTTCGTGTCTATGAAAAGTTATTGAGTACTGGACGTACGTACCTAGTTAGGACGTACGTACGTCCACTGAGGCAGCAAATTAAACCTCTTTTGGTCAGGACGTACGTACGCAGTTAGGACGTTCGTACGTCCAAGCAGGCAGCAAACTTTCACCGTGTGGGGACGTACGAACATTGATTCGACGTACGTACGTCCAATATGGATTTCGTCCAATCAGGCCCATTTTCTGTATATTCCAACCCTAGGTTTAAATAGCTTTCTTCTCCAATGAGAGATGTAGTTCTTTGGCCGTCCAATTGAAGTCTTATTCTTGAAGTTTGTTTAGGTTTTTGGTTTAGGTTGTTTTGGTGATTGAACTCATCTTCTTCTTCCCCATTCATCTTCTTCTTCCTTCTTCTCCATTCATCTTCTTCTTCCTTCTTCTCCATTCATATTCTTCTTCATTATTGAATAGTGATTTAGCTTCGAGTCTTCTTGTGTGTTCATCAGGAAGTCGAGTATCCTTGTGTGTTCATCAAGGAACTCTGGTGTAAGCTTGTTTCATAGTTCAGCTTCGAGTCTTCTTGTGTGTTCATCAAGAAGTCGAGTGTCTTGTGCGTACATCAAGGTGCTCTTGTGAAGTCAAGGTGTTAGAGATAACCGGTAGTGTCAACTCGCAGTGATTGCAGGTAGTTGATAGGTTTGTACATCTCTTTTCATCTAGTGGATTTATTTGTTGTCGTGAGGACAACCGTGGACGTTTCCCATATTGGGTTTTACCACGTTAAAAATTTCTGTGTGTTCTTTACTTCTTTATTGTTTTATTCTTGTTTGTTTTACTATTGTTATATTGCACATATATTGGGTTATCAATTGGTATCAGGAGCAGGGAGCTTGTTATGGAGCGTAATGGCTCACGCGTAGATCCTATGAGTGCAATAATGGTTCATGAGTCTGGTTATAATAATTGTATTGCTAAATCGTCTAAATCTACAAAACCAAAATCTGATTTTGAAAAGGATGATAATTTGTATGTTGTTAGCAATAGTGATTGGGCTCTTCTTTACAGACTTTCTGCAAAAGAATGTGACAGATTACAAAAAGCTAATATTGATTTGCAGGAAAAGTTTAATAAAGCTAATTGTAATTTGTCTACTATTTCTGATAATTTTTGTTTTGAAGATAATGGTGTTTTGCAGACTAAGGTTGATTCTCTAGAACAACGACTCAGACATTGTGCAGAAGACTACATGCCTCAAGGGGAAGTTTATGAATCCAAAATTGAAAATTTGGAAAAGGCTAATCTTTCTTTGCAGGATAAAATTGAGATTCTTGAAAAACAAATTTCTTGTGCTGCAGATGATGCAATTTCTATTTCTCAATTATTTGACAAAGAAAAACTTGACTTGTCAGGTAGAATTGCAGCTTTAGAGAAGGCCAATCAGGAAGTCGATTAGAAATACAAATCTCTATTGGTGGAGTATGAGGTAACAAAGAACGATTTAACGTCTACTCAACTCCAATTGCAGGTTTTTGACAAAACTAGATTTGACTCTCCTATTGCTAGTTCTACTAGTTCATCTAGTGTGACTACTTCTGTAAAATCTAGTTTGCCTGCCCTTTTGCCTACCCCACCTATTGAGACTAGACTTAATGCTACTAATTTTCAGCATGTTTCTCATAAGAATTTTAAGTCTAAGGTTAATGGTAAGGCTGTTTTTACTGATAAGCCATATTGTTCTCATAATGGAGGTATAGGTCATGTTAAGGCACCATGTCACAAATACAGTGGTGACATACATGTTTCATCTTCTACTACCACATCTCCTTATAAGAATTCTTTGAGTAAGTCTAATGTTTTTCATTGTTCTTATTGTGGTAGAGTTGGTCATTTGAATATCTTTTGTTGGGATTTTAATCAACATGTTGCATCATATTCTCGTGTTCCTCATCGTTATAATCATGTTGATTCTAATGTTCCTTCTTGTGCATTTTCTAGACCTTGGAATTATAATGGTTCTCATCACAGGTTTAAGAAAAACAGGTATTCCAACACAAGGAAGTCTAAGACTAAGGTGGAATTGGTTAAGGACAAGTGTATTGCAAAGCTTGTTAAGGGGAAATCTTATATCTTTTCAACTCCCAAGGTGTGCACGCCTAGTATTAAACAAGTATGGGTAAGAAAGGATAAGTTGCAGGTTTTTCTGGACTTGCAAAAGTCTGGTGGTGTCCCATATTTGGGATGATGTAGTTTGTTTCTAGCCTTGTGTTATTTTAATTGCATATTTTTCTAACCACATAGCCTATTTGTTTGGTGTTTTTTGTTCTTCTGTTTATGCATGCGTTAATTGTTCTTTCATTATTCCATGTATGTGTTGTTGGATACATCTTTTCTGAGATATTGGTTTAATTCAATTGTCTTAAATAAGTTGTAATTTGTTTGGGAGGTTTAGGTTCTTTTATTATCTCTCTTCTATAGGCTTCGTCTTAGGTGTTGAGGACATACTAGTCTATTTATTGTTTGGATTCCATTATTTTTGGCTAGTTATAATTTGGTAACTTCAACTGTGGATTCCTGTCAAGGATTGTTGTAGGGCTGCATCATACTCCCTTTGCCTTTGGTGGTTTACTGCATGATGCATTTGCAGGTTGTGGGATTTTTAGAGTATTTTTATACCTTGATCCTTGTATGATTAAAAAATGATCATGTGGCATCATCTCTAGCTTCTGTTTTCTTCATGGTCATCATTCTTTTTATATATACCTCTTGTAAGTGGTCAATGACTCACAAAATCCCCAGCCATTTGAATGTCTTAGGCGCATTATCAGTTGGCTAGGAACCCGTTGGGGCTGTGAGGGTCATGCTCTGACAGATGCACTCAGGAGATGTTAGTTCTTGTGTTGCACGTTATCATGGTATTGCACTTCTTGAGTGTGTTTTGCCAAAAAGATGTAGGCTACACCCTACCCTCGTGTTTTGGTAAAAGATGGAGGTGTACTATACTCCCACACGAGAATGGCACTTGTTTTAAATGGATAAAACCAATAAAAATATTCATATATATTTGAACCAGGGTCTTTCTGTATTGCGGCCTAGACAGTGTTTCCTTGGTTTTTGTTATGGTTTGGTTCACATTTCATGTTTGTCCTATTGTAAGTGACCTTCAAAATACTCAATGATTTTAGTTTCGGTTTGTTCCCAGATTTTTTTAAGGTGATTCCCTCTTCTAAGTATACCCGGATTTCGGTATAGGTCTACCCTGCTTCTCCGGCATGCTTGCATCATTCTTTTGAGTACCGTGGTTTGGTGTATGATTTAGTTCTTCGTTCTTTCATTTTCTCATGGTTGAGGCTTGTTCAAATTGTATTCGTGCTTTAATCGGAATCCTTACAATACTTAGAAATGTTTTTCATGTGATGTCTCTCAATATTTGTGTTGTTAGTTATTTGGTTTCTTTACTGTTGCTGTGGGTGTGTGTTTGTTTTGTACTTGTGTTCATTCTCGACCACGTCATCTTTCAAGTAAGTATACTATCTACTTCTCTCTATATCCTTGTTGCTTGTTGATTGTATGGCTGTTTTGGTTAGTCCTTCAGGTTAGTCTTCACATGGTTGGATATGGGTTGTTAGTTGATTCATTAGATATGGTGCAGCTTCTATTTGCTATTGTTTCTGTTTGGTTCTTCATTATCCTTGTCTAACAAGTTTAGTGCGATTCTCACTGCTTGGTTGTTGTCGTATGCACACATCATGATTCTGCACACCATGTGTTCGATAAAATGTCTACATGGGTATTCTCACATTTCTTGTGCTAGTTTCACCATTTCTCTTACATTTGTTAGTTTGGTTACTGTTGTGCTTATGCAGGACATGCCTCCTAAGCGCGCTCGGACTACTCCCACCAAAGAAACACCCGGTTCCAAGGGTGCTTCGTCATCGGGCACACGTCCTCCTCGTGCTCAAAGGAGTAGAGGCGCCATTCCTTCAGATTTTTGTTCATGGACACTGTGCGTGTTGTCAACTTTATTTTTCTCTCAGTAACTTTACAGGCAGATGTTCTTGCTGAAAGTGTATATGGCTTACTCTATTTTGGTTCCATTCCTTGGTAATTCTTTTCAGCCGGTGTTTCATTGACATACTAAGGTCAGATTGTTAGTATTATTTGGTTTTAAACTTCATGCTTTCTATTTTTGTCATTGGATCACATGTGTTTGATGTGATTTCTCAAGGTAATAGTTCTCAATTTGTTTTAAGAAGGCTACAAGGTATGCATAAGCATATTTTGGTGATGAAATCATGTTATTGGTGTATTCGTTTGTCATGATTTATATTGATTCATGTTTTCTCATAGGTTCTCATCATACTTTTCTATGTTGGGATAATATTCTTGAATTACCTTGATGGCTAGCTGGTGTTTGATTAAATACCTATGAGACTTGCCTATCCTCTTATTGTTGCTTCTTGTGCCTGGTTGATCCTATTTTTTTCCTGCAATAGGTTTGATTAGATGTGTTCTTGGTAGTCTTCTGCAATAATCCTCCTGCAATGGTTTTGGGCTACCACTGTTCTACTTTGGGATGCATATGCTCAGTTTGGTCATCTATTGTTAGCAATTCTCTTCTATTGACTCTCTAATCTTTCTGACAATGTATGGCATGTCATCGGAGTCTTAGTGTTCTGGCAGGAAATTTCCTCTGAAGTTGGATTGTTGTTTTGTGACTTGGTGACATCGATAATCCTTGCTCATTCTTCAGTTAAAGTTTTTTTTATGAGTTTGATGATTGCTTATCTTGTTTGGCATATGTTGAAATAATTTTTGGGTTTCACTAGGGGTGGGCTTACAGGTTTATTCCTTTTATGTCTCTATTCCATTGTGTTTGGGATAATATTCTCTAATTCTTTTTTGTGGTTGGATGAGTTGTTTCAGGAGCATGTACAGATTGGATTTCGCCATGGATTCTCAATGGATTTTCTTATACTTTACATATTTCATCTTGCAGATACTCATATTCCTGTAGTTTTGTCATGGGATATTGTTGGATGTGTCTAGTATGCATGGTTTCCCTATTCTCTTTCATATCTCCTACTAACTATTGTTTATCTCTTCTTCTTTCTCTTTTTGCATATTCTTTTCTTGCACATTTCTCACAGGTTTGACTATTTGGTTCTTGGTCATTAGTGTACGTTGCCGATTTCATCGGGTGATTGTGGTCGGTTGATTAAAGTGATATTCTAGTGAATCATTTGTTCCGATTGATGGGTCCTGACTCTTTCTTCTATGTATAGGATTCTCTTGGTTTCTATCAGGGATTCATGTTATGTTTTCTTTTCTTCCCTCTGTTACCTATATAAGTATTCAGTGTCTTTTCACTATCTCCTTCTTATCTCGTTTTGGTTCTTATCAAATCTTCCTTCTTGTGTCTGTGTTGGTACTCTTTCTTCTTCATTTATATGCCTAGATCTCTTTCATGTCTTTTAGTTTTGCGTGTCATGGATTCCAGATCTATGGTATGGTTTTCTCTTTCCTCTCTTCTTCAATTCTTTGGTTCATTTTGCTTTATTCTCGTTTTGATTTATGTCACCCCTTTGCATCATTTGTGCCAAAAAGGGGGAGATTTATGACTCTAATACTAACACCTTCTTCTTCTTTGTTAGTGTATTTTTGGGTCATGTTTCAGGTATGCTACACGTATGGGGGGTGAACGTGTTAATGTTTAGAGGTTGTACAGTTTTGGGTCATGTTTCAGGTATACTACATGTATGAGGGAGTGAACATGTATGGGTGAGTGAAAGTGATGATGATCACAAAGTGCATATACAGTTTTGGGTAAGCTCGAGTATTAAACCTTGGAGCTCATGAAGTATGGGGGAGTTGTTCTAAATTTTTAATCGCTTCCGTTCGGTCTCTGATGATGGAAGGTTCTTGCTCAAGCTAGATGTCAAGAATTGGTGACTCGGTATGTGTTCTACCTTGAGTGTTTTTGTAGGCATGTTTTATAAATGCCATGGTTTGGGTTTGTAAGCACGTTTTATAAGTGCTCTTAAAGTCATAGGTTTTTGTCACAAAATCAATGTCAAAGGGGGAGATTGAAACCGGCACTAAGTTTGTTTGACATCAATTTTGTGACATTGGTCGTCATTGGTTATCTCGCCTTGAAATCATTGTTAGGAAAATCAAGATGTACGCATGGTCGTCTCGTGTCCTTCGTGTTTCTTGGTTCGTGTCTATGAAAAGTTATTGGGTACTGGACGTACGTACCTAGTTAGGACGTACGTACGTCCACTGAGGCAGCAAATTAAACCTCTTTTGGTCAGGACGTACGTACGCAGTTAGGACGTTTGTACGTCCAAGCAGGCAGCAAACTTTCACCGTGTGGGGACGTACGAACGTTGATTCGACGTACGTACGTCCAATATGGATTTCGTCCAATCAGGCCCATTTTCTGTATATTCCAACCCTAGGTTTAAATAGCTTTCTTCTCCAATGAGAGATGTAGTTCTTTGGCCGTCCAATTGAAGTCTTATTCTTGGAGTTTGTTTAGGTTTTTGGTTTAGGTTGTTTTGGTGATTGAACTCATCTTCTTCTTCCCCATTCATCTTCTTCTTCCTTCTTCCCCATTCATCTTCTTCTTCATTATTGAATAGTGATTTAGCTTCGAGTCTTCTTGTGTGTTCATCAGGAAGTCGAGTATCCTTGTGTGTTCATCAAGGAACTCTGGTGTAAGCTTGTTTCATAGTTCAGCTTCGAGTCTTCTTGTGTGTTCATCAAGAAGTCGAGTGTCTTGTGCGTACATCAAGGTGCTCTGGTGAAGTCAAGGTGTTAGAGATAACCGGTAGTGTCAACTCGCAGTGGTTGCAGGTAGTTGATAGGTTTGTACATCTCTTTTCATCTAGTGGATTTATTTGTTGTCGCGAGGACAACCGTGGACGTTTCCCATATTGGGTTTTACCACGTTAAAAATTTCTGTGTGTTCTTTACTTCTTTATTGTTTTATTCTTGTTTGTTTTACTATTGTTATATTGCACATATATTGGGTTATCAGTTGGTACATGTTTTACGGTCACCCATGGAGTGACACAGATTTATTCTATGAAGTACACACAGTCACACAAGAGACATACAGCACAAGCTAGCACTGAAGGGTCTTGGTGTATATATATATATATATATATATATATATATATATATATATGTAAGCACATTAACATGGGAATTATAACTTATGAGTTGAGATGACATAGTTGCAAGATCCACGTTGTGCTCCCTCAAGTCGAACGCACTGATTCTTGCACGCATTATTGTTTCCACAGACTGTAGGGAAATATACATCGATATATTACTGTTCTAAAATAAATAAAATGAAATAGACGATGCAAACCAGAATAAATGGATGAAGGGACAAGATTTAGATCGAGTCGAGATAAAAATCTCTCCTTAAGACATTATTCGCCCCGTACATGTGCCGAACGGTTTATCAATGGAGGATTGTCTCACAGGATACAACGATCTATCCTTCTTAGCGTAGTAGCACTTCAAACGCATAAAAGACGGCGAACCAATTCTTTGTTATACTCTCTCATGGCAAAACACAAACACTAGAAGATGGAAAAACAATTTGATTTGAAAAAGTGAATTGGATACAAACACAAGACACACTTATAT
The DNA here is from genome assembly GCA_023053565.1 of Aquilegia eximia. NCBI lineage: Eukaryota > Viridiplantae > Streptophyta > Magnoliopsida > Ranunculales > Ranunculaceae > Aquilegia > Aquilegia eximia. Next base: position 20,515,694 of record JALIGU010000005.1, read on the forward strand.
AGTATCAAGACACATTTTCAAAAAGGCACATGTCTATTCAATGCATATTTGAATAGACATTTGACCCAATACAATGTACACATCTGTTGGGAATAGACACACCTATTCAGAATAGGTGTCTACAAAGTATGTGTCTATTGGGGAAAGACACACCCATTGGGATGGGTTGGACCAAATACAATGCATATTTATCTACTATAACACAAGTTAGTCATGATCAGTGGATAACTTATGTATTAACCATATTTGTGAGGTCGGTCAATACATTAATGAAAGATGATGAGTAAATGATATGAACAATAATAAAGTAGAAAAGACATAACACCATTGTTTACGTGGTTCGGCAATTGTGCCTACATCCACGGAGAGGGAGAAAGAAGTTTATTATAGTAGTGGTGGTGATACAAAATGGGAGCTCGATTATGAGGAGAGCTCGAGAGAGATGAGACCTGAGAGGTGAGGTCTCATCATGAGAGATTAGGGAGGTCGTTGATATTGAGACCTCACCATGAGATAGTGGTGAGAGCATTAGACTATCAGACCATGTCCGGAATGAGTTATTTGCCTTCATATTTATAGGCTTACAATGTAACTCCATTCCTAGCATTTAATGAGGTAATGATGAGAGAATATCTTTGTAGTAATTGGCTTTAACTTTGTAACTTGTGCCATCAAGAGAGAGTCCATTAGATGATGACATGTGGCACCATGATGGACGGTAGAGATGGTGCCACATGTATGTTGTATATAGTACCCCTACAACTTAGGACTTTAATTTCTCATTCAGATACAAATGTTTTGAACACTCAAAAACATTTCCAACACAGACTCCTAGACCATGTCCCGCTTGGTTGCTCGCACAATCTCGGTTCAACCATTGTTATGATGCTTCCGCATATCACATACATGTATGCATATAACAAGGTTATAATCATGTATAATAACAAGATGTGTCTGCTTCTCAAAATTAATCGATATTAGTTTACTTGATTGATGCATTGAGCCATGTTAATTAATCGCATTCAGAATTTGATTAATTAATAAATTCCTTTTTAATTATGGTGCTTTTCTCATCAATTTCCCTTAATTAGAACTTACAAACCCCAGAAATATAATTAATCATAATTTTCAAATTATTGGGCATAAATTGCAGTGGAAGTTGGAATTCTAACAAAATTTAACTCCAACCACAAACATTTTCTCCAGCATTCAACTCCAACCACAAACATTCTTCTTAATCTTTGAAGCAACAAAATTAATTCTCCCTAGCTTTGAAGCAAGTTTTTGTTGTTCTATATATGTGTCAGGTTTTTTTTTTTTTTGGTAAATTTTTATGTCATGTATAGTGGACACAATTTATGTGTGATTACTATTGTGAAATATATATAGTTGAAACTTTAAGGGTGTGTTTGTTTAAAATGCTGAATGCTGGATGCTTAATGCTGGATACTTAATGCTGGATGCTGAACACTGAATGCTAGAAAAGTTGTTTGGTTATCATTTTTGAGAAGTTATGTTTTTTGATTTGTTTGTTTATGCATAAGTGTGATTTTGACCATGTTACCCTATTATTGGAAAAGTATTTTGACAATACACAGTACCTTATCACATAACCCAAAAACCTAAAGTTGATTTGCACTCTGGTTGCGCAAGTTGACCATTCAGTGTTGTGCTTCAGATGAGAATGTTTCACCCTTAGCCAAAATATTTGTGTAACTACACTATATTGTTACGTCGTACAAACAGAAAAATGTTCTAACAACAAAACTATACACGCCAATTTTTCTTCTAAAACATGATATTTAAGAAAAAAATCTTAACCTTTTAAACGGCTCGTCTAAAAATTCTAAATTGTGGATATGGTACAACAGAAATTGTCATGAACATATGGAAAATATTTCAAAGTGAACAGACAAAGGAAAGATCCCTTACTAAGCAAACGAATCTGACTGTACTTTTTCTTCTAAAACATGACAATCACAAAAAAATCTGTAACTTTCAAACGACTCGTTTAAAAATTCCAAATTTTGGATATGATACAATAGAAATCGTCAGGAACATATAGTAAAACTTTTAAAGTGATCAAACAAAAGAAAGTCTCCTTATTAAGCAAACGAATCTGACTGTAACGTAATTTTTCTTGTAAAACATAACAACCACAAAAAAATCTGTAACTTTCAAACCGATCGTCTAAAAATTCTAAATTTTAGATATGATATAACAGAAATCTTCAGGAACTTATGGTAAAAATTTCAAAGTGATCAGACAAAGGAAAGGCCATTAACTAAGCCAATGAATCTGACTGTGATATTACTTAATGGTTATGGATGATAAAAACAATTTTTATAAGGGTAGAATTGTCTAAATAATACAACAAGCATTAAGAAGTTAAATTAAGCGTGAAATTTTCGCTGGGCCAAAATCACTGAAATATCCCAATTAGTTCTTAATGCTTGTTCTAAACAAACAACTTAAATAACACTTATTTCTGAATTTTAACCTGGTCCACCACTTAAGAAGCACTTAATGCTTAATGCTTAATGAAACAAACACTACCTAAAGCTTCCAAGTTCCAACTACTAGCATTCCCTTCCAACTCCAGCACACAAGGCACGCTATTCCATAAACGCGCCAAAGACAGGGCATTCCTGCACGGCTGCACCATTACTCAGACGAGCCAGCCAGGCAGAGAACGCTCAACATGGGAAGCTGCCACTGTTCCGAATATTTCTTGCAGAGATTTATTTTTATTATCTAAACAGCAGATCGATTGAATTATCAAGTAGCCCGCCTTATATAGGAGATATTATGCTCATTTCTTGTGGAAAAGTTTGCTTCCACATATGCTCGTTGTAATTCGGCCATCCAGGGTTAACTCTATATATACACTTAGGATGCAAAACTTTTAGGTTGTATTGGCATCCGCGATCTCTGAGGGTATTGGGCATTCAATTATCTGTCCAACCTCTATTTAATCGAACACCGTACGAATTGTTCTATGTCCAACCTCAACGGATAATGTATATATTGTGCGGCAAAAGAAAATTTTCATCATGAACCAAGGACGTACACCATAAAACTACATCTCAACTTGAAGTAAACGAAGCTCACGTTTGTCATTACGGAATTATATGTCCAACCACTACATAACTAATTAATCATCTTTCTTGAATAGGGAACCTAGGAAATTTTCCCAGTATATAAGCTCTTCTAATCTGGAAATCTCTTCAAACTTATCAAGTCCAATCATAATGGATTGCAAGGTAAAATTAACAAGAAGCAGAAACAATATGTCGCCATAACATTTATTTAATTTGCATGCAACCACAACCATTACATACATATCTATTATACTATATTAAAGCAGAAAATACCCCTAAGAAAATATCTCTTCAATTAGGCTATCAATAAGACTGAAATTGATAGCCTAATTGAAGAGAATTTTGATTAAGTTTGGGTATATTTATAATTAGGCAAAAGTGGACCACCATCACAGATATAATTAAGCCCAATTAGACCATGGGAATAATTAAGCCCAATAAAAAAAATTAAAAGAATACCCAATCCCAAGTATAATCAAGTCCAGCCAGTACCCAGTTGGACCAAATCACAAGCATAATTAAAATACAGTAAAGCTTCGATAAATTAAAAGCCTTGAGACTAGAGAAAATTATTAATTAAACGAGATATTAATTCATCAATTAATTAATAAACTATTAATTTACATAAACAATATATTTTCATGTATGAATAACTCTATCATATGTTGTGTCTCAGTTTGGTGCATTATTAGGAGATTTTTTTTTTCTTTTTGAGATTTCCACAGTCCATTGTATGTATTTCAATAGTAAAACTTCTTAAGCCGATTTGTACGTCTTTGAATTGTCAATTGCTTTTCCTGTTTTACTAAATGATTACGCCCTTGTTGATGGCATTGAAAAATGCATTACACAAGCTCATGAAAACCTTCGACCAGTTTCAGTTTTTGTAAATAAAGGTAGGTGGTAAGAATCATTATTTGCATTGCCTTTATTTTCCAAATCCCCATATCGAGCCACTCAATATTTTGGAGCCCTTAGTCCTTTATGATAGAGTAATATTCCATTTTATTTTATATTTTCTGATCAATATCCTAGAAGCAAAAATTAAGATAAAAAAAAAGAACTTCTCAGTCTTCATCTACTGTGTCTGTGTTAAATCCCTTTGTTGAATTAGTTTGGAAACATTCGTCTGTGACTTGTAACTGAATTTAATTCCTTTAAGTTTGCCAATATCTGATCTGGACTTGTACCCCACATTTACAATTCAGTTGTTTATAAATTAGAGTCTTCTATTGCATAGATTTTATCTTGGACATATAAATTACAGTGTGATTCTCCAAAAAATTTATGACATTCATGCATCATACATATTTTACATGCTCGATCTTGCTCTTTTTTAATAGCAATGGCTTTGTTTTACACCATTCTCTAATATTCAGAGTTGTTAATATAATTAATCATTTTTGTTTGCACTGATTTTCGCTTTCGAGAGTATGATTGTGCTGGTGTAGTCCTTCCTCAAACCTTTCATATCTTCCCTAAACTAATGCATTTTCTGATTGGCAGACCATGCAATATACATTTGTAAATTTCAATCCAAATTTCACGTGATGGATTCTGTGAAGGTATAGCTATCTTGCCCCTTCCTAAGCTGGAATGTCTGCTTTCCTTAATGACTATGACCAGCTGCCTTTTTATCTGATGAGGTGGCCCTTTAATAGCTCATGGCTTGCTTAAATAAACTGTACATTTTGTTGACTTGTTACTACATCTTAATAAACTCTTTGAACTACCAGAAAACATGTGGTCAATGAAGGGAGGTTTGTAATTTATAAATTGCAGTGCATTGTTTCCAGACGCTTGTACTATATATGTAGATGGATAATATTTAGTGGTTTGTGAACTCTCTTCACACTATGAATGGACTCTGTAAGTCTTTGTTTTCATTTCCTAATATGTAGACTAGTAGCTAACATGCCTTCAACTCTAATTACTTGTGTTCCATTTGTTTGTTTGTTTTTTTGTTTTTTTTTTTTTTTAATCATTGATATATATATATATATATATATATATATATATATATATAGAAGAAGTTTAAGGTTCAACAATACAAAACAAGGAATCGTCCTTCAGTGTCTGATGGATCACAGAGTGGATACGAACCAGAGAGATTACATTTGCATGCCTTGCAAGTAAGTGAGCCACATGCTTCCTATTTCTACTGGCAAAGTTCACCTTTATACATCAAACTTAGGAAATAACAGTAAAAGAGAGTTTGTAATAGTAGTAGTCTGTCGTGGTATATTTGTGTCGATCCCATTAAGGAAGTCTGTCGCTCCTTTCAAATCAGTTTCCAACTTGATGTGTCAGATGTTGGTTGATTACTTCCAGAAGGCTTGTGGATTCTACAGCATCAGACGTGCTTGTTGAATTAGAGCAAGATCCAACACCTGTAAAATGTCCAACAACATTTCTTAGTATGTATCCTATGCCTATTCTGTTATCTGCACCTGTAAAACTAGAACCTATAACACATAACGCATGTGTTCAGTTTTTTGTTTCTTTCTTTTTATGATTTACTTTTTCTTTTAGTGATGACAACAACAAGTGGACACAAACAGTTGACCAAGGCTAAGTATTGTTGCATAAAGGTATGCAACTCTTATTTTTAGAAGCCACTATCTAATTGAATCTTGTATTTTAGTTCAGAGTGGGAGGTTTTTTTTTTCAGCTAGTGTTAAACGTGTGATAGGTTCATTAGATAATGGAAACTCAGAAAATTGCCTAGTATTCCATAAGCTGCGACCGCACCAGTGTATCTCATTATATACCCTAATTGGATTTTCTAAGTTTTTCTTCTGTGCAATTTTATCAATGTTGAATTGAGGCACCAGATTGTGTAATCCATTTTTTACAACTGTCCAGATATATGAAACCTTTGCGAGAGTTGAAATTTTTTTGGAATAAAAAACAAATGTTGCAATTATTGGTGTTGCTAACAAAGAAGGTAATGAATTTCTCTGTTGGATAGTTTTCAATCTTAATCTTGTTTATTATTCAAGGAACTGCATTGGTTTCTTTAAACTAGTATCGTGATTCCTCTTAACATTTGTTGTTTTGTACCGTAGGTCAAAGAGCACAAGCCGTTCACCTACTTCACTATATTAATATTTTGCAAGGATGTGAGAGAGGACATCAAGAATACCTTCACTAGCCAATGAGCTTACTAGTCAGTATTCTTTAGATAGTCATATGGTTTGATTTGGGTTCATCAGAATAAAAGTTGAAAAATCAAAACAGATGCCATTTTTTTTTTTTTTTTTGCTGGAATTATGAAATGTACAAGATTATTTATATTAATTGCAAATGGATTGTAAGTTTTGTTGTAATGAGATTATTTATTTCATATATTGTGCATGAAATTGTTGGTTATTATGTAGAAGTTTGACCAGGAGCATGTTTGAGTAGGTTGTAGAAGAATAATGTAAGAGAACAAGCATAATTTTTTTTTTATATACAATTCCAAAAATTGTAACAGCAAAATGCTGTTAGTAACTAGGTTGTGTTACTAACTTCTAACAAGTAATACTAACACTAAAAAGCCGTTAGAAAATACTAACGGTAGTAAACTGTTAGACTCTTTTATTTACTAACGGCATAAAACCGTTACAACAAGACCTGTTAGAAATTACTAACGTCGATTTTCTAACGCATAAATACCGTTAGTAAAAATTATTGTAACGGCATTTTGCTATTAGAAAATACATATTCTGGTGTAGTGGATCAACAAGAAATTCTGAAAGCCTAGTCCACCTACGGCACTTGCGAAGCTACTGTAGAGCCATCTCCTGAAAAAGATTAAAACAACAAGGGTGAGCCACAGCTCGCAAGTAAAATCTAACTCACTCGCCTTACCACCCAGGATAGAAATATATCAGTAAAAACTAAACTCACAACACCAATAAATATTAGATATTAAAAACATATGGGGAAATGAACATAACAGGGCATATCATAACCTCATTTAAAGAGTAATTCAACCTTCGCAATTACGAGCAAAACAATCAACTACTGTAAATGTGTGCAGATAACATCCAACACACGGCCAAAGCCACAACTATTGTAAGTATGTGCGGATAATATCCAACACACGCCCGAAGGCACAAGATAGAAGTGTATGTGGATAACATCTAACATACGCCCGAAGGCACAAACGAATAAATATATGAGGATAACATCCAACATACGCCCGAAGGCACGAGTATGAAATGTATGCGGATAACATCCAACATACGCCCGAAGGCACAAAGTGTAAGTGTATACAATAATACCAGTAAAAACAAACTAAAAGATCATATCAGATCTAATCCAATTGAATCAATATTCATATGCTGAGCTCCGACACCATGGTCAGTACACAATCAATAACAGAATATTAGAATTCAAAATGTATTTCATTGGAGAACCTAATATGTTACTTCACATATCAGCCCACTACTACTGTATTAAGACTTCACGAGTAATTTGAACCATTTCGCCATGTGATACACATACCAACGAGTATATAAATTAATATTTTTTGGTGCGGCAGAAAACACAATATCGAATTCAAGTTCAAATCGATATAAATTCATCATTAGTAAATCGAGCAATTCACAAAAATGTGCTTCTCAAATATTAAACAAACTGCAGCAAGAGTTATTTATTATACTTAATTTCCTAAGCATCAATAGGTTTAGCAAACTAGAACTTCATACCCACAATTTGTACCCAAAGAAAATAAATCATTTGAATATGGTTTCAAATCATCAAAACCCATGAATTCTTTTGAATTAAAAACCAACTTTCAATAAACATTCATCATAGTAGAGCTAAAATAAAGCCACAGTTCAGTTCCCCAAATTTTCAATTCCCATCCACATGAAAACCCCCAATAAAATTTGATCAAAACTAAAGTAAATCTACACAAAGAGATAAGAAGAGGGAGTGAGAAATCACTTGCCTCAACGGGATTATAGAAACCAAGATCGACCAGACTTTCCAAGCTTTGAAATCCAAAATATTTTCTTGTTTTATGCCAAAATCCCTAGCCTTCTTTGTGTGTATAAGGAACTAAAGAGAATGAGTGTGAACTGATAGTGAACATGTTATTCCAACCGACCCTTACCGACTTAACCCAAAGGGATAATGATCTGGTGGAACACTAATCAAGGCAACTCTATTGGGCTTCAATTCACTGGACAATTAGGACCCTAATCTCGGCCCAAAAAGATTAACCCATCTAATCAATCCGTACCTCAGAGTACTACCCAATTAATATGCATTGCTATAGAGTTTTCTGAAATATAAACACCATGAAAATGCAAACAACAATATATAAAACACATGGCAGAAAAATTAAAATACAGGGCACTACAGGGAAGAACATTCTTCCTTGTGGAAAATAACTTATACCAAGAGTTGCTTATATTATAATTTTTCATCGCCCATATGTCTATATATAAGACCGCCACGGACCCGCAAAGACAGCAAAATTTTCCTTCCAGCACACCCAGAGTGTTGTCATATTTCGCAAAAGGTGGCAGCAACTCACGAAATACATTCTCCTTAATATCAAAACAGATGATTACTTAATTGAATCACCATTTCTCTGAGCAATCCAATGAATAGTACCACCAAAATAAATTTCCAGTTGATTTTTATCCCAAAAGTGATACGGACCAATTTCAATAGAGCTCAACTCCAGCCAGCCGCTGCGCCTTGAACCCGCAACGTCGAAGTAACGACCAAGTCGTAGGCTGGCAAATGTCTATCTTTAAGACACCAATCTCGAGGATCACTAAATTTCTAATAGGATACACCTGTATCACTCACTATTCTAGTCAAGTTTAATTTGTAGCAGTTTGTAATCTTCAATTTGATCGTACCCAAATCCATAAACACTTAGACTAACAGAAACCATCTGAATAAAACTCATCTATATCAAACTTATCTACAATCTTGTATTCTCTTGTAGATGGATTTAATAAACATACAGAAAAAGTCTGACGACCTAAACAAACTATTCCACTGCAATAACCCAGTACAACTGCATCATCAAAATCATTCTTCGTAGGGTTTTCGATCTCTTCAGTTTCATCAAATGAATCACCTTCAACACAAAAAAGAGCCGTCTTGACAGGACCAATGTTAAAAGATTTACGTTTTCTCTTTCGATAGCTCGGATCAAGTTGTATTTTGATAAACTTTGAATCAGATATTAAATTGTACCAAGGCTTTGAAACACTTTTGAATCGAATGAGGGATTTTACAGACGCTCTTGAGAGGATCTCGGTGATGATTTCTTGAGGAAGACTAGCCATTAAATTCACTATATATATACAAGTTGTTGAACCCATGCTACGCACCGGGATTTGTGTTATCCGATAAATGGAGAATTCATTTATAATACATGGTATTCTTTGAAAGGATTTTTATTACCTTATTAGATCGTTGCAATTGTGTGATTGTCGAAACTGATCGAGTGTTTTTTTAAAGCTCTTTTCAACCTAAATTTGTAGAGATTTATAATTAATATTTTTTGTATTTAGTATGATTTTTATAAAAGAATTAAGGACTTTAAATAGAAGAAGAATTTAGTAGAAAAAGAGTTTTAAAAGTCGGTGAGTTCTAAAGAGTTTTAAGGTTTGTATAAATCTCTGTTGACATGGAAGGTGGATTCCCTTTTTAAATTAAGCTCACACCAATATCAATTTTAGTCAACCCTACAATGTTTGACCATTGTTTATGAAAATTGACAAGTGCTAACATAATATTATTCATCAACTAGATTAATCAATTTTTATCAAGTCGAACTTTAATTGACCAATTTGACCTTATTAATTTGGCTACTTTAACACCTAATTTTGAGAAAATTACAAATTTTTTATTGATTTTATTAATTTTTACAATAATTTTTAAATTTTGACTTATTTGACTTGGCCAATTTTCACCCAAATACCAAAGTCATAAGTTGACCGAATTTGATCAAAAGAGACAAGAGTTGATTTAATGTTCTTCATAAACTGGGTTAGTTAATTTGAGCTAGTCGGACCTTAATTAACTAAGTTGACTGAAGTTCACCTGTTGACGTAACCAATTTGGAACCTAATTTTAATAAAGTTACAAATAGTTGACTAATTTTACGATTTATTACATTATTTTTGTAATTTTGATTTAATTGATTTGACCAAATTTGTCCAAAATACTAAAATAAGCATGGGTTGACCGATGTTGGTTTTATCCGGGTTAAATTTGGGACCTAATTTTGACAAACTTCTAAAAAAATTACTTAAGTTGAATAATTTTATGATGTCTTAGATCAATTTTATAAATTTGACTTAGTCATGACTTGACCGATTTTGATTTTGATTTTTATTTTTTTAATACAAATTGGTAAATTTGGTGAATTAATGTTTGATATAGTAAAAAATTCTAAAATCATATTGACTTTAGTGTTTGAGTCAATATTGGTCAAGTCAAAATTACAAAAAATCATAAAATTTACCTAGTCAAATTATGTAAACTTCTTTATGAAATTGTATGCATAGGTATTTAGGTAATGATTTGGTGCTTTGACGTTAATGGGGTTACTAAGTAAGGGTAGTGATTGGTTAATGATTCATCATTTATGGGCCAAAGTAAAGTTTTATAGAGAGAAAAACCACTTAATGAACAACCAAACTGCAATCTTTGATTTTTTTTTTCTTTACACAAAAATATAAATAAAAAATTAAATGGTATTTTTTTCTTTTCAAAGTAGTACAATATGAAAAAATATATGGGAATAGTTGGTTCTTTCCAAATCTCTCATATCCCCATTTTTTGTTGAATAATTTCTTATTGTCAATGAAAGAGATAAGAAAGTAATTAGTAGTTGTAGCAGAAGAAGAAGAGTTTTTGTTAGTTTACCTCATTTTCTTAATTTCTTCTTATTTGACAATATTTTTTGGAAAAATTCCAATGTTTGAAGTTGATAGTAGAAAAGAATGTGAGATTTGATGTAGGTGGTGGTGGGCATATGTTAGATATTAATACATAGTAAAGAATAGAGAAAATGGAGTTCGAATTGGTGGAGAAAAGAATAGAGAAAAAAAAAAAGTGCACAGATGTAAGCCCGTGTATTTTAAGCTAGTAGGTAACCAGTTTTTCTAACATAGATTGTATAGTTCATATTATTCCGCGTAACCAGTTTTTCTAACATAGATTGTATAGTTCATATTATTCCGCGTAACCAGTTTTTCTAACATAGATTGTATAGTTCATATTATTCCGCGTAACCAGTTTTTCTAACATAGATTGTATAGTTCATATTATTCCGCGCCACCACCGGTAGCAAAACAGGTCGATGAAGTCATTATGAGTGCGAATTGTGTCCACATCGATGAAGTCATTATGAGTGCTTTCCGAATCAATGAGAATAGTAATTTATTGATTATTAACTATTCCATTAATCCTGATAGAATTGAGTGAGATAGGTGATTATATATGTATTACTAGTTCAGTTTTCTTCAACACATCATATGTATTTTTAATTCAGTTTCAACAAACATTTTTCAACTCTGAGACCAAATAACTTTCTTTGCAATACATTAAACTTTAAAGGATTGAGGGTTGAATGAGTATATAGGATTTAAGTTCATACATATGACTGTTTAATTTCAAGGCATACACATTTCATGATCCTTTCTCATAAGACAAGTCAATGTGTAGAAGCACAGGTTGTGTTGCAATTAAGACCAAACCTTCTTTTTCTTCTTTTCTACTACACGTTCGTATGCATGGTGCATTGTATATGGTGGCTATATATTGTCTTCCTACTAACTATTATATTTTTACCAGAACTTCTTCCTCTACAAAACCATTAAAATGTTGCAGTTCATATCATCATATAACCGATTTTCTGTTTTGTTCATGTTAACATGTTTCTTTTGTTATGTTGTAACTCCACTTATAGCACAGAATCCTTGGTTTCCTCCTTCATGTGATACTGCTTTCAATTATACTCCAAGTAGCCCTTATCATATTAATCTCAACCTCACCCTACAATCCCTTACAGCAAACACTTTTCTTAACGGCTTCAATACAACAACTTTAGGCGAAAATCCTGATCAAGTTTATGGCTTACTACAATGTCGAGGTGATATATCTCCTCGAGATTGTCAAACTTGTGCAGACATGTCATCCTTGGAAATACTACAACGATGCAAATATCAAAAGGAAGCACTTGTATACTACAACAATTGTTTCCTACGATATGCTCACTATCGCTTTTTCTCGACTGCTACAAGTAATCTAGAATCATCGTTATCGAATCCACAAGCTGTATCGGATCCAAGACTTTTCAGCCATAAGTTGGGAGTTTTAATGAATAATCTTTCCTCTACTGCTGCATCGAACTCTTCGAGATTTAGTACTGGCATGACAGACTTCATGGATTTTTTAAATATTTATGGATTAGTTCAGTGTACTAGAAATTTATCTGAGATTAGTTGCTTGAGTTGCTTGCAAAGGATGATTAGTTATATTCCAACATGTTGTAATGGAACGCAAGGAAGTCAAGTGTATTCGAAGAGTTGTTTTATTAGGTATGAAATCTATTCGTTTTTTCAATCATCGCCATTGATGGTACCATCTCCACCACTTGTAGCATCTCTGCCTCCTGACAGAAACTCGACTTTTGGTACTCCAACTGAGGGGGCAACTAACCGGAAAGGTAAACTTCCTTTCTCATTCTCAGCCATCATATGCGAAAACATATGGTTCTATCTCAAACTTACTCTAGGAGCAATGTTTTCTAATCACTTCTTAAATATGATTTCTTATATATATATTTTTTTCCTGGATTGCATATCTTAATGCAATATGGTATGTGAGTACAGGAGAAAAAATAAGTTGGAGAAACATTATTCTAGTGGTGATAGCAGCAGCCATTACATCAGTGTTAACCTCTACTATCTGCATTTGCTTACCAAGGAAAATGAGGTCGAAAAGAAGGGTTGGTAAGCATATATGTCTTCATGTATCAATACATGAAGTAAGAGAGTATTTAAACTCTATTTGTTCCTTCTAGGTGATCGAGAGCAAGAGGATGTTGGTACTGTTGAATCTCTTATATTTGATCTAAGCACTCTTAAAGCTGCAACAGGCGATTTTTCTGATTCACACAAACTTGGCCAAGGAGGCTTTGGACCTGTTTATAAGGTAGAATAACATTTTTGTTAATAAGGACAGTTTATATTAAATGACAGAAGTATTATTTGTTCTCCACATTTAATTTTCTTAGGGCGAGTTATCTGATGGGAGACAAGTAGCAGTGAAAAGACTTTCGCACACTTCAGGTCAAGGACTTGAAGAGCTAAAAACAGAAGTTGTGTTGGTTGCTAAACTTTTGCACAGGAATCTAGTGAGGTTGGTGGGGTTTTGTTTGGAAAGAGAAGAAAAACTGCTAGTTTACGAGTTACTGCCTAATGGTAGTCTCGACCAAACTCTATTTGGTATGATAGTTTACGAGTTACTGAATTTCGATATTGCTATTTGCTAACATTCGCAACATAGATTCATAGTTCCTCCTAACCTTTTTGTTTTTGTTTTTGAATGACCATGTTCTCTAAATTTTATGCAGACGAGAGTAAGAGTCTGCTACTGGACTGGGACATACGGTACAGAATTATAGTTGGAATCGCTAAAGGACTACTTTATCTTCACCATGATTCTCAAATCAGGATAATTCATCGAGACTTAAAAGCTAGCAATATACTTTTAGATGAAGACATGAATCCAAAAATTTCAGACTTTGGCTTGGCAAGGCTTTTTCGTGGTAGCCAAACCCAAGCAAATACTAACCGGATAGCCGGTACATAGTAAGTTGTATATTTTCTTTCTACACTTTCTCATCGTTCACCCTAAATCATAACTCCTGTATATATTTTCTGTATTTGACTTCTGCATATGTGATTTTGGAATGCAGTGGTTATATGGCTCCAGAATATGCAATGAACGGCCACTTTTCAACCAAGTCAGATGTTTTCAGCTTTGGAGTATTAATTCTAGAGATTGTGACCGGTCGAAAAAACTCTGATTTCCGGGATACAGGGAACCTTCAAAGCTTTGTAAGTTACTTTCTAAACAACATAATTAACTCTTTTTATTCTATAGCCTGATATTTGTTGGTAATGACAGGTATGGCATCATTGGACTGACGGAACAACGATTGAAATTATGGATAAAACCTTGGGGGATCAGTGGCTAGAGAGTGAAGCGCTAAAATGCATACACATTGGTTTGTTATGTCTACAACAAGATGCATCTAATAGACCAACAATGACTGAAGTCATGTTGATGCTCAGTAGCTATACCTTCACTTGTCCTGTTCCTTCTCAGCCTGCATTTTATGTTAAAACTTCGAACGCGGGAACAGATGTAATCAATGGAAGTACAAATAATGGTTCTGAAGTAGATCAATCTAGCATGAAATCATCAGAACAATCTGTAAATGAGGTGACTATAAGTGAACTAGAACCTCGTTAAGGATACTAATTTGTAGTTACTGAGAGGTTATATGCATGGTCAGTTCATCAGATTCTTTAATCTTAACATAGTTGATTGTAACTTTATTTTAAGATTCTTGGCCGTTAATTTCAGGTAACTGATAATTCCGTCCTATATCTAAGTGTGTTACAACTAAAATTATGTTGCCAGTTGCCCAATACACATACCATAATCTATGGTTTCGGCGTCTCTATGAATTACTATGAGGCAGCTTTTAGCGAAGCGTTACAGAAATATAGTGGCCACTGTGAACAACACAAGTATAGTGGCCAGATTCAATCACTCTTGATATTTGTTGGTAATGACAGATATGGCATCATTTGAATGACGGAACAACGATTGAAATTATGGATAAAACCTTAGAGGATCAGTGGCTAAGGAGTGAAGCGCTAAAATGCATACACATTGGATTGTTATGTGTTCAACAAGATGCATCTAATAGACCAACAGTGGTTGTTTGGGATAGTATGAAATCCTTGCTCTGCGTATGGACTTTTCGACTCTTTTTTGTCTATAAAGATTTCCCAGGGAAATTTACATGTATCAAATAATTTCTCAATAAAAATTTGCAATCTATTATTATTTAGAAATCTAAAAACTAGTTATCTTGATTGTTTAGATATATATTGAATTTACATTTTGTTTATATATACTTGCCATAAAAAAAAAAAAAAAAAAAAGCTTTCTCTGATTAGAAGGGATGTCTTACATTTTGTTCTTGGTTATTTTGAAGATCTTGAAGAGTAATGATAACTCAGTGAAAAAGAAGATAGAAGAAGAATTATGTAAAAAAATCCCAAAAATTTAGCTCTGTTATGTAGTGTGCATGGGCACTTTAGTAATTTGTTATTATAAATTACAAATAGGATTTAATAATAACTTAATAATTGTTATGCTACACCCACGTCCACCAGATCTTATTTACCTTTGCTGACTAATGAGAAGGGTTAAGCAGGAGGTGGAAAAAAAAAGAGATTCATGGTGAACAGTTGATTGATGAAGTAGTTCTCTGATTACAATGGAAAACATATGGTTTCCCTTGTCTTCTTGAGTTGTCTTACTACTTACTACTTGTAGTTCTAAACTAAAGTAGTTGAAATTATACTATTTGCATGGTGGATTTCATGGGGACTCTACTTGGATTTCAGAATTGGGTGGAGTCTGGATTAAATGTTATTGATGTCAAAATTTAATCAATTAAAGGGCAGGTATGGTGCTAAAGAATATAGAGTTGTAGGAGGTACCATATGTTGAGCGTCAAAGTGTCTTTGCATGGAGGAACAGGTTTCGCCCTAATATGTGATTTGATTCAAGGTCTTGCATGCCAATTGGAAGTCGAGTTGCTCAGTTGGACTTCGATGAAAGAAGTCTAAAGACAAGATGGCTCAGTTGGCTTGCTCATGTTTACTTTTTGGTGTACTGGTAGTGGTATCGACTTCTATATATTGTCTAATTAGGCCATTATTGGGTGCCCCAAAACTTAAAAACCCCTTATTAACTCTAGGGATTTCAATATTTCGAACCTTCCTAGTGTTCAAATACACAATATATGCCATCTTCATGAGTATTATCAAGTACCTCATAAAGCTTAAACCCCCTTCATTTGATTTCTCTCATTTTTCACTATTTAGATCACACCTAAGATTCAAATCCAACACACCATGAAAACTGTTATTTCTAAGGTTGCTGTAGGGGGGAGTGGAAGTAAGTTTTTGGGTGATTTAGGTTTTGGTCACCACTTTTTAGTATAAATTAGGTTTTGGAGCCGGTTTTTTTCTTTATTAGGGTTTAGAGCTCATTTTCGAACCAACAACTAAAAAAACCCGGTTGAACCGAAAATATTTTCAAAATACCTAAGTTTACCCCTGAAACTCACGTGATCTGCACGTGATCACTAACCCTAATATAGTTTTGATCAGGGGTATTTTGGCCATTATAAACAATTACTTGGGTCAATTGTCGGTTCAGCTCTAAACCCTAATAAAGAAAAAAACCGGCTCCAAAACCTAATTTATACTAAAAAGTGGTGACCAAAACCTAAATCATCCTAAGTTTTTTCTACTGAATTTTTCAAAATGGGGATTCTCTATTTGTTCTTTAAATTGATTTGTTATTTGTAATGTGAACTTGACATGAATCTATTGATGGGGGTGGTGTTTAGTTTCCGGTGCCATGTGTGCATCTTCTCTGGCTAGAAATGGGGTTTCTGTTACAATTTTTGAGTCTGCAAGAGGACCTGGTGGGAGAATATCCACAAGGAGGTAATTTTAATGAATTTATTTTATTCAGATAAATATACTGCTTTGTGTTTGATTGAATGCAAGAAAAAAAAATCGCTAATTTTCAATATGTTAATTAATCTTTCAATTCTTGTTAATGCATTTGAGTTATGGTGAGTTCTTAATAGGAATTGATTTATGTAATTTTGGCATAGAGAAATTACTGAAGATGGTTAGGAATTGTACTTCGATCATGGGGAACCTTACTTCATTGCCAACCATAAAAATGTTATCTTGTTTGTGAGTGGGAAGAAAAGGGTCTGGTTGCAGAATGGAAAGAGAGTACTGGGATTTTTTACTGTGTTGCCGCCAAATGCATTGGCATTGAGGAGGTACAGATTTATTTATGCATGAAATCATCGTTAAGGATACTAATTTGTAAATCGATCTAGCATGAAATCATCAGAACAATCTGTAAATGAGGTGACTATAAGTGAACTAGAACCTCGTTAAGGATACTAATTTGTAGTTACTGAGAGGTTATATGCATGGTCAGTTCATCAGATTCTTTAATCTTAACATAGTTGATTGTAACTTTATTTTAAGATTCTTGGCTGTTAATTTCAGGTAACTGATAATTCCGTCCCATATCTAAGTGTGTTACAACTAAAATTATGTTGCCAGTTGCCCAATACACATACCATAATCTATGGTTTCGGCGTCTCTATGAATTACTATGAGGCAGCTTTTAGCGAAGCGTTACAGAAATATAGTGGCCACTGTGAACAACACAAGTATAGTGGCCAGATTCAATCACTCTTGATATTTGTTGGTAATGACAGATATGACATCATTTGAATGACGGAACAACGATTGAAATTATGGATAAAACCTTAGAGGATCAGTGGCTAAGGAGTGAAGAGCTAAAATGCATACACATTGGATTGTTATGTGTTCAACAAGATGCATCTAATAGACCAACAGTGGTTGTTTGGGATAGTATGAAATCCTTGCTCTGCGTATGGACTTTTCGACTCTTTTTTGTCTATAAAGATTTCCCATGGAAATTTACATGTATCAAATAATTTCTCAATAAAAATTTGCAATCTATTATTATTTAGAAATCTAAAAACTAGTTATCTTGATTGTTTAGATATATATTGAATTTACATTTTGTTTATATATACTTGCCATAAAAAAAAAAAAAAAAAAAAGTTCTCTACCAAAGTTATTGGTGCCGGTAAACTTCTCTACATCAATCTTTGCTTGATGGAAAACCATTGTCTTGATTTCCCCCTTCGAATCCTTCAAATTCGATTCTTCTGCCATTTTTCCACCAACTTTCATGCACTAAACAATCACCAACCGAAGGTAAACAAATCTGAAATTCACACCGGAATTTCAACAACCACCTTCTATGCAACCCACGAACAAAAGATAGAACCTTGGACTTGAAACACAATTAAGAAACTCACTGCGGAATTTCTTCAAGACGCTCAAGATCTAACCGAAGCTTTGATACCACTTGTTGTGCGCAGCGGAAACACAATACACAACTAACGATGATTGAACTAGTGTATGAAATAAAATAAAACGACAAAATCAAAGAAGCAACCATACAAGACACAAGATATACGTGGTTCGGCAATATGCCTACGTCCACGGGGAGAAAGAATGATGGTTTTCTTATAGAGACAATTGTACAAGCCCTCACTAAGAAACCAAAGTCTTCTTCCTCAGAAAAGTTCTCCAACTCTCTAATGGCTTCTCACAATCTCTCTCTCTCTTGAAAAATTAAGTTTTTCAACCTTCTCATTGGCTTTATAACATAGCCTTACAATAAAACACGATTGGGCTTAAACATGGGTTTTTAGGCAAACTGTACCGAGGACGTACGTGCATACGTACATACGTACGTACGTTCTACCAAATGAGAGTTATTTGTGATGTAGGACGTACGTACGCCTTAACTACGTACGTACATTCCTGAACGAACTACTTCTGGAAGTTGTCTGTGATGCAGGACGTACGTACGCCCTAACTACGTACGTACGTTCCTGAACCAAAAACTTTCCTCTCCTCTCTGCATCCAAAAAAAAACCCAACAAGTATGTCTGGCCATAGGTCCGATCAGCTTGAACAATTTAATTTCATTCCAGCAGAACCAAATTGGCTTAGACTAAGCACAAGGTTTTTAGATCAGAGCATGTTGTTAAAGAATGTTGATGATGTTAGTGATCGTGTAAAAGTCCACAGCTAAGTTCTTGCTTTTTCTAAAGCTGCTTATAGGCATTACCTATTTGACATTTTTATCGTAATTTGGTAGCACTAACACCATATTCTATTTACTGGAGTTCCAAATAGCAAATGTCAGTGCATTTAGTTTACAAATGGAGATCAAGTAAAAATCCTATTTCCTCATTATGTATTCATATAATTGATTTTTTTTTTTTCCAAAGATCGTTTTATTGTATGAGAAGAGTTTTATACCATTCTAAAAAAACCGAACGTTTCAGTTTAATTGCTACTTTAATAAAGGTTTCATACGTGTAATTAGAAGCCAGGCAAAGCAGGGCATCCCGTACGTGTCAACCCAGGCAAGGCAGGTTGGGGAGCTGTTTTCAGGAATGCTCAGAATTCAGTTGTTTTATAGATTGTTCAAGCCTTGCATACATATTTTATGAATTGTGAAACTAGCAAGTTCCAAAGATTAGTATGAATGTATGATGCTTAGATGCATTATACAAAGGTTCGGGGCATTCATTCTGTATAATGCTCTTGTGATTTATATGATGAATTGTTTCACCTATTTCATGAGGACTTTCTGCATGAAGAGGCATGCATTGTGGATTGCAAGTTCCAGATATTATGCATGAGTGAACAACTATTTAAATTAAAGAAAAGATATTATGCTATGGAAATAGTGATGAACAACTTTTACACAAGATGGTCTCTGAGTCTCTAAAAACAAAAACAGAATTACAAAAAGAACAACAATTAAAAATCGTAATTTCATAATTTAGTCTGAAGGAGAAAGAAGGAGTTTTTTTTCTAGTTAGACGTTCGAATCAAAGTTCGAGACGTTCGAACGGAAAAATACATGCTCTTTGGAGTTTGCTGAAGTTGTCGAAACGTTCAAACGGTTTCGATGGACGTTCAAACGGAATACAATATTTTCTGTATAATGGGCCTAAATCTGTTTTGTTTTGTAAATGTTATAAAGCCTACAAATAGGAAAACCTAGATTTGTTCTTGGTATGCCATATCAATAGTTGCAAGGTCTGGGGGTTCAATCTCTGCCAGCATTACTGAGTCATTGATCTCATAAAAACAGAATCTTACCGAATAGTTTCACATCACCATCTTCGAAAGCAGGAATCTGACCAAAAGGCTAGAAACACAAATAAAGGAAATTAGAAAATGACTACAACTAACTATAGATTATGAATCCAAGTAACCAACATAAATAAAGCTTGATAAATTTGCGTACGTTAAGTGAAATAAATGGTTCCTTCTTGTGCTCTCCGGCTCTCATCTCCACTGGGACAAACTGAAACTTAAGTTCTGTCTCATTAAAACAAGCCATGACTCTCATCACAGCTAGTGAAAGCATGTTTCCGTAAACTTTGAGTGCAGACATGATTACTAATTTTTTATGTGAAAGAAGAAACTGAACTTTTGATTGTTTGATCTTGTTCTTGTCAATCAATTTATAAACCGAGAAGTCCGAAGTTTGTTAAGGTTGGTGAAATTGATAACAATTTTTCTAGAACCAACAAGTCATAGTGTGCCCTATGCACTCACACTAGGCAGTATGCCCTCATCGTTAACGTCACAAGGAGATGTAATCAGCTCTGTAATTAGCTTGTTTTGGCAAAAGATTGGTTGGAAAACTCTGGATTATACACAATATGATTCCCCACTAGTGGACTAGTTGTCATTGCCATCAACCACCCAAATTCTTTAAAAGGAAATTCCCAGGCCATCATGGAGGTGTGCAGTCTGCATTATCATATGTTTCTGTATATTATAGTACTAACAAACCTTTTAACAAATCATATGTCTAATGTCTTCAACAAAAAAAGATTTTTCGCACTTTAAAATTAACTTTTAAATGTTGCTTTTTACCCTTAATACTAGCATTCTAGCAAGGTTTTGACAATTCTTGTGTTTTGATATAAGCCAACAATCAAACCATACTTCTGTTAAGGACTTAAGGTTGTGTTATGTTAGACTTCACCAAGTTGGTAAAATTTATCATTTGAGCCTATTTGTAGGCTTCACCTAGTTAAACATTGTATGATTGTATCACAAAAATGGAAGCCGAAGCTAAAGATTTCAATTTCCTCCAATCTCACAAGCCAGCAAAACGCCCCACCAAATATATTTCGTGTCCCCTAACAAAGTTATGGTTTTGGCATGAAGGAAACCCCAGAGACACAAGCTCTCATGGTCATTCAATACGAGACTCAAGGGATGTTATTAACATTTACCTCCACACTCATTTCATGACTTTTTCTCATACTGAATAAACATCCTGAAGATCATGTGTTGCAACATCGTAAAGCTTTCTCCCCATGATCATGGCTGAATCCACAGTTGTTGTGATTGGAATAGAAGTGGCTAGCGAAGTAGTTTGGTAGAGTGTATGGCAGAAAATTGGTTCACGTTCTTTCGTGGTCGTATACCAGACATCATATATAGCTACAGCTTACCATAATTATTATGTCATCATTGTATATTATGAAGTGCGTATGCAGGGGAAAGTATTATCAGCTGCTACCTGCCACTCAGTATTGCACCTATGGGCTAATGCAAAAATTTCGACATATAGCTAACTTCTTGTTATTTTGGGGTAAACATCCAAAGAATTTTTATTATACTGATGTTAATATTTCAATATCCTCCAAAATCTCACTTACCACCAAAATATCCATTGTTGATTTCTGACAGAGTATGTTATATATTCTTTTATTTGCTGTTTGGACATTTTGTAGCATATGTATGTTTTTCTACAATTTAGTATCCACACCGCCTATTTTGTGATGGTGTTTCCATACAGAATACAATTGGTGAAGATCATATGTATTGTATTGTGTCACTTGTGTGGAAGAGCAGATACAGGGCTGGGGTGTAACTATAAGTTCCATGCCTCCATTTTTGCGGTGAAGTTTGCAGATACTGGTGGAAATATTTGCTGAAGTTTTACTGATACTGGGATTGCAACTAGTTTAAGTCATGTACATTCAATATCTCGGTACAGGAGGCACAATATATGTGTGTTTCAGCTTTTGCCAGTGTAGACAGAGAACTAGTTGGAGCAAGTTCAGTATGAAAGGCGCATCTACGACTATGAGTAGGCTACTTACTCAAATGCTTTGCTCTGTAGCTGGGTTCCATGCTTGTGTACCTAAATGAGTTAACCAACACTATGTAAGACATCCCTTATATGTAGAGTTATCAATGGCCACCCCAACGGATCGTTGTATTGGGCACGGTCGATGGAAAATTCAACAAAACTCGAGCGCAATCCTGATTCATAGCAACCATTTATTCTTCGAACCGATGGAGGTATCTGGCTAAAATGGAGAGGCAGCAGAAGAAGTATGTTTACCAGGGATCTAATATCTATTTAATTGGCCTGCAAACAGAAACAGGAACAGACCACATCTAGACTCTAGAGACACATGCTTATGAAGTTTATGTGGCCATGATGAAATGGAATTCACTGAGTACAGAATGTTATAATGGTGTCCATGCCCAATTCCATCGTGTTCTCTGCAATTTGCCCATGTTTGAATACCAACCTAAATGAGAAAGATCTTGATAACAAATAGGCATGGAACATTCAAAAGTTTCTTGTTTATTTTTCGTGTGAATTTAATTAAGTCCGAACGAGAAGCGGATATATATAATATACATATATATTACCAGAACTAGTTACACTTTGTGTACATAAACATATACAGTACTTATACTGAAATACAACACCACCATCAGAGGCTAGACCCTAGAGACAGGCTGCCACTTATGACTTATTCGTATATATGTATTTGTTCTTCCCGTAGTTTACTTAACAGGGGTAATAGCATATGCACTTATGAGCTGGGAATACGTAGTTGCAAGATCCATGGTGTGCTTTCTCAAGTCGAATGCATTGATTCTTGCATGCATTAGAGTTGCCGCAGACTCCTGACCATGTCCCACTTGGTCTTTCACACCATTTTGCTTCCACCATTGCCGGCATTTCTGTATCAAGCACACATACAAGTAACAAGGTCATGATCAATATGACTAAATTATTTTCGGTAAACTAGGATAAACACATATGAATAAACCAAAACATAGAAATGTCTGCCATGCATGATTTATTAGTTACTCACCAAGAGCGGCAAAGAGAACAAGAGCAGCAACGAAAAGAGTGAAGAAGGTAGAAGATTTAGCCATGTTTGTATGTTAATTGGTTCTTCTTTGTTTGAAATTAACAAGCTTAGGACTAGCCTCTATTTATAACTAGATGATAGTGAGTTAGGCATTCTACTTGGCAAGGATATGTAATAGCTAACCACACCTACAACGTTAACACGTGCCGTTAAACAGACAACATTGATGCATGTCCTTTTGTAGTCATCTCAACAAAGATAAGATCTTCACTAGAAGTCATCAATTTGTTTCTGATAATCATCAACATCAGACTATATATTCAAAGTTCTAACACAAGATTCCAACATAGTGAAAGAAGAACTTCATGAAAAAAACAAGGTGTGTCATGTGTGCACATGGGTGTTATAGTTTGTGGCACATTTTTTCCATGAGATCGAAGCTATGATCTCATCAAGACCATGACTTTGAGTACCTTATCTTACCCAAACTATTGATCGACTGATGCCAAAGTTTATGAAGTTATAGGATTGTAAAGGATCTGGTTTTAGGACTACTGTTGTTTTTGTTAAGAGATCACAGAAAATGAGTGGTTATGCTAGTAGGGTCATATAAAATGAGTTTTCTTCCATTCCTCAGTACAAGTTTACCACTTCGAGCAAAACACAATGCCCTAGTAGGGAGTTGAGTTAATAAAGGAAGCACATTTTTCCCTATATATGGAAAATAATTTATACCACGAGTAGCTTATACTATAACTTTTCACCGCCCAGATGTCTATAATACCACCATGATCCTGCATAGACAACATAATTTTCCTTCCAGCACACTCAGAGTGTTAGAATCTTCGACAACAGGTGCCAACATCTCACGAAACGTGTTCTCGTTAATATCAAAACAGATAATTAGTAGGGTTGGATTGCATTTCCTTCAAACGATCCAATGAATAGCACAACCAAAGTAAATTCCCAGTTGATACCCCAGAGAGCTATATGGATTGCATTCTGCCATGGAAAGTGTGCTTGGGCACTTGGCCACACTTGCCTCTGCCCTCCAGAATCCGGATCTATACCAGATGGGAGCCTTTACCAACGTCAGCACCAGAAAAAATAAATAAATTAAAAAAAAAAAAAAAAAAAGACCCTACCCCATACAATCGCAACCAGCAGGTAGCAGTTGCAGCATAATCATGGATGCAGTATTTACCATTCATCTTTTTAACTCTGTTCTCTATGTGCAATTTCCAACCATGACCATATTGAGCTTCTAAATACCTATGCCAGTATAGGATCAGCGGGTACAACAAACATCAATTTCATCGTCAATTTGGCACCTGATAACTATGTCGTTAAAGCCACACACCAAGGGATTACCATTTGTAAATTATAAGAAATATATTAGAATTCAATCATAATGTTGAAATCCAAAATATAACTTCTAAATGTTCCAAATATTATCAAATAGCTTCCGATTAAAAAAAAAAGAAGGTTTTGGAATGACAGACTCCCTGGTTCACAGCTCCTTGACAGTAAGTATTCTAACCAATACTGCACTAATGCGCACTATTTTCAGCTTTGTAAACTTTGTATGAATATCGTTACAGGACAATCGAGCTTCCAGACGGCAAAATTATGAACATCGAACGTAAGATATTGGAGGAAAATGAACGTTGTATTCAAAACCACTTACAGGGTTCATTTTCTTCCAATTCTCACATTCAAACACTCATATTCTTAAATCATGTTTACCTTCTCTGTAGAGAGAGTGATAAAGGTGAATGTTGGATGTGAGATGTTGGAGAAAACTGAACAAGGTTAGTTACTAAAGGCATACACATTTCATGAGCAGTTTGCTGTTGAACAATCTTTCTGAAGAAGCACAGTTTGTGTTTTGAGGAAGTTAGCTACTTGATTAATATCGGTTCACAGTTTGTTTTGACGTGTAACTATACAGCTCTTACTTTGTTGTTACAGAATATTGTAGCTGCAGGCTTTAATTATTGTCTTCCCTACAAAATTACTTGACATTCATATTTGCGGTCGCTGCAAGGCATTCTATTCGACTACAAAGTACATTAGTATGGATTGTAGTAGACTAATCTACTCATGTACACTGATCCTTTAATGCGCCAGTGTTTTTATATGCTTACCTCCTTTTCCTGCTGCTGGATTTTGATAGCGGAAAGTGAAGTGGGTGGCAGAGTACTTAAAAATGTTTTTTCACTCAAGTGCTAGCAAGGGATCGATGTGCTGCTGATACCCTTGCTGGGGCAGCAAACAGCAATGCAGAGACCAGCAATATGGCAGTTGCAGCGCAGCAGAGTAGCAGCAATATGTTGTACTGTCCAACCACGACCATACTGAGCTCTTAATTACTTGTGATAGGATCAATCAATATGTATAAAAAACATCAAGTTCATCGTCGCACTTTGGCACAGGATAACTATGGGATTATGATTTGTGAATTATAACAAACATACTAGAATTCAATTCTAAACTGGAAATCAAACAAATAACCAACTTCGGAATGTTCGAAATCCTCATCACTTCCGATAGAAAAAGAATCTAGACAAAATCAGATCCATCTATGAGCTTCTTTGGATGACAGTATTAATCAGACAATCTAGACTGCTTACAATAAGAAGAATTGCTAGAATATGACCAATTGTCAGATGAAGAGCTGCAAACCAATGGTTCACAGTTACAAGTCTTCTAAGGAAATTTAAAAACTATAAAGCTGCAGTAAGCATCATAAAACGAGTAAACATTCACTTTAGAAAGAGAAACATTTAACATGGTATATACAAGTTGCACCAGATTATTTTTAATGTTAGGGTGAGTTCTGACATCTATTACAAGTGAAGCAGAGGATGCAGAATTCCAATAAGCAGAAAAACAGACATGTTGCGATATCAGGTTAATTACATCTTATAGTATCCAGAATCAACTGCTTCTCTAACAATTTTAAATTTAGCTAAGTAATGTCTAGAAACAATTTAATAATTATACTTCACTAACAAAAAGCTATCATCAGACAAAAGCATGTAGGAATCACACTCTTGTACACTTTTTTTTTGCTTTTAATCAAGTTGATAGGCAAGCCATTGATGCCTTTAAATTTATTAAGTGTGAAAGGCATACTACCCTGTTCTTCAAAGGCAATGCTTTAACTTTTTCAAAGCAAGGGACCTCTGATCTGCATTTCTTTATTTTCTATAACAAGAAAAAGGTAAAGTAAAGGTGTCCTACTCCCAGCAATGCTTTTACATTTATTCCATCAAAGTTGATTATATAATTGATTTGGCCTGCTATAGTAGTTCCTAGACATTAATTTCTCTATTTTCTTTTAGCTTTCATTCTTTCATTTCGCCAAGTTGTTCTTTCTCTTTCAAACAAATACGCCAAACTCCATCACTGAAGATGTCCTGGTGAAGGCTTGGCAACTCGTATAATCGGCCTTACATTGGGCACATTGATCCAATGTTTTGAGTTGAAGAGGGTCGGGGAAGAAATGGTGGATATGAGCAAAGGGACTGGACTCACATTACCAAGGGCCAACCCACTGGTTGCAATGTGCAGACCAAATCCAGCAATGAAACACATGATTACTACTCAAATTTGAAAATCTTGCTAGTCTGATGTTTTAGAACATCCATGATATATGTATCTCATTCCAAATTCTATTGCTGATTGTGTATTGTAACATATATATTGTAGGGGTACTACATACTCCAACCAATCAAAAGCATCCACGTGGCACAGTCATTCATCCATCAGGTCGCCACAATCTCTACCTGCTAGTAGCTCGACCACAACAACTCGATCTCATAACGAGCAGCGGCCTGCTTATACACACGTGCTCTCATTCAATGCACAGAATATCCTCGTCAGTTACATAATTAATTCACAGGGATGATCCTCGCGCGTTACATAATCAATCCTCATTATGATGACGGAGAATCTGCAAGATCCACGATCCACGCCCTTCCACCTTCTATATAAACAGAACTACGATGGCTTGATCTCTAAGTTCAATCCCCTCAAGCTAAGAGTACGTAGGCAATCTCAATCTCAACGAGGTGCAGCCACCCCGATCTAAAACTTCCCCTTTGGTCAAGTCTCCCAACGACCTGATCTAGTAGTGCATTAATCTAGAAATAGGTTAATACATTTGGCGCCGACTGCAAGGAATTCGATATAATCGAAAAACCCAAACCCTCCCACCCAAATCTAAATCACTCATTCAAATGGCTAATCAAGAACTTACCATCCAGGATCTGCATGAACAAATCACTTGTCTGCAGGAAGAGAATGCACGTTTGAAGGCTGCACAGGATGCCAACCCAGCACCAGTAGCAAATGGTGGACATGGAGTCATTCTTGTTGATGACTCCAACCAGAAGTACGAGCAACTCAGCCAACAGTTGGCAGAGTTCAAAGCCTCCCAGGCTATCTTACACCATTCCAGGAGCCACACCGCCGAGCAACTTGTTGTCCAGTCCCTCCAGTAGTTTCAGGAGTCTCCTTTCTCCAAAGAGATCCTTGAACATGATTTACCGAACAAACTCAATGCCCCCAAGTTCGATCAATATGCAGGAGTCGGAGATCCAACCGACCATATCAAGGGATTCCGGAAATCCCTTCCTCTCATCAAAGAAGATCATCTTCTATGTCTCCTGTTACAGTCCAGCCTCACCGGACCTGCTCTCGACTGGTTTCACCGTTTGAAGTCAGGATCAATCAGCTCGTTTGCCGAGCTCGAAAAGCAGTTCGTCATCTTCTACATCCACAACAAGAAGCGCCCCATCACCATCGATTCCATTTTCAAAGTCAAACAGCGGGATGGTGAGTCACTAAGCACTTTCTTTGCTCGTTTTAAATCTGAACTGCATTCAATTCAGGATTTTGCAAAGGAGCATGAGACCTTCGCAACCATCGCATTCACTCACGGTCTGATCCAGGGGTCCGACCTCCACAAGTCTCTCGCCATGAAGCGACCTACATCCCTAGACGAGCTCTACCTAAAGGTAGACCGTTACATCAAGCTCGAGGAAGCCCTCACTGGAAGGGAAAAGAATCATGTAGTCAGCAATGTAGAGTCTGGCTTCACCAAGCGACCTCGGTCTGATAACAAGAGGTTCAAAGCAAAGTCGTTGCCTACCGAGCAACGAGAGTATCACCGGTTCACAAGACCAGCTGGTTACATCTATGAGCGAATCAAGCACAACCATTGGTGCAAGATTCCTACCTTCACACAGTTGGAGGACACATCTGGTCGACCGTACTGCAAAGTCCACAAGGTACAGTGTCATCAAACAGATGACTGTCGCGTTCTGAAACGCGCTCTTCAAACATGGGCCGATGAAAAAAGGCTCAACAACTGGATCCTCGGCAGATAAGAGGATTCCACAAGTAAGCGGGCGAGGAAGGGATCCAGAACCCCTCCCCTTTCACCAAAGAGGAATCATAGCAAGGCCAGAACGGCCTCCGCAAGTCCAGTCCGCAGCAGAGGGCGTAGCCTCTCCCAACGTCTAGGTCCAACAGGAGACCTACGCGACCAGATCAACAAGAAGGTCGCAAACAAGATTGACAGCGACAGTGAGTCGGAGAGTCATGTCGTATACATGATTTATGAATCCGACTCCACCCCCGTATCGAGGGGCAAGAAAAGAAGGGTAGAGCATCTTCATCATGTCTACTCCATTACTGGCCGAGCAGCTCGCTTCAACATCCCGGCTCGCCAAGAAACCGACATCACATTCACAGAGGATGATCTCAACAAGGTCGTCACTCCTCACAATGATGCCCTTGTTGTCGAGCTGAGAATAGCCGACTACATCATTAAGAGGGTACTCATCGATCCTGGCGCATCATGCAACATTCTCATGTACAGAACATTCAAGGACATGAGGTTGCCCGATTCAGTTCTCATCCCCGATTTCACCCCCATCTTAGGCTTCAACAGCTCAAGGGAAGATCCTAAGGGTGAAATTCTGTTGCCCGTCACTGTGGGCCGTAAGGAAGATAAGGTTGTTGTGACCGCCAAGTTCAGCATCCTTAACATCGCAAGCAAGTACAATGCGATTCTGGGTCGAAAGTGGATCCATGCCATGAGAGGTGTTCCGTCAACATATCATCAAGTTTTTCGCTATCCCGGACCCCATGGGATAATGGAACTTCGTGGCAACCAGAACGCTGCACAGGAATGTCATGGAATTATTGAAGCTGTGGCGCCTGCAAAGCCATCCACCTCTGGAACCAAGGATGCTGACGTCAAAGGGAAGAGCCCAATCTCATCAGAGGCTCGAGAGGGCGACAACAAGTCCAAAAGCCCTTCAAAAGAAAAAACCGATGCTACCAAATAGCAACTACAGAAGGAGCCAACGAGCTCAACCAAACTTAACCTCGGAAGCACTGATCCAGGAGTACGTGTAAACCTTGGGTCAGAAGATGACCCGAGATATGTCTATGTAGGTGCAGAGTTAGAAGGAGATAAGTTCCATAACTTTGTAAATTTTCTTTCAACTAATAAAGATGTTTTTGCTTGGTCGTATATCGATATGCCTGGAATAGATCCATCAATTGCATGCCATAAACTGCGCGTCAATCCGAATTATCGACCTGTCAAGCAAAAACCAAGAAGGCTCGCTCCCAAGTTTCACGAAGCAGTCAATGAAGAAATCAATAGACTCACACAGGTCGGATTCATCAGAGAAGTTGATACTCCAGACTGGCTAGCCAACATCGTGTCAGTCTTAAAGAAGAATGGGAAGACAAGAGTCTGCATCGACTTCACAAGCTTGAACAAAGCTTGTCCTAAAGATTCATTCCCACTGCCACGAATCGATAGGTTAGTCGATCAGACATGCGGTTTCGAGTTATTGTCATTCATGGATGCATATTCAGGGTACAACCAGATCCCAATGTACGAGCCCGACCAGGAGAAGACATCTTTTACAACAGAGCAAGGCATTTTCTGCTACAAGGTTATGCCATTTGGCTTAAGGAATGCAGGAGCGACCTATCAGAGACTGGTCACCAGAATGTTCGACGACCTTCTAAGTCGAACAATGGAAGTCTACATTGATGATATGCTGGTCAAGAGCAGCCAAGAGCAGGATCATTTGTACAATCTCGACCAGGCATTCCAAAAATTAAGACAATACAGGATGCGTCTTAATCCAGAGAAGTGTCTGTTCGGGGTCGCATCAGGAAAGTTTCTCGGCTACCTAGTCACAAAACGAGGCATCGAAGCAAATCCAGACCAGATCAGAGCACTGATTGACATGCCCAACCCGAAAACAAAGAAGCAGATCCAAAAACTCAACGGCATGGTATCAGCTCTCAATAGATTAATTTCTAGAGCATCAGATAAATGTCGACCAATGCTTCATATTCTTAAGAAGGGGGCTACATATGAATGGACAGAAGAATGCGAGAAGGCCTTCACCGACCTCAAGGCCTATTTATCCACTCTGCCAGTTCTCACTAAGCCTAATGATGGAGATATACTCGGTATCTTCCTCGCAACTTCAGATTTTGCGATCAGTGCAGTGCTGTTCAAAGAGGAAAATCAGGTCGAAAGACCAATTTACTTCACGAGCAAAGTCTTACAACAGGCCGAAATAAGGTACACACCACTAGAGAAATTAGCATTAGCTCTCCTTTACGTTGCATGCAAGTTCAGACCTTATTTCCAGGCCCACACTGTCAAAGTAATCACCAACCAGCCGTTGCGCCATATATTAGAAAAAAAGAACAAAACAGGTCGTATGGCTCGATGGGCAGCCGAACTAGGTGATTAAACATTCGAGTTCGTCTCACGACAGGCCGTCAAAGGCCAGGTCGTCGCAGATTTCTTAGCAGACTATCCAGCTGAGGATATCAATTGGGAACCAGAGCCAGAAACAAAGAAAGTCCAGGACAGTCCTCCCGACACTTGGCAACTATATGTTGATGGTTCCCACAACTCCAACGGAAGTGGCATAGGTACTGTGCTCATTTCTCCTGAAGGCTCACAGCTCGAGAGAGCAACTCGTCTAGACTTCTCGACCTCCAACAACGAGGCCGAATACGAAGCTCTAATCCAAGGCCTACAAATGGCTATCGACCTACAGGCAGTCCGCCTCAAGGTGTACAGTGATTCTCAATTGGTAGTCAATCAGATTACCAATAACTACCAGATCAATGGTGTCAACTTAATCCGATATGCCAGCAAAGCAAGGGAACTAATCAGCAAGCTCAGTTATTTCACAATCGAACACATTCCTAGAGATGACAACAGACATGCTGATTCATTGGCATTCTTAGCATCTAAGATCGAGTCAGATCGACCGCGGGCTCTCACCATAGCAATCAGTACACAGCCCGCATATCTATTGAAAGAAGAGAATGTTCATCAACTCTCTGATCTACTAGCCACAACACCAGCAGATATCCAAGGAACTTGGATGGAACCTTTCATCACTTACCTTCAAACTGGTGTGTTACCATCCAACAAAAAGGAAGCCAGTCAACTATTACATAAAGCCACTATGTATAAGCTCCATGAGGGTAAGCTATTCAGAAAATCTGCAACCGGTCTGTTGTTACGGTGCTTGATTCCCAAGCATGGCCAAATCATCTTCCAAGAGATCCATGAAGGAGAATGCGGAAACCACTCCGGAGGTCGAACATTAGCTCATAAAGTGATCTCCCAGGGATATTTCTGGCCAAGAATGAAAGAAGATGCCAAGAAATTTGTGTTAAAGTGTAAAGAATGCCAGCGTTTTGCTGATAACCAACATCAGCGTCCAAACGATCTAATCAACATCACTGCGCCATGGCCATTCCACATGTGGGGGCTAAATATCATGGGCCCTTTTATCAAAGAAAAGAAATCTGAAAAGAAGTTTGTTCTAGTGGCCATTGACTACTTTACAAAATGGGTAGAAGCCGTTGTACTCGCCAACATCACTCAAGCTGATGTTCAAAGATTCATGTGGGAAAACATAATCACACGATTCGGTCTACCAAAACGAATAGTCACGGATAATGGCACTCAGTTCGTTGGCAAAAACATCAAAGCTTTCTACGAGCTATGGAAAATCGAACATTCCAGGTCAACACCTAGATATCCACAAGCCAACGGCCAAGTCGAAGCTGCAAATCGACAGATCCTGAACAACTTAAAGAAAAAGCTCGAAGATCAACACGATCAATGGCCACAACAGTTGGAAAACATCCTATGGGCTTACAGAACAACCCCTCGTACATCCACTGGGATGTCACCATTCAGTCTTTGCTATGGAGTTGAGGCCGTTATTCCCACCGAGTTAACATTTGGAACGACCAAATCTCTTCTGGTCGACACAGAGCTTAACAACCAAGTCTGGTCGTTCGGAATTGATCTCCTCGAGGAGCGACGAAACCACGCCTTTATAAAACTTGAGCAGTATCAACAACAACTAAAGCGAGCTTATAACAAAGGTGTACGACCTAGATCTTTTCAACCAGGAGAACTAGTTCTAAGGAAAATGTTCCACAACAAAAGGAAGGATATTATTGGCAAGCTCAATGCCAATTGGGAAGGACCTTACATTATCACCAAGGTTCAAAGCAACGGTTTTTATCGTCTTCAAACACCAGAAGGAGAGATCATTAAGAACCCATGGAATGCTTATCATTTGAAAAAGTTTTATCAATGAAATGTAAGCATCTATCTATTACATTTCAATATACAAACTCATTTTTGCCTTCGTCGCAGCTCAAACATGAATGGCTCTTAAAGGTCTAATCCCTCGACCTCATCATTAGGGCCCGTCAAGGCGTCCTGAGCTGGCACCAAAGCACCATCGGCACCACCTCGCGTCTCCTCTCCTTCGGGCGACCCCACCACAGCTTTCATCAAGTTGTCACAGTAGGCCTTCCACGCTGCGCCATTCTCTTGGCATGCATGCTCCCAGTATTCAGCAGAAGCCTTAGCACCAGCGGAGTCTTCCTTCAACTGCTCCACATTCTCCTTCAACTGCTCCACCATCTCTTTCAACGTCGCGACCTGCGCATCCATG
Organism: Aquilegia eximia; assembly: GCA_023053565.1. NCBI lineage: Eukaryota > Viridiplantae > Streptophyta > Magnoliopsida > Ranunculales > Ranunculaceae > Aquilegia > Aquilegia eximia. The sequence continues at coordinate 20,548,972 of JALIGU010000005.1, forward strand.
TCCTTCACCTTGCACTCAGCAACAACAGCAACACTCTTCGCCTGCTCGAGCTTCTCGTTAAGATCCTTCAGCTCAATCTCAGCTCGAGCACCAATCTCAGCAACCAGACGCACCTCCTGGAAGCTTGCGTTGAGCTGCAAGGGCAAACAAAGTTTAGTCAGCAATGACTAAGCAAAAACAAAAGAAAAACTTATGATCACACTCACCAAAGACAGCGCCGCGTTTATCTTTGAGCAGGTCACCAACAAAGTCTGCGACTTCACTGCTCGAGCATCAGCATCCAAAACGATGCCCTCATTCACAGCCCGGGCAACGCAGGGGTCGTCAATAGCACTGTCGTTATCATACACGACATGCTTATCACCACGGCCATCCAGATAATCGAACGGCCCAGGGCGAAACTCGGACGATACCCCCTTGCCTTTCTGCAAAGACCGAGCAGCAGTCTTCCTGGACATAAGAGGAGGCTCAGGAGATTTCACAAACTTTGGAAGAGCAGAGGACGGCATAGTTGGAGGCTCCATCAACTTCAGGTTCCCAGAAAGTGACCTCTTCTTTCCGGCCAAGGCAGGTAATTTAGGGAGTGAGGCCGGAGGGGATACGACTGGGGGGCTCGCCACTACCTCCCCCCGGCGCGAACCAACACCAGATCGTTCCTTCTCCGACCTCCGAGCTTCGCTTCCAGATCGCTCTCTCTCCTCAGGCCTCGAGCTACCACTAGCTCGTTCCTTCTCGCCAGCACGCGAACTACCACCAGAACGCCCAGCCTCAGCTTTACGCACAACAGTCATATAGGCCTTCTTCAGCGACTTCCTCCTCTCGAGCTCTTCTTCAACGGTTTTCGGACCACCTTTGGGAATAAAATACTCCTTCAGGTGGGGTAAAAACTGTATCTTACGGTTGTCAGACCAGTAACCAAAACCGTTCAAAGCGGACAGCGGATCGTTCTTCCTCACAAAATGATCGTCCCTGATCGCTGCAGAAAGATACAACATAATCAAGTCCAGAAAAAGGAAAATCATCTACTGTCCTAAGACTAACGACCAGGAACTTACGAGCATCGTTCCTAGTCACATGACGCAACTGGATACTCCCCTCAATGATCGACCCAGTAATCAGCATGGGGTCTTTCCACCATGGCTCACTACTTACAGGATAGATCAAAGGCAAACGTTCTGACTTAACTTGCATGTTATAGCCGGAAAAATCAGCCTTTGAAGAACGTTTGAAGCTGAAGTGGTCCAATACATCACTTCCAGTAATGTTCCACTTATGCAGCTTATTCAGGTCATCAATTACCCTCATATTTCTCCAGAAATTGCCATTCATCTGGCAGGGGGCTCGACCAATAGCATTCAACAGGTCGACCACCATACAAGACAATGGCAGCCTCAGCCCAGCTCGGAATTGGGTCAAGGTAAAAACAGTCGAGAAAGGATTTTTAGGTCGATAATCAGAAGAAAGTAAACGTTCTTCTAAAAATCTAATCTCCAAATGCTCAATCGAGTCAAGCCCATACTGCTTCCTAAACGCAATGTGCCTATTTACATACTTAAGGTTCACTACTCTACACATCGAACCATCGTCTCCTTCCACCATTTCTTTGTCAGACGTGTCCGCCCCATGAGAACCGCTACTCTGGGGGCTATCAGGGTCCACACCATGAGTGGGAGATAAGGCTTCAGAATGAGTCCCTTCAGACTCATACTCCTCACCGCCACCACCACTCAAGTGATCATTTTGAGAGTCACTCAAGTCAGACATTTCTCTCAAACAACAGGAAAGAAAACAGGAGATGAAAGAAAAGAAGGAGAAGAAAACTAACCTCACGAGCTCTCAAAGTTCCTCAGATCGCAAGAGAAAAGCGACAGCAATTCAAATGGAGGCGAGATAGGTAAACCCTTCTCAAGAGAGCTACAGTTTAAATACCGTAGCACAAGTACTCCCAGCCATCGGTTCGAAACAGGTGAACGGCTGAGATCGACCACAGAAACCATAACAATTGCAGTTGTTTTCCACTCACAAAATGATTCACATCCACCGTCGGATCAACCCACGTGCCACGCAAAGACTATATCAAGTAAGAAGTGCGTCAGTTGCCATAACTGCACAGCTAGCTGCTCGAGGAAAATCCTCCACTTCCCCGTAAAAGCGCCATGATTAGTACAGACAGGCCTGGATGACTGCCACGTCCGCAAATTGAAAAAGCAAACTACAAATCAGCATCAATCAGAGTTCTTAGTCTTTTCAGCCCGACTTCTACAGCCGACCTAAAAAGAGGGGGCTTATGTAGGGGTACTACATACTCCAACCAATCAAAAGCATCCACGTGGCACAGTCATTCATCCATCAGGTCGCCACGATCTCTACCTGCTAGTAGCTCGACCACAACAACTCGATCTCATAACGAGCAGCGGCCTGCTTATACACACGTGCTCTCATTCAATGCACAGAATATCCTCGTCAGTTACATAATTAATTCACAGGGATGATCCTCGCACGTTACATAATCAATCCTCATTATGATGACGGAGAATCTGCAAGATCCACGATCCACGCCCTTCCACCTTCTATATAAACAAAACTATGATGGCTTGATCTCTAAGTTCAATCCCCTCGAGCTAAGAGTACGTAGGCAATCTCAATCTCAACGAGGTGCAGCCACCCCGATCTAAAACTTCCCCTTTGGTCAAGTCTCCCAACGATCTGATCTAGTAGTGCATTAATCTAGAAATAGGTTAATACATATATAACTTGTCCATTTTCAAATATTCTAGTCTTATTACTCTTTGAAATAGCCTCTGGTACTGTATTGTTCTGAGTCTTTCTCTGTTGTTTAAAGGCCCTGAAAGTATTCAATTAATCATATTCTGAAGTTTCTAATTCAAAGAAACTTCCGGCTATGTAATAAAATTTACCATTTGAAACATAAAAAACCATGCAAGTATTGCTTACGGGTGCTATGAGCCTATGAGGAGTTCTTTTGTAGACACGTCTTTCCACAATTTATTGAACTTTCTCCTTCACTTCTGTTCTTCATCCTCTTCTGTCAAATCCTCCCTACAAGCTTGATTTACTTCAATGTATCTAGCTTTGATCCTCCAAATACTGGAATTTTCTTACAAGGTGATGCCAGAGTGGCGGATCCAGAGGGGGGGCTCAAGTCCCCTGCTCACTTTCCCAAAATCTATATCTATAATTTAGAAATATATTAAAGTAGCTACAGTAAGTGTGTGCATGGTGTTGTGCGCAGCGGAAACTAATGCACAAATATGATGATTGAACTAATGTATGAAAGTAAAACGAAAAAAGACAAAATAAACAAGCAACCACACACAAGACACAAGATATACGTGGTTCGACAATATGCCTACGTCCACGGGGAGAAAGGATGATGTTTTTCTTATCTAGACAATTGTACAAGCCCTCACGATGAAACCGAAGTCTTCTTCCTCACAAAGTTCTCTCAAACTCTCTAATGGCTTCTCACAATCTCTCTCTTAGAAAAATTAAGGTTTTGTATCACTTCTATTTGGCTTTATAGTATAGCCTTACAATAGACCACGAATTTGGGCCCAAACAGGCCCATATTGCACATAAAACCTAACAATTCTCCACCTCGGCGAAGATTCAATAAATCTAAGCCGACAAACACAAGTCACAAACTCCCACACATGTCCCGAAAGACCACCTCGGCTGCACCACTTCATGGTTGCCTACGTACCCTTCTTCTAAGGGATCAAGCCATCGTAGTTCACTCCAAAATATACTATCCACTCAAAGGAAGAACATGGACCAAATCTAAGCAATGATAGAACTTAGTCCCTGAAACCACTTTAGTCAACATGTCAGCCGGATTATTGCTAGTATGAATCTTCTTCAATAAAATCTCACCCTCTCCAATAATGTCTCTGACAAAGTGATGTCGCACATCAATGTGCTTTGTACGAGCATGATAAACTGAGTTCTTTGCCAGATTTATGGTACTTTGATTGTCACAATGAACCATAAGCTGCTCTTGCACAATACCCAAGTTTTTCAACATACCTCGTAACCAAATGGCTTCTTTAAAGGCTTCAGTCACAGCCATATATTCTGCTTCTGTCGAAACAAAGCAACAAGAGATTGTAATGTAGACCGCCAACTAATAGGACCACCTGCCAATGTAAAAACATATCCAGTAGTAGACCGACGTCTCTCTATTTGACCATCATAATCAGCGTCCACATAACCAACACAAAACTGATTCAAATCCCTTCCCTTCTGGAATAGTAAACCAACCTCCACACTACCTTGAATGTAGCGTAAGATCCATTTCACAGCTTCCCAATGTTTCTCACCAGGATTATGCATGTACCTACTTACAGTGCCAACTGCATGCCCAATGTCGGGCCTTGTACATACCATTGCATACATCAAGCTACCAACCACACTTGCATATGGATAACGTGTCATGTAAACACATTCCCTATCAGAATTAGGAGACATGGAAGCATTCAAGTTAAAATCTTTTGAGAGAGATATACTCACAGCTGTACCAATCTCATATTGGCTAAATTTCTGTAGCACCTTCTGTAGATAGGCCTTTTGAGATAACCACAATCTTCCATTGTCTCGTTCCCTCTGAATTTCCATGCCAAGTATCTTTCTCGCTTCACCAAGATCTTTCATCTCAAACTCCATAGACATAGTCTTTTTCGACTTGTCTATCTCCACATTGCTTTTAGAGGCTATGAGCATGTCATCAACATATAAAAGCAAATAGATAAAAGAACCATCACATACCTTGCGAAAATAGACACAAGGATCATATGGACTTCTTGTGTACCCTTGCCCTAGCATAAACCGAGTAAACCGCTTGTACCATTGCCTTGGAGATTGCTTCAACCCATACAGCGATTTCTTCAATTTACACACCAGCTTGTCATTACCCGCATCTTTATACCCACTCGAATGAGTCATATAGATCTCCTCATCTAGCTCACCATGTAGAAAAGCAGTTTTCACATCAAGTTGAGCTAACTCCAAATCAAATTATGCTACTAAGGCCAATAGGATGCGAATAGAGGAATATTTCACAACTGGAGAAAAGATTTCATTATAATCAATTCCCTCCTTCTGAGCATAGCCTTTTGCCACCAATCTTGCTTTGAAGTGTACATTTTCACCAGGAGATCCATCCTTTTTAGTGTAAACCCATTTGCACCCGATTGCTTTCTTTCCCTTAGGCAACTCCATGAGTTCCCAAGTTTCATTCTTATGAAGAGATTTCATCTCCTCATCCATGGCCGTCTTCCACCTTTCATAATCACTACTCTGCAGTGCTTCACGAAAAGTTTCTGGAATACCCTCATCAACAACCGAAAGTGCATAAGCTACCATATCATCAATAAGCCGTTTAGGAACACCGGCATTTCTCTTGGATAATCTAGATGCAATTGGACCCTCATCATTAGAGTCCACATGTACTGTATCATCAACCGTCTCATCATCAACCTCATTATCTGTCATGTCATCAGAATCTGTAACACTAGGAACCTCAATACTTGGAACCCTTATAGTAGACGTTTCCAAAGATACAGAACCACCTGGAACACGTGGAGATATCTCAGTCTCCACCCACTGCGAAACCTCTTTGGCCTTGCTCTCCACCTGCTGAGAGCTCTTAGGCTTCAACATAGAAGCCTCATCGAATGTCACATCTCTGCTTAGAATAATTTTCTTCAATTCTGGATCCCATAGCTTATAACCTTTTACTCCACTCTGTAGACCCATAAATAAAGACTTCTTTGCACGAGGATCCAACTTACTCTCTCGGACATGATAGTAAGCTGGATACCCAAACACATGAAGAAAACAATAGTCTGAAGCAGGCTTACCAGACCAAACCTCCATAGGAGTTTTGTCATCAATCGCAGTCGAAGGCAACCTGTTAATAAGGTGACAAGCATACACAATAGCCTCAGCCCAAAACACTTTGCCTAACCCAGCATTAGACAACATACACCGAACTCTCTCCAGTAAAGTTCGATTCATCCGTTCTGCCACCCCATTTTGCTGCGGTGTCTCTCTTACAGTGAAATGGCGTTCAATACCCTCATCCTGACATACTTGCAAGAAGGGATCATTTTTGTACTCTCCTCCATTATCTGAGCGAAGTACCTTGATCTTTTTGCCAATTCGGGTCTCAACTAACTTCTTCCACTTTATGAAAATTTCTAGGACTTCATCCTTGCTCTTCATGGTGTACACCCACACACGCCTAGAAAAATCATCAACAAAAGACACAAAATAATGCTTACCTCCCCAAGATGCATTCTTGGTAGGCCCCCAGACGTCCGTGTGAACATAATCAAGAGCTCCACTAGTATTATGGATAGCCGTGCCAAACTTTACTCTTGTCTGCATGCCCAAAATACAATGCTCACAGAATTCTGTTTTACAGGCGATAGCACCCTTTAACAACCCTTGCTTTATCAATCTTTGCAAGGATTTTTCACCAGTATGCGCCAACCGCATATGCCATAGCCGCGTAGTCTCTCTAGCAATTTTTGATGTAGCCTCAGACACGGCCACATCCCCAGTAATTGTACTACCTTGAAGGAAGTACAAGTTCCTTTGTCGAACACCCTTGAGTACAACTATTGCACCAGCCAGAACCTTTAGAACGCCATGTTCAAGTACCACCTTGTAACCATTGGCTTCTAAAGTACCAACTGAGATAAGATTCTTCTTCATGTCAGGAACATACCTAACATTCTTCAGCTTCCTTATAATTCCATCAAACATCTTCAGACGAATGGTACCTATACCCATTATGTGACAAGGTTGATCATTCCCCATCACCACTACACCACTCTCCTGCTTCTTAAAATCAGAAAACCATTCCCTTATAGGACATATATGATAAGAAGCAGCACAATCTAAGATCCATTCATTACCACTAGTGTAACAAACCATTGATGAAACGGATAAAGAATAATCAGAATCTACATCATCATCTTTAGTATCACATTCAACATTTACCTCAGAGTCTTTCTTCTTGTCCTTTGCCTTGGCTTTAGGACAATCTTTCTTCCAATGCCCTTTCTCATGACAAAAAGAGCATTCATCCTTTGCTAGAAATCGACCTCTCGACTTTGACCGAGATTTCCCTCTACCACCTTGGCCTTTCCTGTCACTAGACCTTCCTCTTGTTACCAAGACCTCAGGTGTAGAGCCCTTGGACTCTTCCTTGTCCTTTTTCATACACGCATGAGTTAACAATGCTGCAGAAATCTCACCATACACCAATTTTTCTTTCCCATATGTGAGTGTGATAGCCAAGTGTTCATATTCGTCCGGTAACGAATTTAAGAGACACGCTGCCTTGCTTTCATCACTCACATCTGCTCCTAGATTCGCCAAGTCTGCAATTAGCTTGGTAAAATCATTAAGATGCTCCGCCATGGAAATACCTCTTCTCATATCTATTCGATAGAACTTTCGAAGTAGATAGTTTTTATTGTGGATAGTCTTTGTCATGTACTTCTCCTCCAATTTTCGCCACATCTCCTTTGCAGACGCATCATTCATCACAAGATATTTAATGTCTTGTGCTAAACACGACCTTATGATTCCACAAGCTAGTTTGTTCATCTTTTTCCAATCCTTCTCTTCCACATCTTCTGGCTTATCCTCCAGAACATCTTCTAGGTCCTGTTGACATAGAGCATCCATTACCTCACACCTCCACATACCAAAGTTATTGGTGCCAGTAAACTTCTCTACATCAATTTTTGCTTGATGGTAAACCACTGACTTGGTTTCCCCCTTCGAACTCTTCGAACTCCCTTCTTTTGACATCTTTCACCAACTTTCAAACACTAAACAATCACCAAACGAATATGAAATTCACCCTGGAATTTCAACAAACACCTTCTAGACGCTCAAGTTCTAACCAAAGCTCACACGAAAAATCCAAGATTGGATTTTTAGCGAAATTGAGAAAACAAAACCGTCAACTTCAAAGAATTACTGGGAACAGAATACTTTGAAACAGAAAACGTACCATACACCGTTGGAAAGCCTGAAGACTCTTCTTTCCAACCCAAAAAACTGATCAACGTTTCGATATCCGAGAACAGAGTTATGGCCGTTTTACCACAGAGTATTGAATCTGGACAAATTCCTCAAAACCCTTTAACCAATGTTCTGCAATCCCTCTTTAACCCAAGGAACTAACCTTCGGCTCTGATGTCACTTGTTGTGCGCAGTGGAAACTAATGCACAAATATGATGATTGAACTAATGTATGAAAGTAAAACGAAAAAGACAAAATAAACAAGCAACCAAACACAAGACACAAGATATACGTGGTTCGGCAATATGCCTACGTCCACGGGGAGAAAGGATGATGTTTTTCTTATCTAGACAATTGTACAAGCCCTCACGAAGAAACCGAAGTCTTCTTCCTCACAAAGTTCTCTCAAACTCTCTAATGGCTTCTCACAATCTCTTTCTTAAAAAAATTAAGGTTTTGTATCACTTCTATTTGGCTTTATAGTATAGCCTTACAATAGACCACGAATTTGGGCCCAAACAGGCCCATATTGCACATAAAACCTAACACATGGGCATGTAATATATATATCCAGTATAGCCTACAAAAATGTGGCTACAGTAAGATGTAATATATATATAGGATAAGGCAGAGTTTTATGCAGCCCGGGTGGGTAGGGAGCGCCTGCGGCTGGGATCGCTCCGGCTTTTTCGAGCAGGGCCTCCGCGGCTGGGATCGCCCCTTTGTCCAGCCCGTTTTTTCGTTTGTGTGCCCGCCTACTAAATAAATCACTGAACTATCTGAAATGTTGTTCGATGAGCTAAACGCCAATGGTTAGGTAATGCCCTACCGTGTTTATATGCTATAGTTTGGTAACACATCATGATCAATTGGTCAAGGTTTTGTTTATATTTTATTAGCATCCATGTTCGTATCTATCAAAGTAATCAATCTTGTAATATATAATTCAGTGAAGATTAGCTGTAAACAAGCAACCACCATGTTATCATGCATAAAATACTGAATTTAATATTTAATTGAGCCGTCTGGTAGACATGGTCTTAACTCTTAACATATTCATGGACTTCGTACTATTGTTTCTTTCAACTTCCAAGTTTTCATTTCACCAAAATACGCCAACCCCCTCATTGAAATTGTGCCTAAAGAACCATGGATTTGGTTAGTCCCATTATTAATGTTGTATCTCATGTAATGGATTGTAGTACAAAGCATCTCAATAAACTCTGTGCACTTCAAGAAAATCTCAACAAACTCGAGGATAAAATGGCTCAATTGATTGAGCTTAAGAGCGACGTCAACAATAAGGTCATCATTGAAGAGGAGGGGCTAAAAAAACGCACTAATCAGGTGGACGGATGGATGAAAAGAGTGGAAGACAGCCGACCTGAGGTGGACCAAATTATACGTGAAGGGGCACAACATCTTGAGAAAAGGTGCCTCAATGGTTGTTGTCCTAAAAATTGCTGGAATAACTACAAGTTGGGCAAAAAGGTGGTAAAGAAGCTACTACTTGTGGAAGAACTAAAGCGTGATGGAGTCTTCGAAATTGTGGCAGAGAATCCACCTTGCCCTCCAGTTCAAGAGTTGCCAGAAAACTTTACGGTTGGTTTGGATTCTGAATTTGACAATGCGTTAAGTCTCCTCCGAAAAGATGATATTCAAGTTTTGGGATTGTATGGAGTCGGTGGAGTTGGGAAGACTACCCTTTTAAAGAAAATCAACAATGGGTTCCAGAAAAGAAACAATGACTTTGATGTCGTCATATGGGTGCTTATATCGAGCGAGGTAAAGATTGAAACTGTTCAAGAAGCCATTCGAGTGAGATTGGGATTGAATTCATGGTCTGATAGTGTTCCTTCAAGTTCGCGAGCCAGTGACATTCTTAATGCATTGAAAAAGAAGAAATTTTTGATATTGCTCGACGATGTATGGGAAGAACTTGATCTGCTAAGTATAGGAATACCTCCTCCTAGTGTTGAAAACAAGTCTAAAATTGTTCTTTCGACACGGTCATTAGATGTATGTGGCGCTATGGGAGCAAACAAAACAATTAAAGTGAAATCCTTGAACAAGAAACAATCATGGGTCTTATTTCAAAAAAAAGTTGGACAACAGACCCTTGATGCTGATCCACAGATTCCAAAGTTGGCTGAAACAGTTGCAGAAAAATGTCATGGCCTACCATTAGTGCTCATCACCATTGGTGCGTCCATGGCAAGCAAGACGAATCCTCGTGAGTGGAAACGTGCCATCTCAGAATTGAACAAGTCTGTGGCAAAGTTTCCAAGTATGGAAAAACGTGTGTTTCACCTTCTGAAGTTCAGCTACGATAAGTTACCAAGTGCTATTGATCAGGTATGTTTCTTGTTTTGTGCCTTGTATCCAGAAGACTATTCAATTTATATACCATATTTAATAAACAAATGGATTGGGATGGGGTATATTGGTGGTTTTGAGGATTTTGAAGAAGCTCTTAATATCGGTCATGGCATCATTGGCACCCTAAAGCGTACATGTTTGTTAGAGAACGGGGATGATGATAATGATGAGATTGTGAAAATGCATGATGTGATTAGAGAATTAGCTTTATGGATTGCCGGAAGAGAGGAAGGTAAGGTTATTGTGAAGTCAGGTTACAACTTGAAAGAATTCCCCATAAATGATTTAAATCCAACAGTGGTGCAAACAATATCCTTGATGAATACTGGAATCACTCATCTTGAAAAATTACCAAGCTGCCCAAACCTTTCAACCTTCTTTGCTCCCGCTAATAGAGATTTAAACCATATAAATGACGACTTTTTCCTTTCTATGCCCAATCTTAAGTTCTTAGATCTATCATTCAGTAAAATCACAAAACTACCCACAAGCATTCGTGAATTGTCTGAGTTGAAATTTCTTAATCTTTATCGTACAAATATCACAAATTTGCCTTCCGAGATGAGGAATTTGACAAACTTGAAAGTCCTTAATTTGTTTGAAAGAAAGTTTGCAATTCCACGAGGAATGATAATGAATTTTTCGAATTTGGAGTTTTTGGAGTTGGATGTTTTAAAATCTGATGATTCTTCCGAGGAATTTTTCGAATTTGAAGAATTCAGATGCTTGAACAAATTGAAATCTCTGAGAATCTGTATTTCAGTTTTCAAAGATCTTGAGAGGTTACTCAGCAACCCCCACTTGTGTAATTGTCTAAGGACTTTGGGTATTGAAAATTGCAAAGAGATTACCTTACCCACACTTTCAGCATCATCTTCTTCATCATCATCACATTTATCTCTTGGACGTCTTCAAAAACTGCAATTTCTTCAAATTAGTAACTGTACAGAGATCAAAGAGTGGATATTTGATTGCATCACAAATGATGATGAGCCAGAGATTGGGTTATTTGAAAGCTTGGAGAGAATGTTCCTCCATAATCTCCCCAAATTAATTATCTCATGGGATGCAAGGAATCTCCATTGTACACATTTCAGAAAACTTCATTCGGTAAATCTTGATGGGTGTCACGCAATGGTGGATCTTACATGGCTTCTTCTCATTCCAAATCTACAAACACTACGGATAATGAATTGTAGTAGTCTTCAAGAGATAATATCTTCTTCTGAGGAATCAGGAGGAGGAGGATTGCCTTTCCCATACTTGGAAAAGGTTGAAAATACTACTTTTTCAAATCTCAAAAGGTTGGAATTATTTGATTTGCCCAATCTCGAGTCCATATGTAGCCATACCAGTGCATTGCCTTTCCCATACTTGCAAACTATACGAGTGTATGGTTGCCCAAAGCTGAGGAGGCTACCACTTGACTCAAACAGTGCTAAGAACACACTCAAGAAGATTAAAGGATGGGTCGAGTGGTGGGATGGATTAGAGTGGGAGAATGAAACCACCAAGACTCATTTAGCAACTTTTTTGGTAACTTTATGGTAGATTAGGCAAATGTTGTAAAATTCTGTGTATGTTATGTTTTATGCAAATTCATTTTGTAATATTATCTTGGAATAGAGGTCCTGTGATGCCAGATGTACTATCTTGCAATTTCAAATTTATCTTCATCACTGTCATCGTCTTCTTCAGCATCATCGTCATCATCATCATCTTCATTTCCATCTCTATCTCTCCTACTAGTACTGCGTCATCCTCTTCCATGTCTTCTGCATCATCGTCCCATTCCAAAACATCCCACCACTTTTTACTCCCTTTAATATGCTGAAGATTGTGTGGTAAATCGTCTCAGATAGTGGTAAGTGAAATACATAACAATACTCTGCTATAAATATTTCTCAACTCAGGTAACTAATCGAAGTACAAGTGACGTAGCCTTGGAAGTGTGATAGTCGTAGTGCCAAACTGAATATTTTCCTCTTCGTTCACAATTTCCTCCATGAGAATGGAATTCCAAACTTCAATCTCTTCAAGAGTTTGGATGTTTTGCAATAACCTACGCGAGAATATATGGATTCGTCAAATTGTTGCAACTATAGATATGCAACACTTTAAGTTCAGCAAAGCTGCTACAAAACCTCTGAGTGATGATACCAGAGGTCTGGGGTTCGAATCCCGCCAGCATTATCGAGTTACTGATCTCATTAAAAACAGGCTTACCAAACCATTTTGTGCAGGTGCCAGTTGGGCTCAACTGGTAAAACCTCTGGGCGATGATACCAGAGGTCTGGGGTTCGAATCCCGCCAGCATTATCGAGTTACTGATCTCATTAAAAACAAGCTTACCAAACCATTTTTTTCTGCAGGTGTCAGTTGGGCTCAACTGGTAAAACCTCTAGGTGATGATACCAGAGGTCTGGGGTTCGAATCCCGCCAGCATTATCGAGTTACTGATCTCATTAAAAACAGGCTTACCAAACCATTTTTGCCAACCAAAAAAAAAAAAAAAAAAACTGCAACTCCGTATAAGTTTGATATGCTTGGCAGTTCCGATAACCTAGTTATATCATGACAACCTTGTAGTGCTAACTGCCAATTTTCAGGCAGCACGATCAAACTACTTTCACTAACAAGATTACAACCCTGTATCTCAACACTAAAAAATCCCTTGGAAATAGGCACTAAAAGAACATTAGACTTGCAATATAGCCTGACATTCTGTATTAAGGTAAATACAGGCCGGATAACCTCCATATAGCATACACAGAAAGCAGGTGTAAAGCTTTAGTGAAGGTAAGAATGATTCATTCTGTTTATACCATTAGAACTGTGATTATAACATGTCACAGTTTGTCGAATCACATAATAAATAACATGTTAAGTGATCTAATGTTTTGTAGCTGATTTCGTCGCTAAAGAAGCTTGATAAATATTTGTCTTTATGCTATAACTAGGAAAAACTCCTCTGGAAATCTATGGTACAGAGTACATAAACAACCCTTGATCTTAGACAAAGATCAAGGATTTAACTCCTCTGGAAATCTATAACTTTGAAATGAATTATTGACTTGACTAGTAGATGGCTTCCAATATGTGAAGTAAAAGATATTCTTTGGATTCCTTAAACATGGATTTTAATTTACAGATTATTGATATTTGACATGGACTTCCTGTGTATTTCCTTTGTTGTTGGTGTAAATATATATATCCATCACCATTTAAAATATAATCGATGAAGCATAATAAAAAAAAAATTTAGTTTCCTAGGTAAATAGTAGCACCAAACAAAGTCATTATCTGCTGAAAAGCATAAACTCGAAATTGGACTTTAAAGTCCCAATATGAGAAGAAAAAAAATGTTTAAAGAAACATCACATAATACTCCTGACAAGTGATGACAACACAGAGAAACAAAGAATACAGATAATATAGTAGAAGCAATCCTGATTGAAGGACAAGAAACTTGTTGCATCATAGCGTGTTTGTGCATATCTTCTCATCCTTATCATTCATCCATACACTATTTTTATCACATTTAAATGATTCGAGATTATCACATTTGATCTTCTCTAGGTAAACCAAGTGTGGAAAAACTTTCTGCGTAACTGACCAGTTCATTTCCATATATTTCAGGAACTTCAGGCGTAAAATCTTTACATTCCAGGCTTCATTATTCTCGCACTGCAAACTATGAAGTTTTCCTCCCTTGATGTAGAGCCTCTCCAAGTTCTTCAAGTTACTAGGCCTCAACCACTTTGGTGACACATTATCAGGGAAACATTGAAGGTCTAGTTTTACGAGATTCTGAGGCATTGAGAGAGATTTCATAGTCATGGTTGCTGCCCTTATCATCAATTTTGTACTTTCTGTAGGAGCAGAGTGAACCACTCCTCCCCATCTTATTGTTAAGACACGAAGTGATTCAAATTGCTGCAACTGATTAAAGTCCTCTTCTGCAACAACGGCATCATTATTCCCAACAATTATATTGAGCTTCCTCAGCTTCTTGAGCTCAGCTAACTCCTTAAGCTGACATGGATCTTTACTTCTTGAATTACCTATTACAAACCCCTTTAGCACTTCAAGGTTAGAAAGCAATCCAAGTCCCTTGGGCATGTTTTCCAATAAGTAACATTCAGACACATCCAAGTGGCTTAGCTTTTTCATGGCTTTGATTGTAGAAGGCAGCTCCTCTAAGTTGTGACATGCCCGAAGGTCGAGAATTTTGAGATTTGTGAGCTTTGCAATGGAATCTGGGAGTTGGGTGATTCTTGATATTCCACAAAGGCTAAGATACTTCAACTGTATCTGTTCTTCTAAACCTTTCAGAAATTCAGCACTGTCTACTTCGATGTGATGTAAGTCGGAGTTTTGCCATCTTCCGAGCTGAAGAACGACGAGCTTCTTTTGTTTTGAGAACCACCCGAGGTTGACATGCAGGTACTCTTGATTTACATTGAACAAGGTGATTGGTTGTCTTTCACCAGACAACTGGAAGTGTGTATCAGTAGGTAACACTAAACATGCACGACGAGAGTTTGGGCAATCTGCCATTGGTTTTCCAGCGTCATCAAAGTCAAAGAACCTAGCTTTTTTAGCGACGGAAACTACCATAAGTCGGATCCAAGGGTGCATCAGATAGCTAGTTACCATTGGGCTTTTATTTTTATACACTGGTTCTATCATACCTTTCTCTGTCAACTGTAAAAATACCTTCTCCAACTTCCTCAGCAGTCTTATCTCTTGTGTGTGTCACTATGCCCTCCCCTATCCACCAGTAAATGACAGGCCTTTTCTTTATTTCTGAATTATCTGGGAAGATTGAAAAACAAAGCAAGCAGAGTTTTAATTGAGGTTCGAGAATATCGTAACTAACCTGAAGATTAGCCATGACAGTATTCTCCAAAATACTCTCTTCTATTCGAAGTCACTGCCAATCCACAGAAACATTCTTAGCATTGGACATTGACTGTGGGGTTTGAGAGCTATCAAGATTACCTGAAGGGATTGAATGCAACTGAATCTCAGAGTTCATAGTTGTAATCTCTTCAACTTTCTTTAAAATACTCTGAAACTTAGTTTCAAATTCATTCAAATCTTTACATTCATCCAACATGTCTTCAAGGTCTTGTTCTATGGAATCAAATTTGTTTGTTACAAAATTTTCCCAGTTTTTTACTCTTGGAAATACTTCTCCAGCATCCCGAAGCTCTTTCTCAATCTTCTTAAACTGCTCATGCAACTGAACTTGCATGTTGCTGCTCCCAGCCAACTCCAAATGCTTGGTTTTGGCTTTGGCTAGTTTATCTAACATATTTGTTACAACATCTATCAGGTTTCGTTTGAATACCATTTTCCAGGTTTGGGATGGAAGCTAAACCGAGGAAATAGAAGAGACAATCTCTACTTCAATCTACCAAATCTCTCTTTGTTCCCAATAGGAGGTGGATTTAGGAGGTAGGGTGGTGATATCCACCTTTAAACGGCCAGGAGGTCCACAAGGTGGGAGAACTCACCTTTATAAACCTTTAGATGATACTCCATGTGCCTTCTGGCTCATAAATCACATATTGGCATGTCATAAGTCATTCCGATCTTTTCTTTTTCAGCCTTGAAATCCATTTTCGGCATTAGTTGCTCTCCGCTTTCACTTTTGTCTTCCTCTCAAAGCCATATCTATCTTTAAATTTCCTTGAACATTTAACTTGTTTCTATTTATTCTTCATCATTATGTTTTGATGAATATTGTCCTTGAGCATTCAGCTTTTTGACTTGACTAAATCCAGAATCACATAAGCTTGAATAAATGTGGTGAGTACTTGTTGTGTATTGGCTCGCAATGCGTAGGATTTGGTAGGATTTGTTAGCAAATGAGGATCAAAAGAGAATTTCTAAACCATTATTGTTTGAATTTTAGTAACTGTTTCACTACCTATAGTATGGTTACCCCCTTAGAGCATTATATAATATGTTTCTGCAAACAATTAGGACTGCAGTTGATCTAAAGGAATTTAGATTCTAATAAAAAGAGCTCTGACATTTTTGTTCCAGATGAAAGAAATCTTTGCACCACTTCAGTAACTACACAATGACATTGTTTTAATCATTTCAGATTCTTTGTTCTGTAGTTTCTTAGGTGTATCTTATATATGTCTACAGGTATATCCCGTTTTCTTAGGTTGGATAGAACATTAGCCAAATCATTGTCTCTCTGTTTTGTCGAGTGTTGAAATTGATGAGGAGGAAACTAAACTAACTTTTTAATCTATTTCAACTATGCTTATTATTTATTTTCTTCAAAGCTGAATGAAGAAATTACATCTGTGTTAAGTAGGGTTCTTGTATGATCTCCTCCTCCAAACGGTCAAACATGCAAGAATGGAGTTACACTTTTACAAAAATTCAGAAAAAAGAGCATTATCTTGTGTTATTTGTTCAGTTTTCTTCAACATTTCATATGAACTATTAATTCAATTTCCGCAAACATATATTCTTCAACACTGAAACCAAGCTCTTCTTTGCAAAACATAGCTTTAAAGAATTGAGGGTTGAATGAGTATATATGATTAAGTTCATATAACTGTTTCAAGGCATACACATTTCATGATCGTTTGTTGCAAGACAATCAATGTGTAGAAACACAGTTTGTGTTGCAATTGAGACCAAGGAGACTTTTGCTAAACATGTTTTTTCTTTCCACCAAAATTAACTGTATTCCATTAAAGAGAAAACAAATCAGAGCGATTCGACAGTAATAGATACAATCCAGAGATTTGCACAATTTCAAAATGCTGAGACAAATTCCGTGTAAATTCGAAGCTAGACTTACAACATTAAAGGATCAAGTCTGCAAGACCTTCACAGCAGCTTCAATTCATTCTACTAGGTGTTATGAGGGTCCGATTATTTTTCGTTCGAATAACTAAATCAAATGAAAGCCCCACCATTCTAAGTTGGATAAAAAGCCACTATTCTATGTTTGGAATTTGACAATGATACCATATAATTTAACAGTTGTATATGTTCGACTTAGAGCAATTGCAAAATATGTTCATAACGCTTACTCTCATCTGCATATCGATAACCTGTCTAGGTCGCTGAGGATGTCATTTCAGTATCAGCACGAGTCGATGGAAAAATGTTCATGCACCGTAAATATATCAAATTGCATGCATGCATGCAACTCTTTCACGTGGAACTTCTTCCTACTAGCAATTATATATTGTCCTACTAGCTATTATATTTTAAATTTTATTTAGCAGAAATTCTTCCTCTACAAAACCATTAAAATGTTGCAGTTCATATCATCTAACAAATTTTATGTTCTGTTCATGTTAACATGTTTCTTGTGTTATGTTGTAACTCCAATTATATATTTTCTGCATTTGACAGTTCTGCGTATGTGATTTTGGAATGCAGTGATTATATGGCTCCAGAGTATGCAAAGAACGGCCACTTTTCATCCAAGTCAGATATTTTCAAAGCACAGACACACACATTGGTTTGTTATGTGTTCAACAAGATGCATCTAATAGACCAACAATGACTGAAGTCATTTTGATGCTCAATAGCTATACCTTCACTTGCCCTGTTCCTTCTCGGCCTGCATTTTATGTTAAAACTTCCAAGGCGGGAACAGATGTGATCAGTGGAAGTACAAATAATGGTTCTGAAGTACATCGATCTAGCATGAACTCATCAGAACAATCTGTAAATGAGGTGACTATACTTGAACTACAACCTCGTTAAGGATACTAATTTATTTGCATGGTCAGTTCATCAGATTCTCTAGTCTGAACAGAGTTCATTGTAACTTTATTTTAAGATTCTAGGCCATTATTTTCAGGTAACTGACAATTCCCTCCCATATGTAAGTGTGTTACGACTAAAAGTTATGTTGCCAGTTGCCCAATACACATACCTTTATAAATCTTTATGGTTTCGGTTTCCCTATGAATTACTATGAGGCAGACTTTTTTCATTCTTTTGACGAAGCCCTATGTGTTACAGAAATAGAACTTCATTCTTTTGGGTTTGAGTTTTTGTATTTCTAGGGTTCTCTCTCTTTGGTTATATGTTTAAGAGTCCGTTTACAGAAAAGCCTTGAACTTGGCAAAAAAATAAAAATAAAAAAACTATAAAGAATATATAGGTGTTAAATTAGAAAAAATTCCAAATATCTTGGGGCTTTCATCAACTATAGTAGACACTGTGAACAACACAAGTATAGTGGCCAGGTTTCGTTTCGTCCGGGGTTGTTGTGGGTGTAAAATATCCATCTCTTTGGTTTTGCATTATTTGAACTCAATATTGTTGGCTGCAGAATTCTTTGTCCATTGGGTTTTCTTTAATCTTCGAACCTTTTAAATTTTGCACAATCAATATATACGTATGGAGTGATATTTGTTCAGTTTCTTCCATACTTCATCTGTTTTTAGTTCAAAACAAAAATCATGTATCAAAGTATGAAACCAATTTAACCTTCTATATTCTACATTGCTTTGAAAAAGAATTGAGGGTTTGAATGCATAGAATATATAAGATGTTATTTTTCAAAGCATGTATGTTTCATGAACACTTGTTGCAGTCCAATCTATCTCCAACCTATGTCCGTTCGAAACAGGAACGCATTTCCATTACGCAAACCGGGAAAACCTAAACTGTCCATGTAAAATTTTTGCTATCTTCTCGTCTTTAATAACCTGCAGGAAACTATCCTTATCACAATTACAGTATTTTGTGTTATTTGTTCAGTTTCCTCCAACACACCATATGTAGTCGGTTCAATTTCATCCAATTAACTCTCACACCAATCTCTTCTGGCAACATTGAAGGTCGGATTGGGGGTTGGAGTGCATGGGAATTCAGTTACCGGGTTGGAGTTCATGGGAATTCAGTTACCTTGCGTAGTTGTGTTGATATAGATATTAAAGATGTTCTCTTTTAAGGCATACACATGTCCTGAGCCTTTGTTTCAAGACAATCTCTGTGCAGGGTCACATGTTTTGTTAGGGCAAGGTTGGGATCTTCACAAGTATTATGTTTTGCTAAATAAAAACACAATCTGGCCTTTACTTGGCTGTTCATCAAGAGTGAGCCAAACCTATAAATGTCATTCAACTGTTGTTCATACAGAGTACTGGTTTTGTTCAGTTTGTTTCCATTCATATCATTCTATCAAATACGTGAGCAGTAATGATGCTGGCAGCTTCTAAAGTGTAATGTATCGTACCAAAACAAACTAAATTAATTCGAACATGTTTTGTTTCAAATCCTATCTGGCTTCTGATAATGATACATAAACCAATATGTTTTTCGTTCTCAAAATATAAGTTATTCGTACAGAAGTTTCGCATTATACTTTTTCCAATTTACAGGTGTTAACAATTATTTATGACTTAAGAAGAAGAAAAAAAAGTTTAAACAATATTAGATTTGTAAGCACACTTGCATACATACAGCTGGAGAGGCAAAGATCGTCAAATAGAGCTGATGATAGCCATTATATTCGCAGCTGCACCCATGCCACTTAGTATTGCACCTTCAACATTTGGACTAACACAGAAATCTCCACAGATAGCTAACCTCTTGCTGCGATCCCAGAGGCACTTCTTATCCTCGGCTACAGCAATAGCTGGAAATGCGCTACCCCTTGCAAAAGTTTCAAAACACAGTTGTTTGAGGGTGAGAGTTGAGAATGAAACATCTTCTGATTAACAACTAAACAGCAATAGCTGGACATCAATCTATTTTGTATATATGAGGAATGTGTGACCAATATTGCAAAAGTTAAGACATTTGCATTGTTTATATATCGAAGCTATGTATGTACATCATAGACACATTTCTCATATATTGCAGTTTCATCGAGAATGAACCTCTGTAATTGAGTCTAACAAATGCAGAAGCTAATAACATATAGGAGGTATGTACTGACCATCTGTGAGCTCTCATGAAAAATGGTCTAGGAATATTCAACTCATTTCTTTGAAATTCCTGAAATAGCTCCTCAGCAACATTTGACAGTACTGAACTTGGGAGCTTTTGAAGTCCTGTTTGGCTGATCACACGCTTTGCATACTCTGCTGTGGAATGCAGCACCCAACATTCACTGTACATCATTTCAGGTACAAGTACTAATTAGAATAAATTTTAATTTTCTTCAACAAATTAAGAAAGACACACTAGTAAGTGTATACACAGTGCATGTGCTTCTTGGATGCATGAAAACATTAAGAAGATTTTTGCAGCAAGGGTCAATAAACTTTACTAAAAGACAAGCTAAAAGAAGTTCTATCTAGGGACGGATCTAGGCTTTCACAGGGAATCAAATGCCTACAATCGTTTATCAAGATGTTTTTCGCAGCAAAGGTAAAAAAAAATTGGCTTAAAAAAAACGCTAAAAGAAGTTATATCTATGTACTCATTGTGTGTCTCAGACATGAACTGGCCCTGTCTTAGACATTTTAAACACATGCTAGAATTATTGCATTACATGCCTGGTGGAAGATGAACGCTCTGGCTTGCTGCTGTTACAAAAAGCCCAGCTTAAAACATCGAATTATTGAATGCGAAGCTCCTTACAGGTATCTGAACTATAAGAAAGTACATGAAATGCACACAAAAAAAAATAAATATAGAACTCACAAAGAAACAATTCATACGTGAAAAGACAAAAACTCATTATTTAAGGGAAGACTCTTAACATAGTTTCAAACAGGATTTGTTAGTATTGGAAAGTTAGCTATGCAAGGGAACACAGTGTGTTCTAACTTCTACCGTTAAATATTCTGCTAATGTGACGCAATGAAGCCACGCACCAAATCCATCCATCAACATGGACAGTCAAAAATCTGCTTTAGAGTTTAGGATCTTTCAATAAATCTAGAAAGATATATGATAGAAATCCACCGGGCTATTTTATTCCCTTCACCAACATGTGTACCAAATTCACCACAATGAAGTAGTTGTGTTTGAATATCTTACCGATGACAAAGGTTCTGAAAAGGCCAACATAACACAAAAACATGGAAGAACGGGGACTTCTTCCAACTTAGGTGCCAGCTCTTGGACCAAAGACATATCTGAGAAAACCAAACCACATGCCCTGTCAAGGAACTACTCCAGACTTGATCGCTAAATCAGCAGAAATGAATCTAAAACTGTAAATTAGGACATGGATGCAAAAATGATCATTCAGTTAAGTCTAACAGGTTAGGTTGGAGGTTCTCAATGATCCACCCACGGATAGGCTCACTTGGATTTGTTTGCAATTTGCAATTCTATGTTCTAAATTTTATCGAGAAGACAAAATGCATACATTTTCGTGATCGAGTTGAGTTTCATAGAGGGCCCATTCATCCTACAACTTGAGGATAATATCAAATGTTGAAGAAAGAATTAAAGGATCAAGAAACTTGTTAATTGGTCATATCATCTACCTATGCACCTATGGAGAATGGAACATAAGTAAACTCTGATTTGTCAAGTTATTATGCATACATGAAGAATAAAAAAGTAAGAAGGTAAACCTAGTGGTGGTGGGCGTCCAGTTACGGCTGTAACTCTAGGAGATACCACATTTTTATCAGAAGCCACCATAGCATCAAAATGGCCTAGAGTTTTTCCATCCAAATCTTTAGGTGACCATAAATTCTTATCCTCCAACCACTGCAACGTTCCAACAGTTGTTCCAAACTTGGCTTCCACTCCTGAAAAGTAAGAGAGGAAGAAAAAATTATGTATGGTTGAAGTCTAGCCTCGCATACAAGCATAAACAAAAGAACCGAGGAATTCAGTAATACCAGGTTCATGGCACATTGCTCTACACATAGCATTCATGCCTGGGATACCAACATACTTCTTGCTTGATCCTTCCTAATCATATCAACATTCACAACTCACAAGTGAAACATATAACTCACCAATTTCTCACTATAATATTCACTTTCTGGGATATAAATACTCAAAAAGGCATCGTAGGTCATCATGAACAGCTGGTTTCCGGGAAATAGAAACACCCAAACATGACAAACTAATCGATAATGAATATCCAAACATCAGTGTATATAACATTGACACAGTATGACAGTGTTATTTAAAACCATCAGCAGTTTTTACCATTATATACATAAATAAATCTGTACCTTCTCAATGCCAATGAATTTGGCGGCAACACAGTCAAAAATCCCAGTACTCTCTTTCCATTCTGCAACGAGACCCTTTGCTTCCCACTCACAAACAAGAGCCATAACATCTTTATGGTTGGCAGTGAAATAAGGTGCCCCATGATCGAAGTACAGTTCCTTACCGTCTTCAGTAATTTCTCTATGCCAAAACTAAATAACTCAATTCCCACCAAGAACTTACCATAACTCAAATGCATTACACTGAATTGAATGATATAATTAACATAGTGAAAATTCGATTTCGCAAGATTTTTTTTTTCTTACATTCAATCAATCACAAAGCAATTTATCAACTGAATAAAAGAAATTCATTAAAATTACCTCCTTGTGGACATTCTCCCACCAGGTCCTCTTGCAGACTCAAAAATTGTAACAGAAACACCATTTCTAGCCAAAGAAGATGCACATACGGCACCGGAAACTAACACAACCCCATGAATACATTCATGTCAAATTCACATTACAAATCAATTTAAATTAGAAATAGAGACTCCCCAATTTTATAAAATTCAGTAGATATACTTACTTCCACTTCCCACTACAGCAACCTTAGAAACAACAGTCTTCATGGGTGATCTAAATAGTGAAAATTGAGAGAAACCAAGAGGAAATAAACTCTGTATTTTACTCAATGTCAGCTGATTGCTCCGCTAGATATTTGATTTTATAAGTCAAATAACATAAATTGAAGATGGTTTTGTATATTCGTTTTGTGCTTTCACTATTAAATTACATAGTTCATTTCTCTCAATACTACCACACTTTATCGGTAATAAATAACTTAAGTAATATATTTAATCTAGTTATAAAATGTCCGATACCATATTTAATCTAGTTATAAAATGTCCGAACTACTGAACTAGCACCAATAATTCAATTTCCTCCCATCTCTTATCGCTTCATCGAGTGCAAATACGTGATTACGTGGATCGATATTAGTCCTACATCCACCCAAGAAGCCTTCTTGCAAATTCGAATATAATAAGTGCCGAGAGTCGATGATTTTTATAGGCAATCCACAAGTCACATTAAAGGCGTGTATTGTGACCATACATATTTTATGAGGTGTTTCGTGAATAATAGTATAATACTCTTGAAGAGGCATGAATGGTGTATTTGAGTAAGTAGAAGGTTAGGGCATCTCTAATGGTTCGGCAAATTTGGTGGTCCACGTATAGATTTGATGATATTTTGATGAAAGTTTTGATTCAAAAATGTGCTCCTTCTAATGGTTCGGCAAATTAAAGCGGCTAATGGATGACCACTTCACTAAAGAGACTAAAGCGGGCCTATGGACACCGCTTGAATGTAATGGGGCGGGCCTTAGAGTGCCACTTCACCCAATGGTTAAGTGAGGCGGGTAACAATGTGCCACTTAAACCACCGTTTTGTTTAAAGCGGGCATCCAAGAGCCACTTTAGTGAGGCGGGTAATAAAGTGTCGCTTTAAGTGGATGTCCAAGTGCCACTTAGTTAAAAAAAAAAAAAAGTGCCACTTAGTTAAAGTGGCCTTTCAAGTGCCACTTGAAGCGGCAATTCATTAGCCGCTTTAAGTGAAGCGGCCTTCTCTTGCCCGCCTCAACCCATCATCAAATTTGTTGTTTTTCATCAAAATTTCACCAAATTTGATGAATTTTTGATGATTTTTAGTGAAATATCAAATTTGATGAACTTTTGATGATCCATTAGATGGAGTTTTTCTCACTTTCTCATCAAATTTGAGTTTGGTGACAGATTTGATGAACCATTAGAGATGCCCTTAGTTCAGTTGGTTTGGTACTCCTCTCAAAAATTTCCATGAGTGAGAGGTTGTGAGCCTTTGGGCCTGGTTCGTGATTAAGAGGCCCATGATGACATGATACGGTTGTCTGATTTTCTTTAGAGAAAGTTTATGTGTAACAGTATTACTAAAATAGCAAGGTGACAACGTGGACACTTAGGTGGCAACAACAATAGTATTTCTAGTATTTGGGCCATGAATATTATCAATAAAAATTGTTTTGGATTAAAAAAAAAAAAAAGTAAAAGGTTCGAAATAACGAAATTAGTCAATATAGTAAAGTTAAACCTAGGGACTAAAGATGCATGTTCAACATTGATGAACTGCAGACTTACAAATTTAAATTGTGTACGTATTTGATACATATTTCCCTATATTACAAATAGGACTAAACACCCTCGGTGATCTTTTGAGTTTGTACCCAGAGGCCAGAGCAAGGATTTTACACTAGCCCGGACAAGCACCAATATGGTTCAATTTCCTCGAATTTCACATAGAGCTTTTCAAAGGTTAGAAGTCCTAACATCCATTTTTAATCGTTGTATGATTCAGTTTCCTACGCAAGAAGCATTCAGTGAGGCTTTTTATTGCAAGCTCTTGTACTCCCTCCGTCCAACTAGGGTTGTTAAACGAACCGAGCAGCTCGAGCTCGGCTCGGGCTCGGCTCGTTAAAAACTCGGCTCGAGCTCGTTCGTATAGCTAAACGAGCTGAGCTTGAACATAAAGTAAAGCTCGTATAAAATTTGGGCTCGGCTCGAGCTCGGCTCGTTTATAAACGAACCGAGCTCAAACATACCAAAGCTCGACTCGTTTAGATAAAATCCTACTTTTATATGTAATTTAATCGAGTAGCTCGAGCTCGGCTCGGGCTTGACTCGTTAAAAGCTCGGCTCGAGCTCGTTCGTATAGCTAAACGAGCCGAGCTTGAACATAAAATAAAGCTCGTGTAAAATTTGGGCTCGAGCTCGAGCTCGGCTCGTTTATAAACGAACCGAGCTTGAACATACAAAGCTCGGCTCGTTCGGCTCGTTTAACACCCCTACGTCCAACTTTTATAGGCGCTTTTCAGCCTTTTTTTGTCCCAAAATCTTGTCCATTTTATCATTCTCAAGGTGAAAAATAATCTAGATTACCAAATTACCCTTATTAATTTTGCATGGTTATCAACAATTTTAAAGTCTTATTCCAATTTTCTAAGTTTGAATATCTTGAAGTGGAGTATTAAATTAAGGGCAAAACTGGAAATGTTTGTAAAATTTTTATTACTGTTGCATCATTAATTATGGTTTCTTAATCCATGTGTAAACACCAAAAGCGCCTATAAAAGTTGGACGGAGGGAGTAGAAAATTTAGTGTACAGTTTCATCATACTTTTGTTACAC
This sequence comes from Aquilegia eximia, assembly GCA_023053565.1. NCBI lineage: Eukaryota > Viridiplantae > Streptophyta > Magnoliopsida > Ranunculales > Ranunculaceae > Aquilegia > Aquilegia eximia. Next base: position 20,574,768 of record JALIGU010000005.1, read on the forward strand.
ACGATTGTAAATCATAGCTATATTATGAACTTATGAGGTGTTTCTTGGGGGAGATTCTACATGAAGAGGCATAGATTTGAGTATTTGGGTAAGTGACAGGTTCAATACAATATACCAAAATGAATAACACTAAAATTACATAGCACTACGATTTTTTTTTTTTTTTTTTTTTTTTTTTGAGTTTTTTAGACATACCTCATTTGAAAGTCGAAATTTGAGATACTCCATTTGAAGAAAAAAAAATTGAGATACCCCCATTTTAAGATGTGGTGTTTGTAGAAAAGTGACATGTGGAGGTTACATGTAATGGCTGGATTGGTTTCTTTATTTGCCAACAAGTGTAATGGAATTCTAAGAAGTATTCAATGAGGATTTCTAATCTATTAGAAATCTAAGTTGTTGTTGATTTAGGAATTGCGTTACCAATTGGATTAACCAAAGAGGTTATAAATATTGGTGTTGTGTAACCATAAGAATTTGAGAAAAGATGAGCAAAAAAGAAAGTATGAGTGAGGGAACTTTGTGAGAAAACCTAAACTAAGGTTTCATTAGTTATTGTGTAGTTCACTTCTCAATTATCAATAAAGCTATCTCTCTTTGTCCCGTGGATGTAGGCATATTGTCGAACCACGTATATTATTCTGTTTCCGTATTTCTTCTTTAGTTTACATCTTTTGTGTTTGTTTCTTCATTAATCATATCAAGATCCTGTGTATTTATCATAACAGTGTTATCCGTCATAAAACTAATCTACAGTTGTAAATCTCTTCTGTCTTAAGACGGGGGTATTTCAAAAAAAATTCAAATAGAGTATCTCAAATTTTGACTTTCCAATGGGGTATGTCCAAAAATCTTTTTTCTTTTTCTTTTTTATGAAGTTGAGACATTAATTTTGCTCATTTTTTTTTTTTCAACAAAGTTAAAATTTTTATTAATGCCAACTTAGCTCCAAACTATACTCTTAACCAAATGTCTGGGCCAGCTTTTGCGCACCTCGACACGCTAATGGTTAACACTTTATCTACCTCCTTTTTTTCTCTCTTTGGGTGCTGCTCATTGCACTACATTGTAGGATAAATTTACTTGCCCTATAGACTGTAGTTGAGTCACTAAAAATGTTTAGTATCTTCAACACCTCAATCCATATAGGTTGATGATCTGTGTGACTGTGTGCATGCACTTGATTCTAATGAAGATGAACTGAAACTCTTGAAGTCATACTTGACACTCCCATATTCATTTGGTGAGGATGCAATCATGCAACCATAAACTATTCCCACATACAGTTTAATTGTATATAAAGCCTTGTACATAGAGTTAATTAGTAAAACGTTGTGTCGTAGGAAAACAAAATTTAATCAACATGCTACTATCAATTATCAAATACAAGTCACCCGGAACAGAGGCAGATATATCATACTACTATGATTCTATGTCACAACTCAGAAGAGAGATTTCCATGCAATAGTTGATTTAATGAATTTTTCATTTACTAATTTATCTAAGAAAACAACATTTATTTTTCAAAGAATCTCCCAGACTTGTTTACATTCATTACATTTGTTTACATTTTAATCCAAAGAACCATTTTATTTTATTGTTACATTCCATTAGCACTTAATGCAACAGTTGCAACAAAAAGTGGCAAGGTTCAATTCCTTCCAATCTCACATGCTGCTTTAACACAGAATTAAGACCATAATTCTCCCAAATTTGATAAAAACTTCTCATATTAAGGGTTGGGGGCATTCATTCCTTGAGGCTCTTGTGCTGGTATTTCGAAGTAACTCTACCATCCATATTTCATTGAGTAAACCATGGTTATTGAGTATTCAGATCTTAGAATATTTATATATGGCCTTAGGCCCTTTTGTTGCAACAGTTGAAGCAAGCATTTCATGACTTCTTTTCATACTGAATAAACTTGCTGATGATCATATGTTTTGGGATTTTCAACCTGGGAGTAAAGTCTGAACTTAAACTATTCTGAACATAACAAAGCCCCCAACAATGACTAAATCACTGAATCCACCATCAGTCAATGTGATTTAAATGGAAGGAGCTATACAAAGAGTATGGCACCGTGTAGGGAAGAAAATGGGTCTGTGTTCGTTGTGTACATTATGCAAGATTACAAGTCATTGTATTGGCTAAAGACTACTATACTTGTAATATAATATGAATCTCATAAGCAGGGGAAAATAAAGGATCGATAGAGACAAGCCTGTTGGAGATACTACAAAAAAGAGGTGAGGATATCCAAAATCTTCTCAGCTGCTCCCATGCCACTCAGTATTGCACCCTCAACACTTGGACTAACACAAAAATCTCCACAGATGGTTAACTTCTTGCTGTTGTCCCAGAGGCACTTCTCATCTCCAGCAACAGCAACAGCAGGAAAGGCAGTATCCCTTGCAAAATGTTCAAAAGGTATTGTTAATAATAGGCAAGTCTGAAGGCAATTAGAATAAGGAAAATCAAGCCTGTTGTTTCTCAATTAATACAGAAATGTGAATGTGTGGGGATGAGGGGAGGGATTCAGTGTGTGGGGATGAGGGGAGGGATTCAGTGTGTCATTGGCGTACATTACTTGAGACCTGATCTGATGATAAACCGCTTTGCTTTATGACAAACTGGTCCATTCTCTAAAAAGCCTGAATACGCATGGAGCAAGATCTAGGTTTGAGGTAATGACATAAAGGCAAAAGGTAAGAATGGGCGTGTTTTGACTGGTCATGTATATTTCTTGCGGTCTAAAACAAATAAGTTGTGAGCATTTTTTGGTTGACTGTGTGTTTCCTCTGTGGCTGAAAGTATACTCATTTCCTTGTGGTTGTAAACTTCTAGTCGCTGAAAAAACAGTTATGCTGCTACTGTCATATTTAGATGGAAAATGAAGGTTGAGGGTCCTGGAAATCTTGAGTTACAAACAGAGCAATAAAGGCGATCACAAAATTATAGCTATGATTTGCAGAGATAAAACTCTAGATAGAGCTAAACAGAGAAAAAGTTTCATTTATGCTACTATGTTGTTTTAATGCTTGATGTTATACTTTTGCGCTTTTTCACATAATGTATGAAGTATCTAATAGTTCCAAGTGCTTATGTTGTATACTTGTAGATCGTTTGCATGGTAAAGATATTTCGATACGAAGTATTATAATCGTTTTAGTGGTTTGGCTAAGAATTAATGTCAGAATAATGTACAGAAACCTTTCTGTGTACTGACCATCTATGAGCTCTCATGAAGAATGGATTGGGAATATTTGGAACATTTCCTTGAAATTCCCGAAATAGCTGCTCTGCTAAGTCTGCCAATGTTGAAGTTGAAAGCCTTTGCTCTCCGGTCTGTTTAATTACCCGCTTTGCATACTTGGTTGTAGAATGCACTACCCAACATTCACTGTAACAAATGATGCAAATTAGCAACTATACAAAATTGTTAGTAACGAATGATGCTCGTTTCGCATTGTTTTATACAAGCCACATCCGATGCCCATAGAACTTCCAGTGGTTCGAAATGTTGCGAATTTGCAATTTTCCTATGACAAAATATTATTTATGAGAAGCTAATCCTCCTAAGAATATTCCTTGAGACATCCCATAAGTATAACCATTGTCCATATTTATAACACTATAACCATTGTCCATTGTACATTCACTCTTTATGTGTCTATAAGATGTACTGGCCCTGTCTAAATTGTAATGATAGAATGAAAAACATATCTTAAATACTGTTACATGCCTGGTGGCACAACGCCCAGGCTTGCTGCTGTCGCAAAAGGCCCAGCTTAAAACATCAGAGTTCTTGAAGGAGAAGCCCCTAACTGGTATCTGAATTATATGAAAACAAATAAAACCAATGAGCAAAATAGGATACCGATTATTGAATTCAAACACTAAAAGTCAAGACCTCAATCAGAAATACCAAAATAATTAATAAAACCCACATTTTTATGAATATACTTGTCTGCTCTTTCAATCTTCTTTTTTAGTGTATTGTAGAACTGAAAAGTTCGCATTATGTCTGTAATCACTACTAAAAAGGTTTGTTCATCAGAACATAGAGGTAGCCTGTTGGGTTCGCGAAATGAGTGGTCTACCAGCTAAGTAAAAGCACATGAAGCATTTATGAACAGCTATTTGGGAGAGAACATACGTTCATACCACTGATGTTAGGACACTGTAATCTAAGAATCCATTTCATCAATCGCTAGTTCGCTACGAAAATTTAGAGAAATCCTTTAAATGGTTCAGAACATAAGATGTTGTTCTTTCCTCTCATTCACATGTGATATATACCAGGAGAAATAATTATGGTTGAATTTTTGTACCGATGGCAATGGTTCTTCAAAAGCTAACATGAGAGTAAGGCATGGAAGAGCAGGAACTTCTTGCAGCTTAAATGCCAACTCTGGGACCAACATCATATCTGAGGAGTACAAAATAAAATACAATGTCAAGGCACCATCTGAACTGGGGATTCAAGTCAATATGAGCAAATATGCAAACCCAATAGACAAGAGAAAGATCATAGGATTCATGTCGAAAGGATTTGGCTCACACTCAATAGATTGATATAAGGAACATATGCGTTCTTGTGCACTCTACAAAAAATATTGAATTTCCCTTGTCATATCTAACGTGCATATAGAAACACTAAACAAGACATTATACCTAACGGTGGTGGCCGTCCAGTTACGGCTGTGAACCTTGGAGATGTCACATATATATCAGATACCACAACAGCATCAAATTGGCCCAAAGATTGCCCATCCATATCAACTGGCAACCACGACTTCTTTTCCTCTAACCACTGTAATGTGCCCACTGTTACTCCAAACATGGTTTCAATTCCTAAGAATGAAAGTGTAAAAAGGATAATATTCTTCAAGCTTAAAGTTCTGGTTCTCTAATAAATTTGCAACAAAAGAAGCAGGAAATCGGTATGTTACCAGGTTCACGGCACATTGTGAGACATATAGCATTCATGCCTGGGATACCAACAAACTTCTTGCTTGATCCTTCCTAGTAATATCCAAAGTGAACGCAAGTTAATTTATTAAATCACCAACTTCTTTACTCATCACTTCAATTTGGTGAGATATTTTACATATAGTCAAAAAGAAGACCATATGATCGATACACTAAGATGTCAGGAATAGCAAATCACACCTTTTCAATGTCAACAAATTTTGTGGAAACACAATCGTATATCCCAAACTTCTCTTTCCACTCTACAACAAGACCTCTTGCTTCCCATTCAGAAACAAGAGCCATAACATCTTTGTTTGTAATGGCAAAGAAAGGCGCTCCATGATCAAAGTAGAGCTCCTTACCATCCTCAGTAATTTCTCTATGTAAAATATAAAGAGCTAATAAAACTTACAAGAACGAACAGTATAATCCTACATTTGACAAAGCTAAACCAACAAATTAAAAAGTGCCTTTTCTTAAACTAAATTACTCAATGTCGCAATCATACAATGTAGCTGCAATGTCTTTCAGCCATTCTTTCAAACATACAAAATGCGTGCTGTATTGCAAATATATATATTGTTGTTTTGCTTCAGCAGATAATGTTCACTGCTTTTGGTCAATCTTTTTAAAAAGTCGCCAATATCAACATGATAAATTATGATCAAATTGCTGCAATTTATGTCTGGTATTAGTGGTGGTGACTGTTTAATACTGTAATGTGGAGAATCTATAAACACTCAAGGAAAACCAACTTACTGTATCTACTTCCGGCCTTCAGTTTAGCGCAACAAGCTAAGTCCATAATGACAAATAGATTAAGCAACTTATCTACACATTATAATGGAGTGATTACCTCCTTGTAGACATTCTTCCACCAGGTCCTCTTCCAGAATCAAAAATTGTAACAGAAACTCCATTCTTAGCTAAAAAAGATGCACATACTGCACCAGAAACTGAACCAATTCCATACCATCATAATAATTTAGTGTCAAAAGAAATTAAATTAACAAATCAATTAAGTATACATATGATGATATGATACTATACTTACTTCCACTTCCCATTACAGCAACCTTAGAACCAATAGCACTTTCCATTATGGTGATTAATGGGAAAAATGCAACAAAGGGGTTTTCAATAACTTATCAATTTGATGAGAATTCTCAACCACCATGTCAGATGTGTTAAAGAAATGATGAAAGTGAAACACAGGTACAGGTTCCACATCTCCATCATCTCTCTCAGGTTTGCCACTTTGCATTCACTATAATGAACCAACCAAGGCCCATGGATGATTACCTTTGTTTTTATTAACAGTCCATTGTAATGTTGCAGAGTTTATTTTCAATATTGGAAATATGATTAATAAAATTAATAAAGAAACAATTTTTCAATAATGTTGGAGAGTTTATTTTCAATATTTAGTTTATCCTATATGAGTAAAATTAATAAAGAAACAATTTTTGTTACCAACAAGAAATTGACGAGTTTCTGTAAAATTTTAATTGCGACGATGGAAGCTAATATTTCAATTTCCTCCAATATCACATACCACCAAAATACCCATTATTGATTTCTTGGTTTACCGCAGAGTAGATTTGCTCTGGGATATGTTGTTGCATGAAAATGGATCTAACTAGTTGTATATATACTTTTTTTTTTTTTGCTACAATTTAAGTATCCATACTTATTTTATGACATGGTGTTTCTTTCTTCTAACTAATTGTGTATCAAAACATCAGCTAGACGTAGTATTGTTTTTAATTTATTTATTTTTTTAAAAAATAAAAATAAAATTATAACATGACAAAAGTGTTTAGTCAAACCTGATCTTTAGATTAATTCTTAAACAGTGATGGTTAGGTCCAAGGTCCCCTACTCCAATTGGCATACTGTATTAAATTATTAAGGGCTACCTCTCTTAATTGTAAGGTCAACAAATCCTTTGCATGGACCCATTTTTGAGACATACATTTCCATATAAACACTCCATACCATTCTAGAATTAATGTAAACACTCCATACCATTCTAGAATTAATGTAAACTAAGCTAGATACATTACCTTTAGATAATAAAACATGTAACATTAACAAATTTTGCAAATTACCTTGCAAGTTATCTTACGAAAACATATCCAAATGGCATTTGGAGTGATACTTCCACATATGGTTAATTCATATGAAGTTCACCTATAATGGAAATTAAAGCTTTTTTCGACAATTAAAAGAGCATTTTGAAAGCTCTTTTAACCTTTAGTTTTACTTGGGTAGTCATGAAGATTTCTCTTACTTTAGGATATTTCCTTTTATAAGTACTTAAAAACATATACACTTTGTTGTCTACCTATCAAGAGTGAAGAGTATCAACTAAAGTACATGCATGCAGGCAAACACCAAGATTTAAAAGACATATAGTAATTTCAACATCATGATTCATGGTGATATAGATATGAGAATAGTGTAAGTACACACAAGTCTTAAATTGCGAAAAATGTGGTCCTTATAATACAGTCCTCATCAGTCATCACATATAAATTAAAGGCGTATGTGGTCCAGATATTACAGTCTTTATATACATTTTATTGTGTACTTAAGATAAGCGAGCTTGGTAGAGCGACAACATGAAGTAGCTGGTCCTTATATACATTTCATATATTGTGTACTAAAGATAACGGAGTCTTGGTAGAGCAACAACATGAAGTAGCTGACGACTGTCCTCAGCTCACCTCCTCTTCGGCTTTGAACGAGACTCACCCCTACTATCGTAGCTTCCCCTTGCTACTAAGAGCTCTGGTGTTGAGCTTTTGGACTCTTCTTTGTCCTTCTTCATACACGCATGATTTAACAATGCTGTAGAAATCTCACTATACACCAACTTATCTTTCCCATATGTAAGTGTGATAGCCAAGTGTTCATATTCGTCAGGTAACAAATTTAGGAGATACACTGCCTTGCTTTCATCACTCACATCTGCTCCTAGATTCACCAAGTCGGCAATTACCTTGGTAAAATCATTAAGATGCTCTGCCATTGAAATACCTTTTCTCATATCTATTCGATAAAACTTTCGAAGTAGATAGTTTTTATTGTGGATAGTCTTTGTCAAGTACTTCTCCTCCAATTTTCGCCAAATCTCCTTTGCAGAAGTATCATTCATCACAAGGTATTTAATGTCTTGAGCCAAACACGATCTTATGATTCCACAAGCTCGTTTGTTCACCTTCTTCCAATCCTTCTCTTCCATACCTTCTGGCTTATCCTCCAGAACATCTTCTAGGTCTTGTTGATATAGAGCATCCATTACCTCACACCTCCACATACCAAAGTTATTGGTGCCGATAAACTTCTCTACATCAATCTTTGCTTGATGGAAAACCATTCTCTTGATTTCCCCCTTCGAATCCTTCAAATTGGATTCTTCTGCCATTTTTCCACCAACTTTCATGCACTAAACAATCACCAACCGAAGGTAAACAAATCTGAAATTCACACCGGAATTTCAACAACCACCTTCTATGCAACCCACGAACAAAAGATAGAACCTTGGACTTGAAACACAATTAAGAAACTCACTGCGGAATTTCTTCAAGACGCTCAAGATCTAACCGAAGCTTTGATACCACTTGTTGTGCGCAGCGGAAACACAGTACACAACTAACGATGATTGAACTAGTGTATGAAATAAAATAAAACGACAAAATCAAACAAGCAACCATACAAGACACAAGATATACGTGGTTTGGCAATATGCCTACGTCCACGGGGAGAAAGAATGATGTTTTTCTTATAGAGACAATTGTACAAGCCCTCACGAAGAAACCAAAGTCTTCTTCCTCAGAAAAGTTCTCCAACTCTCTAATGGCTTCTCACAATCTCTCTCTCTTGAAAAATTAAGTTTTTCAACCTTCTCATTGGCTTTATAACATAGCCTTACAATAAAACACGATTGGGCTTAAACATGGGTTTTTAGGCAAACTGTACCGAGGACGTACGTGCATACGTACATATGTACGTACGTTCTACCAAATGAGAGTTGTTTGTGATGTAGGACATACGTACGCCTTAACTACGTACGTACATTCCTAAACGAACTACTTCTGGAAGTTGTCTGTGATGCAGGACGTACGTACGCCCTAACTACGTACGTACGTTCCTGAACCAAAAACTTTCCTCTTCTCTCTGCATCCAAAAAAAAACCCAACAAGTATGTCTGGCCATAGGTCCGATCAGCTTGAACAATTTAATTTCATTCCAGCAGAACCAAATTGGCTTAGACTAAGCACAAGGTTTTTAGATCAGGGCATGTTGCTAAAGAATGTTGATGATGTTAGTGATCGTGTAAAAGTCCACAGCTAAGTTCTTGTTTTTTCTAAAGCTGCTTATAGGCATTACCTATTTGACATTTTTATCGTAATTTGGTAGCACTAACACCATATTCTATTTACTGGAGTTCCAGATAGCAAATGTCAGTGCATTTAGTTTACAAATGGAGATCAAGTAAAAATCCTATTTCCTCATTATGTATTCATATAATTGATTTTTTTTTTCCAAAGATCGTTTTATTGTATGAGAAGAGTTTTATACCATTCTAAAAAAACCGAACGTTTCAGTTTAATTGCTACTTTAATAAAGGTTTCATACGTGTAATTAGAAGCCAGGGAAAGCAGGGCATCCCGTACGTGTCAACCCAGGCAAGGCAGGTTGGGGAGCTGTTTTCAGGAATGCTAAGAATTCAGTTGTTTTATAGATTGTTCAAGCCTTGCATACATATTTTATGAATTGTGAAACTAGCAAGTTCCAAAGATTAGTATGAATGTATGATGCTTAGATGAATTATACAAAGGTTCGGGGCATTCATTCTGTATAATGCTCTTGTGATTTATATGATGAATTGTTTCACCTATTTCATGAGGACTTTCTGCATGAAGAGGCATGCATTGTGGATTGCAAGTTCCAGATGTTATGCATGAGTGAACAACTATTTAAATTAAAGAAAAGATATTATGCTATGGAAATAGTGATGAACAACTTTTACACAAGATGGTCTCTGAGTCTCTAAAAACAGTGTCGTACCTGAGATTTTGGGGGCCCTAGTTTTTTTTTTCTTAAGAACGTCAAGATACCTAAGACCCTTAAATTTATTTAAAAATAACAAAAAAATTTAAATAATAATATACACATATCGATGAATTTGAAGTTATATTAGATTGAGGTTTTTGTTTGATTAATTGAGAGAAGAGAAAACAGAGAAAGTGAATTTAAGTTTTTGTTCTAAGGGAGATAGAGCCATGGAAGTGAGAAAAGAAAGCTATTACAGTATGTCAAGAGGCCTAATTAATGAAGTGAACTAGGCTTCAATTGAAAGAGAGAGTTGCCTCCCATTTGGTTTATTAATTGTATTGGGCTTGGGCAGTAGGTTTTATTATAGTTAAACTAAGGAAAAAAAAATCCAAAGAAATATAAAATATGTATGGGCTTAGTGAGCAGGAGGCCCCCTGAGATTTGGAAGCCCTAGGCAACCGCCTAGCTTGCCTAGCCCCAAATCTGGCCCTGTCTAAAAACAAAAACAGAATTACAAAAAGAACAACAATTAAAAATCGTAATTTCATAATTTAGTCTGAAGGAGAAAGAAACAGTTTTTTTTTTCTAGTCAGACGTTCGAATCAAAGTTCGAGACGTTCAAACGGAAAAATACATGCTCTTTGGAGTTTGCTGAAGGTGTCGAAACGTTCAAACGGTTTCGATGGACGTTCGAACGGAATACAATATTTTCTGTATAATGGGCCTAAATCTGTTTTGTTTTGTAAATGTTATAAAGCCTACAAATAGAAAAACCTAGATTTGTTCTTGGTAGGATAAGGTGGCAAAGTAAGTGCCTAGGTAAAGTTTGGTGGAGGCTAGTGTGTTCATCAATAGAAAGATTCTTTGAGGGAACAAGAAGAGAGAAAAGAAAGAATTGTTCTTTGAGAGTCTTGTGATTGATTTACAAGTGAGATCAATCTTGAGTGGTGTGTTTGAGTGCGAGTGAGTGCTCAATTGTAACTCCTTTTCTTTTTCACTAATGGAATTTTTTACCTTGCCCCGTGGACGTAGGCTTACGCCGAACCACATTAAATCTTGTGTTGCGAGTGCTTGAATTTTTATCTTGCTTTACTTTCTACTTACATATTACTTGAATTAGTGTTTTAGTAGTTGTTTCTTCTTGGTATTGTCTACAAGTTATTCTTTAAGGTATTATGACTATTATCTTTGACAAAGGTTTCACTTTTATTGGTGTAAGATCATGTTGTGAACAAACGCTTCCTCGTTATTTGCGATTTTATTCCCAACATATTCTCTTTCATCAAGATATCAGATTATAATCTTCCTTCTGCATCTGAAGAACCTTAACCCAAGATGGTCGAGCCAAGATATCAGTGCACCAAGCCAAGAAATGTGGACGTGGCCCGAACATTTCCTTAATTGGGCTACTCATTAAGTAATGCAAGTTAGGGAAATGATGGAGATCAGCTAAGGTAAATTCATCACCAGCCAAAAACTTAGATCCAGAAAGGCGCGCCTCGTATACATCCAAAACCTTGGCAAATTTTTCTTTGGTTTCTTCGACTACAGTTTCATCGGTAGTCATGCCCAGGTAAGCCTTGATGACCAATTCAAAAGCTAGCTTTGATGCAAGTGGATCAAATTGGTGTGCTTCTACTTCCATGCACAAAGCAAAACTAGCCATTTGTTTTCCTTTTCCATTGACAACCAGGTTGGCGCCCTCCTCTTCATACTGATTAGCGATTACAAGGTAATCGCTCTGGATTCTGTAAATCAATACAACACAAAATTCAAACTTTTTTATAGTTGCAAGGTTGAGAAACTGGACATCATAAATAAAGCTTGATAAATTTGCGTACGTTAAGTGAAATAAATGGTTCCTTCTTGTGCTCTCTGGCTCTCATCTCCACTGGGAGTCTGGGACAAACTGAAACTTAAGTTCTTTCTCATTAAAACAAGCCATGACTCTCATCACAGCTGGTGAAAGCATGTTTCCGTAAACTTTGAGTGCAGACATGATTACTAATTTTTTATATGAAAGAAGAAACTGAACTTTTGATTGTTTGATCTTGTTCTTGTCAATCAATTTATAAACCGAGAAGTCCGAAGTTTGTTAAGGTTGGTGAAATTGATAACAATTTTTCTAGAACCAACAAGTCATAGTGTGCCCTATGCACTCACACTAGGCAGTATGCCCTCATCGTTAACGTCACAAGGAGATGTAATCAGCTCTGTAATTAGCTTGTTTTGGCAAAAGATTGGTTGGAAAACTCTGGATTATACACAATATGATTCCCCACTAGTGGACTAGTTGTCATTGCCATCAACCACCCAAATTCTTTAAAAGGAAATTCCCAGGCCATCATGGAGGTGTGCAGTCTGCATTATCATATGTTTCTGTATATTATAGTACTAACAAACCTTTTAACAAATCATATGTCTAATGTCTTCAACAAAAAATGATTTCTTGCACTTTAAAATTAACTTTTAAATGTTGCTTTTTACACTTAATACTAGCATTCTAGCAAGGTTTTGACAATTCTTGTGTTTTGATATAAGCCAACAATCAAACCATACTTCTGTTAAGGACTTAAGGTTGTGTTATGTTAGACTTCACCAAGTTGGTAAAATTTATCATTTGAGCCTATTTGTAGGCTTCACCTAGTTAAACATTGTATGATTGTATCACAAAAATGGAAGCCGAAGCTAAAGATTTCAATTTCCTCCAATCTCACAAGCCACCAAAACGCCCCACCAAATATATTTCGTGTCCCCTAACAAAGTTATGGTTTTGGCATGAAGGAAACCCCAGAGACACAAGCTCCCATGGTCATTCAATACGAGACTCAAGGGATGTTATTAACATTTACCTCCACACTCATTTCATGACTTTTTCTCATACTGAATAAACATCCTGAAGATCATGTGTTGCAACATCGTAAAGCTTTCTCCCCATGATCATGGCTGAATCCACAGTTGTTGTGATTGGAATAGAAGTGGCTAGCGAAGTAGTTTGGTAGAGTGTATGGCAGAAAATTGGTTCACGTTCTTTCGTGGTCGTATACCAGACATCATATATAGCTACAGTTTACGATAATTATTATGTCATCATTGTATATTATGAAGTGCGTATGCAGGGGAAAATAAGCAGTCAAAGCACAAAATGTGTAAGACGGTTTTATACACAAATAAAATTGTTTAAGAGACAAGCCTGCTGGGGGCAAGTATTATCAAAATGTGTCGAGGATATCTAGAATCTTTTCAGCTGCTACCTGCCACTCAGTATTGCACCTATGGGCTAATGCAAAAATTTCGACATATAGCTAACTTCTTGTTATTTTGGGGTAAACATCCAAAGAATTTTTATTATACTGATGTTAATATTTCAATATCCTCCAAAATCTCACTTACCACCAAAATATCCATTGTTGATTTCTGACAGAGTATGTTATATATTCTTTTATTTGCTGTTTGGACATTTTGTGGCATAAAAATGGATCTAGCTAGGTAGTATATGTATGTTTTTCTACAATTTAGTACCCACACCGCCTATTTTGTGATGGTGTTTCCATACAGAATACAATTGGTGAAGATCATATGTACTGTATTGTGTCACTTGTGTGGAAGAGCAGATACAGGGCTGGGGTGTAACTATAAGTTCCATGCCTCCATTTTTGCGGTGAAGTTTGCAGATACTGGTGGAAATATTTGCTGAAGTTTTACTGATACTGGGATTGTAACTAGTTTAAGTCATGTACATTCAATATCTCGGTACAGGAGGCACAATATATGTGTGTTTAAGCTTTTGCCAGTGTAGACAGAGAACTAGTTGGAGCAAGTTCAGTATGAAAGGCGCATCTACGACTATGAGTAGGCTACTTACTCAAATGCTTTGCTCTGTAGCTGGGTTCCATGCCTGTGTACCTAAATGAGTTAACCAACACTATGTAAGACATCCCCTATATGTAGAGTTATCAATGGCCACCCCAACGGATCGTTGTATTGGGCACGGTCGATGGAAAATTCAACAAAACTCGAGCGCAATCCTGATTCATAGCAACCATTTATTCTTCGAACCGATGGAGGTATCTGGCTAAAATGGAGAAGCAGCAGAAGAAGTATGTTGACCAGGGATCTAATATCTATTTAATTGGCCTGCAAACAGAAACAGGAACAGACCACATCTAGACTCTAGAGACACATGCTTATGAAGTTTATGTGGCCATGATGAAATGGAATTCACTGAGTACAGAATGTTATAATGGTGTCCATGCCCAATTCCATCGTGTTCTCTGCAATTTGCCCATGTTTGAGTACCAACCTAAATGAGAAGGGTAATATCCCAAAAAAGCCCCATGTTTAGGTGCCTCTTCCCCAATAGGCCCTGACATGGGGTCATCTTCTCAAACAAGCCCTTTGACTAGATCATATTCTTTAGTAGGTCAAAATTACCCTTGTATTCTATCTTCTAATCTCAACCTTTTATCCTCTAAAATCAGGATAAGACAAAAAAACAGAAAAAAACAAAAAAGAGAAAAGGACAAAAAAACAGTTGGTATATAACTTTTTGGTTTTAACATTTGAAACTATTATAAGTTGTGTTTTCGAAATCGAAAATCAACATGGTTTATATGGTTGGAAAGGTCTCGACGAGATCTTTCAAACTAGATCCCACATGACTATAAAATTTTAAATTTTAAAATTTAATTTTTTTATAAAAATTCAAATATTTATAAAAAATTCAAAATTTCATATTTTTTTTTTGACCGAGAAGTTGGGTTTCCAGAAAAAACTCCTTATGATTTCAAAGGCTTTTCAAAATTACTCTAAAAATCTAAAAAAATCACACATTACTATCAAATTCAGGAGTTTTTATTTTTGTCCTCTAACATATATCTTCTTGTCTTCTAACACCAAAGCAATATCCTCTAAATTGTTGTTTGTTGTTATGTAAATTACAAAGGCATGATATCCATTCCATATTATTAATATATGTGAATTATAGTCTGTAATTTGATGCATGAGTTCGATGTCTCAACTGAGGACAAAATCCTTATAGTACAGAAAAAAAAAAGAAAAAAAATTTGTATTGCTATAAAAAGTTCATAAAAATGTTTAATGTATAGTTAACTTCACAAAAAACTTCATAAAAGAACATAACCCAGTCTATATATTGTTTTTTAGGTTACATCTCAAACCATAAGAAAAAAGAAAAAAAACATAATCCAGACTAAACATAAATTCCTCCTTTTGCATGGTGTAATGTTAATAAGCTCGTTAAATTTGTACTCTATTCTCCCTTCCTATCCCTCACACTAAAACAATATAATAGCTCAAATCTCTAATCATTATTTTATTTTATTTTTTGGCAAACGTGGTTGAGGGCACCCCTTACCCCTTTATATTACATGAGGAAACTTATATCAAACAATCAGTTTACTAGCATGTTTTGAACCAACGATCTCTCCACTTTGTGAGATGGATGCAACCATTGAGCCACAGACTCGAGTGCTCTCTAACCATCATTGAAACTAATAGTCTCTCTTTATTTAAACACTCATGTCTTCTTGTTTTCAACAAAATCCAAGTAATACATATAAAACCATGACCAATATACTTTGATAACTAGCTTTAATCCACCTTTCAAAACTTTTCAATATATAATATAATTTAATAAAGATACTTTAGCATTACGGGTGACATTAGCTTTAGGGATCTGTTGACCAGGTGGGCATATGCTCTACAGGAACAGTGGTAACTCAGCTGTATTGGACATTTGGGGATGTTTGTGCCCCCCTGTTTCTTTCTTTTCTCTTATTTGTCTTTGAGTGGCCTGTTATGCTCAGGAGCTAGGTGTAGAGAGTTGTTTTGGTTTTTTACTTGACGGTGTACAGTCTTTGTACATGCTGATCAGGCGATGTATATCCTACCTTTGGGTGTGAATATAATGTTGTTTGATTCAGAAAGAGAAGAAGAGACATACTTTTTATCAAAAAAAATATTGTAATTTAATAAATTTGCATGTTAAGTTGATACAATAGCTTGTTTAGAGGATAAAGGTATATTGTTTAGAGAACAACAATCAATGTTTTAGCGGATAAGACCCTTACAGTATATAGAGAGAAAATTATCGAAAAAATAAAAAACACATTTTTTTTTCTTTTTTTTTCATACCCATGTGGGATCTTGTTAGATAGATCTCGTCGAGATCTTTCCAACCATATACATTATATTGATTTTTACTTTCTTAATTAAAAGATATACAAGTTATAAATAATATAACAAAAAATATTAATTAATATTAAAAAATTTGTTTTTGTCTTTTCTTATTTGTCTTATTCTGTTTTTTTCTTTTGTTTTTAGTATGAAGGGTATAATAGTCTCACAAAAGTTGCTAAAAGGTAATGTTGTGGGTCAGGGGGCTTGTTTGAGAAAATAGCCCCATGTCAGGGCCTATTGGGGAAGAGGCACCTAAACATGGGGCTTTTTTGGGATATTACCCAAATGAGAAAGATCTTGATAACAAATAGGCATGGAATTCAAAAGTTTCTTGTTGATAACAGTTTCATTTATTTTTCGTGTGAATTTAATTAAGTCCGAACGAGAAGCGGATATATATAATATCTATATTATACTGTGAGGATGGCACAAACACAGTTTGTCCACAGTTTGTCTAGATAAAACAAAGGAGGGTCTGGATCGTCTAGAGATCTGTGTATTAGGGTTGATCTGTGGGTGAGATTAAATCAATGGTTGGGTCCAAATTTAAGTTGTGTTCAATGGTTAGGATCGTCTTGAGATGTGTTGATAAGGATAGATCTGTGGGTGAGATTAAATCTACGGTTGGGTCCAAACTTAAGTTGTGTTCAAGGGTTAGGATTTTTTTTTTTATCTGTGTGAGGGTAGATCTGTGGGTGAGATTAAATAAATGGTTAGGATTGCATCGAGATTAAACAGATTGTTAATGATTCCTTTTCTTCTTCTTCCTTCGCTTCCATCTTCCTGCACTTCAAAGCCGCCTCCTTTACAACTTCAAATCAAATTGTAATGGAAATAAAAATAAAAATAGAAATTGATTTTCAATACAAATTGTAATGGAAATCGATTTACTTCTTCTTCCTTCACTTCTATATAATTGTTCTAACCCAATCAACAAAGCTTTTCGAATAGACACAAAATCAAACAAATCGATCTCCTTTTTCTTCTTAATTGTTGGCGCTCAATCAATAAAACTTCTGCAAAGTTTTTGTCAGGTACAAATTTATTTAATATTGATTGTTCTTTGACTGTTTGATTGTTGTTCTTATACATATAATAATAGTGGTAGATGATTGGGCAAATTGCAATTTAGTTTAATGAATCGCACAGATTGCAATTGCAGTTAAAACTAGCAATTAGAGGTATCTTTAGGTAATGATGTTAAAAGTTAGGCACCTACATATCTCCTGAAGATCAAATTGATTTCAATTTCTTAAGAAAATTATACTGTTTTGTTTTCAATTTAGAGGTACCCAGAGTCCCAAATTGATCTTACTTGAACTTTCCCAAATTATTATGTATGAAGTCTTCGCAAAAATAAAAATTTGAAAGGTACTGTATTCAGGGATAATGATCTTCATGAAATTAAGATCATCACCCAGAAGAATCAAAAAAATCTCCACAAAAGAACCAAACTTGAATCAGCGTCATTTATATGATATAAGCCATTGCAGAACACTAAAATTATTACTGCCTGCAAAATCTCACAATGAACCCGACTAATATTAACTGTGGTCTGTGGGGATAGAAATTCAAATTATGGTTCTAGATGAGCTGTCTGTGTCTTTGAAATAGCTCTCCCCCTTCCACACACACACACACACACAGAAGTATAGCATAGAGGATAAGGGTATATTACATCCCAACATAAAATCCATAATCATCATCAGGTTCTGGATCAAGTTGTCAAGTGGGGATACACAGTTAGGCACTATCATCAACATTGGCAAGCAATGGATATCTTATACAGAATTACAGATACTTAATTAACATTGGCAAGCTTGAAAATGGAAGACTGCGGATTTTTGATCTGACAGTTGTATACACATATAACTGACACTATGGTAGTAGATCATTGTTCGAAAAAAAAGGAATGTTACTTTTTGTTGCCAGTGTAGCTAGGTAGAAAAAGCATTAGGAGCGTAACAAACTCGATTTTAGTTTTAACACACCAACATCCTTATACACCCTCACAAAAACATAAACTTTAAGCTGACTCCTAGACATTGTAGGATTTACTGAATATGATTCTGGACGAGGAAAAGCTCTTGAAAGAGGACAAATATTGAATGGAAAATTATAACTTTATCGATCAAGTTATAAAACATGTTGGTAGTCCTCACCATATTTTAGTAGAATGTACTACTGCCACCAAAATATATAATGATAATATGATGGAATGTGATTAAACAGAATGAAATACTATTTGTGTTGACCGTACATAACAATTTTTGAGATTTAATTACAATTGTATACACTTCTGAAGGCTATCATTAACCATGGTGGTTAATGATAATATGGTGAAAGAAATAATTTAATATGATGGAATATGTTAATTCTGAAAAATCATGTACAATAGATAGATGCTAATCTCAGAAAATTTCATGTAGAGATTATTATACATGTCCAATGCTCATTGTTATAGATATTCATGTTTCAATAACGATTACATGATTTCTTTATTTTTTTTTATTATATCTGCATTCTAATATTTCTTAAATTTTGTTTATCTTTACAGACAATGCAATATTCAACAAACTCTGAAGAACATGGTAGGAAGCAAAGAGAACCAAAGAAAGCAAAAAGTCTTACTATTTTAGAAGAGTTAACTCCAAATAAACGTCAACAAGCCCAACGTAAAAGGAGGCTAATAGAATCAATGAGCCAAACAAATAATACAACATCAAAGAGAGCCAAAAATAATGAAGCTTCTGAAGAGTTAGCTCCTAATAAACGCAAAATAGCGCAACGTGAAAGGAGGATACGAGAAAGAGGACAAATATTGAAGAATACAAGCATTGATGGATTAAGGTATGTTATTCTAAATATTATTTTCTATTTTTTATATTAATAAAATTGGCAGAAAACATTTTGTTAATGTGTAAAACTAAGCAAGCCACAATGGGTTTTAGGATCTACTTGCAACAACTACACATTTAGTCAGCCATAACTTAACCACTTGCAGTGTACGTAAGATGACATTCACTAAGGACTGTCAGACACTAACCAATTTAGGCGAACATTCTTATCTGTCAGATCTTCCAAACAAATTGCTAGCTCAATTATTTGAAAAAATAATTTGAAAAAATGCTAATTTGAATTATTTGGTATGGTAGTGATCAACATATAATATGAACTAATATAGATGAGACATTGTAGTTCTCACCAAGTTTTAACTCTCCTGATTCCCATTCATTTCCATTAGTTTCATTCATCCTTTTACAGTTTTAAGTTAATTAATGGTCTAACTATAATTGGTTGGTATCCCAAATGTTTTTATGCAAACTACATAGAATGCCATATAGACAGTGACTGAAGAATAGATAAATGATATTCTGTAGGCGTAGTTCCATTGATATATATGCCAAACCATTGCAGTATTAGTAATGGTTTCTCCATTACCTGAATACGCAAGATCTTAAAATGGTTCCTAGGTCTATGGGGTTGGTTTAGATCTGCACATATTTTCTGAACAAGACAAGCTAGCAAATGAGAGTCTGACAGTTCTGTGATAGGGGGAGTCTGGGGCTGGTTATTTGGGGTTCTAACAGATCTGTGCGAGGGACAACTTAGTTGGTTTAGATGCACATATTTTCTGATCACCTAATGAGTACAATAATCAAATCCATCAGGAATTGTTTAGTACTTAACAGAACTAAACTCATGGCGTAAACTGGATCATACACATTGTTCAATCCACATTCAAACAACAATCATAAATATCTATTTTAGTAGGAAACATGAAGTTATTTGGTTTTCAATCTTATTTTTATTTGATAATGACAGATAATGTCCTTTACTGGCTGATTCTTTCTAACTTAATTTTTTATTTTTATTTTTTTGCTTTTAAAATGTTTGGTACAATAAATTGATATATCAAGTTTTTCTATATTTATTAGTCAAACTGCTAAATCAAACAAATATCAAGAAGGCCAACGTAAACGAAGAGAAAGGGAATTATCTGAAAAGAATGCATCCAACAATGTTGTATCTCAAAATAAAGAAGCTGAGCCAAAGTAAGTTCATATGATAATGTTATGTCCACATTGCTTTAATTATTATACTGTTGCAATTTCTCACAAATTTCCACACATATTTCTTCTACAGGAAGAGAAAGCGTTGTCGAAAAAATAAAAAACAAATTGATAGACTAGATTATTCTTACTCAATGGATGGTATAAACAGTAGGATATCAGCTGCAGATAAAGGGAAAAAAGAAGTTGTTGAACCTGAAGTTATTGTATTTTTATACGGTTCTTCATCTACCGGAGATTCCAGTCGTGAAAATAAAATCATCAAGAAACCATTCCTTAACAAGTAAGTTATTACATTCTGATATTGTTTTTGATATTATGAGGATGGGACAAACTGTTACAAACTTATTTGTTTTTCCATATTAATTTTATATATTCATTTTAGCATATTTTTAAAATATATTAAAATTATTTATATGTCATTAATACAGTACCCAAGAAAGCTCGCCATATTCTCGCGAAGAAATTTCTCCTACAATTGATTCTCATTATGATACTATATTCATGGATGAGCTTGATATTCCTTCAGAAAAGGTTGTCAATCTACCAAAAGAGCGTCATTATCTAGGGAGGATGGATGTTAAGTGCCCACATTGTGATGCATATCATTGGCTTGACGAGAAGTTGGTAAAATCAAAAGTGGGCAAAGCTCTGTTTGGAATGTGTTGTCTACAAGGAAAAATTAAGTTGCCACTATTGAAGCCATTACCTACTGCATTGAAATCATTGTATGAAGGGTCGGATAAATTGTCCAGATCTTTCAGAAAAAAATATCAGATCATACAATGCTTCTAATGCATTTTCAAGTCTTGGAGTTTCAGTAGATGATCGTGTAATTCCTGGTAGAGGGCCTACTTCATTCACCATACATGGAGAATTATGCCATAAGGTCGGTTCTCTTTTACCTGAACCTGGTAAAGTTCCATCTTATGCACAACTTTACCTATATGATCCTAATAATGCGTTGGAATTTCGAAAGAAAAGGAACTTACATCTACTTCCAGAAGTTTTAGAGATCATTCAAAAAACATTATTAGAATCAAATGAAATGTGCAAGTTGTACAAGCAGGCCTTTGAGATATTGAAAGATGCTAATAGGGAAGAACACAGTGAAGTACCTGTGAGGCTAACGTTCAAAGCTGGAACAGATTGTAGACGATATAACCTTCCGACATCAGATGATATTGCAGTAATTTTACCTGGTGATGGGTCTAAAGAAGCTGAAAAAAGAGATATCGTCCTACATTTAAGGAATCATCATTTGGAAAGAATAAGCAAGTGTCATCCAATGTATTTACCTTCACATTACGTTCTGCTTTTCCCAAGGGGGGAACTCGGTTGGTCAACTGAATTAAGACATTGGGATGTGTTAAAACAAGTATATAAGCCAGATGCACCAAGAAATAGATTGACACAGTTGGAATACTTCTGCTATCGATTGTTTGAGAGAAGTACAGAATATTCAGCTACGTGCTGGACCTTTATTTCAACAATTTTTGGTTGATGCGTGGGCTGCTTACGAACAGAATAAATTATACTTCCTCAGGACGAATCAGCATGAACTTCGAGCTGAAGTTTACAGCGGCCTAACAGACATTGTTCACAATGGCGAGGATCCAAATCATCTAGGTAAGAAATTCATTCTACCGTCATCTCATTTGGGTAGTCCAAGACATATGTATGAGATATATCAAGATTCTATGGCTATCACTAGATTTAATAATCATCCTGATCTTTTTTTAACGGCTACTGCAAATCCTAAGTGGCCAGAAATAGTAAATGAATTGAAACCGTTCCAGAATGCTCTAGATCGTCCTGATTTAGTGGCACGAGTTTTTGAGCTTAAACGAAAGGCCATTATGAATCTAATAACTAACATGCAAATATTTGGGAAAGTAGTTGGATATGTTTATACTATAGAATTTCAAAAGAGAGGACTTCCACATATGCATGCTCTGATTTTCCTTGGACATGAAGATAAGATCCGAACAGTGGAACAAGTTGATAGAATTGTTTGTGCAGAATTTCCAGATCCGAAAAAACATCCTGCTTTATTTGAAACGATCAAGAAATGTATGGTGCATGGTCCATGTGGCAAAAGAAATAGTTTGTCTTCATGTATGGTTAATGGTTTCTGCAAATCAAGGTACTCTAAACCAACTGCAGATGATACATCTTTGGATACGGATGGTTATCCAATTTACAGAAGACGTAAAACAGGAATTACATATACTGTCAGAGGTCATCAAGTGGATAACAGAGATGTAGTTCCGTATAATCCTTATCTGTCAGAGTTGTTTGATTGCCACATTAATGTTGAAGTGTGTGCTTCAGTACGTGCAGTCAAGTACATTCACAAATATATTTACAAAGGTCATGACAGGACTACAATGGTTGTCGGTGAGGAAAATGATGAAATTAAACAATATCTTGACTCTCGATATGTAAGTCCTACAGAAGCAGCGTGGAGATTGCTTGGAAATAAAATACATGAGGAATATCCAACTGTCACAAGATTGGCACTTCATCTCAAGGGGGAACATTTGGTTGTGTTCAATCCAAAATCAAGTAAAAAGAAGATTAAAGATAAAGCTGATAATCAAAAATCAACTTTGACCGAATTCTTTAACTACTATCTTGACCACCCAGAGACAACACAATATACTTATCATGAATTTCCACAACATTTTACATGGGACAAGCATGATAAAGTTTGGTCACCGAGGAAACAAGGAACGGCAATAGGGAGAATGTACTTTGCAAATCCTAATTTCGGGGAACGATTCTACCTCAGGTTACTATTAACTGTTGTAAAAGGTCCAAATTCATTTGAATCTCTATATGTCGTTGGAGATACAAAGTATAAAACATACAGAGAAGCATGCCTTGCCCGTGGATTGCTAGAAGATGACAACGAATGGGATAAATGTATTGATGAAGCGTGCAAAATTAGAACTGGTGTTCAGGTATGTCATTTGAAATAAATGTATCGTTTCTTTATAGAATGCTAACATATTTAGTTAATATATTATTAAACAATACTCAAGTAACACGCTTCCTATATCTGTTAAAATCGTGCAAAAAAACAATATCAACAGAAATCAATAGATATAGTGAACGTGTACGTACCAACTGCAGATTGACACAACAGAAATTGAGTATTTTAATCTCCATGATTCACCCCTTATGAAATTGAATATTTTGAGATTCAATCACTTCTATTGTTATTCTATTACTTTCCTTTTATTTTATTGTTGTGAATAATTTTATGACGTAGTTGAAATGATTTTCTTTTTAATACATATCAGAATTTCAAAATTATATATTGTAACCATACTGATCAGTTCAAACCAATAAACTTTCAAACACTTGATATTGGAATTTTACTAATATGTTTCAGAATCTAAAATTACATACACGTTATATTACTATTATCTACTATAGTTTAATATTATTATTAGTTCATTAACCGAACTTTAATTCTATTTTCTTACAGGCAAGAAAACTTTTTTGTTTGATACTTGCTGAATGTAATCCTTCACGACCAGAATATTTATGGAATACATATGCTTTGAAGTTGTGTGATGACCTACCATACCAACTTAGAACTAAATTCAATATTTCAAAACCATTTGACGAAGACATTTACGATTATGGTTTGTTCCTTTTGAATGAATACCTATTACAAAGTGGTAGAAAGTTATCGGAATTTCCAAACATGCCTTTACCAGTTAAGGATTGGAATTTTGAAACTTCAAATCGACTATTTTGGGAACATAAGAACCTAATGCATGAAGGATTACAAGTAGAAGCAGAAAGAGATTTTTTAAAGCTAAATAGTGATCAGAATCATGCCTACAGAGTTATCACTGAATCAGTACTGACTAATACTAGCAAAGTGTTTTTCTTGAATGGCCCAGCTGGTACAGGTAAAACCTTTTTGTACAACACAATTGCAGCTAAAATTAGGAGCGAAGGACAGATTGTAGTGATGGTTGCATCTTCAGGGATTGCTTCTTTGTTATTAACAAGTGGTAGAACAGCACATTCTACCTTCAAAATACCATTTGATGTGATGGATGACACTGTTTGTGGTTTTAAGAAAAACTCAATTCATGCAGAATTATTTCGAAAAACTAAACTTATAGTTTGGGATGAGGTGCCAATGCAACATCGGTTTTGTGTAGAAGCTGTCAACCGATCGCTACAAGATATAATGGAAAATAATAAACCATTTGGAGGAATTACAGTAGTTCTTGGTGGTGACTTCAAGCAAACACTTCCAGTTATTGCAAAAGGAACCAGAGAACAGATTGTGGGTGCATCATTAAGAAATTCAAATTTGTGGAAGCATGTTGAAGTTTTATCATTGGTAAAAAATATGCGCCTTGATAGTAGTGATCCAGAAAATATCAAATTTGCCGAATACCTATTACAGGTATATTTCTTAATTAAATCATTCATTTTTTTTTAATAAATTCTATAATAAATAACGTATTCTCATAATTAAATTTTCAGGTGGGCACAAACCCAAAAGACAAAGTTCAAATTCCAGATAATTTTACAAGATGCAAGGACACCATGGAATTAATATCAAAAGTTTATCCAAACTTGAATATTAAGGAAGAAGTAACTCAACAATACCTAGAAGAACGGTCTATTCTTTCTGCTCGAAACGATGATGTTAGTGCAATAAATGCTTCAGCAATAAATTTGCTTCCAGGTGAGTTGTATGAGTTCTTAGCTGCAGATACTCTTATTGAAGAAGACATAGAAGTTGAAAATAGAGGAAATCGAATCGCAAGTGAAAACTTAAATTCACTAGATCCACCGAGTCTCCCACCTTTCAATCTCCAACTGAAAATAGGTTGTCCAATTATGTTACTACGCAACCTTCAACCACGGGATGGACTATGCAATGGAACACGTCTTATGGTTGTTAATTGTGCAACAAGAGTAATAGAAGCTATAATTCTCAACGGTAGTCATGCCGGGGATTTGGTTTTCATTCCTCGAATATCTTTAATACTAACGGTTACCGAAACTCCTTTTCCTATGTCACGTCGCCAATTCCCTGTTCGATTAGCATTTGCTATGACTATCAATAAATCTCAGGGCCAATCTGTTAAATATGTTGGTATAGATTTGAGAAATCCAGTTTTCAGCCATGGTCAGCTTTACGTTGCTTTCTCAAGGTGTACTTCATCAGATAGAATCTCAGTATTACTTCCAAAGGACGATGATAACATAACTACTAATGTTGTCTACCCAGAAGTACTTCTAGGATGATCATATATTTATGCTTACCCCAATCATTAAGTTGTTTTATGTTATCATGTTTTCTTCTTGACTTTACCTGTAGTAGGTAGCATGAAATTTGATATTACTGATGGTGGTCCACTTGACTTTGTATATAATGGTGACTTCTTTTTAATATAATGATTAGTATTTTCAAATATATTCAATTATATTGTTATACTTTTTATTTCTGAGTGTATGTTTTTGTGGGCACCTTTTAGATTTATTTAATTTCGTAATTTAATTATTAACAATTGATAGCCTTCTTATGCACTGATCATGGTTGTGCATTTTATCTCTGGAGGGATGCCTGGTGTGAGCCATCCATTCAAGACAAACTGCAATTGAATGGTAAACGTTTGAAAGGTTGTATTCATAAACTAAATGAGCTGGCAGATCTAGGGCAATGGGTGATTGGTCCTCGGCTCAAAATTGTGTTGCAGTCTCCAGGTATCCAATTTCATCAATTGCCACAAATATCAAAATAGCAAGATGACATAATGGTTTTGAAGCTTAGTGTGAATGGACAGTTCACTGCTACTGATTGGTTTAAGTACATTAGAGTAAAAAATCAGGAACCTCGGTGGACTGGGTGTGTATGGAGCAAAGCTGTTCACCCTCGACTAGCAGGTATGACATTTTATTGTCTTTTGGGTTTGTGCCTCAAAATGTCTGCCACAATTTATGTCAGTAACCATATCGATATTTGATTTAAGGCATTTAAATTTATTATTTATTTGGAATTTCAAGTATATGCTCACTCTCTTGATTCCTTTTGAAGTGGGATGAACTCAAAATGTCTCAAACAAACAAAAGCATGGCAGGTGTAGATTGGTCAAAACTTCCTATCTGTGGTCATTGATTGGTAACAAACTGGATGTGGCTGCAGATTGTGTACGCTTCCGAGCAGTTTCCAAATCGTGGAGGTCTCTCCATCCTTTCTGTCAACCCCTATGGCTTATGCTTGCTGAATCTAAACTCACACTACACCAACAACTACTTGAAGAAACTGCAAAACCTTGCCATTACAGGGGCCACTAGGAGAACTCAAAAACGTATAAATTCCATCCCAAACTGATTTAAGATACTCTCTGCGCTCTACAGGATTGACACACGTCCAAAGAGACTCCCCCTTCTTGAGATATATATGCAATGAACCAAGATTAAGCTTCACTACCATCTGATGCTCAGCAGCGCTGTCAAGAGCCTTCCTAACATCCGTATTCTGATGCTTAAGTTCTCCATAACCTATACAGTCAGTTATATTTGCTTAATTATATCTGCAACTCCAACATCATCAGATTGCATTGTTATGGTTATTCATTCTTACTCCAGCAAGTTGGCAACTGCTAGACCAGGTGATGCATTTTGGACTACTGTAGAAACCCCCTTGGATTGGATTCAAGATATCATCTTCTACAGAAACCAATTTTATGTTCTTAGCGATAAGGGAATGGTCATGGTTTGCAATATTGGAGATGGTCAACAATCACCAAAATTTTCTGTATTGTCCGATGAGCATGAGATAATCCATGGTGCTGCCATTAATTATTTGGTAGAACAGTTGGGAGAGCTTTTACAATGAACATAAGGATCAAAAAGCACGGTTTTGACTACGTGGAGTGGAAGGAACCATAAGGCCATGGGATAGATCGTCCCTTATCCTCACTTCAGCTTTGCAATTATAGTGTGTATATAGTTAAGTGCTTTGTTTAAGAAGAGCTGAATGTTTTCTTAATGACCTATGATGTTTTGTGCACGCTGATCAGGATGTAATGCTTTTTTGAGTATTAATATAATAAGTTTACTTTTGATGGAAAAAAAGCAATCGCTATTCAAATTGCTTTACTTCACTTTTGCATTGGATGATGGTTGGTTAAGAACGGAACCCATACGTACTATAGCATTAGACATCTGCTGATGACTCCGGATTCTTTGCTGGCTGTTGGGATAATCAACAAACAGGTCCAATTAACCACCTGAATAAGTAAGCATAGTGGCTGAGATTAAAAGCCTAGCTGTGCATGTTTAAAACGAAGTGGTGGTCTGCTAAACTGGAAGGTTATCGAAATTGCAAGGGAGCAACTAGCTAGCTGCAGGGATGTGAATAGCAGCACCACATACAATATATTGTTCTTGGAGCTCATATGCGGCAACCTTTACTATCTGCTGCTGTTTTATCAATATGTTCCTTTACTGTCCCCTAAAAAAAAATTCTCTCATAAGAGTTCTCCATGTACAGTGAAACCTATCTAAATGCACAGCCATTTCATTTTCCTTTAAAAAAAAAATAGTAATAACTTAGACAGGTTTCACCTGACGTGCAGAGTCTTGAGTCTTGACCTTTCATTTTCCTTTAAAAGGATCCTTCCTGATATTTAGCTATTTAAAATCTATATTGCTTCAAAAGGTCAATTAGAAGCTACATAAAACCATTAGAAAGCGACTGTTTTATTACACTGTCGAAGCATTTGAACACACATGATCACAAGCAGAAAATGAAAACAAGCAGTTTTCTCTCAGACTCACTGCAAGAACAAAATTAAGCACTTAGCACAGCAACACTGCGAACATATGCTTTTTATTCTCACATATCATAATAGTCGCCTTTAGATTTGATAGTGTGTTTAATATACTGAGTGCTCATTTCTCAATCAAGCTTGTCCAGAGCAGTTTCCTTCTCTACATCGAACTCCTTAAGCAGTTGCTCCGATTGCTCTTTCTTCTCATCAGCAAAGAGGTTGCGCAAATCATCAATGGTAGTATAGTTGCCCTTCTTAGCTTTCTCCATTTCAGCCTTGACAACGATGATATCCTTCTCATGACAAGCTTTCTCGGATTCCAATTCCCATTGATATTACATCTGTATCAATATTAAATTATAAAAAACCTTAAATTACAAAACTACAACGAAAACTTCAGTACACACATCAAAAATCATGTCATCAAGCCAAGTTGAGAAACAACTCAGGTGTCCATCCCTTCAAAAGCAATAATCAATGACACTCCCATATTTATGGATCAACTAAACAAAGTAGATCCAAGTCCATAGGAAACAAAATCAAATAAAAAATAATAGAAGCCCTATCCAATAAATACTTCTTTTTCAATAACCTACAGAATACAAATTGATATAGAATCCTATTTGGTTTATAATAACCTACAGAATACAAATTGATATAGAATCCTATTTGGTTTATAATTCCTAGACATGGTACTCCTTGATGAACTCATTGAAATAGAATTCTATTTGCTTTCAATTTCCAATTAACATCGATTTCTAAAAACAAGTAAACACTTATTTACAAACCTCTATATAAAGGGTATATCTCTTCCACAAATTCCATCCTTACAACTATACAAAACTCTCTCAAGGAATTAATCAAGTACTCAACAAATACACAGCAAAAGTTCAAGTTTTACACAGGTACATGGTCTTGATGTTCAATTTATAGTTTCAATTATATAGCTTCAATTACCTTTTATTGTTATACTTACGTTATCACATGTCTAGATTTAACACTTTTCCACAAATCTACTAATTTACTGCTCACTGTTTTAATCTGAATACCACGTCTGCAAATTTACTGGTCATCCAGATTACATAGTAACACATACCTGTTTATTTGGAAAATATAAAGCATTCAAATCCAAAAACTTTAAAATTTATACAGACTTATTTTATACTGATAAAAACCATTTTCTGGCAGTCTGCTATACTGACAAAAAAAGTAATTTTTTTCGCTAATTTTCACTTCTATATTGTATGTATTGTTCACTGAAATTCATCTCTTCAAATATCTATTAAATTTTATACCAGCCAATGACAAAACAAAGCCATACCCCTGAAATATGTAATCTAAAGAAAAAATACAATATCATACTTATCAAAACATATTTATCAAAACATATTTATCCTACAATGCAGGAGACTATGGATAGGCTAATAGATATTCGGCTACATGAAATCAAAGGGCAGAATGTCAACTGGAGGATTACTGCTAGAATAATGTGGGTGTGAAAACAAGTTAATGAAAAGACAAAAAAGACAACAAACCTCGACATGATACTCATTGATGAACATGTAAGTAAACATAAAATAATATTTTATATTCCTTTTTATGAATCATAAATACGATATCGCACTTATGTTGTATTTTATAAACATAGGGTGATAAAATCCATGCAAAGGTTAATTCTGGAGACATTGAAGATTTCGAAGAAAAGATTACTCCAGACAAGATAATAACAATGAACAGGTTCAAGACTTGGGTAATTGCAAGAGGCCTTCAAGTGACAAATCAAAAAAGGATCATATACATCCAACAATATACTAACCTGGAAATAGTAGAGAACGGAAACAATAAGATTCCAAGGTTCAACTTCGAGTTTACAGAATTTTCGGATGTTCCTTTCTACTGTGAAGAACAAAACAAAGAAATATACATTGGTAAGAAATATTCTTTTCAAATAATTTGGATAAACCATTATGTCATATATTCATATAAACTAAATATATTTATTGTAGATGTCATTGGTCGACTTGATTACTGGGAAGATGCACTACCAATAGTTGCAAGAGAAAAGCAAACAAAAATAAGAGAAATCACAATTAGAGATGACAGGTATGTTCTCATAAAATAATATATATATATATATATATATATATATATATATATATATATATATATATATATATTTTAGATATGTCAATTTACTATACTTCTGAAAATATATTAATTATAATTTTTATGCAGCAATGAAATACTAAAAGTGAAGCTATGGGGAAAACTAGGCGATGATATTAATGAAGCAATCGAAGCAACAGAAAGGGGAGAAAAAATAGTAATCATCATCACTTCTACAACAGGGAATAAATTTAATGGTAACATACACTATGAATTACATAATTTTTGAAAGTGAATATTACTTTAAAAAAAAAAATAACAAAAACCAACTGTTTAATTACCCGCTTTGCATACTCGGTTGTAGAATGCACTACCCAACATTCACTGTAACAATGATGCAAATTAGCAACTATACAAAATTGTTAGTAACAAATGATGCTCGTTTCGCATTGTTTTATACAAGCCACATCCGATGCCCATAGAACTTCCAGTGGTTCGAAATGTTGCGAATTTGCAATTTTCGTATGACAAAATATTATTTATGAGAAGCTAATCTTCCTAAGAATATTCCTTGAGACATCCCATAAGTATAACCATTGTCCATATTTATAACACTATAACCATTGTCCATATTTATAACACTATAACCATTGTCCATTGTACACTCACTCTTTATGTGTCTATAAGATGTACTGGCCCTGTCTAAATTGTAATGATAGAATGAAAAACATATCTTAAATACTGTTACATGCCTGGTGGCACAACGCCCAGGCTTGCTGCTGTCGCAAAAGGCCCAGCTTAAAACATCAGAGTTCTTGAAGGAAAAGCCCCTAACTGGTATCTGAATTATATGAAAACAAATAAAACCAATGAGCAAAATAGGATACCGATTATTGAATTCAAACACTAGGAGTCAAGACCTCAATCAGAAATACCAAAATAATTAATAAAAACCACATTTTTATGAATATACTTGTCTGCTCTTTCAATCTTCTTTTTTAGTGTATTGTAGAACTGAAAAGTTCGCATTATGTCTGTAATCACTACTAAAAAGGTTCGTTCATCAGAACATAGAGGTAGCCAGTTGGGTTCGCGAAATGAGTGGTCTACCAGCTAAGTAAAAGCACATGAAGCATTTATGAACAGCTATTTGGGAGA
The DNA here is from genome assembly GCA_023053565.1 of Aquilegia eximia. Lineage (NCBI taxonomy): Eukaryota > Viridiplantae > Streptophyta > Magnoliopsida > Ranunculales > Ranunculaceae > Aquilegia > Aquilegia eximia. The sequence goes on from JALIGU010000005.1 coordinate 20,606,167, forward strand.
GAACATACGTTCATACCACTGATGTTAGGGCACTGTAATCTAAGAATCCATTTCATCAATCGCTAGTTCGCTATGAAAATTTAGACAAATCCATTAAATGGTTCAGAACATAAGATGTTGTTCTTTCCTCTCATTCACATGTGATATATACCAGGAGAAATAATTATGGTTGAATTTTTGTACCGATGGCAATGGTTCTTCAAAAGCTAACATGAGAGTAAGGCATGGAAGAGCAGGAACTTCTTGCAGCTTAAATGCCAACTCTGGGACCAACATCATATCTGAGGAGTAGAAAATAAAATACAATGTCAAGGCACCATCTGAACTGGGGATTCAAGTCAATATGAGCAAATATGCAAACCCAATAGACAAGAGAAAGATCATAGGATTCATGTCGAAAGGATTTGGCTCACACTCAATAGATTGATATAAGGAACATATGCGTTCTTGTGCACTCTACAAAAAATATTGAATTTCCCTTGTCATATCTAACGTGCATATAGAAACACTAAACAAGACATTATACCTAACGGTGGTGGCCGTCCAGTTACGGCTGTGAACCTTGGAGATGTCACATATATATCAGATACCACAACAGCATCAAATTGGCCCAAAGATTGCCCATCCATATCAACTGGCAACCACGACTTCTTTTCCTCTAACCACTGTAATGTGCCCACCGTTACTCCAAACATGGTTTCGATTCCTAAGAATGAAAGTGTAAAAAGGATAATATTGTTCAAGCTTAAAGTCCTGGTCCTCTAATAAATTTGCAACAAAAGAAGCAGGAAATCGGTATGTTACCAGGTTCACGGCACATTGTGAGACATATAGCATTCATGCCTGGGATACCAACAAACTTCTTGCTTGATCCTTCCTAGTAATATCCAAAGTGAACACAAGTTAATTTATTAAATCACCAACTTCCTTACTCATCACTTCAATTTGGTGAGATATTTACATATAGTCGAAAAGAAGACCATATGATCGATACACTAAGATGTCAGGAATAGCAAATCACACCTTTTCAATGTCAACAAATTTTGTGGAAACATAGTCGTATATCCCAAACTTCTCGTTCCACTCTACAACGAGACCTCTTGCTTCCCATTCAGAAACAAGAGCCATAACATCTTTGTTTGTACTGGCAAAGAAAGGCGCTCCATGATCAAAGTAGAGCTCCTTACCATCTTCAGTAATTTCTCTATGTAAAATATAAAGCTAATAAAACTTACAAGAACGAACAGTATAATCCTACATTTGACAAAGCTAAACCAACAAATTAAAAAGGGAAAATTGGTCAAAACCCCCTAAGTTTTGACCGGGTTTGGCGAGAACCCCCTAATGTTGTCCAAGCTTGGCGTAAACCCCCTTCTGTTAAGCACCCCCTAAGTTTCCATCCATTCATAGTTTGTCTGCCCATTATACCCTTAACTTCTGTCAGTTTGTCTAAACCCCCCAAAAAATCGTTAACAAAATTTAAAAATTGTAATCCAAACGGCTACTAAACTTCTGTCAAATAAGTTATGTTAACGATTTTTTGGGGGTTTAGACAAACTGTTTGAATTAAGGGTATAATGGGCAAACAAACTATGAATGGACGGAAACTTGGGGGGTGCTTAACAGAAGGGGGTTTACGCCAAGCTTGGACAACATTAGGGGGTTCTCGCCAAACCCGGTCAAAATGTGGGGGGTTTTGACCAAATTTCCCAATTAAAAAGTGCCTTTTCTTAAACTAAATTACACAATGTCGCAATCATACAATGTAGCTGCAATGTCTCTCAGCCATTCTTTCAAACATACAAAATGCATCCTGTATTGCAAATATATATATTGTTGTTTTGCTTCAGCAGATAATGTTCACTGCTTTTGGTCAATCTTTTTAAAATGTCGCCAATATCAACATGATAAATTATGATCACATTGCTGCGATTTATGTCTTGTATTAGTGGTGGTGACTGTTTAATACTGTAATGTGGAGAATTTATAAACACTCAAGGAAAACCAACTTACTGTATCTACTTCCGGCCTTCAGTTTAGCAAAACAAGCTAGGTCCATAATGACAAATTGATTAAGCAACTTATCTACACATTATAATGGAGTGATTACCTCCTTGTAGACATTCTTCCACCAGGTCCTCTTCCAGAATCAAAAATTGTAACAGAAACTCCATTCTTAGCTAAAAAAGATGCACATACTGCACCAGAAACTGAACCAATTCCATACCATCATAATAATTTAGTGTCAAAAGAAATTAAATTAACAAATCAATTAAGTATACATATGATGATATGATACTATACTTACTTCCACTTCCCACTACAGCAACCTTAGAACCAATAGCACTTTCCATTACGGTGATTAATGGGAAAAATGCAACAAAGGGGTTTTCAATAACTTATCAATTTGATGAGAATTCTCAACCACCATGTCAGATGTCTTAAAGAAATGATGAAAGTGAAACACAGGTACAGGTTTCACATCTCCATCATCTCTCTCAGGTTTGCCACTTTGCATTCACTATAATGAACCAACCAAGGCCCATGGATGATTACCTTTGTTTTTATTAACAGTCCATTGTAATGTTGCAGAGTTTATTTTCAATATTGGAAATATGATTAATAAAATTAATAAAGAAACAATTTTTCAATATTGTAATGTTGCAGAGTTTATTTTCAATATTTAGTTTATCCTATATGAGTAAAAATAATAAAGAAACAATTCTTGTCACCAACAAGAAATTGACGAGTTTCTGTAAAATTTTAATTGCGACGATGGAAGCTAATATTTCAATTTCCTCCAATATCACATACCACCAAAATACCCATTATTGATTTCTTGGTTTACCGCAGAGTAGATTTGCTCTGGGATATGTTGTTGCATGAAAATGGATCTAACTAGTTGTATATATACTTTTTTTTTTTTGCTACAATTTAAGTATCCATACTTATTTTATGACATGGTGTTTCCTTCTTCTAACTAATTGTGTATTAAAACATCAGCTAGACTCACCCTTACTATCGTAGCTTCCCCTTGCCACTAAGAGCTCTGGTGTTGAGCTTTTGGACTCTTCTTTGTCCTTCTTCATACACGCATGATTTAACAATGCTGCAGAAATCTCACTATACACCAACTTATCTTTCCCATATGTAAGTGTGATAGCCAAGTGTTTATATTCGTCAGGTAACAAATTTAGGAGATACACTGCCTTGCTTTCATCACTCACATCTGCTCCTAGATTCACCAAGTCGGCCATTGAAATACCTTTTCTCATATCTATTCGATAAAACTTTCGAAGTAGATAGTTTTTATTGTGGATAGTCTTTGTCAAGTACTTCTCCTCCAATTTTCACCAAATCTCCTTTGCAGAAGTATCATTCATCAAAAGGTATTTAATGTCTTGAGCCAACCACGATCTTATGATTCCACAAGCTCGTTTGTTCACCTTCTTCCAATTCTTCTCTTCCATACCATCTGGCTTATCCTCCAGAACATCTTCTAGGTCTTGTTGATATAGAGCATCCATTACCTCACACCTCCACATACCAAAGTTATTGGTGCCGGTAAACTTCTCTACATCAATCTTTGCTTGATGGAAAACCATTCTCTTGATTTCCCCTTCGAATCCTTCAAATTGGATTCTTCTGCCATTTTTCCACCAACTTTCATGCACTAAACAATCACCAACCGAAGGTAAACAAATCTGAAATTCACACCGGAATTTCAACAACCACCTTCTATGCAACCCACGAACAAAAGATAGAACCTTGGACTTGAAACACAATTAAGAAACTCACTGCGGAATTTCTTCAAGACGCTCAAGATCTAACCGAAGCTTTGATACCACTTGTTGTGCGCAGCGGAAACACAATACACAACTAACGATGATTGAACTAGTGTATGAAATAAAATAAAACGACAAAATCAAACAAGCAACCATACAAGACACAAAATATACGTGGTTCGGCAATATGCCTACGTCCACGGGGAGAAAGAATGATGTTTTTCTTATAGAGACAATTGTACAAGCCCTCACGAAGAAACCAAAGTGTTCTTCCTCAGAAAAGTTCTCCAACTCTCTAATGGCTTCTCACAATCTCTCTCTCTTGAAAAATTAAGTTTTTCAACCTTCTCATTGGCTTTATAACATAGCCTTACAATAAACACGATTGGGCTTAAATATGGGTTTTTAGGCAAACTGTACCGAGGACGTACGTGCATACGTACATACGTACGTACGTTCTACCAAATGAGAGTTGTTTGTGATGTAGGACGTACGTACGCCTTAACTACGTACGTACATTCCTAAACGAACTACTTCTGGAAGTTGTCTGTGATGCAGGACGTACGTACGCCCTAACTACGTACGTACGTTCCTGAACCAAAAACTTTCCTCTTCTCTCTGCATCCAAAAAAAAACCCAACAAGTATGTCTGGCCATAGGTCCGATGAGCTTGAACAATTTAATTTCATTCCAGCAGAACCAAATTGGCTTAGACTAAGCACAAGGTTTTTAGATCAGGGCATGTTGCTAAAGAATGTTGATGATGTTAGTGATCGTGTAAAAGTCCACAGCTAAGTTCTTGCTTTTTCTAAAGCTGCTTATAGGCATTACCTATTTGACATTTTTATCGTAATTTGGTAGCACTAACACCATATTCTATTTACTGGAGTTCCAAATAGCAAATGTCAGTGCATTTAGTTTACAAATGGAGATCAACTAAAAATCCTATTTCCTCATTATGTATTCATATAATTGATTTTTTTTTTTCCAAAGATCGTTTTATTGTATGAGAAGAGTTTTATACCATTCTAAAAAAACCGAACATTTCAGTTTAATTGCTACTTTAATAAAGGTTTCATACGTGTAATTAGAAGCCAGGCAAAGCAGGGCATCCTGTACGTGTCAACCCAGGCAAGGCAGGTTGGGGAGCTGTTTTCAGGAATGCTCAGAATTCAGTTGTTTTATAGATTGTTCAAGCCTTGCATACATATTTTATGAATTGTGAAACTAGCAAGTTCCAAAGATTAGTATGAATGTATGATGCTTAGATGCATTATACAAAGGTTCGGGGCATTCATTCTGTATAATGCTCTTGTGATTTATATGATGAATTGTTTCACCTATTTCATGAGGACTTTCTGCATGAAGAGGCATGCATTGTGGATTGCAAGTTCCAGATATTATGCATGAGTGAACAACTATTTAAATTAAAGAAAAGATATTATGCTATGGAAATAGTGATGAACAACTTTTACACAAGATGGTCTCTGAGTCTCTAAAAACAAAAACAGAATTACAAAAAGAACAACAATTAAAAATCGTAATTTCATAATTTAGTCTGAAGGAGAAAAAAGCAGTTTTTTTTTCTAGTCAGACGTTCGAATCAAAGTTCGAGACGTTCAAACGGAAAAATACATGCTCTTTGGAGTTTGCTGAAGGTGTCGAAACGTTCAAACGGTTTCGATGGACGTTCGAACGGAATACTGAAAACCCAATATATGTGCAATATAACAATAGTAAAGCAAACAATAAAGCAATAAACAAATAAAGAACACACGATATTTTTAACGTGGTAAAACCCAATATGGGAAACGTCCACGGTTGTCCTCGCGACAACAAATAAATCCACTAGATGAAAAGAGATGTACAAACCTATCAACTACCTGCAATCACTGCGAGTTGACACTACTGGTTATCTCTAACACCTTGACTTCACCAGAGCACCTTGATGTACGCACAAGACACTCGACTTCTTGATGAACACACAAGAAGACTCGAAGCCGAACTATGAAACAAGCTTACACCAGAGTTCCTTGATGAACACACAAGGATACTCGACTTCTTGATGAACACACAAGAAGACTCGAGGATATCTAGAATCTTTTCAGCTGCTACCTGCCACTCAGTATTGCACCTATGGGCTAATGCAAAAATTTCGACATATAGCTAACTTCTTGTTATTTTGGGGTAAACATCCAAAGAATTTTTATTATCCTGATGTTAATATTTCAATATCCTCTAAAATCTCAGGGATTAAAAAAACGGACCAGTTAGGGAACTAATGGTAAAATAGGCCCAACCGCTGATTTCCGTGTCTTATGGACTAGTTTACCCTTTGACTGATGCAAAGACTTGTTTGCATATCATAAACATATAAACATACTTATTTATATCAGTCACAATACAAATATAAAATGCAAAGACTTGTTTGCATACTTGCAAACAACAACATAAACCATAAAATGTAAAGATTTGTTTGCATCAGTTACAACACACATAAACATTAAATGCAAAGAATTGTTTGCATACTCGAAACGACAACAAGATAAACTAGAAAATGTAAAGACTTGTTTGCATCAGTCACAACACATAAAGATTAAATGCAAAAACTTGTTTGCATACTCGAAACAATGACATACCATAAAAATGCAAACATTTGTTTGCATAAACCAGAAGGGTATTATCGGTAGTGAAAGGGCCGTTTTTACAATATCAACGTTAATTGGGTCTTTTCTTATTTTACAAATGCTTAATGAGGGCCAATATTATAAACCAGGCCTTAGTTGGGCCAATTGTGTTTTATAGGTGCTTAATGAGGTCCTAGAACCATTTTCATGCTAAAATCTCACTTACCACATCCATTGTTGATTTCTGACAGAGTATGTTATATATTCTTTTATTTGCTGTTTGGACATTTGTTGCATAAAAATGGATCTAGCTAGGTAGTATATGTATGTTTTTCTACAATTTAGTATCCACACCTATTTTGTGATGGTGTTTCCATACAGAATACAATTGGTGAAGATCATATGTATTGTATTGTGTCACTTGTGTGGAAGAGCAGATACAGGGCTGGGGTGCAACTATAAGTTCCATGCCTCCATTTTTGCGGTGAAGTTTGCAGATACTGGTGGAAATATTTGCTGAAGTTTTACTGATACTGGGCTTGTAACTAGTTTAAGTCATGTACATTCAATATCTCGGTACAGGAGGCACAATATATGTGTGTTTCAGCTTTTGCCAGTGTAGACAGAGAACTAGTTGGAGCAAGTTCAGTATGAAAGGCACATCTACGACTATGAGTAGGCTACTTACTCAAATGCTTTGCTCTGTAGCTGGGTTCCATGCTTGTGTACCTAAATGAGTTAACCAACACTATGTAAGACATCCCCTAGCCTATATGTAGAGTTATCAATGGCCACCCCAACGGATCGTTGTGTTGGGCACGGTCGATGGAAAATTCAACAAAACTCGAGCGCAATCCTGATTCATAGCAACCATTTATTCTACAAACCAAGGGAGGTATCTGGCTAAAATAGAGAAGAAGCAGAAGAAGTATGTTGACCAGGGATCTAATATCTATTTAATTGGCCTGCAAACAGAAACAGGAACAGACCACATCTAGACTCTAGAGACACACATGCTTATGAAGTTTACGTGGCCATGATGAAATGGAATTCACTGAGTACAGAATGTTATAATGGTGTCCATGCTCAATTCCATCGTGTTCTCTGCAATTTGCCCATGTTTGAATACCAACCTAAATGAGAAAGATCTTGATAACAAATAGGCATGGAACATTCAAAAGTTTCTTGTTGATAACAGTTTCATACAATAGACCCTTCTATAGTGTTTATTTTCGTGTGAATTTAATTAAGTCCGAACGAGAAGCGGATATATATAATATACATATATATTACCAGAACTAGTTACACTTTGTGTACATAAACATATACAGTACTTATACTGAAATACAACACCACCATCAGAGGCTAGACCCTAGAGACAGGCTGCCACTTATGACTTATTCGTATATATGTATTTGTTCTTCCCGTAGTTTACTTAACAGGGGTAATAGCATATGCACTTATGAGCTGGGAATACGTAGTTGCAAGATCCATGGTGTGCTTTCTCAAGTCGAATGCATTGATTCTTGCATGCATTAGAGTTGCCGCAGACTCCTGACCATGTCCCACTTGGTCTTTCACACCATTTTGCTTCCACCATTGCCGGCATTTCTGTATCAAGCACACATACAAGTAACAAGGTCATGATCAATATGACTAAATTATTTTCGGGAAACTAAGATAAACACATATGAATAAACCAAAACATAGAAATGTCTGCCATGTGATTTATTAGTTACTCACCAAGAGCGGCAAAGAGAACAAGAGCAGCAACGAAGAGAGTGAAGAAGGTAGCAGATTTAGCCATGTTTGTATGTTAATTGGTTCTTTGTTTGAAATTAACAAGCTTAAGACTAGCCTCTATTTATAGCTAGATGATAGTGAGTTAGGCATTCTACTTGGTAAGGATATGTAATAGCTAACCACACCTACAACGTTAACACGTGCCGTTAAACAGACAACATTGATGCATGTCCCTTTGTAGTCATCTCAACAAAGATAAGATCTTCACTAGAAGTCATCAATTTGTTTCTGATAATCATCAACATCAGACTATATATTCAAAGTTCCAACACAAGATTCCAACATAGTGAAAGAAGAACTTCATGAAAAAAACAAGGTGTGTCATGTGTGCACATGGGTGTTATAGTTTGTGGCACATTTTTTCCATGAGAAGCTATGATCTCATCAAGACCATGACTTTGACTACCTTATCTTACCCAAACTATTGATCGACTGATGCCAAAGTTTATGAAGTTATAGGATTGTAAAGGATCTGGTATTAGGACTACTGTTGTTTTTGTTAAGAGATCACAGAAAATGAGTGGTTATGCTACAGAAGTTTCAAATGCAGCATGCATGGTGCATGGAACTTGAATGACTAGATGGATATGACCTGGGGTGGGAGCAACTTGTAATGGAACTTAGTTATTTACACATTCCTCAAATATGTACCTGAATTCAATGGAACAGATTTCACATCATAAGGCACTATCGCTGCTATTTTATTCCAATCTACACTTCTGTAATTCATATAGGTAAATGTTCCGTCCTTTGGGTCATATAAAATGAGTTTTCTTCCATTCCTCAGTACAAGTTTACCACTTCAAGCAAAACACAATGCCCTAGTAGGGAGTTGAGTTAAAGGAAGCACATTTTTCCCTATATATGGAAAATAATTTATACCACGAGTCGCTTATACTATAACTTTTCACCGCCCAGATGTCTATAATACCACCATGATCCTGCATAGACAACATAATTTTCCTTCCAGCACACTCAGAGTGTTAGAATCTTCGGCAACAGGTGCCAACATCTCACGAAACGTGTTCTCGTTAATATCAAAACAGATAATTAGTAGGGTTGGATTGCATTTCCTTTGAACGATCCAATGAATAGCACAACCAAAGTAAATTCCCAGTTGATACCCCAGAGAGCTATATGGATTGCATTCTGCCATGGAAAGTGTGCTTGGGCACTTGGCCACACTTGCCTCTGCCCTCCAGAATCCGGATCTATACCTGCAGATGGGAGCCTTTACCAACGTCAGCACCAGAAAAAATAAATAAATTAAAAAAAAAAAAAAAAGACCCAACCCCATACAATCGCAACCAGCAGGTAGCAGTTGCAGCATAATCATGGATGCAGTATTTACCATTCATCTTTTTAACTCTGTTCTCTATGTGCAATTTCCAACCATGACCATATTGAGCTTCTAAATACCTATGCCAGTATAGGATCAGCGGGTACAACAAACATCAATTTCATCGTCAATTTGGCACGTGATAACTATGTCGTTAAAGCCACACACCAAGGGATTACCATTTGTAAATTATAAGAAATATATTAGAATTCAATCATAATCTTGAAATCCAAAATATAACTTCTAAATGTTCCAAATATTATCAAATAGCTTCTGATTAAAAAAAAAGAGAAGGTTTTGGAATGACAGACTCCCTGGTTCACAGCTCCTTGACAGTAAGTATTCTAACCAATACTGCACTAATGCGCACTATTTTCAGCTTTGTAAACTTTGTATGAATATGGTTACAGGACAATCAAGCTTCCAGATGGCAAAATTATGAACATCGAACGTAAGATATTGGAGGAAAATGAACCTTGTATTCAAAACCACTTACAGGGTTCATTTTCTTCCAATTCTCACATTCAAACACTCATATTCTTAAATCATGTTTACCTTCTCTGTAGAGAGAGTGATAAAGGTGAATGTTGGATGTGAGATGTTGGAGAAAACTGAACAAGGTTAGTTAGAGAGTAGGCAAACAGCATTGCAGGTTCAGCTTGCTCCAACCCTCACATACAACCAACCTATTCTGGCATTATTTTGAATTACTTCCATCCACCGAGTACTTGAGTGGTATTTATAAGATGTTCTCTACTAAAGGCATACACATTTCATGAGCAGTTTGCTGTTGAACAATCTTTCTGAAGAAGCACAGTTTGTGTTTTGAGGAAGTTAGCTACTTGATTAATATCGGTTCACAGTTTGTTTTGACGTGTAACTATACAGCTCTTACTTTGTTGTTACAGAATATTGTAGCTGCAGGCTTTAATTATTGTCTTCCCTACAAAATTACTTGACATTCATATTTGCGGTCGCTGCAAGGCATTCTATTCGACTACAAAGTACATTAGTATGGATTGTAGTAGACTAATCTACTCATGTACACTGATCCTTTAATGCGCCAGTGTTTTTATATGCTTACCTCCTTTTCCTGCTGCTGGATTTTGATAGCGGAAAGTGAAGTGGGTGGCAGAGTACTTAAAAATGTTTTTTCACTCAAGTGCTAGCAAGGGATCGATGTGCTGCTGATACCCTTGCTGGGGCAGCAAACAGCAATGCAGAGACCAGCAATATGGCAGTTGCAGCGCAGCAGAGTAGCAGCAATATGTTGTACTGTCCAACCACGACCATACTGAGCTCTTAATTACTTGTGATAGGATCAATCAATATGTATAAAAAACATCAAGTTCATCGTCGCACTTTGGCACAGGATAACTATGGGATTATGATTTGTGAATTATAACAAACATACTAGAATTCAATTCTAAACTGGAAATCAAACAAATAACCAACTTTGGAATGTTCGAAATCCTCATCACTTCCGATAGAAAAAGAATCTAGACAAAATCAGATCCATCAATGAGCTTCTTTGGATGACAGTATTAATCAGACAATCTAGACTGCTTACTGAAGAAAAGTGACATGTGGAGTTTACAAGTAATGGATTCCTATTAGGAATCGGTTTCCTTATTTAGCAACAAGTGTGGTGGAATTCTATTAGGATTCAATAAGGCTTTCTAATCTATTAGAAATCTAAGTTGTTGTTGATTTAGGGATTGGGTTACCAATTGGATTAACCAAAGAGGTTATAAATATTGGTGTTGTGTAACCATAAGAATTTGAGCAAAGAAGGAGCACATAAGAAAGTATGAGTGAGGGAGATTTGTGAGGAAACCTAAACTAAGGTTTCATTAGTTATTGTGTAGTTCACTTCTCAATTATCAATAAAGCTATCTCTCTTTGTCCCGTGGATGTAGGCATATTATCGAACCACGTATATTAATGTGTTTCTGTATTTCTGCTTTAGTTTATATCTTTTGTGTTTGTTTCTTCACTAATCATATCAAAATCCTGTGTATTTATCATAACAATTGGTATCAGAGACGAAGGTTATTCCTTTCGGTTGAAGACGGGATTTCGGAACGGTTTTGTTGGGTTTTAGGAATCTGTCCAGATTCGACACCCTGTAGTAAAATGGCCATAACGTTGTGCTCAGATATTGAAACGTCTATCCGTCTTTTGGGTTGGAAAGTAGACTCTTCAGGCTTTTTAACAGTATATGGTACGTTTTGTGGTTCAAAGAATTCTGTTCTCAGTACTTCGTTGAAGTTGACGGTTCCGATTTTCTTAGTTTGTTGAAAATCCAATCTTGGGTTTTTTTAGTGGTATTGATTATTGAAGAGAAGATGGCTGATTCGAAGTCTTCGAATTCCAGCAGTAAGTACACGAAGGTGTATGGATTTGATATTATCAAATTCAATCGGAAGAATAACTTCACATCGTGGCAAACGGATGTGAAAGATATTCTTGTTAGTATGAAGCAGATCAAAGCCCTAAAGGGGAAACCTGAAACGGCAAAGTTGCCAACAGGTTGGACAAATGATGATTGAGAAGAGTTTGATCAACAGGCCTGCATTACGATTAGGTTATGTTTGACGAGGGATATCACACACAATTTTGCCGGTTTTATGGGAGAAGTTAGAGAAGCTCTATCTTAGTAAGGATTTGACGTCAGAACTCTATCTAAAGAGGCGTTTGTATTCGACAAGATTTACACCTGGTAAGTCTGTGATTGATCATATTAATGATTTTAATAAGATCTGAAACCGGCAAGAAGTGGTTTGACATCAATTTTGTGACAAAGTGTCCTTGGTTATTTCGCCTTGAGTTCATTGTTAAGAAAACCTAGTTGTACGCGCGTCGTCCCGTGTCCTTGTCTTCGCGTCGTGTGTCAAGTATCGTGGTTTTTGGTTCAGGACGTACGTACCTTGTTAGGACGTTCGTACGTCCAAGTAGTCAGCAGAACGTTTATCTTGGTAAACGTACGTACCATGTAAGGACGTATGTTCGTATGGAGAGTCAGCAGGGAAGTTTGCTTTCTGGACGTACGTACCTTTACAGGATGTTCGTACGTCCAAGTAGACAGCAGGCTTATTTTCATGTGGAGACGTACGAACGTCATATCGACGTACGTACGTCCAAAGTCGGTTTGCACTAATTCGGCCCACTTTCCTTGGTTTTCAACCCTAAGTATAAATAGGGTTTCTCTTCCAAAGAACAAATCAGTTCTTTGGCCGTCCATTCTTCTTCTAGTTCATGAGTTTTGGTTTAGGTTTTGGTGTTGAAAGTGTTTGTGGCTATTGAACTCAATTCCCTTCCTTCCCCCTTCTCTCAATTCATATCTTTGTGATCTTCCTAGTTTCATTGTGATTTCGGCTTCGAGTCTTCTTGTGTGTTCATCAAGAAGTCGAGTGCCTTGTGCGTACATCAAGGTGCTCTGGTGAAGTCAAGGTGTTAGAGATAACCAGGAGTATCAACTCGCAGTGAGTGCAGGTAGTTGGTAGGTTTGTACATCTCTTTTCATCTAGTGGATTATTTGTTGTCGCGAGGACAACCGTGGACGTTTCCCTTTTCGGGTTTTACCACGTTAAAAACTTCTGTGTGTTATTTACTTTCTGCGTATTGTTTGATTGTTTGTTTGAATATTCAATTGTTATATTAGCACTATTTGTAGTTTCTCAAGATCTGTTCTGATTTAGCAAACATTGATGTGATACTACCTGATGGTGAGAAAACTATAATTTTATTATGTTCATTACCATCTTCGTGGGAAACAACAGTTGATTATTTTATTGCAAACAAAAAGACCACAAAACAGTTGGTCTATGATGATGTTGTTTCGATGTTACAATCCAAAGCTATTAGAAAAAAGGAAGTTGATGATGAAGTTCAGGCTGAGGGTATGTATGTTAGAGGTAGATCATCACATAGAGGTTCGTCAAGTTCTAAAAGTCGCTCTAAATCTTGAAAAAGAGATTTGAAGGATGTTGAGTGTTATTATTGTCATAACATGGGTCATTATAGTAAAGATTGTCCTAAGGTTAAGGCTAAAGAAGAGAAGAAGAAGAAATCTAATTCGAACACTGAAGTTGCTAACATTGCTCAAAGTAGTGATGAGGTAGCAAAGTCTATTGGAGACAATGAGGATGAGGTGTTAACAATTACATCAAATAGCTATTTAGCTGAAGGATGATGTCTTGATTCAGCTGCTTCGTATCATATGTGTCCCGATAGGGAGTCCTTCACAACTTACAGAGAAGTAAATGGTGGTAAAGTCTTTATGGGCAATTCGAATACCTGCAAAACAGTTGGTGTTGGTACAGTACGGATCAAGGCACATGATGGAGCTGTAAGAACCTTGACAGAAGTCAGGCATGTTACTGATTTGAGAAAGGGTTTGATTTCGTTAGGTGTACTTGAAGATAGTGGTTTCAAGTTTACCGGCACTACTACGGAAAACGCTTTTTATGACGGCTAAAAACTGTCATTAACTGCATATAATGACGTTTTTAGACTACCTAAAAAACTGTCATGTCAGACTATGTCAAGAAAAGAAAGAAAAACCATCAATAAACTTTAGTAATTTTTGATGGTTTTTTTATAGACCGTGATACTATTCATTGCAAATATGTCAGTTTCATAGTCAAAACCGTCAACTTTTCTTTTAAAAATGTCAAGAAATCTTCCCATTTCTTGACACTATTGGCTAACCCATCAATAAAACCTTACAACCCGTCAAAAATTCGTTGATAGTCTTGACAGTTTTAGCTAAATACTTGGTAAGAACAGTAAAACCCGTCGAGAAATTATTGCCTATCTTGACAGTTTTTGCTTTACAATCAATAAAAGTTTTAAGAACCATCAAGAACTTGTCATCATTCTTGACAACGGTGGCTAAACCATCATTAAATTTGGATCTAGATGGATTCGAACCATCAACCTCTCCTTATGAGCGCTCTTTCCTTTTTGAGCTTATAGATCCATCTTAGTCATCCACTTCAATTACATAAACTCAACACTCAAGTATTACATAAAAAACATGATTGACCAACATGAACTTATAAGAATCAAGGAGCAACAAAGCATATAGAGAACAACAGATCTAAGACATGTTCAAAACCACAATTCAGCCTTCCGAGTGTAACTGGTCAACATACGACTACTATTCAAAATTCCTGACATAAATGAATTCATCTTCTGTGTGAATGTAAAGAATGAAGATGGTGATTCCCTGGTAAGATCACAATGAAATATATCACAAAGTCTAAGCTAAAAATAAAATACAGTTAATGAGACCGAAATATACATATATAGTCATACCCACCATGGTTATCAAATTGTGTAAGCAGCAAGGCAGATAAGACAACTGCTCCTACCATATCCACACCTTACTTTTTTTCACTACAAGACAAGAGTTTTGATTGAATTGACTAAAACTTACACAATGTTCATAACACTCCAATAATTAACTGGATTAGAAAAAGGTACTAGATAATAAGAGCACTTGCTATCAAAAATGGCAATAAAAAATTAATAGCTAGGATAAGTTACCTTATGTAAATGGCTTTTGAGTCCCTTACATGTTGAATCCTTCTAGTTGCCTGAAACGTTAGAGTAAACCGTATTAACACCAAGCTGTGAACTAATCTTGTAAATTAGTCTGAGCAATCACACTTTCTCATGCCCTGCTGTTATATACATTGACAAGTTAAAATGTTAAATTAAAGATAAACTTATCATGTATTTAGATGACAGAATTTAACCTAACAATGCACTTAGAATGCACACTACAAAGATGGGTACAAGATATCAAAACAAGGTAACATATTAACAATAAGAACTGACCATTGCTGGTTGATTCTAGCTCAACTAAATCTTCAAACGGCCGGGTGCATACCTCAGCTAGCAAGACAAAAAAGTTAAGTTCCCTTATGTAGATGCACAGTGCTTTGAAACATATTTCTCAAAGAGAAGCTCAGCAATTATAACAGCTATTTAACTACCTTTCAAGGACTGATCACAAACACAAAAGCAGCAGTAAAAAGACCTGAAGGTGAGCCTACAAATCCTTCGACGAAAATGAAATGTTGCAGAAAGATGAAATATGTTTACTGAACAAAATCTTATAAACAAGGAGTTAAGCTCAGTTAAAACCTAGGTAGCACGGACTCGGACACGGATACGGACACGGACTCGGACACGGACACGGACACGGCGATACGACAATATCTAAAAATATAGGACACGGACACGGCATGGACACGGGAATTAAATAATATATTTTTTTTAATATATATGTACAAAACATGTATAAAACACTAAAATCAAATGAGATATCATATCAGTAAGGTTTTGGAGGGAAATAGAATCTGATGATTTGGGTTACAGGCCCAATGGAAATGACTTTGGGTTTGGACCAAATTTTAGGTTCGATTTAAATTTTAAACCCAACAAAGTATAATTGGATTGGGTTGGATTTCTCTGAACCATTTTAGGCACATTAGACCATGTTTTTAGTCAACAACAGTAGGTGCTTAAGTGGTTTCTTGGTTGCTCATTGCTGGTCAGTGGTTTGCAGGTTGGTTCTTCAACAATGCAAGTTCCTAGTAATGGGATAAACATCCTGATAACTACGAAGAAAAGTCTTTGGTCATTAATTTCTACAGATCAGAACGTTATAGATTTGATTACAGATTTGAGTGCACCAACAGATTTGAGTGCACCAATCAAACGAAATTGATTACAGATTTGAGTGCACCAACAAATTGATTACAGATTTGAGTGCACCAACAGATTTGAGTGCACCAACAAATCGAAATTGAGTGCACCAACAGATTTGAGTGCACCAAGAAGAAGAAGAAGAAGAAGAAGAAGAAGAAGAAGAAGAAGAACTTACCAGTAGCAGCAGTAGCAGGTCGTTCTTCTTCGTTTGAATGTTTGAATGGAGACTCGAGAGTGAAGATAGATCGAGATTCGAGAGTGAAGAGAGAGAAGTTCGATCGAGAGTGAAGAGAGAGAAGTTTGAATGTTTGATCGAGAGTGAAGAGAGAGAAAGAAAAGTAATATCTGTTCTCTCCAGCCCGATCCGTGTCCCGATCCGTGTCCCGATCCGTGTCCGATCGAATCTGCACGTGCGACACGGCACGTGCGTGTCGGACACATGTCCGAGCCGTGTCCGTGTCCGAACCGTGTCGGACTCTGCTACTCCTCCTATTTTTGAAGTGTCCGTGCTACCTAGGTTAAAACTGAAGATGATGGTTGCAACTTCAAACAAGCAAAAAAGAGTCAAACCTTGGTCGTGTCAAGGTACCATTGTCTATTGGTTTTGGTCATCATTGGAGTTGAGAAACTCCGTCTAACAGTTCAATGGATGTTCTAACCATTTAGCAGTAGTGGTCTTAGGCGCAAAGACAACTTCTACAACAGCTTCATCCTGCCAAACAACATCTAATAGGTATAAACTGATTATGCCTACAACTAGTACTGAAATATAGAATTAAAAATCAAGGAGAACACTTTACCTCTGCTTATCTCTACAAAATACTTCTCTCGATAGTAAAGTAAAGGCAACATAAGGTAATCTCATTTCTTGGAGGCTAACCTGATATAAATGATGAAATAAAAGTCTAAAAGCTTCACAGTAAGATGTGTTGCTTGAGATGGTCGATATAATTCATCATCTCCTCAATCTGATAGGATAATCTAGTACAAAATAAAAAGAACCCTGCATCAATGACATTTGATAGGGCTAGTACTTCACTAGAATTTTAAAAGAACCTATTAAAAAAAAAAACACAATAATTCAGTAGGTAGCAGAGACATTTATCAATGAAAGCATGTGCAAAAGCATAATGCAAAATAAATCTACACAATTTGTTGGTTATTATAGCAGCACCAATGAATTCTGTCCCTCTTTTATGTTGTAGCAACATCAATGGATTCAGCATCAAGAGATCAATAGGAATTTGACGCAGTAGCATGGCGGGGACTGTGAACTCTTATAGAGCATCTCGGGTGCAAACTGTCAAGTGTATAGAGGTTGATGGGGGGTTTTTGGTCACTTGTTCTTTGCAGAGTAGCAGCAACAAGAAAGGATAACATGGAGTAAACATCTCAACAGCTAGTATGCAAGGTCAAACAAGGAAGAAGGCTGCAGAGCAGGTAGGAAGCAGTAGAAGTAGCAGTCTGCAATTTCATTGAAGATTTTGAATTGAAGACTTTGTGTAATGATTGATATAATTAAAAAAAAAAAAAATAGAACTAATGGTTTTTTTCGTGGTTTGTTAATAAGCACATTCCAATATTGATATATCATACTAGAAAACAAGAGTAATTCATTGCAAAAGCGCTACATCTAACACAACAAAACAGCACAAAACATTCTTATTCTAACTTGATTCAGGTTTCTCTGACATACAATTCATCAAACACTTTATATGCAATAAAGCAATCCCTACTGTGTAGTACACATCTACAATAAAATCTACTCTCCTCTATTCGTTCAAATCAGATTAGATTACTATGTATCTTGACATCAATTTGACAAAAATTTCCATTTAATTCAACAACAAAATTATTATTTTTTGGGTAGAATTTTTTTGAATTATCTGTTTAAGCAATACTAGCAGAGAGAGAGAGAGTCTGAAAGAAAGAGAGAGAGAATAAAATTCAAAATTAACAGAGAGGGAGAGAATAAAACTCTTAATCAAATACCTGCCAGGCCTCCTAATCAAAGTTAATAGAGAAGAAGAAAAAACAAAACAAAGGCTTCCAAATTTTTAAATTTTTAAGCTTTGGTTGGTTCATGGGGTTTTGGCAAACAAAATTTTATGGAAGGTTTTCATTTCAATGTCATTCTATACTTTTTATGATTCATGAATCATGATTGTATTATAAACCCGACATCTTATTTTCTTGGAAACAAAATCCCTTCATAATAATATAAAAACCGTCAAGAAGTTGTCAATGATACCATGACGGTTTTGAAAAAACCCACAACATGATAGTTTAAATAAATAAAGACGCCCACTGATAGATTTACTAAAACCGTCATAAAATTAAACCTGTTGACAGTTCTTAACAAAACCATCAAGTATTTATTTTAGAAAATGTCAAAAAATGCCATTTCTCTAGTAGTGCGGTGAGAATGGTCTTTTGAAGGTTTACTATGATGACAGGTTATATTTGATGGGCGAAAGACATGGAAACTTATATTTTCTTATTGGAGATATAGTTTCAGGTGGAGCTATGGCTATGGTTTCTCAAGCGGTTGATGAGAAACAATTAACTTCTACTCAGTTATGACATATGCGGCTAGGGCATATGAGTTAAAAAGGTTTGTCTATATTGAGTAAAAAGGGTTTGCTTGGCGGCCAGAAAACTTGCAAGCTCGATTTTTTTGAGCATTGTGTATTTGACAAGCAGTGCAGAATTCGTTTTGGTACCGCTGTTCACCGCACTACGGGTACTTTAGATTATATACATTCAGATATATGGGGTCCCTCTAGAACAGTTTCTAAGGGAGGAGCAAGGTGGTTTGTGACCTTTATCGATGATTTCTCGCGGAGAGTTTGGTTGTACACCATGAAGCACAAAAACGAAGTCACCGATTTGTTTAAGAAGGGGAAAGTTATGGTTGAAAAACAAACTGGCCATGTTGTGAAAAGGATACGTTCTGACAATGGTGGAGAATACACTAAAGACCCATTGAAAGTTTATTGTGCAGAACAAGGTATCGTTAGACACTTCATAGTGAAAGGTACACCACAACAGAATGGGGTAGCTGAGCGTATGAATCGCACACTACTAGAGAAAGCACGGTGCATGTTATCCAATACAGGTTTGGGTAAGGTATGGTGGGCTGAAGCAGTAAATACGGCGTGCTATCTCGTGAATCGATCACCATCTACAACCATTGATTGTAAGACACCTATGGAAGCTTGGTCTTGTACACCTCCTGATTATTCAGATTTGAAGGTGTTTGGTTGTCCTACTTATTTTCATATCAGAGAAGATAAGTTAGGAGTTAGGGCCAAGAAAGCTATTTTCTTGGGATATCCACACGGTATTAAGGGTTATCGTTTATGGTGCCTAGAGTTGAATAAATTCCGTGTGGATATCCCAGCGTGGAACATTTTATTTTACCCATTTCTATAATCCTATCTTTGGTTCGATTTTGGACGAAGTTTTAGCAGACCGGCCCACCACATCCTACGTGAATAGCCGGCTGCTAAAATTATAGACGACGCGTTAGGGTGTTGTTTTTTTCGGAATTCCTATAATTTAGGTTTTAGGAGACCCATTAGAGATGCTCTCAGTTTGCAGATATATTTTAGGCAATTAAAATACCGTGTGAAATTAAAGGTTCTTCCAACAACCATGTTAGCTACTAACATTAGTTGATACAGAAAACATGACCATATGTATAAAGTCTTCACCCTTTTTTAATAAATCAACAACCACAAAACTAAATTTTTCTTTGGCAATGTTACATACTGTTGTCATAGTTTATCTAATTGTCAACAGTTTATCATGTTGGACTCAGCAATATGTGCATCCCAGTTCAGTTCCCACAAGGGATGCCCAGCTCCTATCACTATGGCCACCGTCAGCCTCGTGTTGCAACTTGCAATTTTAAATCACTGAACTATCTGAAATGTTGTTCGATGAGCTAAACGCCAATGGTTAGGTAATGCCCTGCCGTGTTTAGTTTGTCGATGCTTCCTATCACCATGGCTACCGCCTACCGTCAGCCTCGTGTTGCAACTTGCAATTTTAAAGCACAGGTAATGTCTTGCCCTGTTGCAATCGTTTGGTGAATTCTAACTTTATATGCTAGGTAACACATCATGATCAATTGGTCAAGGTTTTATATATATTTAATTAGCATCCATGTTCATATCTATCTAAGTAATCAATCTTGTAATATATAATTCAGTGAAGATTAGCTGTAAACAAGCAACCACCATGTTATCATGCATAAAATACTGAATTTAATATTTAATTGAGCCGTCTGGTAGACATGGTCTTAACCTATTCATGGACTTCTTCATGCTATTGTTCTGATGTCTTCAACAATACAATTTAGTCTTAAAAGGACTTGATTAATAATACTACTCTCTATTTAGTTTCTTTCAACTTTCAAGTTTTCATCATTTCACCAAGCTGTTCTTCCTCTTTGAAGCAACAATTGTGCCTAAAGAACTATGGCCGATTTTGTTAGTCCTATTATTGATATTGTATCTCGTGTAATGGATTGTAGTACAAAGCATCTCAATTACATCCGTGCACTTGAAGAAAATCTCGACCAGCTCAAAGATGAAATGACTCAATTGATTGAGCGTTATAATGACATAAAAAATAAGGTCATCATTGAAGAGGCGCGACAGATGAAACGCACTAATCAGGTGGACGGATGGATGAAAAGAGTGGAAGACAGCCGACCTGAGGTGGACCAAATTATACGTGAAGGGGCACAACATCTTGAGAGAAGGTGCCTCAATGGTTGTTGTCCTAAAAATTGTTGGAGTAGCTACAAGTTGGGCAAAATGGTGGTAAAGAAGTTACTACTTGTGGAAAAACTGAAGCGTGATGGAGCCTTCGAAATTGTGGCTGAGAATCCACTTTGCCCTCCGGTTCAAGAGCTGCCAGAAAACTTTACGGTTGGCTTGGATTCTGAATTTGAAAATGCGTTAAGTCTCCTTCGAAAAGATGATATTCAAGTCTTGGGATTGTATGGAGTCGGTGGAGTTGGGAAGACTACCCTTTTGAAGAAAATCAACAATGAGTTCCAGAAAAGAAACAATGACTTTGATGTCATCATATGGATGCTTATATCGAGCGAGGTGAAGATGGGAACTGTTCAAGAAACCATCCGAGAGAGATTGGGATTGAATTCATGGTCTGATAGTGTTCCTTCAAGTTCGCGAGCCAGTGACATTCTTAATGCATTGAAAAAGAAGAAATTTTTGATATTGCTCGACGATGTATGGGAAGAACTTGATCTGCTAAGTATAGGAATACCTCTTCCTAGTGTTGAAAACAAGTCTAAAATTGTTCTTTCAACACGGTCATTAGATGTATGTGGCGCTATGGGAGCAAACAAAACAATTGAAGTGAAATCCTTGAACAAGGAACAATCATGGGTCTTATTTCAAAAAAAAGTTGGACAACAGACCCTTGATGCTGATCCACAGATTCCAAAGTTGGCTGAAACAGTTGCAGAAAAATGTCATGGCGTGCCATTAGTGCTCATCACCATCGGTGCGTCCATGGCAAGCAAGACGAATCCTCGTGAATGGAAACGTGCCATCTCAGAATTGAACAAGTCTGCAGCAAAGTTTCCAGGTATGGAAAAGCGTGTGTTTCACCTTCTGAAGTTCAGCTACGATAAGTTACCAAGTGCTACTGATCAGGTATGTTTCTTGTTTTGTGCCTTGTATCCAGAAGACGAATCAATTTATATACCAAATTTAATAAACAAATGGATTGGGATGGGGTATATTGGTGATTTTGAGGATTTTGAAGAAGCAGTTAATATCGGTCATGGCATCATTGGCACCCTAAAGCGTACATGTTTGTTAGAGAACGTGGATGATGATGATGAGAGTGTGAAAATGCATGATGTGATTAGAGAATTAGCTTTATGGGTCGCTGGGAGAGACGAAGGTAAGGTTATTGTGAAGTCAGGTTACAACTTGAAAGAATTCCCCATAAATGATTTAAATCCAACAGTGGTGCAAACAATATCCTTGATGAATACTGAAATCACTCATCTTGAAAAATTACCAAGCTGCCCAAACCTTTCAACCTTCTTTGCTCCCGATAATCATGATTTAAACCATATAAATGACGACTTTTTCCTTTCTATGCCCAATCTTAAGTTCTTAGATCTATCATTCAGTAAAATCACAAAACTACCCACAAGCATTCGTGAATTGTCTGAGTTGAAATACCTTTGTTTGCTTGGAAGAGAGGTTTCAATTCCACGGGGAATGATAATGAATTTTTCGAATTTGGAGATTTTGGAGTTGGATGTTTTAAAATCTGATGATTCTTCAGAGGAATTTTTCGAATTTGAAGAATTCAGATGCTTGAACAAATTGAAATATCTGAAAATCTCTATTTCAATTTTCAAAGATCTTGAGAGGTTACTAAGCAACCCCCACTTGTGTAATTGTCTAAGGTATTTGGGTATTGAAAATTGCAAAGAGATTACCTTACCCACACTTTCAGCATCATCTTCTTCATCATCATCGCATTTATCTCTTGGACGTCTTCAAAAACTGCAGGTTCTTCAAATTGATGACTGTACAGAGATCAAAGAGTGGATATTTGATTGCATCACAAATGATGATGAGCCAGAGATTGGGTTATTTGAAAGCTTGGAGACAATGTTCCTTGATAATCTCCCCAAATTAATTATCTCATGGGATGCAAGGAATCTCCATTGTGCACATTTCAGAAAACTTCATTACTTACATCTTCGTGGGTGTCACGCAATGGTGAATCTTACATGGCTTCTTCTCATTCCAAATCTACAAACACTACATATATGGAATTGTAGTAGTCTTCAAGATATAATATCTTCTTCTGAGGAATCAGGAGGAGGAGGATATCCGTGTGATGAAAATACTACTTTTTCGAATCTCAAATATTTGTGGTTATGGAATTTGCCCAATCTCCAGTCCATATGTAGCCATACCAGTGCATTGCCATTCCCATACTTGGAAACTATCGAAGTGTATGGTTGCCCAAAGCTGAGGAGACTACCACTTGACTCAAACAGTGCTAAGAACACACTCAAGATGATTAAAGGAGAGACTGATTGGTGGAATGGATTGCAGTGGGAGAATGAAACCACCAAGACTCATTTTGCAACTTTTTTATGGTAGATTAGGCAAATGTTGTAAAATTCTGTGTATGTTATGTTTTATGCAAATTCATTTTCTTGGAATAGAGGCCCTGTGATGCCAGATGTACTATCTTGCAATTTCAAACTTATCTTCATCACTGTCATCGTCTTCTTCATCATCATCGTCATCGTCATCATCATCATCATCTTCATCACTGTCATCGTCCCATTCCAAAACATCCCACCACTTTTTACTCCCTTTAATATGCTGAAGATTGTGTGGTAAATCGTCTCGGATAGTGGTAAGTGAAATACATATCAATACTTTACTATAAATATTTCTCAACTCAGGTAGACTGATCGAAGAAGTACAAGCGACGTAGCCTTGGAAGTGTGATAGTCGTAGTGCCAGACTGAATATTTTCCTCTTCGTTCACAATTTCCTCCATGAGAATAGAATTCCAAACTTCAATCTCTTCAAGAGTTTGGATGTTCTGCAATAACCTACGCGAGAATATATGGATTCGTCAAATTGTTGCAACTATAGATATGCAACACTTTAAGTTCAGCAAAGCTGCTACAAACTGCAACTCCATCACAAAGTGCAGTCAGATTTGACAACTTTCGAAGAACCAACCTATCTAAACATGGTAAAATGTTCTCTTATGTTGAAGCAATGCACTCCATTTTATTACACCTAGAGGCTAGAGATGTAACAATCCTTTAACTCGTATAAGTTTGATATGCTTGGCAGTTCCGATAACCTAGTTATATCATGACAACCTTGTAGTGCTAACTGCCAATTTTCAGGCAGCACGACCAAACTACTTTCACTAACAAGATTACAACCCTGTATCTCAACACTAAAAAATCCCTTGGAAATAGGCACTAAAAGAACATTAGACTTGCAATATAGCGTGACATTCTGTATTAAGGTAAATACAGGCCGGATAACCTCCATATAGCATACACAGAAAGCAGGTGTAAAGCTTTAGTGAAGGTAAGAATGATTCATTCTGTTTATACCATTAGAACTGTGATTATAACATGTCACAGTTTGTCGAATCACATAATAAATAACATGTTAAGTGATCTAATGTTTTGTAGCTGATTTCGTCGCTAAAGAAGCTTGATAAATATTTGTCTTTATGCTATAACTAGGAAAAACTCCTCTGAAAATCTATGCTACAGAGTACAGAAACAACCCTTGATCTTAGACAAAGATCAAGGATTTAACTCCTCTGGAAATCTATAACTTTGAAATGAATTATTGACTTGACTAGTAGATGGCTTCCAATATGTGAAGTAAAAGATATTCTTTGGATTCCTTAAACATGGATTTTAATTTACAGATTATTGATATTTGACATGGACTTCCTGTGTGTTTCCTTTGTTGTTGGTGTAAATATATATATCCATCACCATTTAATATATAATCGATGAAGCATAATAAAAAAAAATTTAGTTTCCTAGGTAAATAGTAGCACCAAACAAAGTCATTATCTGCTGAAAAGCATAAACTCGGAATTGGACTTTAAAGTCCCAATACGAGAAGAAAAAAAATGTTTAAAGAAACATCACATAATACTCCTGACAAGTGATGAGAACACAGAGAAACAAAGAATACAGATAATATAGTAGAAACAATCCTGATTGTAGGACAAGAAACTTGTTGCATCATAGCGTGTTTGTGCATATCTTCTCATCCTTATCATTCATCCATACACCATTTTTATCACATTGAAATGATTTGAGATTATCACATTTGATCTTCTCTAGGTAAACCAAGTGTGGAAAAACTTTCTGCATAACTGACCAGTTCATTTCCATATATTTCAGGAACTTCAGGCGTAAAATCTTTACATTCCAGGCTTCATTATCCTCGCACTGCAAACTATGAAGTTTTCCTCCCTTGATGTAGAGCCTCTCCAAGTTCTTCAAGTTACTAGGCCTCAACCACTTTGGTGACACATTATCAGGGAAACATTGAAGGTCTAGTTTTACGAGATTCTGAGGCATTGAGAGAGATTTCGTAAGTCATGGTTGCTGCCCTTGTCATCAATTTTGTACTTTCTGTAGGAGCAGAGTGAACCACTCCTCCCCATCTTATTGTTAAGACACGAAGTGATTCAAATTGCTGCAACTGATTAAGGTCTTCTTCTGCAACAACGGCATCATTCCCAACAATTATATTGAGCTTCCTCAGCTTCTTGAGCTCAGCTAACTCCTTCAGCTGACATGGATCTTTACTTCTTGAATTACCTATTACAAACCCCTTTAGCACTTCAAGGTTAGAAAGCGATCCAAGTCCCTTGGGCATGTTTTCCAATAAGTAACATTCAGACACATCCAAGTGGCTTAGCTTTTTCATGGCTTTGATTGTAGAAGGCAGCTCCTCTAAGTTGTGACATGCCCGAAGGTCGAGAATTTTGAGATTTGTGAGCTTTGCAATGGAATCTGGGAGTTGGGTGATTCTTGATATTCCACAAAGGCTAAGATACTTCAACTGTATCTGTTCTTCTAAACCTTTCAGAAATTCAGCACTGTCTACTTCGATGTGATGTAAGTCGGAGTTTTGCCATCTTCCGAGCTGAAGAACGACGAGCTTCTTTTGTTTTGAGAACCACCCGAGGTTGACATGCAGGTACTCTTGATTTACATTGAACAAGGTGATTGGTTGTCTTTCACCAGACAACTGGAAGTGTGTATCAGTAGGTAACACTAAACATGCACGACGAGAGTTTGGGCAATCTGCCATTGGTTTTCCAGCGTCATCAAAGTCAAAGAACCTAGCTTTTTTAGCGAAGGAAACTACCATAAGTCGGATCCAAGGGTGCATCAGATAGCTAGTTACCATTGGGCTTTTATTTTTATGCACTGGTTCTATCATACCTTTCTCTGTCAACTCCGTAAAAATACCCTCTCCAACTTCCTCAGCAGTCTTATCTCTTGTGTGTGTCACTATGCCCTCCCCTATCCACCAGTAAATGACAGGCCTTTTCTTTATTTCTGAATTATCTGGGAAGATTGAAAAACAAAGCAAGCAGAGTTTTAATTGAGGTTCGAGAATATCGTAACTAACCTGAAGATTAGCCATGACAGTATTCTCCAAAATACTCTCTTCTATTCGAAGTCGCTGCCAATCCACAGAAACATTCTTAGCATTGGACATTGACTGTGGGGTTTGAGAACTATCAAGATTACCTGAAGGGATTGAATGCAACTGAATCTCAGAGTTCATAGTTGTAATCTCTTCAACTTTCTTTAAAATACTCTGAAACTTAGTTTCAAATTCATTCAAATCTTTACATTCATCCAACATGTCTTCAAGGTCTTGTTCTATGGAATCAAATTTGTTTGTTACAAAATTTTCCCAGTTTTTTACTCTTGGAAATACTTCTCCAGCATCCCGAAGCTCTTTCTCAATCTTCTTAAACTGCTCATGCAACTGAACTTGCATGTTGCTGCTCCCAGCCAACTCCAAATGCTTGGTTTTGGCTTTGGTAGTTTATCTAACATATTTGTTACAACATCTATCAGGTTTCGTTTGAATACCATTTTCCAGGTTTGGGATGGAAGCTAAACCGAGGAAATAGAAGAGACAATCTCTACTTCAATCTACCAAATCTCTCTTTGTTCCCAATAGGAGGTGGATTTAGGAGGTAGGGTGGTGATATCCACCTTTAAACGGCCGGGAGGTCCACAAGGTGGGAGAACTCACCTTTATAAACCTTTAGATGATACTCCATGTGCCTTCTGGCTCATAAATCACATATTGGCATGTCATAAGTCATTCCGATCTTTTCTTTTTCAGCCTTGAAATCCATTTTCGGCATTAGTTGCTCTCCGCTTTCACTTTTGTCTTCCTCTCAAAGCCATATCTATCTTTAAAATTCCTTGAACATTTAACTTGTTTCTATTTATTCTTCATCATTATGTTTTGATGAATATTGTCCTTGAGCATTCAGCTTTTTGACTTGACTAAATCCAGAATCACATAAGCTTGAATAAATGTGGTGAGTACTTGTTGTGTATGAGAACCCAATATATGTGCAATATAACAATAGTAAAGCAAACAATAAAGCAATAAACAAATAAAGAACACACGATATTTTTAACGTGGTAAAACCCAATATGGGAAACGTCCACGGTTGTCCTCGCGACAACAAATAATCCACTATATGAAAAGAGATGTACAAACCTACCAACTACCTGCACTCACTGCGAGTTGATACTCCTGGTTATCTCTAACACCTTGACTTCACCAGAGCACCTTGATGTACGCACAAGACACTCGACTTCTTGATGAACACACAAGAAGACTCGAAGCCGAACTATGAAACAAGCTTACACCAGAGTTCCTTGATGAACACACAAGGATACTCGACTTCTTGATGAACACACAAGAAGACTCGAAGCTAAATCACTATGATACTTGGAAGTTCACAAAAT
Organism: Aquilegia eximia; assembly: GCA_023053565.1. Lineage (NCBI taxonomy): Eukaryota > Viridiplantae > Streptophyta > Magnoliopsida > Ranunculales > Ranunculaceae > Aquilegia > Aquilegia eximia. The sequence continues at coordinate 20,634,028 of JALIGU010000005.1, forward strand.
TATGAATTGAGAGAAGGAGGAAGGAAGGGAATTGAGTTCAATAGCCACAAACACTTTCTACACCAAAACCTAAACCAAAAACACCACAACTAGAAGGATAATGGACGGCCAAAGAACTGCCTTGTTGTTTGGAAGAGAAACCCTATTTATACCTAGGGTTGGAAATCAAAGAAAATGGGCCGAAATAGTGTAAACCGACTTTGGACGTACGTACGTCGATATGACGTTCGTACGTCGTATACACGATCCAAACTTGCTGACTACATGGACGTACGAACGTCCTTAAGAGGTACGTACGTCCTGACCAAAACACGTCTGCTGCCTACTTGGACGTACGAACGTCCTTAAGAGGTACGTACGTCCTGAACCCAAAACTCGAGTTTGACACAAGGACATGAGAACACAAACTCGGGACGATGTGCGTACAACTTGGTTTTCCTAACAATGAACTCAAGGTGAGATAACCATGGACACTTTGTCACAAAATTGATGTCAAACCACTTTGTGCCGGTTTCAATCTCCCCCTTTGACATTGATTTTGTGACAAAAACCTATGACTCTAATAGCACTTATAAAACGTGCTTACAAACCCAAACCATGGCATTTATAAAACATGCCTACAGAATCACTCAAGGTAGAACACATACCAAGTCACCAATTCGTGACATCCAGCTAACACCGACAGTTTGATTATCAGAGATCGAACGGAAGCAACAAGAAATTCTGAAACAATCAAAGAGCCAACGGAAGTTCCTCGAACAACTCCCCCATACTTCATGAGCTCCAAGGTTTAATACTCGAGCTTCCCCATAACTGTACAACCTCTAAACATCAACACGTTCACTCCCCCATACGTGTAGCATACCTGCAACATGACCCAAAAATACACTAACACAGAAGAAGAAGGTGTTAGTATTAGAGTCATAAATCTCCCCCTTTTTGTCACAAATGAAGCAAGGTAACAAAATAAAGAGAAGAAAAATACCAAACCATAACAAATAAGGTTAAAGAAGAAAAGAAAGAGAACAATCATGTTAACAACAAAAAGGATATGCAACGGAAGCCATAAAATAAACACTTGTTAACACGATGTCAATACAAAGATTTTTCCCCCTAAACAAAAGCTCCACCCAAATGCATTGCATATGAGAAAGATGCACCTAGAAAAAAAAACAAACCAAATAAGGATATTTGAAACACACAAAGAACCATGCATACAAGGGTAGAAGAGAGTATATGCAAGCTCAATTAAAACAAGATACTTAGTAAAGATGAATAAACTTGGTTTCATTAAACAAAGTACGCACCAATCAAAGATTAAGATATGAAACCAAACATCTACTAGAAATGCATCATACAAACATCCTTGGTGTGTGGGAAAGCTAAAGAAAACACAAAGAGAGTTATTTCCACACCTCACTCACAAACCATAAGAACACTCAAAACAACTAGTATTCACCATTAGAAGAATTTCACTTCACAAACGCCTAAACAGACACAGGGAAATGCACTTATAACCTGTTTTTTTTTTTTTTTTTTTTTTTTTTTTTTTTTACTGTGCATAAATTAACATGTGAAAGGGATTTTTACCTTCATCTTTTGCAACATGTGATAGGGTGTAGCCTACATCTTTTCAAATTACTTCCCCTTTTCAAAGTAGTGCAACATCATGGTAACGTGCAACACAAGAACTAACATCTCTTGAGTGCATCCGTCATTGCATGACCCTCACGGCCCCAACGGGTATGAATACGAAATGATTTCTTTCTCAAGAAGATCAAAAGGCTGGGGATTTTGTGAATTGTTGACCACTACCACACCGCCTTCATACTAATAATCAAGATAACATAAGAAGGCATGCATACGTATATTTCCAACTAATGATTATCTTAGAAGTTTATCATGTTCAAAGGATGGAAAAAGATATGCAAACAAACTCTCAAAGTGCCACCTAGCTGTGCATAGTGTAATCAAGCAAGGATATATGCATGAGACACAACTAGATAAACGTTGGTCCAAAATCTAAACATGAAAGCACAAGCGTATGCTGAGTGTAATAAAATAGTTATATTCATGAGCACTAAGCATACAAGTATGATTGAAAGCAATAGACCAATCTAACCACATATACAAAGTATGTGTATCCCAAACACCCATAACAAAGTAAACTATTTTTTTTTTTTTTATGATATTCAACCCAAACAAACAAAACATGCATAAACAAAAAGACAAAACACACCAAACAAATAACCTATATGGTTAGAAAAATATGCAATTGAAATAACACAAGGCTAGAAAACAAACAAATAAAAATAAAAATACGAAGATGATATTCAATCTGACTTTAAGAAGTCAAAACAGAACGTTCAAGTCATCCTTTCGTACCCATACTTGAGAGATATTCTGCAAGTTGGACCCGGATATGGAGGATTTTTGAATATTATCCCTGATAGTAGACTTTCCAATCTTTAACCTCTCATTCTCTAGACTACATTTGGCAGCATCGATGCTTCTATCCCATATGTGAGGTGGTTTGGTGACCTTTTGCACAACCTTCTTTCTATTGTTGAAGTGTTGTGGTTTTTTAGGGCCACTTCTTCTCATAAAAGGAGGCCAAGAGAAAGGATGAGCCTGCACAGGAAAAGAACAATGTGAGTTCCAATAATTATTACCATAAGAAGAATATGGAACCATGGAATTGTTATCCCAACAGAAAGCGGAAGTATTACCTAACCGACCACAAGTAAAACACTTAAAATGTCTATGTTTAGGACTTGTCTTGTTCTTGGTCATCATATTTGGCTTAGATTCAAAAGCCTTGGTAGGTGCAGACGGAGTAGGAATATGAGGATTTGGTAACAAATGAGGCAATGATGGCCTCACAAAAGAAGTAGTAGGAGGGACACAACTGGAGGAAGCTCCGACATAGTCATATCCTAAACCAGTCTTATCTGAAGAAGACTTTCCACTTTTAATAAGGGTGTCTAGATCAACTGAAGCTTTCTCAAACCCTTGCAATCGCTTAGTAGAAGCGAATAAATCCTTTTTCACAGCTTCATACTCAAGCAACAAAGAACGATACTTATCTTCTATCTCACGATTGGATATTTCCAAAGAAATAATTCTAGATTGGAAATCTAGCTTTTCTTGGGAAAACTCCTCAGATAAGGCATTCATATCACCTGCAAGTACAGATTTCTCTTTCACAAGAGACTCAACCATATCATTTAAAATCTGATTAGTCTTACGCAAGGATTGACATTGTTTAACAGATGACATATGTAATTCCCTTAACTCACCAGGACTTACCAAAATAGAATCATCGAATTCATGATCGACAATATCGGTTACCTGACAATCCACATTCTCATTCAAAGATGCTCCATAGGCAACACAATGTGTAGCATGGTCTTCCGCTACATCAACATCATCATCATCATCGCTTTCATCTTCCTCCCAAGTGGTAGATAACTTGATTTTTTGTTGTTCTATCCCTTGTACACCAAATTTCTTGGGAAGCTTACACTCGTCAAAACCATGGTTAGTCAAACCATTATATTTCATAGTCTTAAAAATATGTTTAAGATAACGATAAATGATACTTAGATGTTGCTTAGTGTCAAGAGACTTATCATGATTAATTCCTTCATCTTGTACATCCTCAAAAGTTCCAGCTTTAAAAGCAAAGGATTTATTTTGAGGTTGTTCAAGTTGAACCTCAAGTTCATAAGTTCTCAATTTTCCTGCTAAGGTCTCTATGGACATGGTCTTTAAGTCATTGCTTTCTTGAATGGCATCTTTCCTAGAACGGAATCTAGATGGCAAAGACCGAAGAACTTTACGAACTATTTGAGTATCGGTGTACACTAAACCTAAAGATGCACTAGTGTTGATAATATCCTGCAAACGAATAAAGAATTCATCAAAAGATTCATTATTATCCATTTTCATAGTTTCAAATTGAGTAATAAGAAGTTCAAGCTTACTCTCTTTGACAGCATTGTCACCCTCATGAGTTCTTACCAACCTATCCCAAGCCTCTTTGGATGTTATACAACCATGAACTCTCCGAAATTCACTAGCATCCAAAGCCATAAATATAGCATTAAGCCCTTTTTGGTTGTTAGTAGAAGCAACTTTGTCTTTCACACTCCATGTGTTTCGTGGCTTTACACTTGTAACAACCTCATCTGTACTACCTGTAGTAACTCTCGGTGGTGACCAACCATCTTCCACAGCGATCCACACATCCTCACTCATAGCCTGCAAATACGCAGCCATACGAACTTTCCAATAGGGAAAATTAGTACCATCAAATTTAGGAGGACAAATTAGTGTTCCAAATTTATCAGAATCCATTAAAATTGCACTAAGGATCTACGCGTGAGCCTTTACGCTCCTTAACAAGCGCCCTGCTCTGATACCAATTGAGAACCCAATATATGTGCAATATAACAATAGTAAAGCAAACAATAAAGCAATAAACAAATAAAGAACACACGATATTTTTAACGTGGTAAAACCCAATATGGGAAACGTCCACGGTTGTCCTCGCGACAACAAATAATCCACTATATGAAAAGAGATGTACAAACCTACCAACTACCTGCACTCACTGCGAGTTGATACTCCTGGTTATCTCTAACACCTTGACTTCACCAGAGCACCTTGATGTACGCACAAGACACTCGACTTCTTGATGAACACACAAGAAGACTCGAAGCCGAACTATGAAACAAGCTTACACCAGAGTTCTTTGATGAACACACAAGGATACTCGACTTCTTGATGAACACACAAGAAGACTCGAAGCTAAATCACTATGATACTTGGAAGTTCACAAAATTATGAATTGAGAGAAGGAGGAAGGAAGGGAATTGAGTTCAATAGCCACAAACACTTTCTACACCAAAACCTAAACCAAAAACACCACAACTAGAAGGATAATGGACGGCCAAAGAACTGCCTTGTTGTTTGGAAGAGAAACCCTATTTATACCTAGGGTTGGAAATCAAAGAAAATGGGCCGAAATAGTGTAAACCGACTTTGGACGTACGTACGTCGATATGACGTTCGTACGTCGTATACACGATCCAAACTTGCTGACTACATGGACGTACGAACGTCCTTAAGAGGTACGTACGTCCTGACCAAAACACGTCTGCTGCCTACTTGGACGTACGAACGTCCTTAAGAGGTACGTACGTCCTGAACCCAAAACTCGAGTTTGACACAAGGACATGAGAACACAAACTCGGGACGATGTGCGTACAACTTGGTTTTCCTAACAATGAACTCAAGGTGAGATAACCATGGACACTTTGTCACAAAATTGATGTCAAACCACTTTGTGCCGGTTTCAGTGTATTAGCTCGCAATGCGTAGGAGTTGGTAGGATTTGTTAGCAAATGAGGATCAAAAGAGAATTTCTAAACCATTATTGTTTGAATTTTAGTAACTGTTTCACTACCTATAGTGTGGTTGCCCCCTTAGAGCATTATATAATATGTTTCTGCAAACAATTAGGACTGCAGTTGATCTAAAGGAATTTAGATTCTAATAAAGAGAGCTCTGACATTTTTGTTCCAGATGAAAGAAATCTTTGCACGACTTCAGTAACTACACAATGACATTGTTTTAATCATTTCAGATTCTTTGTTCTGTAGTTTCTTAGGTGTATCTTATATATGTCTACAGGTATATCACGTTTTCTTAGGTTGGATAGAACATTAGCCAAATCATTGTCTCTCTGTTTTGTCGAGTGTTGAAATTGATGAGGGGGAAACCAAACTAACGTTTTAATCTATTTCAACTATGCTTACTATTTATTTTCTTCAAAGCTGAATGAAGAAATTACATCTGTGTTAAGTAGGGTTCTTGTATGATCTCCTCCTCCAAACGGTCAAACATGCAAGTATGGAGTTACACTTTTACAAAAATTCAGAAAAAAGAGCATTATCTTGTGTTATTTGTTCAGTTTTCTTCAACATTTCATATGAACTATTAATTCAATTTCCGCAAACATATATTCTTCAACACTGAAACCAAGCTCTTCTTTGCAAAACATAGCTTTAAAGAATTGAGGGTTGAATGAGTATATATGATTAAGTTCATATAACTGTTTCAAGGCATACACATTTCATGATCCTTTGTTGCAAGACAATCAATGTGTAGAAACACAGTTTGTGTTGCAATTGAGACCAAGGAGACTTTTGCTAAACATGTTTTTTCTTTCCACCAAAATTAACTGTATTCCATTAAAGAGAAAACAAATCAGAGCCATTCGGCAGTAATAGATACAATCCAGAGATTTGCACAATTTCAAAATGCTGAGACAAATTCCGTGTAAATTCGAAGCTAGACTTACAACATTAAAGGATCAAGTCTGCAAGACCTTCACAGCAGCTTCAATTCATTCTACTAGGTGTTATGAGGGTCCGATTATTTTTCGTTCGAATAACTAAATCAAATGAAAGCCCCACTATTCTAAGTTGGATAAAAAGCCACTATTCTATGTTTGGAATTTGACAATGATACCATATAATTTAACAGTTGTATATGTTCGACTTAGAGCAATTGCAAAATATGTTCATAACGCTTACTCTCATCTGCATATCGATAACCTGTCTAGGTCGCTGAGGATGTCATTTCAGTATCAGCACGAGTCGATGGAAAAATGTTCATGCACCGTAAATATATCAAATTGCATGCATGCATGCAACTCTTTCACGCGGAACTTCTTCCTACTAGTAAATATATATTGTCCTACTAGCTATTATATTTTAAATTTTATTTAGCAGAACTTCTTCCTCTACAAAACCATTAAAATGTTGCAGTTCATATCATCTAACAAATTTTATGTTCTGTTCATGTTAACATGTTTCTTGTGTTATGTTGTAACTCCAATTATATATTTTCTGCATTTGACAGTTCTGCGTATGTGATTTTGGAATGCAGTGATTATATGGCTCCAGAGTATGCAAAGAACGGCCACTTTTCATCCAAGTCAGATATTTTCAAAGCACATACACACACATTGGTTTGTTATGTGTTCAACAAGATGCATCTAATAGACCAACAATGACTGAAGTCATTTTGATGCTCAATAGCTATACCTTCACTTGCCCTGTTCCTTCTCGGCCTGCATTTTATGTTAAAACTTCCAAGGCGGGAACAGATGTGATCAGTGGAAGTACAAATAATGGTTCTGAAGTACATCGATCTAGCATGAACTCATCAGAACAATCTGTAAATGAGGTGACTATACGTCAACTACAACCTCGTTAAGGATACTAATTTATTTGCATGGTCAGTTCATCAGATTCTCTAGTCTGAACAGAGTTCATTGTAACTTTATTTTAAGATTCTAGGCCATTATTTTCAGGTAACTGACAATTCCCTCCCATATGTAAGTGTGTTACGACTAAAAGTTATGTTGCCAGTTGCCCAATACACATACCTTTATAAATCTTTATGGTTTCGGTTTCCCTATGAATTACTATGAGGCAGACTTTTTTCATTCTTTTGACGAAGCCCTATGTGTTACAGAAATAGAACTTCATTCTTTTGGGTTTGAGTTTTTGTATTTCTAGGGTTGTCTCTCTTTGGTTATATGTTTAAGAGTCCGCTTACAGAAAAAGCCTTGAACTTGGCAAAAAAAATAAAAATAAAAAAACTATAAAGAATATATAGGTGTTAAATTAGAAAAAATTCCAAATATCTTGGGGCTTTCATCAACTATAGTAGACACTGTGAACAACACAAGTATAGTGGCCAGGTTGTTTCGTATCCATCTCTTTGGTTTTGCATTATTTGAACTCAATATTGTTGGCTGCAGAATTCTTTGTCCATTGGGTTTTCTTTAATTTTCGAACATTTTAAATTTTGCACAATCAATATATACGTATGTAGTGATATTTGTTCAGTTTCCTCCGATACTTCATCTGTTTTTAGTTCAAAACACTCAAAAATCATGTATGAAAGTATGAAACCAATTTAACCTTCTATATTCTATTACATTGCTTTGAAAAAGAATTGAGGGTTTGAATGCATAGAATATATAAGATCTTATTTTTCAAAAGCATGTATGTATCATGAACACTTCTTGTGGTCCAATCTATCTCCAACCTATGTCCGTTCGAAACAGGAACGCATTTCCATTACGCAAACCGGGAAAACCTAAACTGTCCATGTTAAATTTTTGCTATCTTCTCGTCTTTAATAACCTGCAGGAAACTATCCTTACCACAATTACAGTATTTTGTGTTATTTGTTCAGTTTCCTCCAACACACCATCTGTAGTCGGTTCAATTTCATCCAATTAACTCTCACACCAATCTCTTCTGGCAACATTGAAGGTCGGATTGGGGGTTGGAGTGCATGGGAATTCAGTTACCTTGCGTAGTTGTGTTGATATAGATATTAAAGATGTTCTGTCTTAAGGCATATACATGTCCTGAGCCTTTGTTTCGAGACAATCTCTGTGCAGGGCCACATGTTTTGTTAGGGCAAGGTTGGGATCTTCACTAGTATTATGTTTTGCTAAATAAAAACACAATCTGGCCTTTACTTGGCTGTTCGTCAAGAGTGAGCCAAACCTATAAATGTCATTCAACTGTTGTTCATACAGAGTACTGGTTTTGTTCATTTTGTTTCCATTCATATCATTCTATCAAATACGTGAGCAGTAATGATGCTGGCAGCTTCTAAAGTGTAATGTATCGTACCAAAACAAACTAAATTAATTCGAACATGTTTTGTTTCAAATCCTATCTGGCTTCTGATAATGATACATAAACCAATATGTTTTTCGTTCTCAAAATATAAGTTATTCGTACAGAAGTTTCGCATTATACTTTTTCCAATTTACAGATGTTAACAATTATTTATGACTTAAGAAGAAGAAAAAAAAGTTTAAACAATATTAGATTTGTAAGCACACTTGCATACATACAGCTGGAGAGGCAAAGATCGTCAAATAGAGCTGATGATAGCCATTATATTCGCAGCTGCACCCATGCCACTTAGTATTGCACCTTCAACATTTGGACTAACACAGAAATCTCCACAGATAGCTAACCTCTTGCTGCGATCCCAGAGACACTTCTTATCCTCGGCTACAGCAATAGCTGGAAATGCGCTACCCCTTGCAAAAGTTTCAAAACACAGTTGTTTGAGGGTGAGAGTTGAGAATGAAACATCTTCTGATTAACAACTAAACAGCAATAGCTGGAGATCAATCTATTTTGTATATATGAGGAATGTGTGACCAATATTGCAAAAGTTAAGACATTTGCATTGTTTATATATCGAAGCTATGTATGTACATCATAGACACATTTTTCATATATTGCAGTTTCATCGAGAATGAACCTCTGTAATTGAGTCTAACAAATGCAGAAGCTAATAACATATAGGAGGTATGTACTGACCATCTGTGAGCTCTCATGAAAAATGGTCTAGGAATATTCAACTCATTTCTTTGAAATTCCTGAAATAGCTCCTCAGCAACATTTGACAGTACTGAACTTGGGAGCTTTTGAAGTCCTGTTTGGCTGATCACACGCTTTGCATACTCTGCTGTGGAATGCAGCACCCAACATTCACTGTACATCATTTCAGGTACAAGTACTAATTAGAATAAATTTTAATTTTCTTCAACAAATTAAGAAAGACACACTAGTAAGTGTATACACAGTGCATGTGCTTCTTGGATGCATGAAAACATTAAGAAGATTTTTGCAGCAAGGGTCAATAAACTTTACTAAAAGACAAGCTAAAAACAGTTCTATCTAGGGACGGATCTAGGCTTTCACAGGGAATCAAATGCCTACAATCGTTTATCAAGATGTTTTTCGCAGCGAAGGTAGAAAAAAATTGGCTTAAAAAAAACGCTAAAAGAAGTTATATCTATGTACTCATTGTGTGTCTCAGACATGAAGTGGCCCTGTCTTAGACATTTTAAACACATGCTAGAATTATTGCATTACATGCCTGGTGGAAGATGAACGCTCTGGCTTGCTGCTGTTACAAAAAGCCCAGCTTAAAACAGTCGAATTCTTGAATGCGAAGCTCCTTACAGGTATCTGAACTATAAGAAAGTACATGAAATGCACACAAAAAAAATAAATATAGAACTCACAAAGAAACAATTCATACGTGAAAAGACAAAAACTCATTATTTAAGGGAAGACTCTTAATATAGTTTCAAACAGGATTTGTTAGTATTGGAAAGTTAGCTATGCAAGGGAACACAGTGTGTTTAACTTCTACCGTTAAATATTCTGCTAATGTGACGCAATGAAGCCACGCACCAAATCCATCCATCAACATGGACAGTCAAAAATCTGCTTTAGAGTTTAGGATCTTTCAATAAATCTAGAAAGATATATGATAGAAATCCACCGGGCTATTTTATTCCCTTCACCAACATGTGTACCAAATTCACCACAATGAAGTAGTTGTGTTTGAATATCTTACCGATGACAAAGGTTCTGAAAAAGCCAACATAACACAAAAACATGGAAGAACGGGGACTTCTTCCAACTTAGGTGCCAGCTCTTGGACCAAAGACATATCTGAGAAAACCAAACCACATGCCCTGTCAAGGAATACTCCAGACTTGATCGCTAAATCAGCAGAAATGAATCTAAAACTGTAAATTAGGACATGGATGCAAAAATGATCATTCAGTTAAGTCTAACAGGTTAGGTTGGAGGTTCTCAATGATCCACCCAGGGATAGGCTCACTTGGATTTGTTTGCAATTTGCAATTCTATGTTCTAAATTTTATCGAGAAGACAAAATGCATACATTTTCATGATCGAGTTGAGTTTCATAGAGGGCCCATTCATCCTACAACTTGAGGATAATATCAAATGTTGAAGAAAGAATTAAAGGATCAAGAAACTTGTTAATTGGTCATATCATCTACCTATGCACCTATGGAGAATGGAACATAAATAAACTCTGATTTGTCAAGTTATTATGCATACATGAAGAATAAAAAAGTAAGAAGGTAAACCTAGTGGTGGTGGGCGTCCAGTTACGGCTGTAACTCTAGGAGATACCACATTTTTATCAGAAGCCACCATAGCATCAAAATGGCCTAGAGTTTTTCCATCCAAATCTTTAGGTGACCATAAATTCTTATCCTCCAACCACTGCAACGTTCCAACAGTTGTTCCAAACTTGGCTTCCACTCCTGAAAAGTAAGAGAGGAAGAAAAAATTATGTATGGTTGAAGTCTAGCCTCGCATACAAGCATAAACAAAAGAACCGAGGAATTCAGTAATACCAGGTTCATGGCACATTGCTCTACACATAGCATTCATGCCTGGGATACCAACATACTTCTTGCTTGATCCTTCCTAATCATATCAACATTCACAACTCACAAGTGAAACATATAACTCACCAATTTCTCACTATAATATTCACTTTCTGGGATATAAATACTCAAAAAGGCATCGTAGGTCATCATGAACAGCTGGTTTCCGGGAAATAGAAACACCCAAACATGACAAACTAATCGATAATGAATATCCAAACATCAGTGTCTATAACATTGACACAGTATGACAGTGTTATTTAAAACCATCAGCAGTTTCTACCATTATATACATAAATAAATCTGTACCTTCTCAATGCCAATGAATTTGGCGGCAACACAGTCAAAAATCCCAGTACTCTCTTTCCATTCTGCAACGAGACCCTTTGCTTCCCACTCACAAACAAGAGCCATAACATCTTTATGGTTGGCAGTGAAATAAGGTGCCCCATGATCGAAGTACAGTTCCTTACCGTCTTCAGTAAATTCTCTATGCCAAAACTAAATAACTCAATTCCCACCAAGAACTTACCATAACTCAAATGCATTACACTGAATTGAATGATATAATTAACATAGTGAAAATTCGATTACGCAAGATTTTTTTTTTTCTTACATTCAATCAATCACAAAGCAATTTATCAACTGAATAAAAGAAATTCATTAAAATTACCTCCTTGTGGACATTCTCCCACCAGGTCCTCTTGCAGACTCAAAAATTGTAACAGAAACACCATTTCTAGCCAAAGAAGATGCACATACGGCACCGGAAACTAACACAACCCCATGAATACATTCATGTCAAATTCACATTACAAATCAATTTAAATTAGAAATAGAGACTCCCCAATTTTATAAAATTCAGTAGATATACTTACTTCCACTTCCCACTACAGCAACCTTAGAAACAACAGTCTTCATGGGTGATCTAAATAGTGAAAATTGAGAGAAACCAAAATAAACTCTGTATTTTACTCAATGTCAGCTGATTGCTCCGCTAGATATTTGATTTTATAAGTCAAATAACATAAATTGAAGATGGTTTTGTATATTCGTTTTGTGCTTTCACTATTAAATTACATAGTTCATTTCTCTGAATACTACCACACTTTATCGGTAATAATTCATATCCACTACTTCTAGAAAAATAACTTAAGTACTATATTTAATCTAGTTATAAAATGTCCGATACCATATTTAATCTAGTTATAAAATGTCCGAACTACTGAACTAGCACCAATAATTCAATTTCCTCCCATCTCTTATCGCTTCATAGAGTGCAAATAGAGTGCAAATACGTGATTACGTGGATCGATATTAGTCCTACATCCACCCAAGAAGCCTTCTTGCAAATTCGAATATAATAAGTGCCTAGAGTCGATGATTTTTATAGGCAATCCACAAGTCACATTAAAGGCGTGTATTGTGACCATACATATTTTATGAGGTGTTTCGTGAATAATAGTATAATACTCTTGAAGAGGCATGAATGGTGTATTTGAGTAAGTAGAAGGTTAGGGCATCTCTAATGGTTCGGTAAATTTGGTGGTCCACTTATAGATTTGATGATATTTTGATGAAAGTTTTGATTCAAAAATGTGCTCCTTCTAATGGTTCGGCAAATTAAAGCGGCTAATGGATGACCACTTCACTAAAGAGACTAAAGCGGGCCTATAGACACCGCTTGAATGTAATGGGGCGGGCCTTAGAGTGCCACTTCACCCAATGGTTAAGTGAGGCGGGTAACAATGTGCCACTTAAACCACCGTTTTGTTTAAAGCGGGCATCCAAGAGCCACTTTAGTGAGGCGGGTAATAAAGTGCCGCTTTAAGTGGATGTCCAAGTGCCACTTAGTTAAAAAAAAAAAAAAAAAAGTGCCACTTAGTTAAAGCGGCCTTTCAAGTGCCACTTGAAGCAGCAATTCATTAGCCGCTTTAAGTGAAGCGGCCTTCTCTTGCCCGCCTCAACCCATCATCAAATTTGTTGTTTTTCATCAAAATTTCACCAAATTTGATGAATTTTTGATAATTTTTGGTGAAATATCAAATTTGATGAACTTTTGATGATCCATTAGATGGAGTTTTTCTCACTTTCTCATCAAATTTGAGTTTGGTGACAGATTTGATGAACCATTAGAGATGCCCTTAGTTCAGTTGGTTTGGTACTCCTATCAAAAATTTCCATGAGTGAGAGGTTGTGAGCCTTTGGGCGTGGTTCGTGATTAAGAGGCCCATGATGACATGATACGGTTGTCTGATTTTCTTTAGAGAAAGTTTATGTGTAACAGTATTACTAAAATAGCAAGGTGGCAACGTGGACACTTAGGTGGCAGCAACAATAGTATTTCTAGCATTTGGGCCATGAATATTATCGATAAAAATTGTTTTGGATTAAAAAAAAAAAAAGGTAAAAGGTTCGAAATAACGAAATTGGTCAATATAGTAAAGTTAAACCTAGGGACTAAAGATGCATGTTCAACATGGATGAACTGCAGACTATTACAAATTTAAATTGTGTACGTATTTGATACATGTCATTTCCCTATATTACAAATAGGACTAAACACCCTCGGTGATCTTTTGAGTTTGTACCCAGAGGCCAGAGCAAGGATTTTACACTAGCCCGGACAAGCACCAATATGGTTCAATTTCCTCGAATTTCACATAGAGCTTTTCAAAGGTTAGAAGTCCTAACATCCATTTTTAATCGTTGTATGATTTAGTTTCCTACGCAAGAAGCATTCAGTGAGGCTTTTTATTGCAAGCTCTTGTACTCCCTCCGTCCAACTTTCATAGGCGTTTTTCAGCCTTTTTTTGTCCCAAAATCTTGTCCATTTTATCATTCTCAAGGTGAAAAATAATCTAGATTACCAAATTACCTTTATTAATTTTGCATGGCTATCAACCATTTCAAAGTCTTATTCCAATTTTCTAAGTTTGAATATCTTGAAGTGGAGTATTAAATTAAGAGCAAAACTGAAAATGTTTGTAAAAAATTTATTACTTTTGCATCATTAATTATGGTTTCTTAATCCATGTGTAAACACCAAAAGCGCCTATAAAAGTTGGACGGAGGGAGTAGAAAATTTAGTATACAGTTTCATCATACTTTTGTTACACACGATTGTAATCATAGCTATATTATGAACTTATGAGGTGTTTCTTGGGGGAGATTCTACATGAAGAGGCATAGATTTGAGTATTTGAGTAAGTGACAGGTTCAATACAATATACCAAAATGAGTAACACTAAAATTACATAGCACTACGATTTTTTTTTTTTTTTTTTTTTTTTTGAGTTTTTTAGACATACCCCATTTGAAAGTCGAAATTTGAGATACTCCATTTGAAGAAAAAAAAATTGAGATACCCCCATTTTAAGATGTGGTGTTTATAGAAAAGTGGCATGTGGAGGTTACATGTAATGGCCGGATTGGTTTCCTTACTTGCAACCAAGTGTGGTGGAATTCTAAGAAGTATTCAATGAGGATTTCTAATCTATTAGAAATCTAAATTGTTGTTGATTTAGGAATTGGGTTACCAATTGGATTAACCAAAGAGGTTATAAATATTGGTGTGGTGTAACCATAAGAATTTGAGAAAAGATGAGCAAAGAAGAAAGTACGAGTGAGGGAACTTTGTGAGAAAACCTAAACTAAGGTTTCATTAGTTATTGTGTAGTTCACTTCTCAATTATCAATAAAGCTATCTCTCTTTGTCCCGTGGATGTAGGCATATTGCCGAACCACGTATATTATTCTGTTTCCGTATTTCTTCTTTAGTTTACATCTTTTGTGTTTGTTTATTCATTAATCATATCAAGATCCTGTATATTTATCATAACAGTGTTATCCGTCATAAAACTAATCTACGGTTGTAAATCTCTTCTTTCTTAAGACCGGGGTATTTCAAAAAAAATTCAAATAGAGTATCTCAAATTTTGATTTTCAAATGGGGTATATCCAAAAATCTTTGTTTTTTTTTTTTTTTTATGAAGTTGAGACATTAATTTTGTTCATTTTTTTTTTTTATCAAAAAAGTTAAAATTTTTATTAATGCCAACTTCACTCCAAACTATACTTTTAACCGAATGTCTGGGCCAGCTTTCGCGCACCTCGACACGCTAATGGTTAACACTTTATCTACCTCCTTTTTTTCTCTCTCTGGGTGCTGCTCATTGCACTACATTGTAGGATAAACTTACTTGCCCTATAGACTGTAGTTGAGTCACTAAAAATGTTTAGTATCTTCAACACCTCAATCCATATAGGTTGATGATCTGTGTGACTGTGTGCATGCACTTGATTCTAATGAAGATGAACTGAAACTCTTGAAGTCATACTTGACACTCCCATATTCATTTGGTGAGGATGCAATCATGCAACCATAAACTATTCCCACATACAGTATAATTGTATAAAGCCTTGTACATAGAGTTAATTAGTAAAACGTTGTGTCGTAGGAAAACAAAATTTTATCAACATGCTACTATCAATTATCAAATACAAGTCACCCGGAACAGAGGCAGATATATCATACTACTATGATTCTATGTCACAACTCAGAAGAGAGATTTCCATGCAATAGTTGATTTAATGAATTTTTCAAAAAATAGTCTATTTAGATTGAAAATGTGATTACAGCTTTAATTTACTAATTTATCTAAGAAAACAACATTTATTTTTCAAAGAATCTCCCAGACTTGTTTACATTCATTACATTTGTTTACATTTTAATCCAAAGAACCATTTTATTTTATTGTTACATTCCATTAGCA
Organism: Aquilegia eximia; assembly: GCA_023053565.1. Lineage (NCBI taxonomy): Eukaryota > Viridiplantae > Streptophyta > Magnoliopsida > Ranunculales > Ranunculaceae > Aquilegia > Aquilegia eximia. Next base: position 20,650,132 of record JALIGU010000005.1, read on the forward strand.
CTTAATGCAACAGTTGCAACAAAAAGTGGCAAGGTTCAATTCCTTCCAATCTCACATGCTGCTTTAACACAGAATTAAGACCATAATTCTCCCAAATTTGATAAAAACTTCAAATATTAAGGGTTGGGGGCATTCATTCCTTGAGGCTCTTATGCTGGTATTTCGAAGTAACTCTACCATCCATATTTCATTGAGTAAACCATGGTTATTGAGTATTCAGATCTTAGAATATTTATATATGGCCTTAGGCCCTTTTGTTGCAACAGTTGAAGCAAGTATTTCATGACTTCTTTTCATACTGAATAAACTTGCCGATGATCATATGTTTTGGGATTTTCAACCTGGGAGTAAAGTCTGAACACTATTCTGAACATAACAAAGCTCAACCCCCACCCAATGACTAAATCACTGAATCCACCATCAGTCAATGTGATTTAAATGGAAGGAGCTATACAAAGAGTATGACACCGTGTAGGGAAGAAAATGGGTCTGTGCTCATTGTGTATACATTATACAAGATTACAAGTCATTGTATTGGCTAAAGACTACTATACTTGTAATATAATATGAATCCCATAAGCAGGGGAAAAATAAAGGATCGATAGAGACAAGCCTGTTGGATATACTATAAAAAAGAGCTGAGGATATCCAGAATCTTCTCAGCTGCTCCCTTGCCACTCAGTATTGCACCCTCAACACTTGGACTAACACAAAAGTCTCCACAGATGGTTAACTTCTTGTTGTTGTCCCAGAGGCACTTCTCATCCCCGGCAACAGCAACAGCAGGAAAGGCAGTATCCCTTGCAAAATGTTCAAAAGTTATTATTTAATAAAATAGGAGTGTCTGAAGGCAGCTAGAATAAGGAAAGTAAAGCTGTTGCTGCTCAAGTGAAACAGAAATGTGAATGCGTGGGGATGAGGGGAGGGGTTTCAATGTGTTTTTGATGTACATCATTTGAGACGTGATTAGGATGAAACATCGCTTTGCTTTATGACAAATAGGTTCATTCTCTAAAATTGTTACTAGGCATGAACCAAGGTCCAGGTTTGAGGTAGTGACAAATAAGCAAAAGGTTGTGAGCATTTTTTGGCTATATGAAGTTCTATCTGTCATTTATGTACATTTTTGTATCTTGATGATGGTTGTTTGTGTCTTTCCTTTGTGGCTGAAAGTTACTGAAAAAAATAGTTAGACTCCTATTGTCATATTTAGATGGTAAATGAAGGTTGAGGGTCCTGGAATGTTTGAGTTAATTACAAACAGAGCAATCAAGGGAATCACAACATATATGCATGAAGCTATTATTTGCAGAGATACACTTTAGATAGAGCTAAACAGAGAAAACTTTCATTTATGCTATGCTGTTCATTTCTCTATTGTGATATATATGAATCCATCTATAATGATATTTCTATATCTATTTCCTACGGCATATGCTTGCAAGAACTTTTTCGCATAATGCATGAAGTATCTAATTGTTTCCATGTGCATATGTTTTATATATCGGCTGCATGATATCTAACCATAGTTCATAATCGTTTCAGTGGTGTGGCTACGAATTAATGTCAGAACAAATAATGTACAGAATATTTTCTATGTACTGACCATCTATGAGCTCTCGTGAAGAAAGGTTTGGGAATATTTTGAACATTTCCTTGAAATTCCCGAAATAGTTCCTCTGCTAAGGTTGACATTGTTGAACTTGAAAGCCGTTGCTGTCCCGTATGGCTAATTACCTGCTTTGCATACTCAGCTGTAGAATGCACTACCCAACATTCACTGTAACAAATGATGCAAATTAACAACTATGCAAACAAACAACAGACATTGACAGTAACAAATGCAGATGCAGAATACTCAGATATAGAATGTAGTACCTAACACTCACTTTTTTATGGTACCAACATTATTAGTCTATCATAATCTAATATGTATTTCGCATTAGAAAAATCACGCCCTTTTTGCATTGTTTTATGCAGGCCACATCTGATGCCCATAGAACTTTCAGTGGTTCGAAATGTTGCGAATTTGCAATCTGCCTATGACAAAATACAAGTAAAGGCTCGAGACAATAATTTGGAAGAAATTATTTATGAGAAGCTAATCTTCCCAAGAATATTCCTTGATACATCCCATAAGTATGTAAGCTACGCCACACTAAATACCCCAGAACTATACCCATTGGGTATTGTACACTCGCTCTTCGTATGTCTATAAGATGTACTGGACGTGTGGACCTAGCTAAACTGTAATCACAGAATAAAACACATATCTTATATACTGTTACATGCCTGGTGGCACAACGCCCTGGCTTGCTGCTGTCGCAAAAGGCCCAGCTTAAAACATCAGAGTTCTGGAAAGAGAAGCCCCTAACTGGTATCTGAATTATATGAAAATAAATCAAACAGAAGAGCAAAATAGGATAACGAATATTGAATTCGAACATTAGGAGTCAAGATTTCAATCAGAAATACCAAACTAAATAATAAAAACCACATTTTTATGAAAATACTTGTCTACTCTTTCAATCTCTTTTTTTCATGAATTGTAGACGTGAGAAGTTGCAGATGCCAGCTGAGCCCAGTTGGTAATACCTCTGGGCGATGATACCAGAGGTCTGAGGTTCGATCTCAGACAGTGCATCTTTGAGTTACTGATCTCATTAATACAGGCTTGCCAATCAAAAAACAAAGAAGTGAGAAGTTTGAATCATGTCAGTAATGAGTAATGACTACGAAAAAGTTTTGTTCATGAGAAAATAAAGGTAGCCTGTTGGGTTCACCAAATAGGTGGTCTACTAAAAGCACATGAAGCAGTTATCACAGCTATTTTGCGAGAGAGAACATAGGTTCATACCACGGAAGTTAGGTTTCTGTATTTCTGTAAGACAATGAACCTAAGTATCCAATCCATCAATCGCTACAAAAATTTAAATAAATCCTTTAAATGGTTTAGAACATAACAGGTTGTTGTTCCTCTCATTCACATGTGATATATACCACGAAGAATTAATTGGTTAAATTATTTTACCGATGACAATGGTTCTTCAAACGCCAACATAAGAGTAAGGCATGGAAGAGCAGGAACTTCCTGCAGCTTAAGTGCCAACTCTGGGACAAAACTCATATCTGAGGAGAAAAAAAATACTGTCAAGGCACCATCTGCACTGGGCATTCAAGTCAATATGAACAACTATGCAAACCCAATAGAAAAGAGAAAGACATAGTACTCATGTAGAAGGGATTCAGCTCAGACTCTACAAAAAATATGGCGTGGTCTAAGTTTCCCTTGTCATATCTAACATGCATACAGAAACACTAAACGACTATACAAGACATCGTACCTAACGGTGGTGGCCTTCCAGTTACGGCTGTGAACCTTGGAGATGTCACATATATATCAGATACCACAACAGCATCAAACTGGCCCAGAGTTTGTCCATCCATATCAATCGGCAACCATGATTTCTTTTCCTCCAACCACTGTAATGTGCCCACAGTTACTCCAAACATGGTTTGAATTCCTATGAATAAGGGAGTAAATAGGATGATATTCTTGAAGCTAAAAGTTCTGGTTGTCTAAAACATTTGCGACAGAAAGAAGCAGGAAATCAGTATGTTACCAGGTTCACGACACATTGCAAGACATATAGCATTCATGCCTGGGATACCAACAAACTTCTTGCTTGATCCTTCCTAGTCATATCAAAAGTGAACACAAGTTAATTTATTAAATCACCAACTTCTTTACTCATCACTTCAATTTGGTGAGATATTTACATATAGTCAAAAAGAAGACCATATGATCGATACACTAAGATGTCAGGAATAGCAAATCACACCTTTTCAATGTCAACAAATTTTGTGGAAACACAGTCGTATATCCCAAACTTCTCTTTCCACTCTACAACAAGACCTCTTGCTTCCCATTCAGAAACAAGAGCCATAACATCTTTGTTTGTAATGGCAAAGAAAGGCGCTCCATGATCAAAGTAGAGCTCCTTACCATCCTCAGTAATTTCTCTATGTAAAATATAAAGAGCTAATAAAACTTACAAGAACGAACAGTATAATCCTACATTTGACAAAGCTAAACCAACAAATTAAAAAGTGCCTTTTCTTAAACTAAATTACACAATGTCGCAATCATACAATGTAGCTGCAATGTCTTTCAGCCATTCTTTCAAACATACAAAATGCGTGCTGTATTGCAAATATATATATTGTTGTTTTGCTTCAGCAGATAATGTTCACTGCTTTTGGTCAATCTTTTTTAAAAGTCGCCAATATCAACATGATAAATTATGATCAAATTGCTGCAATTTATGTCTGGTATTAGTGGTGGTGACTGTTTAATACTGTAATGTGGAGAATCTATAAACACTCAAGGAAAACCAACTTACTGTATCTACTTCCGGCCTTCAGTTTAGCGCAACAAGCTAAGTCCATAATGACAAATAGATTAAGCAACTTATCTACACATTATAATGGAGTGATTACCTCCTTGTAGACATTCTTCCACCAGGTCCTCTTCCAGAATCAAAAATTGTAACAGAAACTCCATTCTTAGCTAAAAAAGATGCACATACTGCACCAGAAACTGAACCAATTCCATACCATCATAATAATTTAGTGTCAAAAGAAATTAAATTAACAAATCAATTAAGTATACATATGATGATATGATACTATACTTACTTCCACTTCCCACTACAGCAACCTTAGAACCAATAGCACTTTCCATTATGGTGATTAATGGGAAAAATGCAACAAAGGGGTTTTCAATAACTTATCAATTTGATGAGAATTCTCAACCACCATGTCAGATGTGTTAAAGAAATGATGAAAGTGAAACACAGGTACAGGTTCCACATCTCCATCATCTCTCTCAGGTTTGCCACTTTGCATTCACTATAATGAACCAAGGCCCATGGATGGTTACCTTTGTTTTTATTAACAGTCCATTGTAATGTTGCAGAGTTTATTTTCAATATTGGAAATATGATTAATAAAATTAATAAAGAAACAATTTTTCAATATTGTAATGTTGCATAGTTTATTTTCAATATTTAGTTTATCCTATATGAGTAAAATTAATAAAGAAACAATTTTTGTCACCAACAAGAAATTGACGAGTTTCTGTAAAATTTTAATTGCGACGATGGAAGCTAATATTTCAATTTCCTCCAATATCACATAACACCAAAATACCCGTTATTGATTTCTTGGTTTACCGCGGAGTAGATTTGCTCTGGGATATGTTGTTGCATGAAAATGGATCTAACTAGTTGTATATATACTTTTTTTTTTTTTGCTACAATTTAAGTATCCATACTTATTTTATTTTATGACATGGTGTTTCCTTCTTCTAACTAATTGTGTATCAAAACATCAGCTAGACGTAGTATTGTTTTTAATTTATTTATTTTTTTAAAAAATAAAAATAAAATTATAACATGACAAAAGTGTTTAGTCAAACCTGATCTTTAGATTAATTCTTAAACAGTGATGGTTAGGTCCAAGGTCCCCAACTCCAATTGGCATACTGTATTAAATTATTAAGGGCTACGTCTCTTAATTGTAAGGTCAACAAATCCTTTGCATGGACCCATTTTTGAGACATACATTTCCAAATAAACACTCCATACCATTCTAGAATTAATGTAAACTAAGCTAGATACATTACCTTTAGATAATAAAACATGTAACATTAACAAATTTTGCAAATTACCTTGCAAGTTATCTTACGAAAACATATCCAAATGGCAGTTGGAGTGATACTTCCACATATGGTTAATTCATATGAACTTCACCTGTAATGGAAATTAAAGCTTTTTTCGACAATTAACAGAGCATTTTGAAAGCTCTTTTAACCTTTACTTTTACTTGGGTAGTCATGAAGATTTCTCTTACTTTAGGATATTTCCTTTTATAAGTACTTAAAAACATATACACTTTGTTGTCTACCTATCAAGAGTGAAGAGTATCAACTAAAGTACATGCATGCAGGCAAACACCAAGATTTAAAAGACATATAGTAATTTCAACATCATGATTCATGGTGATATAGATATGAGAATAGTATAAGTACACACAAGTCTTTCATGAAAGTAAGAATAACAATGCATGGGACCTCCACCATTAGAGATTCTTTCTAATATATGCTTGAAGTCCTACTCTTCCAAAATGCAACTCCATTATCAAGATTCCTTCATATACCAACTACCATTGTGAAAGAGACAATGCAGAGTTTGCTTATACATGTTAAAATTGAACTTCTTTTCAAAGAAATCTATAAAGTCTATATGTGCAGATAAGGTGTGTGTAGTGTAGTATGCAGTTAGCTAGTTAGCATGCATAATTAGAGCACATAACTTCAATGTGAACAGAAGAACTCCTACCCCCTGAATCAATTAAGCTGACCTTTAGTTATTGGTATCTTAAATTGCGAAAAATGTGGTCCTTATAATACAGTCCTCATCAGTCATCACATATAAATTAAAGGCGTATGTGGTCCAGATATTACGGTCTTTATATACATTTCATTGTGTACTTAAGATAAGCGAGCTTGGTAGAGCGACAACATGAAGTAGCTGGTCCTTATATACATTTCATATATTGTGTACTCAAGATAACGGAGTCTTGGTAGAGCAACAACATGAAGTAGCTGACGACTGTCCCAGTGACGTGGAGGAGACGCAAATTCTTAGGTACAACAATTATAGGACCCCCAGCTAGTTTTAGTTATAGTACTTTCAAGGGATCATTTATGTAGCCTTAAACCCTCGGGATAAAACCGTAACGAAGAAAGTACTTACTATTATGGCCATAATGCAAAATGCACTAAAAATTAATTAAATAAATAAATAATGTATATACCTATATAGATGCAAATGTACCGTATATATATATAGATTAATATTGTGATTTTATATATATTATTGAAAAAAATAAAATTTTGAATTGACGTTAGCGCATTTATATTATTGCATATAAACAAAACACATATCCATCTCTACAGCTAGTAGCTAGCTAGTCTACCAATACCAACTTCCATTGAAGCAGATATGTTGAAGATGGCATAACTAATAGTACCTAATGGATATACTTTACAATTAGATCAAGTTCAAATCAATTTCATTATTAATAACTTTTAAATAGTTTTAATAATTGAGCAGCTATAGCTCTTAATCTAATTAGTTCTAATGTCCCATTCTTTTATTAATATTATAATAATTATTATTATTTATCAAATTTGAAATTAAAATTCTTAATCAAATACAGTTAGAGTCGCTTGGCGTTCTTTTTCATTCAAGAAAAGTTCAAAAATCCTGCATGACTAATAGAACATATCTTCATGCAATTTGCAAAATGAAATTGACATGCATTTGGACTAAATTAGTTGAAACTTTATACTCAAAAGATACCTTGCTTTATTGAAACTATTGTTCTTTGAGTTCCATCTAAATAACTTTTTAATATACTTTTATTATATTTTGCAATTTTCATTCATAAAAACAAACAAAACAAAACAAATATGTATGTATCGATATTGTTTAGTGCGCTTAATGCTAAAGTTCTAGTGATCGCAGACTAGATATATAGTCTAGTCAACTTAAAGAAAATATGCCAGAAAAATTTAAAAGTTTGATATTGATATCCTCAGAATAATTTAAGCAATTCATCGATACCTCTCTATCACCTACTGGCAACTGGCCGGTATGATTATATAAGTTAGAGATTTTTGGACATACCCCCATTTGAAAGTCGAAATTTGAGATACCCCATTTGAAAAAAAATTTGAGATACCCCCAATTCAAGACAGAAGAGCTTTACTGCCGTAGGTGAGTTTTATGATGGATTATGATGGACGGCTAAGATAACACCACATCTTGAATTGGGGGTATCTCAAATTTTTTTTCAAATGGGGGGTATCTCAAATTTCGACTTTCAAATGGGGGGTATGTCCAAAAATCTCTATAAGTTATTACAAAAACGCGGAAAGAAAAAACTTATTGGTATTTTTACCTAATAGAATACACATCAGGCCTTCTGTGTGGACGTCCTGTCAGACAGATCAATCTGTAAAGTGAATCTCCTCGACACAAATGCAAATGCCATTATATCAAATGGCTTCTACTTACACGTACACGCGAAGATCTGACAGTACACACATAAAGGGCCTGGTTTATTCAATGAGGGAACATGATTCCATCTACTCTTGAAATTGCTATAAGTGATACATTTTTCTGGAACCTAATGAATACAATTTGAGTATAGTTCTACGTTTGAAAGACAACTTTTTAGTGAACATGAAAGCCCCACATCTCATTATATTCAAATGGCCGGATTGCACTTTGATAAGCTGTTTCTAGTCTAAGTGTTAGTCATTTTATTTTTTTGTTATTTTGCACACTTTTCTCTTTGCATTACGTGTTATTATCGACTGAAAGCTACCTATTCTACCAATTGGAAGACAACAGCAGCATTTATCATTCTGATATGATTGTCGTAAGTTGATACTGCTAAGAATTAGCTAGAGTTTAGTTCTAGTTCAAGGAACGAATCATACCAAGATTTGATTAAAACATGTTGAGGATATCTTCGTCAAAATAAGGCGATACTTTTGATCCTAGGAGACAATATCTACGATGCTGTAACCTCAAAAGTTACACGTACAACATCACGTCAAATTCACTTTGCTTAACAGCAAATGTACATTTGTTCTAGCTTTCTAGGTACAGTCTAATCGAAGAACTTGTTCAACGTTTACGTACGCTAATTGACTTATTTTAGTCCATGTTTACGCCTCTGCCGCACCCTCTTTGTTCAGAAATTTTAACTATTGTAGTAGGTAAATTCTGTAGAGAAATAGATATATCACATGTATATATATTCTGAAGAAAAAAAGTAAAAACAACTTTTTGATTGCTTACTCAACTTAATTACCATCTCTAATTAGTCAATGGAATTGCAATTCTAGTTGTTCTTATCATAATGCTACCATGGAAAATAAGGGTTTAGTTGGTAATCCATCACATTCTATCTTTTTAAGGGCAATTAGTTAAGGGAACATCAACAACAACAAGAGGATAATTGAATAGTAGAGGGACATTGACATGAGAACAATATCTATCTCTATTGAAAAGTCTCTTAATCTATATATTTTGCAAGCCGTGTACCGTAGTACTATTAAACAGACAATTATAATTAAACATGTACATGGTAAACAACATATCAACGTAACCCGAATGCGTAATAATCACAAGATAGTTCTTAAGATTTGTATAAAATGAATCTCGACCACGATTATTGAAACTGCATATTTAGATGTTCTTATCAATCAAGTTTAGGTGATTGCGAAGTTTGACGTGAAAACACCAAGTATTCATGCTTATAAATGCTCTTTAAGTTTGGTTGTAATTGTACACATTAATCACCAAGTACTCACCAAAGTATTAGTGATTTCTCCCTAGATTTCTCTGTTTTTAGTTTTCTTCTTCTTTGCATGAACATGTATGAGATGTTTAGCTTCAAACAAGATGGGAAAAGAAACAAGTTTTTCTTGATGGTTTTATTTGTTTTTATAACAATCTTTACATCTCAAGCAAAGCCTACTCATTTCTCTAAACTCTCTAGAGCTAAAACTCTATCATCATCTCCTTGCAAAGATACCCTTTATCCAGAAGCCTGTCAATCTTTAATCCTTTCTAGCAAAAATGAAATTACTCCAACCACTGTAGGAGATATGTTCAGTTTATCGCTCAAGTCTAGTATTGATCAAGCTCATGCAACTCGATCACTAGCATATAATGTTACCCAAATGACTCAAACCATGATGAGTAGCAACTCACACACTCACTTGGATGATTGTATCGAGTTGCTTGATCAGAGTCTAGACCAACTTAGTAAAATTCATATGATGAGCACAAGTCAAGATGATATCCAAACATGGCTAAGTGCCGCAATTACACATCAAACTATTTGTTTAGATGGTTTTCAAAATGAAAAGCTATCCAAAGAAAAGGCCAATCTAGATGCCAATTTACGAAACAATATTCAACATATTAGCAACTCCCTGGCCCTACACAAATCTTTAGTTGTCGAACAGGCAAAAACTTTGAAAGGAAAAGGCAGCCGCAGACTATTGTCAGATGATTTTCCAACTTGGATATCGAGCAAAGATAGGAAGCTTCTAGAAACTCCTATTGAAGACCTTGAAACCAGCGCTGTGGTGGCTTTAGATGGAACAGGAACACACAAGACTATTTCTGAGGCAATTGCTTTTGTGTCCTTAGCTGGTAGTGGAAGGAAAGTAATCCATGTTGCAGCTGGGACATATAGTGAGAGCAGTCTTAAGATATCACTCAAACAGAGTAACCTCATGTTAGTTGGCGACGGGAAGGGTAGAACTGTCATTACCGGTAGCAAAAATGCCGGGGATGGCTCCACTACCTTCAATTCAGCAACTTTTGGTAAGGAACAAGTACATGAGTTTGTATTGTTTTAATAGCACTACATACATCTAACCATTTACTGTGTTCTGTTTTATTACCTAGAGGACTATGAATGAAACCCCGTAACACACTGAAACATAATATACAGCACATTCACAAACTGCGGACGAATTGCCCGTAGGTTGTGAATGTACTGTCTATGGAGAAAATTGTGTCTCACAAACAAAGGTCTCACCATTTCATTTTCACTGTTTACAGTAACATTAACGACGAATTATATCATGTCAGTGGTCAATATGTTCATGATGTTGTTTTTTACCTAAAAACTGTTGGTGTTTGATGTATATGCTTTGCTGCCATTACAATATCCAACAGAGTGACAGACTACGTAAACCTTCAGTAATTGACTTTTAAGATAAAGTGTATTATTGATTTGAAGTTACCAAACACCATCACTTTCTGCGGCAGTGAACTTCGGTGAAAGCTATACATATCAGTATATTCCTGTAAGACTATCTGTTTGGAATATATGTATTGTGTTACATTAGGCAGTTGGCGGATTAGAAAATGCGCAAAGAAATTATTAGCTTAAAGTCTATAAGGGATCAAACTAAATTTTTTTTTTATAATTTTGTGCTAAAAATTCCTCGTACGATTAGACTGAATTGACGTAATCCCTAACGCCAAGGTAAAAAAAACTTTAATTTATTCGGAAAAATATCAGTATCAACAAAAATAAAAATTCACAAGTCTTGAATATGAAAGTGCCTTTTAACAATGACTTTTGACTCAATAAAACAATAGCTTGGTGTCAATATAACCCTTTATATATTTGAATTCTTCAATAGATTCTATTGAATTGACTTCAAGGAAGCCAAAGAATATTACTCCAGTCATATGATTAATCAATTGAATATTATCTACTTATTGTTTATAATGTGTGTAATTAGGTGTTGCCGGCGATGGTTTCATTGCTCGAGACATAAGCTTTGTCAACAGTGCTGGTCCAGGAGGGAGCCAAGCTGTCGCTCTGCGCGTCACTTCAGACAGATCTGTCTTTTATCGATGTTCTGTTCATGGTTACCAAGACACATTATACACCGTCTCAAATCGTCAGTTCTACAGAGAGACTGATATCTATGGCACAGTTGATTTCATTTTCGGGAATTCGGCTGTAGTTCTGCAAAACTGCAACATTCTTGTTCAAAAATATAGTGAGAGATGTTTCATCACAGCACAAGGAAGAACTGATCCGAATCAGAACACGGGTATTTCTATCCATAAATGTAAAATTCAATCATCCGGTGGGAATTGCCCTACATATTTAGGTAGGCCATGGAAAACGTATTCTAGAACTGTTGTCATGCAGTCTTATCTAGATGGTATAATCAACTCTGCTGGTTGGTATCCCTGGTCTGGAGGCTCTTCTCTTAGTACACTATACTATGGAGAGTACAGCAATACGGGTCCAGGAGCTTCAACTTCAGGTCGCGTAAAGTGGGGAGGTTATCACCCTTCAATGAGCTCAACAGAAGCATCAAAGTTTACTGTTGCCAATTTGATTTCAGGAAACAGTTGGTTGCCATCAACAGGTGTTATCTTCGATGCAGGATTGTAAGACATGCTTATCAAATAAGTGTGTAGGTAATAGGGTTATCCAAGTGTGTAATAGTTCTCTACCAAAATATTGGTTCAGATGTAGATATATCATAAGGATTGAACTGTATTATATCTTCAACCACATGTGTTCCTCATGAAAATCTGTTCTGTAAGGCTTCTACAGTTGTACACTTTTACTTGATTGTCACAAAAATGGTATCCTTAAAGTCAATACAGTTTATCATAGAGTTGTGCACGGCACTTAGTTTCAAATAAAATAATCCAGAAAGCGAAAGCTACCGTACAAGAGAATAGACAGCGAGCGACGTTTGGTTGTTGTAAACTGCACAGCGATCGAACTTTTAGTTGATGTCAGCTGACGCTTGGTGTCACAGCAAATGCCAGAATAAGAGTTCCACTGCAGTCCAACAGCAACCACAACAAGAGTTCTTCTGCAAGAGAAAGGAAATGGACATCCATGCACAACTTGGTTATATAATCTTATCAAACATAATAGGTTAAGGGTGTCAACGAACTCATTCCTCCATATGCTTACATAGTGGCCACACCACTTCAGTTAGTAGCTATCTAGCTAGAAAATCACGACTTCATCCTCAACGGTGAAATGATAGGGGTAACTTTAATAGTTTGGGTCCTACTTTATTGTCAAATCACGACCACATCCTCAACGGTGAAATGCTTACATAGTGGTGACACCCAACGAGGCTGGCTCTCATTCACCAATGGCATGAAAATTCAACATTGAACTGTATTATATCTTCAACCACATATCTTCTTCGGTACGACTTCTACAATCCTACTTGATTGTCAACAAAAAGGTATCCTTAAAGTCATACACTTTATCAAAGAGTTGTGCAAGGCACTTAGTTTCAAATAAAATATTCCAGAAAGCGAAAGCTACCGTACGAGAGAGTAGACAGCGAGCGACGTTTGGTTGTTGCGAACTTCACAATAACATCAGCAAGGCACGAGAGTTCTTCTGCAACAGAAGCGAAATGGACATCCATGCACAACTTGTTTAAAAATCTAATCAGACATAATGGATTTAGGGTGCCAACTAACTCATTCCTCCTTAAACTATTACATATTGGTCACACCACTTCAGTCAGTAGCTATCTAACAAGAATAAACACGACTTCATCGCTCTAATTCACCAATGGCATGAAGATTCAACATTGAATCCCTGTTACATCAAGTTACAGAGACTTGCTTGAGAAAGATTGAAAGCTTGCAGTTAATGTTGAGGACGTGCATAGGCAACGCAAGGCCATGCCATGCATGCCTCTTTCAATCAATGGCGACAGAAAGGAATGTCTGGGAATCAGCTGGAAAGGTCAAGAGTTTGGCCAACTCAGTTGATCTATTCCTACAAGGGTCTGTCAAAGTATCAAATCATGTACCAAGAAGGAAACATTATCTGATCGAGTTTTCGGTCATTTGTTATGTTTTAAAGGATATTAACTTTTGGCTACCGATTTTAAACAGAAAAAATCCAAGAGCTTCTCGAGATTTCACATCGTTAGTTTTTCAAGGCAGTAAAGGGGCAGTAAACGACAGAAGGTACTTTAGGCATTTATAGATGACTAATCAATACCATTAGAGTTTATCTTTCATAGGGTTAATAACTTTAAACACTGATATGACAAACCTTTCATTATTGGCAAGCAAATCACCATCGTCTAATAGGATACAAAAGTGGCTTGGAGAAACTTTAAATTCAAAAACACCAACACGCAACAAATTAAAACATTATCAATTTATCACTTCCACAGCAGAGAAGGTAGGAGTCAATAGGTATGCTTGCTACTTTAAAGAACGGGTGACTAGCAACTATAAATTAAATATGCCAGCAAAATACATTATATGAATGAGAGACACATGTATAGTACTTACAGAACTGTTTTGAACAAGCAAAACATTTAGAAGTCAACATAGCGTACAACTCTTCTCAGGACTTTGCACAGAGAACTGATGCTGCAGGTTCCATTGTTTTGGTCTCCATGTTGAGCATTCAGTTTACAGTGCAAATGCAACATTTCATGCAATCACTTCGATATTAGATCACATGTCTGCAAGAAGCACCTTTTTCCATAGCCCATATATATCTATGTCCAAATAACCTGGGATCAATACATGAACTACAGATCTTTAAAATGATTATCAGTCTAACTAGAGATCTCAATAATCTGTTGTGTGAAACAATTAATTGATACGAATTGTACCTAAAGGAGCAAACCCAATCCAAGCAAATAAGGTATCATAGATGATCAGATAACTAAACAATTTCACAATTCCCCGATCACCGTGAACAAATATCAACCATTGGCAAAATGCTGCCTACTCACAAAAGTCGGCAATCAAATCAGCAAGAGCTTGTATTAAGGACTTGGGGTTGAAAACAATCCCCACTTTGGGATCGTGTACAGAATCAACAGTCACCTGCAAGAAGCCAAGAACATGTCAACAAAAAGACTAAGATTTTAAATCAACAGATTATAAGCAAATAACGAAATTTAGACACTAATTAAAGCAAAGTCTGACAACCAAATGAAACAGTAAAGCAGTGGATAAAAACTAATAGTGGATCCCTGACTCTCTCTCTCTGATAAGTGAAGGCCCTGGTTTTAAGATCTGAAACATATTGGAAGATCTGAAACGAATCAGGTGGAGAGTAATATATTTGAAAATGATGACCAGAATTTAAGAACAAACCAAATAGGATTGACTGTTCATGATGTTTTTAATATGTACGTCCTTTCCTATTTTGCCAGGTGTTTCCCTGACAAGTTATGACTTAAAGCGTTCTCTACCGTCCATATATCAGTTATGTGTAATAACAAAAAGTATTGTTAAATTTTTGGGATATTTTTCAGCTCTTCTAGTATAGAGGTGACCTCCAATATGGATGACTACCATGCCATTAAATGAAAAATTAACTGAAATACTCTTATAAATTATTGCTAAGGGCAACATGAGGAGAGTTTCCAATTAGAAAGACAAACATGTAGTAATGGTGGAGTAAAATACCACATGAAAGATTCCTTGGGAAGCCAGACATTGGACATCTACTGGAATATCACCATCCCTGGGCACCACTAAGGCATTGATATACTGATTTGGCTGCAAAAGGAAAGAGTGATAACAGTTGAAGGTAATGTGAGAATGTGCCATACTTAGAATCATGAATCTCACTGTTAACAGATACGACAACCAAAATGGTGGTGAAGAGTAACGGAAAATGTTCATGGTGAATCACTCAAAAGAATAAAGTTGTAACAATATAAATATAGCAAAACAAGATGTCTGTTCTTTCAGAGGATTAATTATATCTGTATCTAAAGTAACAAATCTTTTAGGGCATTCTCCCGGATAATATCAAGTCATTCAAGTCATGCCATTTTCTAATTCACAACAGAAATAATAAAGGATTCTACGAAAAAAATAAGTGTACTCCAGAAACAACTACAATAGAGCAAATAACACAATAGACTGAAGAAGATCCACTTACAACGTTTTCAAGACAGTTATGACTATCCCCATAAGTTCGGTTTAAAGCATCTGTTATGGCAGTCACAAAGCCAGAGGCAGACAAGCCACAAGTTTCTCGGTCATGCGAACCATTCAAAAGAAGTACCTACATTTGGAAATGAATTAGTATACTCAAAGTCTTAAATATGTCTATTGTTATAAGCGCACATTTCATCTGTAACAATCTTAAAGAATGGACTGACTAGGTTAGAAATAAATTAAAGTTCCATATCTTCATCTACCTAAGCCCTAAGATCATGACCGCTTCAGATCACATCACGCCTTAATGAGAGGTGGTGACTTTCCCTAAGATGCGTGTGGACTAGCACTTGATAATGGCATTACATCACAGAATTGTAAGAATGAAAGGGACACAAAGCATAGGTCATAAGAGAATGTGTCCTCAACTAATATAGAGAAACTTCATAAATTGATAATTTGATACCTTGGGACAGGGCCTTGAGGAAATGATCTCTCCAGTTCCAAGTAGTACCTACAAATCGACAAACAACAATGTAGGTTCAAAACGGAGAATTCTCGAGTGTCCATACCAATTGCATATAGTGAGTACAAAACTGTGACATATTGTATAAACATAGTATACCTTATAGAAATCAAGACGATTACTTTCGAGAATCTTTTTAAATTATTATAACACTACTTATATTGAATAGGAGAGATGGAGAAAATCACCCTATCACCGAAATTGCAAAATACAAGGATCAATGATTTACTTTCTTTCGAGTACAATATCAAAAACGTCTTTTTTGCCATCTTATTTTAGATGCAAAATCAACAAAGTACCTTCTGCTTTTGAAGAATATGTTCCAATAAGACAAATAAACATATATATTGGAAAGAATAAAAGAAAAAAATAGAAAATAATTCTGAAGCATATATCATCTACAAAGGTATGAAAGAGGTATGCAACTTTCCAAAATAATAGATGTCTTTTTTGAATAGATCAGAGTTAAACATCTCAACATCGTAAGTACGTGTAATCAGGTCAGTATCAAAAGGTTAACTAATAAGATAGGGTTGTGCTTTTCTTACCAAGGATGGACAAACAGATGTGAAAAGAGAACCCATGGCATATACAATGCAGTCCACTTTACTCAACTGCTCCAAGACACTAGGATTAACTGTAGGGAAGACCTATACAATGAAGGTAATAATAAATTCAATGGGCATATATATTATGACACAATCAATACAGTTTTAACAGGAATCAATTGATTTGCCAACAATTCTACAACAAACTAGTCTTTGTCCTCCAAGCCTTCTCCAATCGTTAGTTCAGGTGTCCTCATATCACTGCCACAATTACTGCCTTCTTGGTTTTCTTACTGTTTTAAACATATTTTGCTCATTTATTATAATCATTTCATTTTTATTGAACTTTTAAATTTTTATTAATATATTCTTTGGAAACTCGGGGACATGGGCAGACCCCAACCTACTCTCAGAAACTAAAGGTCTTACATATAGCAATCTAATTGAGCCATCTTGAACAATACTTTGAAATGTGACAACAGAGGGATATATAACACAGTGTACATCGTAGGCGGTAGCTTAAACTACTAGCTGAGTTGCTAAATGATCAGTAGCTGTATTGGTTTCTCAGACAACGTGTATACATTCGAGTGTCTCAATCAATTGAAAACAAAGCTTCATGAGTTTGTACAAGCTTATTTCACAATTATAACTTTTCCCAATTGGTAGGAGTTCATTCCGTGGATTAACCTCCAATTTAGCCTTTTACATAAAAATTACTGGGTAACATCATCAAATTTATCCAGCTGAGCTAAACATGGGACCAATAAAGAGCATATAGTTAACATAAAAGCACATCAACATGACCACATATAAAATGTGTCAAATAGATAACTAGAACCATCATCATTCACCTCATGTAACAAGTTTCTACCCTCACTTGACATGTAGAAAATACGCTTTATCCTTGAAGGTAATGTTGGGACAGATGCGTGTTCCTATCAAAAAAAATTGCACAATAATAAATCTGGTAAATTTTGTTATATCTCAAACTGCACTTCAGCTGGAAAGTAATATTTTGAGATGCAAGAATTGAAAAATCTTTTTTTTTTTAGCTGAAAAGTAAAAAAAAGAATTCAGGTATCTTCCTTATGATGAAGCCAAGTATTTACTCGTGAAAATTATTTCAAACTCACATTCACACACACATTTATAAAGGTCAATACATCTGCTAATTTACTTCTAAGAAATGATCTCCAGGCCAAACATAATACTAGAACAGGTATTCCAGAAAAACAAAAAATGAAATAGAATGCACAGAAAACTGACAAGAATAAGCGCGGTTACAGCAGATATTCATCAAGGAATGTGGATTGAGGACTGATTGTACACTTTTACATGTTAAGCCACAGTTGAGAGTCAACTGGAAAGAATTAATCAAATAAAAAAATATCTATAATCTTTCCAGTAGAGGTATTAATTGACGACAGAGATTTCTACTACAATACCTTATTTATAGGCTGCAAGCTTCCCCCAGTTGGATGAGATATTTCATTTTGACCACGTATAATTGTTCCATCCTGAAAGATATGTAAAGACATTTAAACAAGGGAAGATATTGAAGTGTGCAACATCAAACATTGTAGTATTGTACACATTTATTTCAGTAATAAAAAATATTCACTAATATCTGATGTTTTGTCGCAACTCGCAATTATTAATAGTCAGGCAATTCTAGTATTGGATATGTATGGATTATGGCATATCAGATGACCATAATCATCGATATCAATGAAGTCCATATTACAAGATTTTCATCCAGAACTATATAACTTCCTCATGTCTCCTAATAATCTGCACAACTTAGCATGAAAATGTAGATTTATGATATTCGTCACAATTCATTTTCAACATATATCTCAAAACTTTATTTAGACTATCTAGCTACGCACACAAATTTACTAATTAAGCACATGCCAATTGATGATAAACAGGGACATAAATTTAAGTCGAAAGCATGCCTAGATTTGTGGTGCAAAATTTGTACCGCATGAACTAAGTGGAATTGAAGATGGAAGATTGATCACTAATATCATTTTCATAAAGCTAACTTATCATTTTAGATCCAGACAAGTCACAAAGAGATAAAAATATAGAAAGACAGTGGCAAAGAGCCATACCCATAACTCACATCCCAATGTAAGCCTATCATTTGTGGAAATAACAGGAAGAACAAGACTCTCTGAGGGAATATCTGAAACACGTGAAAACAAAAATATTGCAGCATCTAAAGACTGAAAGAATATTCGAGCGCCTGCAAAGAAGAAATTTCCAATGCTGCATGCATAGAGTAAGTCAGTTCAAAATAATAAGAGAATGACCATAGTTTAAATATAAATATGAATAAGGAACACAAAATTATGCAGCCACGAATCCACAATGCCTAAGTCATTACTTTTAACAAAACTAACAAATCCAGCTTAAACCAGAGGTCTACATTCTACAAGATATGAATACTTGATATCGACATATGTTACAGTAGAGATACACCAGCTTTACATTACCAGGGGAGGTGAAATATAGCTCATAAATCATAAAGAACGAAATCAGCTATAATAAAGAAAGCACCAAAATCTATTTGACTCATAAATCATAATATTGAATAATATAACAGCTCGTAACATAATAGACAAAACCGATAGATATTCATGTATGCAATTATGTTATTGCGCAGAAAGATAGTAACTGAGACTACTCACTGTGTCCACACTTTAATGAAAGCACGTAGAGATTGTTTTGATAGAAACATTATAACATGAGTTTGATCAAACTACAGGGAAACGTTGTATACCTTCCATTACTAAAACAAAATGATTCACTTGATCTTCGAAGAATCTGCATAACAATAGAGCTAAAATGACGTTACCAACAATCGAAGGGCTTAGCCTATCCTGCACTTCTATCAGGACGTATACGAATATCATAAACCAAATAAACCACATGTTTCCTTGTAGTTTGGTTTCTTATTTTGATCCTATTTAAGATAATACAAAGGTGTGTTTTCATCAATCAAGTTTCATTTTCAAACTAAGGATGTGTACCTGGTTTTGGAAGTAAGCCAGAAAAGCTCGTATGGTTTCCCGATAAGGTCTTGATACACCTATCCACAAAGAGTGCTCTCCTTCTACAATATTATACCTGTCAAATTCCCAACTCAATAGAATATTACTCGACACCCACACCATATATTACCTAGAAAGGCAAAAACAACACTTCATAGTAAGAAGCTGTACATCTAGCAGGAAGAATGTTAACAATTACGATGGCAAGCTAAACACAAACATATATACAAATTATCACTTTAATCGCATGCCAGCAAAGACCTACAAATTTCGCTGATCCATTCTCTACTAAAGCACCCCTCACAGAAGTCAGCGATTTATCTCAAATTCTCAATAAAAGGCCTTCATGCTAAGTCAAATGTGTTGTGACTTAAGAATTCTATGCATTGGCCAGAAATGAACAGATTTTTTGGAGTCAACATCTAGACAAACCTTTCAAACAAGGGAATGCCACCAGATATCACAGTGCACCCTACATTTAGAATGAACCGTCCGAAAACAATCCACTATCGCATCTGAGGATGGATCGTCCTAAAGATCGAGGAATCTTGGCACCCTCAAGGAGTGTCCCCAAGGTTGCTGGATAGATGCCTAGCCTAATGGTGAAGATTTCACCACAAGCTAAACTCCACGGTCGTTTTAGTAAGACCTTTGAAATGAAACCTTCCCAGTAAATATCCTAACTTCAAATTCGCAAAAGGAGGCAAGGAGAACCAACAAATTAAAAAACCAAAAGTGGAAAAACCAAAAAGTCATATTTGATTAAACCAGTACATGTAACAAAAAAGAAATATTGTGCCAACGCTTGGCAGTTGTTATTGCATAAAATTACAGAGCACATACTATGACCCTTAGTGAATATGTACACAACAAAAGGATGACATGAAGCATATTGTGGTAAACAAAATCAAATACCATTCTGCCTTCGCTTCTAAAGCATCTAGCGGTAAGCGGTGCCCAAGCAATCTACGTACAGCAAGAGCTTCAGAGGTACTTTCATCTGACAATCTCAAACATCTTGATCTAATGTCTCCAACAGCCGGTCCACCTTTATGATAAGCATACCATCCAATTATAAATAATTTTATCATAAAGAAAAAAACCATGATTAAAATAGACTAGAATTTTAATATACCAAGTACACGAACAATTTCAGCAGTACTTCCTCCATCATCAGAAACAGGGAGAACATGTGCAACACGAGTTGTCAATTTCTTCAGCTCTTCAACAATACCATTGAATGCAGTCCCACCTGATACAATAACAACAAACTATATGATACCTTTATACAGTTGTGGACTTATGTTTTGTTTTTAACTTTTTCAGAGGGTTGGAATTAATCTCGAATCTCGATAATTTGTAAAATCATTTTAGTTCCATATTTACAGGGAAAAGGAGCAGATACACACATATAAACAAGGCTGCAGATCACTTGGCTAGTCTGGGCACAGGTATAGAAAGACCTATGTGTTTTTGTAATCCTTTTTGAGAGGACTCATGCAAGTTGATGTGCATTAAAAGTAAATTCAATACGGTATGACTAATCCAGCCTGCTCTATGCACAATAGTCCTAAACTGATTCTCCTTGTCTACGTCAATAAGGACGCACTATGGATTATTTACGAGTAACCTAGACAACTAGACTGACCTACAAAGACAGCTTCTCTGTGGTATAACCAGTACCAATCCATGGATCACATTGGTTTGACGACCATCCCAGATAAAGGGAAAGTGCACAAATTCCCAGCACGATGTGCACATTGAAATTTCCTAGAACTTTCTTTACATCAAAGTCGGATTCCCAGTGATGAACCGTTTCTGCCAACAATCAACGGCAAAGTAACACCTCTAGCCTTCCATCTCTTACTCACTTTCCATCATCTCGCATTTCTTACATTCTCTAATGGATTTACAACCTAGCCTAGGAGGATTTCAATTCCAAACATCCATTTAAATTTCGACCTTCTATACATATTTGTTCAAATACACACACAAACACAATAACACACAAACAAAACTAAAAACTTCGCGAAAAAAATCATAATAACCAAAAACTTAATCACAGCATTTATATAATTCTAATCACATTGCAACATATACTAAAAACCCAAGCTTGATACAACTCGCAAATTCCTAAATTTCCATCAATCTAGCTCCAAACCCCCCCCCCCCCCCCCCCCCCACACACACATTCTTCCCTCTAAATCCCCAAAAGCCAACAAAACTAAACTAATCAAACAAACAAACAAACAAAATGGGTCTAAATCAAAACTAACCAAAACCAATGAAAATCAAACCTTTACCTGAAAAAACAAGTAATGAAGGCTGTTCCACTTGTTGTTGCTTGTTGTTAGTAACATTTGTAGAAGACATAGTAATGAAAACTCTTGTAGAAGAAAAAGAAAAAGAAGAAGAAGAAGAAGAGGGAGTGAAGAAGGAAGAGAATGGGAATGGAAAAGATGGTTTGTAGCAAATTAAGAAGGGACCCAAACTTGTTTCTGCCATATTCTTCCCAGATTTGTTGTTAATTATGACAACAATGTTGGAAAGTTTACATCTTTCTTTGTCATCTTCGTACCACCATTACTAACCAACCATTGGTTCTGAGTTCCAAGAATTTGGGGATTGAATCGGTTGAGTTAACTCGGTACATAACTCAGCGATTTTTAAAAAAGTCCAAGAGTTTTTTATCTTTGAATCGGGGCGAAATTTTGGATTAAGAAAAAATGGTATATTCTGACATTCTTCTTACCCTCGAAACAAATATGTCACCTGAAATGTCGATAATATTCTCGGTTATTCCTGAAATTTAAAATGACGATTTTCTAAAAACCGGTATATTCCGCCGAAATTTTGCGAAATATGTCGGCATTTTTAATCATGGTTCATATTACACATTTACAGGCGATGTGTGCACTCGTGCAGAATGGAATAGCTACATTGTGTCAACTAGGGGTGAGCAAAAAAATCGGAAAACCGAGAAACCGAACCAAACCGGTACATACGGTTCAGTTTTTAACGGTTTCTTGAAGTATCGGTTCGGTTTACGATTTTAAAAGTTGTAGAACTGGTACCTACGGTTCGATTTACGGTTTCTCTCTTCAAAATATTGCGGTTAACCGAACCGAAAAATAATAGTAGTAAAGTCTAAAAGCCCACAATGTATGATTGGTCCAATGGATTTTTTGGATTTAATATTAAGTAAAGTCTAAAAGCCCACAATGTATTAAGGTTGTAGGCCCAAAATCCAAGAAAGCCCAATCCGTAGAAACAAGCCGAATCGAACCGTAAAAATTGGTTCGGTTTGTGACCGGTTCCTAAGGTCTTACGGTTCAGTTTCAGTTCCAAAAAATTTGAAACCGTGCTCTACGGTTCTGTTACCGGTTTCACCAAAATGTGACCGATTCCGAACCGTACTCACCCCTAGTGTCAACTGTTTAGCATTAGCATTAATCCTCATCATTTTTAAAATTGTTGCCACTGCATGGTCGCGTCATCACGCATCATATGGCTATTTTAGCCCATGGTAAATGCTAATACGCCCTAGTAAGCGTGCTCGGGTAGAAGTAGCTCAGGTTGGGTGAACTCTTGGGAAACAGGTTGTTGCCTGTAAAACCCCACACTATCAGACGACCGCAGTGGCTATGGGTGGACAGTATCAGTTGTGTACATAAGTTGGGTTTCTACAAAGTATTTGAGAAGTTTGATTTGATAACTGAAGTCACCACATTTTGAGGGGTAATTTGCACTTGGTCACCACTTTTGATTTTTATTTGCATTTGTTGTGTTGATATTATAGCGCATGAGAATGGCTACATTGTGTCAATTTTACACACATGATCTGAAAGGCTAAATATTGTGGACGCATAGGTGGTAGCATCAGTAGCCTTGGAGCCTTGTCTTTGTAAGCTCTTTGGGCTCTTTCTTTGTAAGCCTTCGGGGGCCACGATTAATATATAAAAATTTTATTAAAAAAAAAAATAATCAGAAAGGCTAAATATTATCGACAACATTCTCGCTTTTTCACACTATATATGAGTAATGAGTCTGTGGTTACGTGATTTTCTTTGTATTTTGCTCAGCTGATCCTTTAATTGTACCTATATGGTTATGTAAGAGAATCAAACTTTAAACAAACAAAAAAAAGATTGCTGGTAACTTGAGCAAAGTGTTCATGAACATGCAAATGAGGCAAGGAATCTCAAGTCCTTCAACAAAAATTTTAATTATTAAGAAACACTGGTTGATAAAACTGTGTGTATATACAGAGAGAAATGAATAGATGAGTTGATACAATAGGGTGGTTGAGGGACCTAAATTAGGTGAGAAAACATTTTATCAAACAATCAACTGCCACAACCTCTCCACTTGGGGAGAGGGATGCAACCTTTTGAGCCAGAGGCTCATTTGCATTATGAACACTCCATGGATCATTAGTACTATTGTCTAACCAAATAGATGCTGATCTATGCCTATTTTCTCAATTAGAGTCCAATATCAAATTGCAAGCAAGGTTGAGGGGACCCCTACCCCTTTCAGATTACATGTGGAAACTTATATCAAGTTATCAACAATCAACGATTGACGTGTTTCGAACCCACGACCTCTCCACTGTGTGAGAGGGGTGCTACCATTTGAGCCACAGGCTCATTCGCAAATTGTTAGCATTACCTCTTTGTCCATGATATGTCTCACATTGCTAAGGAATGGTATACATACACCTTTTGGGTAAACCCAAGGGTGGACGCTAATCCATAAGCCCCTACTGGTGGGTATCTGTAGTGACTTAAGGGGAATAATATTGACAGCCCAGATGTTGTCCACTGGTGGTGGTTGATTTGAACTACTCTGCTCACCGGAGTTGTTGCTTCCGTGAGGTTGAGGTTCCTGATCTATGTTCTGAGCGGCTACCACCAACACATTCTCTAATTGTTGAAGTCGTGTAGCCTTTCGCTCCCGTGCAAGTTCTAGTGCTCCTTTTGCAACTCTTGCATTGTTGGCTTATTGTTTCCTGACGAGTTCTTTTGCTCGTAATCATTCATTTTCCTCCTTGAGATTTTGGCTTCTTCTTGTGCATAGGTGAGCTGGAGCTGGACAAATTCTGTCCAATGATTAAGGTGGTTGTTCCTTAGTTTTAATATTTCTAATCTGCGCCGCTGGATTCTCCATCGGATTTTGCAAAATTTCCCTTTGAACTGGCGAGTTAGTAATTATAGGAGCTGGATTTTGCAAAATTTCCCTCTAAGAGCATTCCCAATGCAGGGTGGATAAATCCACCTCCACGTAGGCGCCACGTAGGTCCACCTAGGCAAAATCCACCTCAAAGAGAGAGGTGTATTTGCACCTGGGTGGTAGTCTCCCAACGCAAAGTGGACTCTTTGGTAAGAGAAAGTGGATTTTTAGAAAAACCGAACGGCATGTGACATGCCGTCCCATTTTTTTTGCAAAAAAATAGGGAGACGGCATGTGACATGCCGTCCGAGAGTCCAAAACTTTTAAAACACTACGTAATACTTAAAAAAAAAACAGACGGCATGTAACATGCCGTCCGGTTCTACCACCAACAGGTGGATTTGAAGGTGGATTCTCCCACCTTCAAATCCACCTGTGGGCAGCCACTTCTCAAAATCCACCTCCCTTTGGGACATTGTTTTAGGTTTCAAGGTGGATTTATCCACCCCACCCCCAAAATCCACCTTGCATTGGGAATGCTCTAAGTCCAACCATTCCTATAAATAAATAAATAAATAATAAAGAAAAGCAAGTTTTCAACATTGAGAAACTGTCAACCCTCATATCTTCCACTGTTGATCTAGTGACCGAGTTTATCTTACTTCATGTATACATATGAAATAAGATCGGAGGAGCGTCCGGTGTGACTCCGATGATATGGAAGGAGATGAAGCTGAAAGATTGTACCTTAAACCTTGGAGTTTTGCCCCCTTTTATAGTGTCTAAATTGACCTATAATATTGTTCGCACTTTGGACAACAATCAGCTACATTTTTTTTTTTTTTGTTAAAATTATTTTATTGATAAGCTCAAAGAATTACACAAAAGTAGAGGACAAACGTGCTACAAACTGCACTGCAAGCCCTTTTTTAATAGCAAAACCAATCCTACGAAATACTTGGAACCCGCCGTCATGACATTGTTATTTATCATTTTTTGTACCCTTGTAAGAAGTTCAACTGCTTCTGGTGCTAGAAACCCAAAAGTGTCAAAAGCAAAAGAAACGAAACAATGCTGGTTCACTACACATGCTCTAATAAAATCCGCATAAAATCGAAATTTCCAACTATGGTTAAATCACTTTATATACACTTTAGTAAATACTACAAATTTACAACATTACCCAAATTTTCATCTAAAAATGTTAACTCTGAACCCATTTTGCCTTTCAGTTTTCACTGACTTGGGCAGCTCCATCCATCAATTTTCAACAGTTACTTGTTATCCTAATATCGAATTCAATTAAAGCTTTCACTTGGGATTTGATTGAAGTGCTTCATTTATCCGCTTATATTGTTGGCTTGATTGCAGCTACTGAAGAAGTACAATAGTACAACACACTCTCGTTCAATCAGGTATTTCATCAAACACCTTGAACTATATATATATATATATATTTCCACTTTGAAAGCATATCTGATTATCATCTATGATTTTGAGTATTGGGTTCTTTTGTATGATTGTAAAAGCTTGTTTGGTGATGTTTTAAAAGCTTGTTCGGTAATTTTAGTAACCAACACTCTCTTAGTTCAGTCAGGTTTTTCATCAAACACCTTGAACTATTTTTGTTTTCCCTCTTTAAGAGCATATCTGATTTCATCTATGGTTTTTGGGTATTTTTGTTTGGTGATGTGTTAGTAAAATTTAGGATTTTAGCTCTGTTGAGAGCATATATAACCTATAGAATCATAGCTTAATATTAGGAAAGTAGCTCAAATCTTTCAAGGTTATGGGGATGGCCGGAATGCCGGATGGGAGGTATACGAGGATGATTAGCCTAGACGTGGTCTGGAGTTCTTGACCACATTACATCGATGTGGATTGCCTCGGGAAATAGCAATAGAGCTTTTCCATACATTTGTAGTTTCGTGGTATAGTCAGACGTCACTTTGCTTCCAACATAGGAGTTGCTAAAAGTAAAATTACGGGAAAAGCACCCAATCGGGTGGGAAATACTGCAAGAAGTTATGCACGGGTATTGCTGAATATAGCACCCACTTTGCATATATTACACGCTCTATGTGTTTTGTTTTTTTCTTATATGAATCCCAATCTCCTTTATACATTGATGCATACATTGAACACCGAGCGAATGTTTTATAGACATATATATGAATATTGACCTAAATTTCTGTCAACCTAGACTGACATCCACTGGAAAAAATTGCATCTCACACTCATCTCGTTGGCTGTCTGTCATGAGGTACTCTTTATTAGCTTAAAAATAAGTTTTATCTGTCAAAGCAGTGTCTAATATTGAGATATGTCTTTGTTAATTACGGTGGTTGACATGTTGTTGATCATCAATAGCATTGGACTTATGGAGCTGAATGTGGAAATAGATGAAAGAACAGAAAACAGCAATGATATTTCAATCGAAACCGATGATGATGATGATGATAGCAGTATATTGGCTGCTCATATACTTGCTGCAATCCCGCCTAAACCATCATCTATTTCCTTCATCTATAGGGTCCCGGATAATTTACGTGTTGGAAGTGAGTACAGGTATGAACCAAAGGTTGCATCTATTGGCCCATATCATTGCGGCAAGAAAAACCTGAAAGTAACTGAAAAGCACAAACTGTGGTATTTGTGGGATCTCCTATCTCGATCGACACCACCTAAGACTACTATGAAGAATATGGTCAAAGCAATTAAAAGTATAGAAGTACAAGCTCGTGAGTGTTATGCTGAGGAAATCAACCTCACTAGTGATGAATTTGTTATGATGATGATAGTTGATGGTTGCTTTATACTTGAGCTTTTATACAGATACGAAGAGTATACAAAGAGATTGAAAGAGCGGGTTGATGATAATGATCTCATATTTAGTGCAAATTGGCTTGTTCGTACTTTACAACGTGACTTGGTTTTACTTGAAAATCAGCTACCTTTTGTTGTTCTAGATACTTTGTTTAATTTTACTTGGGACCCCAAGCACAACATTTCCCTCAACAAACTTGTTCTACAGTTCTTGGAGCTTGAATTACCCACAAGTTTGATTCGGAGTGATGATAACATTGTTGGCAAGCATATATTGGACTTACTGCGGAACTACCTCCTCCCTCCATCTGATGTTATAGAGTATGAAGATGAGCCAACCTGGCAATTTGCATACAATTCTGCGACAGTCCTTTGGGAGATTGGAGTTAAATTCAAGGTTAAGAAAATTGCGAAAGGTTTTGCCGATATTACATTTAGTGAAGATGGAGTTCTCGAAATCCCCCACTTTCATGTTGGAGAAGGCATGAGTGTTCTTATCCCGAATCTTGTTGCTTTGGAGCAATGCCATCAATATTTCAGAAATATTATCACATCATATGCCCTCTTTTTGGAGATTCTAATTAGGTCAAAAGACGATGTGAAACTACTCCGCAGCGCCAATATTATTACAGTACCGTGGAACAGAGATGAAGAGATTGTAACTAAGCTAAGTAATTTAGTCAAGGGGGCTAAATTTGATCATTTCTACTATGATGGGCTATGCACCAGAATAAGTCTATATACTCGAAGGCACAAATGGAGAGCAATCCGTTACAAGTGGAATGTAATCTTGAAGCGTGACTATTTCGGTTCTCCCTGGGCAGTCCTTTCATTTGTCGCAGCTATTTTACTACTGGTTCTCACTTTGACACAAACCATATACGCTGTTCGTTCATACCCCCCTAGAGGTTAGAATTCATTTATAAAATTTTCTCAGTCCCCTTTTTTTTTCCTTTTTTTTTTGGATGAGTCAAAGGCTCAAAGCTCTATTAATGAACAAATCAGTACATCAACTACATTTGTTTGTTTCTGAGAACATGCTTAACAGATGTGTAATACCAGATGTTTTTATTTGTATTAATTGTTATGTAATTATACTAAATAAATATAAATTTACTTCAGTGGTTCTCTGTTATTAAACCTGGCAGGATAGTCTGAATAATTTAGCATGAATAGTCCTCATAGTAAAACTGGCAAGATATCGGTACCCTGATTAGACGTCTAGATAATGTAACAATGAACAGGATAAACAAGAGAAGAAAAGCTTATAGGCAACAACTAACCAACAAGTGAGAAAAAACAAAAGAAAGTAAGACTGTATAGAAAATGTAAGAAACCAGAGAAAATGGCTTCATTTTCCAGGAGATATTACTATTTTCATCTGGTACTATAGTTATAGCAGAGTGTGATTAGTCTATTGAAATTCGCACTCATGTTCTGTATTGTAACTATAAGTCAATTTGTGTAGGCTATGATATGTGAGGGTGGCTGGTGTGTGAGCTATGACGGCTGTTATTTGACTTTAACATTAACACAGCTCACTTGTTCTTGACTTGGTTTAACATGTATCTATCTGGTACTATAGTTATAGCAGAGAGAATTCTTATATTCCAGGAGGAAATATAAAAAACCAGACAAAATGGCTTGATTAGTCTATTGAAATTCGCATTCATGTTCTATATCTTTCTGGTACTATAGTTATAGATTTGCAGAACTAGCAGAGAAAGTCGTGTCAATATGTGGTCAAGAGAGGTGATAGTACTTGGTTTTGGCATGACAAGTGGCTTGGGGATGTTGGTTTTTCTTGAAGAATTTCATAGATTATACAAATTTGTTTCTCTCAAAGATGGCTCGGTTAGAGACCATGCTAGTGGAGATGGGGTTGGAATCTTCATTTGAGGAGGACTCTTTTAAGGGACAGTGAGACAGCTCAGCTTAACCACCTTATGGGTCTGCTTACTGATATAACCTTGGTGGACGACAACGACATATGGGAATGGCGGTGCAAGAGTGACAAACAGTTCAGAGTGAACTCATGTTATGTACAGTTGGAAAACCGAGGCCGACTGTCATCACTGGTGTGGTAGACAGTTTAGAGTATAATTTCTTATGTACTGAGTTTACTCTGGTTCCAGAGGGTGATGATGCACCACAATGGACATGCTGATCAGACTTGTATCTTATTTTTCTTGGTAAAAAAGAAACGGCTGGAATTCTACATTGAAGGATATTTCAGAGACAGTCTTTTACGCTATGTTGTTAATAAATCTTAAGTGCCCTTAGTTCTGTTCAAATAACATATTGCCACAGTAATATTGATGGAAATAAACTACTTGAACAGAGCAGCCTTCAGAAATATATATAACATTAATTGGCTCTAGAGAAAAATAACATTTATCGAGTACAGTTATCATTTTTTTTTTCTGAGGGAACTTGTAATAATATAATTCTCAATACAGTGTGTCAAACATGCTTATGGTTTTCGTCAGTAGATCAATTTTGTTCAATTGCTAGGAAGAAATCCATATAATTTGCAAACAACAAACCTCGCAGGACATTGGTGAGTGAGATTTGCAAAAAAGCTCACTCAATTTGAGGAACTTTGTAAAAGCTCACTTAAAGCGATTGACGGTCACAACATCGCTTTAAGTGAGCCCAGTAATGGTATTACTCCGCAATCACATCAAGAGCACAGTAAGACTGCGTGATCTAACCCTAACTAATTGTAATACCTAATGGCTCATGCTGAGTAAGCAAGGTCTATATAAGCTCTTTAATAAAAACTTCTTTGGGTGTTTACTTACATGGTCTACAATGTCGTCACTGAGAAATGTGATCAGGATTTGCTAATTACCATTTATTGTTTCGAAAGGACTTTAAAATGGCAGACTTCAATTCTAAAATTACAGTGGGAAAAAAACTCACAAGGACACCTTTTTGCTGCATTATGTTATGAAACTCAGATGCATGGAACATATATATAGTAGACAGATTATCATAATCGACCGACAGACTACAGGCACTCTTCTTTAACTCATTGATTTGAGTCAGAATCCCACTATTGAACAGGAATTATAAGAATTTGTCTAGACAATCTGGTTCAAAGAAAGGAACTTGCGTCTCTCTAAGTTTCTCTTCTGCCAGTTCCAGCCAATATATCTTTGATCTGGTAGTTATATATATGTAGTAGATCCCAAGTCTCTGCTAACCAATGCAACTCTTTGTTTACTAAAATTGGTGATGATAATTCACCATGATACTCATTGAGATTGAGACCAACTCTTTCCAATCAGTAGTAGCATTGTTATTGTTGTTCACAGGAGTGAAGACAAAGCATCTAATAGGATCATTATATTTACTGATACTAAGACCCTAACCACCATAAATTTCTTTGAAGAAGCATCACGAAACAAAGTCCAAGACATCGGATAAACAGATCTTACAAGAGGATTGGAAGAACTGAACACTTACGTGTAACGGGATTGCAGACATACAATAATTCCTCTAGCTGGTGATAATGCAACTGAAATTCACATGATTTTTCTTCAAAGTCTTGTGTGTTCAGAAACTCATATTTGTTCAGAGCCTTTTCTTTTCTTGCCTACCAAAACATAAGGACAGTCACCATCTCTTCCATGATGATGAATGAGATGTGCTTC
Source organism: Aquilegia eximia (assembly GCA_023053565.1). NCBI lineage: Eukaryota > Viridiplantae > Streptophyta > Magnoliopsida > Ranunculales > Ranunculaceae > Aquilegia > Aquilegia eximia. Next base: position 20,681,509 of record JALIGU010000005.1, read on the forward strand.
AACAAATTGTTCATCAGAGATTATATCAAACCAAAGCTTGCAAACTTCCTTAAAAGTGATCAAAATCTCTGCAGGAATTCCCAAACAGGTAAAAGTGGGCTTCCTGGCCCAATTTCTTGACATAAGTTTAGTTTCCTACATGCACAAAACCACCGACCTAAAATATATAGTGTATTAAACCCTAAAAAAAAATTATTGTGTTTCTCCTTTAAACCTACTTTTTTCTTATCTTTCTGAGATCAATCATTGGTGTAACAATATAATCAACAGTATGAAAAAGAGAAGAAACAGATCTCTGCAGCAACAAGTAAGAAGGACTAAAAGAAGAAGAAAGACAGTTGAAAATATACAAAACCCTAGAAACTGGCTTGATATGCCTGGAGATATTATGATTATTATCTTCTTGAAAATTGATACAGTTGATCTTCTTACTCATGTTCAGTTTGTATGTTCTTCTTGGAAAAAACTCGCGAAGGAACCCCGGTTGTTTCATACTATAGTTATACCAAAGGTAAATTATGTACAGAAGCCAGATTATTGTTCTGATGATGAAAATTATATAATGTTTGAGGCTTTAGCTAGACATACTTGCAATGTTAAAGACCTTGCAAAGGAAGCTGTGGATAGAAGCTGTGGAGAACTGCTGGAATTCTACAATGAAAATTATTGTGGAGATGATCTTTTACGCTATGTTGTCAATGAATCTAAATCGCTGAGATCTTTTCGAGTTTGCCATGGTAGTAATATTTGTGGCGATATAATACTTGAACTTGCCAGAAAACATCCTTTATTGGAAGAGCTTGAATTTAGTGAAAGATTTCGATATTATGGTATAGATATAGTCTTTAAAGAAGTAGGACATTCTTGCTTACGGTTGAAGAGATTCACATTAACATTGGGAGGGGAATTCTTCGGTGATTGTGAAATAATTAACGATATAGCACTTGCCATTGCAGAAAACATTCCTCAATTGCATTGCCTGCGTCTTTCTGGAGAATTTTCAGGTGTTGGTTGCAAAGCTATTCTTGATGGATGTTCAAAGCTTGAGTGCCTTGATCATCGAAAGTTTAACTTCAATGTGCTAGAACAGAATTTGCTGAAGAACTTTGTAGGTAAAATCAAAGATTTAAGACTTTGGTAGGTGTACTGGTGTGGAATGAATTCTTCGAGGGATTATATGAAATTGCTTCGTTAATTCTATTTTACACTTTGCATTAAAGCAACTATCCGTATAGTTTGGCGTTTTACCCTTGTTTACAAAAATGTTCTGTTGCATGTTATCTTCCTTATTAGCAGAGCAAACAATATACTTTGTCGTCTGTTCATAAGAATTCGAGACTTTTAGACTACCGCTATAAATCTGGCAATATAACTTGACATGGTAAACCTGGCAGGACAATCTTACTTTTCGATGCTACTTTTTTAATTCTGAAACTATTCACTATTGTTAATAACAATGAACAGGATGAAGAGAAGAAGATCAGCTTCTAGGTAACAAGTGATCGGAGAGACCAAAAGAAGAAGAAGAAAGACTATTGAAAATAAAAGAAAACACAGAAACTGGCTTAACATGCCAGTAGATATTATGATTTTAGTCTTTTCAAAACTTGATACAGCTGAAATTCTCACTCATGTTCTTCTTGGCGAAAACTCACTAAATCTCGGTTTTTTTGTGCAATAGTTATACCAGAGAGAATTTGTATATGGGAAGTCAGATTATTGGTCTCATGTTATTAAATATTGGTTTTATGATTATGATATATTTGCAGAAGTAGTGAAGAGCCGTGGTCCGTGGATAGAAGCTGTGGAGGACTACAGAAATTCTATATTGAAAGATATTGTGGAGATGAGCTTTGAGGCTATGTTGTCAACGAATCTAAATCACTGATGTCTGTTCGAGTTGCAGCAAATTGCCGATGTTATTGATGGCAAAATAATTTTTGAACTTGTCAGAAAACATCCCTTATTGGAAGAGCTTGAATTCGGACCAAGCTTTAAAGAGTACAGTACGTACAGAAACAGTCATTAAGGAACTAGGAAGTTGTTGCTCACAATTGAGTTGTTTAACATTGAAGTCTGAAATTTCTTACTTGCCTAACAGTGAAGTCGAAGTGCATAGTATAGAGGATATAGCATCCGTCATTGCAGAAAACATGCCTAAATTACATAGACTTCATCTTACTGAACTAGTACTAACAGATGTTGGTTTGCAGGCATCCATGATCGATGTACCAATCTCGAGTATTTTGATCTTCAAGGGCACATTGTCATTAATCACAAATTGCTTTGGCTGCCTTGACACAACTCAGAGACTTCTACTGTCAGATCCTTCTTGTGCTCTCTTAGTTATGGTCTATTTGTTTTCTTTTTGCTCTGTTAAGGTGAAATTCTGTTTCACCAGTGTTCCACCAACCTGACGACATACTATTGTATGGGCTGATCAGACTTGTATCTTTTTTAGATTTCGATAAATTTGAACTTATCTAAAAAAAAATTATTGTACTAGTTTTGCACTGAAGATCATTGTATATTCTTAACCTATACTAGTGATTTGAACCAGTAATTATGAATAAGTAGTCTATTCTTGAAATTGATCTAAAATGCGACATAAATATTGGTCATGCCAAGAGAAGAAAGAATGATGAATGTAGAGTACAGACAGTGAACATTATATTAGTAGTAAGAGGTTTGAAGGAAACTCTTTTTTTTTTTTTTGTTTTAAAGGAAGTGAACAAATGAATTAATGCTGATTTATAAACATATGCACGGTTGCCTCGAACATTATTAAAAACAGGGGAATATACGGTTTCTGTCTTATGTATTTGCTCAATGGAAAAGGTTAAAATGTTGAATCTTCTACTACTAGGAAGTTAATCTACCAAATAAAGAAGATCGAGTATAGCAATCAAATGTACAAATTATGGAACATATATCATTGGGATCATCTCAGAAAAACCAACTGATGCTAAGTTTCAAATTGCAGTGGTATGTGTAATACCTCTATATAAGGACTAAGAATGTGGTTTACCATTCCATTCATATTTTCTTTGTAATACATAAAGCTTCTACCAACGAAAATCGTTCATTATTCCTTAGTGACCAAGTAAACACATGGCTAATTATTTATCTTGCCAATGGCAATGCTTATGGGTTATTTTTGTGGTTTTGGCTCTCTGTTCATCTCAAGTAACGTCATCTCGTATACTGAGTGATCATGATGAGGATGTCTCAGTATCGGAACTAGCAAGGCATGAATTATGGATGACAAATTATGGGCGAGTTTACAAGGACAATGCTGAGAAACTTAGGCGCGTGAAAATTTTCAAGGCCAATGTCGACTTTATTGACTATTTTAACAAGTATGAAGGCAAACCATATGTACTTAGTGCCAATGCATTTGCAGATCAGACCAATGAAGAATTTATTTCATACCGTAATGGATATAAGAATCAAAATGTCAAAGCAACACCGTCACCATTCAGGTATGAAAATGTTACTGCTGTTCCAAGTACCATGGATTGGCGCAAAAAGGGAGCTGTTACAACCATCAAGGACCAAGGCGAATGTGGTGAGCAAATTTTTATATTATAATTTGGTAGACATGATATATGTTATGTTTATGACATTGGGGCTGACTTAATGTATAAATCATGCATATAGGATGTTGCTGGGCTTTCTCTGCTGTCGCAGCTACAGAAGGTGTTAACCAACTCTCGACAGGTAAGTTGATCTCCTTATCCGAGCAAGAGCTTGTTGATTGTGACACTAGCGGCGAAGACCAAGGCTGTCAAGGTGGCCTGATGGATGATGCCTTTAAATTCATCGAACAAAATAAAGGCCTCACTACAGAAGGTACCTACCCCTATAGTGGGGTTGACGGAACTTGCAACAAGAAGAAAGAAGCCTCCTCTTCAGCCAAGATCACGGGTTATGAAGATGTTCCAGCCAACAGTGAGACTGACCTATTAAAGGCTGTAGCCAACCAACCAATATCAGTAGCCATTGATGCTAGTGGATCAGCGTTCCAATTCTACACCAGTGGTGTATTTACTGGCGAGTGTGGCACTGAACTTGATCATGGAGTTACCGCAGTGGGATATGGCACAGCTAGCGATGGGACTAAATATTGGTTGGTGAAGAACTCTTGGGGCACTACATGGGGTGAGGATGGATATATTAGAATGCAACGTGATATTGAAGCAGAGGAAGGTCTTTGCGGTATTGCTATGGATCCTTCCTATCCAACTGCATAAAAGAAAATATCATTTGTAGACCTTTCTTCTCGGTGATTCCATGACCTTTCCTTTATGCATAGAAATGTATTGTACTTTTTTGTGATGAAAATGCTGGTGTAATAGGTTACACATGTATTTCTTATGGTGCAACAATTGGCTGTCCCATGACCTTGTGTCCTAAATTTCTGCCTCTGAATGGTTCCCATATATTCCTGCGCAACTTCCAAACCCTTGGGCTCATCAATATCAATAAATATCAATATGGATCATAATCACAATTCAATCTCAAGAAACTATGATAGTTTTTTAGGCATAAACAAAATTATATTCTGAAATTCTGGCATAAACAAAATTCTTCTCTCCAAAGAATTGTTATCATATGTTTGGCCAGTAGATCAACTGTGTAGAACTGCTAGGAATGAGAATACGTTCTATCAGCTTCACTTGGACACAAACCATATACATCCTCTGTTCATACCCCCGCTGCGATATCTGAATCATCTATCATAAAACTACGTGAAGGCAATAAACCTGGCAACATAACTTGACATGCATGGTAAACCTGGCAGGACATGTTGGCTTGTTGCAGTGCACTAGTCAAACTGATTAGACCTCAATTTAGTCACTGGGCTTACTGGCCCAATCCATAATAATAATATATCTCAGTTTAAGGGAAATCATATTGCCACCCCGGCCGTTTACAAAGAGCTATCCCACTTATCACAAGAACCCTTAACTTATGTACACCCTATACTAAGAGCCACCTGCCCACATAAACCATTGAATCCCTTCATCTTCCCGATCTAGATTTAAAAAACAGTGGAACACATAGCATATATCAAAATCAAATGGAAAGAAGAAGAAATAATTTGACAAGAAAGACATGTTCCAATGTGATGGGTGGAAACAAAATGGTTGATGGCTAGCGTGCAGTGGGGTTCAAATAAAATTGAACTTGCATCAGTCCCCTCCTTTGATTTACCCAAGAATTCAATATATTAAATCTATCAATAACACCGTCTTTGTTCATGTAAATAAAATTAAAAATTGTAGTTCGAAATTGAAAAAGAATTTAATTAGAAGATATTGGAGAAACATATTTATGATAAATTCAAAAATAAAAAAGAATTTAATTAGAAAATACGGATTACAAATAAAATTGAGCACTTATTTGATCTGACTGTATGTCGTTCTTTGTTAATGGAAAAACACAGTGAGAGAGACATAGAGTGAAGAGATGGAGAGAAAAGATTTTCTTTTTGACGGGTGACTCATAGTAGAATTGCTGCCCTAAAGGTAAATTATTTTTGGTGGGGTGAACTAAAAAAACGGGATAGCTCTTTGTAAACTACCGGGGAGGCAGTATGATTTCCCTTTAAATTTAAAGAGTTTGTGAAACCTTAAACCTACTTGAAAACCCTAACCCTACTTTTCTTTAATCTAAAACTATTCCATCACTAGTGTGTTAATAACAATGAAGAAAAGTAGAATAGCTTCTGAGGAACAAGTGATCAGAAACAACAGAAACTGGCTTGATATGACAACAGATATTATGATTTTAATCTTCTCAAAACTTGATGCAGTTGACATTCTCACTCATGTTCAGTTTGTTTGTTCTTCTTGGCAAAAACTAGCTAAGGAACCTCAGCTTTTTCATACAATAGTTATAGCAGATAGAATTTGTGTATGGAAGCCAGATTGGTCTCCTGTTATTATAAATTAGTGTGATGATTATGATAGATTTGCAGAAGTAGCGAAGGAGGCCGTGGAGAACTACAGAAATTCTACATTGTAAGATATTGTAGAGAGCTTTTACAATATGTTATCAATGAATCTAAATCACTGAGGTCTGTTCGAGTTGCGGCTTACCCTTGTGTTATTGATGGCGATATAATACTTGAACTTGACAGAAAATATCCCTTACTTGAAGAGCTTGTATTGGGACCAACATTTAGCAGGTACAAAACAATCATTAAGGTAGTCTGAAGTTTTTGCTCACAGTTGAAGAGTTTAAGATTGAAGTTTGGAAAGTATAATGGGCGTGACATTGCGGTTGAAGTGTCTAGTATTGCATCCACCATTGCAGAAAACATGCGTCAATCATGTTTCCTTTGTAGCTTTGTCTTTCTAAATTTGTATTAAATTAACAGATGTTGGTTTGCAAGCCATTCTTAATTGATGTACCAATCTTGTGTATTTCAATCTTCGGGATTGCAGTTTCGTTGAGCTAGAATGGCATACAGTGAATAAATGTGTAGGTAGAATTTAAAATTTAACGCTTCCGGAAGGCTATGTGTTGCATTGTACGTAGTTTCGTTAGTCAGTCAGAATATTGATCTGAAAGTATTGTTATGGTTTATTGCAAGTTAGGATGTTTCGTGCACTTTAGAAGATCATTGTATAAAGTTATCTAATTCTCTCTACATTTGAAGATCATCATATGATATGCTTATGGTTTTAGCTTATAATTATGGCTAAAATTCGACATAAATATTGTTCATGCCAAGAGAAGAAAGAATGATGAATAGGTATGTAGGGTACTAGGGTACAGACAGTGAACATTATATTGCTGCTGCTGCCAGTGCAACTGCTACTAAACCAACCCATTTTCAAACCAAACAAATTGTGAGTAATACTAAATTTTCAATTACCAAACCCATCTGTGACTAAAAACTAAATTATTAAAATATATATAATAATTAATTGTTTATCCTAATCATCATTTTAATTGACTGTTTAACTTCTTTTGGCAAGTTTTAATGTTTTTATAATATAAAATATATTGGATTATTGGTTGTTGGATCACTTTGTTCTTTTTATCATCACAACGTGTTCATCAGTGTTCAACAAAGGAAGATTTCTGCTGGTTTTGATTGATTGCAAGTACTTAGTTTCAACAAGGTAAGGTTTTTTTTTTTTTTTTTTTTTTTATGAAAGTTTAATTTGCATGATTGCATCCCCTTTCATGAGATGCGGGAATCACTTCAACCTGTTCTTCAGCTTTTCTATGGTTTGGATGTTGAGAGCATAAATAAGTTGCGCATTTCTTCTCGAAAAGAAGATCAAGGAAAAATAGAAGCAGAAGCAGTTTTGTCAAGCAACAGGTAAGGAACTAACTAGTTTGGTACTTTGGTATAAGTAAATCCTCATTTCGTGCTATATATGATAGCTTGTCGCAACATACAAAATGATTCATGTATCCCTTCTATACATCTTGCGTAATAGTTCCGTACGGTTACTTCATTGTTGGTGTTTTCTATAAGGGTTATTTTGTATTTGGTCCATCTAGAAGATACATATTTAGCAAGTGATATCGAGTATTTCGTTTATTAGCAAATAGTAATATTTCCGTCATTTGACCGGTAGTTAATTCAGGTGACTCAGTCAAACCATCCATTGTTTATTAATACCTAAATTGCCCTTGTATGTGCTAGTGGAGGAAAAAAAATTAATAACTGAAATTTCACAAAATTGCAGAAGAGAGGAATTTTTGATTTTATCAAATTAGACCCGGTTATTGAATAATAATATAGAAATGGGCTTTACTAAAAAAAAAACTGTAGAAATGGGTAATGGTGTTCAGTTGAATGGATTTGCGGTTTTGGTTAAGTAAGATGAAAAATGGGTTTTGTTTTCTTTGGGTATTCAAATCTGACATGTTGCTTGAAATGGGAGGGAGCATGAGGGTAGCATAGCACAGAAATTAGAAGCAGGAAAGGAATTTCAAAGCAAATTTTTGTAAGTTGCAATTTATAATTGCTTGATTGATTAACTTTAATCAGAAGCAACAAAGTAGTTTCAAAGGGGAAAGTATGCATTTGGATGTGTAGATCATGAGAGCCAAATAGCTTTCTTCATTAACCCTTTCTTCTATTCTGCCACCAAAACCACTATCATCAAACCTCTACGATTGAAGTGGTTGATTCGATCTCAAAGAACTAAAATTTACAAGAACACCGCTACATTCCTTGATTAACAGGTTGGATTTGATTCAGGTAGTTCATATCAAACACTAGTGAAGAGATTTCAGATTGTTGTTCTATGATAACACAACTGATGGTGAAGGTTTGTGTAGTTTAGGTGTTTTTAAGTTTGTTTTCAATTTGTACAGTGGAAGAAGGTGAAAAGAGATGGAAGTTCATCACAAATCCTTACCATTTAGTCAACCTAAATTGTTTTATTAAATGGGTGAGTGATATGTAGACACGTGGAAAAAAATTTAGTGTGAATGGTAATTTAGGTATTTTAAAAAAATAGATGGTTTGACCTCAGTCAATTGAGTTGACTGACAGTCAAGTGACGGAAATAGGACTATTGGCTAATAAACGAAGAACTCTATACCACTTGCTAAATATACATCTTCTAGAGGGACCAAATACAAAATAACCCTTTCTATAACTGTGCAGGTTAGATTCATCTGCAGGACATGCTGTAACCAAAGAAGAAAATCAAAACAATGTAGACTTATTGGCAGAGCAGATTACATGGGAAGAAAAGGCCAAGGGCAACACTGCTGAGGCGCATAACTATGAATACAAAGGAGTTTACTACCATCGTATCACAAGTGGAACTCAGGTATTGAAGGTACTCTCGAGTGGGGAAGATATGGATGGCAAGACAATTAAAGAATAGAGCATTGGCATCTATTCATTTCGACGCTGTCATCTGGATAAGTTCAAGGGACAATCTGGGAGAATATCATGAACCAATGGTGGATCAACTACAGTTATCTGTTACGAAACAGCCGCATGGACAATACTATCCAAAGGAAACTTTAATGCAGAAGGTTAAGTAACATTAATACTGGTGCATGTATAGTGTCTGACACGGGTACGTAGTATCCGACACAGCGAGATGTAAAAAAATAGGAGGTTCCTAGGCTAAAATTAAGTATCCATGCATCCTTGTGTCTGACACGGGTACGACACGAATTTTTTTTAGAATTTGGAGTACACATGTTACATAGGCAGAAGGTCTTATCTTTAGGAAGAAAGAGGGTTCTTAATTATTATAGATGATTTTTAGTGAAATGAAATTATGCAGAATCACTTTTTGAGTATGGAGAATTTCTGCACTTCATTAGTAAAGAGATGAAGGTGAGTCCACTTACTTAATTCGGATTTTTTTTGGGAGACTTATTCAAAATGATAGAAACAGCTGGTTTCTTATTCAAAAGGGCTTTGAAGTCAAGAAATTCTGGACTAAAATACCCATCCTAATCATAGTATGATTTTAGGTCAAATCATATATAAGAATTTTTTTTTTTTTTTTGCACAAAACACTATAACCTATGTAGGGAGTGATTAACCCTAGTGGAAAAGGGCAAAGTCGGGATTGCACAAAATTTTGACACTATGATTCTACCTAAAATCATAAGTCTTTGTCCTTTTCAACAAGTCAACAAAAGAGATTGTCCTTTTCAACCATGACTTTCAAAGAGATTGTCCTTATGGAGGGTTGACTCAAAAGAGATAAATCCACATAGGCACCACGTATGCGCCACTAGGATAAATCCACCTTGTTGACTCAAGGTGAAACTCTACAAGGTGGAGAGTTCCCAGGGGAAGGTGGACTCTATGTTAATAAGAAGTGGATTTTTTAAAAAAATCCGGACGGCATGCGATATGCCGTCCGAGCGTCCGAGAGACCAAAAGTTTTAAAACACTACGTAAAACTTAAAAAAAAAACGGACGACATGTGACATGCCGTCCGGTTCTACCACCCACAGGTGGATTTCAAAATAGATTCTCCCACCTTAAAATCCACCCGTGGGATCCCAATTTTGAAAATCCCTTCCCTTGGGACATTATTTTGAGTTGGGCGATTTTGTCAAAATCCCAGCGGTTTGTGTTTTTATTTGCAAATACCCCATTAAAGATTTTAATTTTGTCTAAGCCATAGGAAGATAATGATTCTGTCTAAAAACTATTAGCAGAATCTGACCTGTCTTATTTAATAATAAATATATCTGATGTGGTTTTAACTTAAATAAAGTAAAACGTGTTTTAATCTGATTGAACAGATGTATTATAATCCAGCGGTTGTGATATGTTTGAAATATATTTAAACTATTCATCTTCTTCCCCAAATGGTAACCTGAAACTTGCAAGAAAAAAATTCGTATGGCTTGGTACTGCTACTGTCATTCCACTGATTGAAAAAGGATTACTTCGGCCTGTGGCCAATTTAGAGTTTACTTTATTGCATATGTCTCGATGGTTACCCTGTTTACGTATCAGTACCTTCACCGACACCTTCGGTTCCTTACTTCGAGAAAGGTAGACGCATAATGAAATTAGATCACAAAGATATATTGGTGTTCTTGGTTGAGAGCCAAATCAGACCTAACAATTGAGTTGATGTCAATTCTTGGTTGCGACTACAGACTACTTGTATTCAGATCACAAAGATTAGCATTCAGATTAAAACACATGTTAAGTAACAGATGTGTATATTAGTGTTTGAGAGCTTCGAACTTCTTCAGATTGAGACCAAGTTTGAGAGAAGACTTGCTATAAGCTAAGCAAGTGTATGTCTCATCCATATCTGGTAGTGTTTCTTCCAATTGGTAGTGTAAAAATCTTTTTGATTCATTTGATGTCTAGAGGAATTTCAACTGATGGTCTGTTTTTATAAACTTACTAAAAACAAGAACAATTGAAATTAGTAGAAATTGACAAAAACAATTGAACTATTTGCTAGAAATCACTTCCAATTGAAGCAAATGGTGGGATTTAATGTATCCCAATCAAAATAAATAATTTTTTTTTCTCTGTGTTATGTTTCAGGTTAGCAAATTGGGGAAGAAGGCAACTTTTTAAAACAGATTACAACTGTTGGATTAAAACACATCCACTAAACCGAATTAAAACACGTGTCCAGTTAAAACCACGTCAGCAACACTTAAAGACGTCATATTCTGCTAACGGTTCATTGACAGAATCGTTAACTTTCTATGGCTAGGACACAATAAAAATCTTTAGTGGGGTATTCGCAAATTTTCACCAAAACTTCTGGGGTTTTAACAAAATCGCCCTTTCGAGTTTTAAGGAAAATCCACCTTGCATTGGGAATGCTCTTACAAGCCATGTGATTTTTATTTTTTTATTTATTTTTGTTGCAAGGCATATGATGTAACGGGACTATGGGACATTGAGACTGCTTAATAATTATTGCTTGTACAATGTATAATGTATGTTTCTAGTCTTCTTCGTGCGTCATCAAGATCTTTTTAGCTTCTAGGAGTACTCTCCTTGTGGTTTTAATTTGATTGCTTGCAAAAATACTTCTAAGATAAAGGTTAGTAATCTTTTGTTAACTTTGCTTTCTCAATTTTAATTTTTTTTTCTTGTATTTTCTGTAACTTGCAGGTAAATTGTAATCAATATTCTTGACTTAGATCTTAAATTCTGTTTAAGCTGCAATTGATATAACTCTTTATAACTAATAATCATATTCTTCTGATTCTGTAGTATTATTAATTTTTATGTTTATGTATATGCACTACATTATTATAAATTCTCTTACAAATTGGCAAGTTTTTGTTATTGATGAATTGGTTTTTGGGTCACATGGAAGGTTTTTGTTAGTAATGATTGTGAAATTGCACACAAATGACATGAATCTAATTTCAGAATCCGAAGAACAAGGATTGGTTTCTTTCTTCGATTAATCATGGTATTAATGAATGAGCTGTTGGATCAATCTGGAGCTAAAATTGAGCAAATTCTAAGTAGTTTGAAGCATGATCTACCTGAAATCAAACCCGAGCATTTCGCAACTCGTGTGCAGGAAATTCTTGAAACTTTCAAGGAGATGCGTGAATCCCTTCAACCTTTGCACCATATTTGTGGTGGTTTGGATCTTGAGAGCATATCTTCTCAAGTGTTACTGCAGTTGTTATTAAAGAATGAATCACTGGGGTCTGAAAATGAAGCTGAATTAGTGGAAACAGTTTCTTTAAACAATGGGTAAGAAACTGCTGTATGTTTATGAACTTTATGACTTGAAAGAACATCAAATAAATAATTTGTTGATTTTGTTCATTATAACAACTCATTGTTACTATAGTAGATAACTCGCGGCACAATACAAATGATTCATTGAGCCATTATGTCTTTCTCAAAGGTTTGGTAACATTCTTTTTGTTGTTATTTAAAACTGCAGGTTGGAGTTACCTGTTCAACAGATTATGATCAAGGCGCCTAAATTTGAATACCAAGGGATTTTACTATCTTCACAACTAAAGCACATGGAAACAATATGGGAATGGTTAAACAATGACCGTGTTGCAACAATTGGCTTTGAAGGGGAATTTGGAATGGGGAAGACATGGATGGCAAGGCAGTTGAAGGATAGAGCAATGGCAGTCAATCTCTTTGATATCGTCTTCTGGATAGATTCGACTCACACAACTCTTGCAAAATCTCAGGAGCATATTGTGGAACAGTTGGGGTTATCTGTTACGAGAGAGCCTAATGAAGAATATTATGACATAGAGGATCTTATGCTGAAGGTGGCACTAGAATTGGGAAAGCAGAGGTACCTGCTTATTATAAATGATTTCAGGTATAAACATGCAGTTCTTAACGATTTTGGGTTTAGTGAGCCTTGGCAGCAGAATGTTGCCTCGAAAGTGTTAATATCTGGGCCCAAAAAGTATATTGAACTTCTAGACAGTGATAGGGTCTGCCAGGTGGAGCCTTTGAACAGAGATGAAGCTTGGTTGTTGTTCCTGGGAACAACTGGGTTGGACATCGATTCTCCATATGCACATGAAGTTGCACGACCTTTGGTCGACTCATTCGACGGTAAACCATCTGAAATTGTCTCCCGTGGAGGGGATGTTGCTGGGTTAACATATAGAGTTTGCCACTTATTAAATTCGGGGAAGAAGGAAGTTATTGAGTGTTTACGATCCTGCACTTGGTTTTCTGCAGAGGATAGGATCATGGTAAAAGACTTGATACTGTGGTGGATAGTCGAAATGTTTCTTGATGATTGTTTGGGATTGGAGGAAGCATGTGAAAAGGCACACTGTATATTAGAGGAGCTCATTGATAGTCGATTACTAGAACGTAATGAAACTCATGTGTGGGTCAAGACTCTAGTTCCACATCTAAAGTTTGCTGATTCTTTCATTCCTTGGAAATATTACAATGACAGGTCATGTGTGATGAATGAAAATTTCAAGTCTAAAGATTCAGACGATGCGAGGGAGGAGACAGAATTTTTGTTGATATATGGAAAAGAAGGTTGCCTCCCACGTAAAATCCCAGATTTGTTCTTTAAGAATATGCAAAAGCTTCAAACTCTTGCTATTCTTGATGCTGGTATTGTCTCTCTTCCAGAATCTCTTCCGAACTTGGAAAACCTTGAGATCCTCATTATTAGAGGATGTAGTTCACTAAAGAATTTGGATCCAATCAGAGGGCTTCAGAAGCTGCGACTTTTTCGTCTCCTAGGTGCTAGCAGCTTAAAGGAAATCCCAGATGACATCTTCAAAAATATGGGTAAACTAGTGGAGCTCGACCTTTCGAACAGCCAACTTAAGCAATTACCCTTATCCTTTTCCAACATTAAGAGGCTCGAGTATCTCATCCTCCGAGGCTGCTCTCGGCTAGAGTCAATTCCATCTATGGAAGATTTTTTCCGACTCTCCATGCTTGACCTTTCAGGTGCCAGCGTGCTAACAAGTATCCCAAATACAGTTTATTCAGTTACAACACTTGATTTGTCTGGGACTCTTATTGAAATTTTGCCATCTCCATCCAACCTTGAAAGACTTGTAAGACTCTTTCTAAGAGGTTGTACAAAGATCATAACAATGCCACATCCAGATGGATACAAAGCATTGGAAGTTCTTGATCTTTCTGGTGCTACTTCATTTAGAAAATTCCAAGGTCAAACAGTAAGTTACCATTCTCTAAAAAAACTTGATCTTTCTGGAACCTTAATTGGACATCAAGGGCTTCCGTTTGTTGGATTTTATAGCATCTCCAAGGTTGTACTCCGAAATTGTTGCCACCTAGAGACAATGCCACCCTTAGCCGTTGACCTTGAGGTACTTGATCTTTCAGGTTACATGGCATTTAAGAATTTCCATGATGTACCCCTTCCAGATAAGCTTAGAAATCTTGACTTATCTAGAACTCGGATTGGCAAGCTACCGGGGTGGTCTATGCATTCTGTTATGGTTCAACTCATATTAACAGAATGTGAATATCTAGTGGAATTACCATATTTGGAGCTTCAAAGACTTCAAATGCTCGACCTTTCCGGTTCTACAAAGTTCAAGACATTCAAGAACGGTTCCTTCGACAAGTTACGGAGACTAAAGACACTTAATCTCTCTGAAACCCAGGTTTCAAACCTACCCACGCTTTCACAATGCAGTGAACTTCGACAGTTAATACTGAGAAAATGTTTGAACCTGGAACAACTTCCACATTTAATTACATTGGAAAAACTTGAGCTTCTTGATCTCTCGGGTGCTATTTCTTTCAAGCAATTCCAAGATGAGTCCTTGGGAAAGAAGGAAGAACTTCATGAGCTCAACCTTACTGAAACTCAGGTTGTACAAATCCCTTCACTTTCTGAATGCCACAATCTTTGCAAGCTGATATTGGGAGGATGTTCAAAGTTAGAGATACTGCCGAACTTGGAAGCTCTCTCAAGACTCGTTGTGCTTGATCTTTCTGGAGCAATTTCTTTAATCAATTTTCACTACCAATCCACTGGCCTTAAATATGATTACTTGCAAGTACTTGATCTCTCTGGAACCCAGGTTTCAGATCTTTCATTCATATCTGGATGCATAGATCTCCGTCAACTATCGTTAAAAGATTGCCCAAACATCTTGACCATGCCACGTCTAGATGAGCTCACAAGACTGGAGAAGTTGGATATTTCAAGATCAAAAACTATAGAGTTATCATTGCCTTCTAGAAGCAAGAGTCTCTGTCAACTCGTATTGAGTGATTGTTCAAACATCCAGGAATTAACATCTTTAAAGGAGCATACAAGACTAGAGGTGCTTGATCTTTCTGGAACGAAAATTGAAGATTTCTCTGTTCTTTCCGGATTCAACAACATTTGTAAGCTTTCACTAAGAGGTTGCTTGAACTTGGAGAGACTGTCTTTTGAGGGCATGCATAACCTTCAAAAAGTGGACCTCTCTCACAACCCAATCAAATTGTTACCATCATCCTTCTCCGGACTCAGGAACTTACGCACTCTTTTACTGAGAGACTGTTCATCTTTGGAGACTTTGCCCCATATGGAGTTTCTAACAAAGCTTGAAGTCTTCGACCTTTCTTGCACAACCGTTAGGGAGTTTCCCGACGGCATCTCGGCATTGACTCATCTAAGGTTTCTTCTACAGGAGGAAAACAGCCTTTGGGGATTTCATAATGGAAAATCTTTCGAGAGGTTTCATTTCTGTTTATTTGCTCCCAAGGAACGAATAAGAGAAAATGACATTTACTTGCAGGGACAACAATATTCTTTCAGAGATATTTACTATCAGACCAGCCATATTCCACCAATTAGAGAAGAGCCTGACAGGTTTTTCAAAATCTGTGGTTTTCAAAATTTCCCAGCTGGTATTGAGGAAGTCCTTGTGCATGTGGAGCTTTTGTATTTGAAGAAAAATAATTTTCTGACAAGATTGTCCAATATGGGTGCTGAAAATGTGAAGGTAATGAGAGAATGCTGGATAGAGAACTGTGATAGCATGGAGACTGTTTTCTGTGGAGAAGAGGTAGATGAAAATGCGGCACTAGGAAGATGCTTACAAAATCTTTGGGTCTCAAAGCTCCATGAATTGAAAAGTTTGTTCGGAGGGGTAGTGCAACCAGGAAGCTTCACACTGTTGAAACATTTATATATTGAGTGCTGCCCAAGCCTCATCACAGTCTTCTCTTCCCATCTCGAGCTGAAAAACCTTGAAGTGTTGAAGATCAAATTTTGTGACAGGATCGAGGGTATATATGGAGAAACTGTTTTGGGAGAGAAAACACTCCCCAAACTGAAAACTTTGATTCTTTTGAAACTACCTGAGTTACAGAGTATATGTGGGGGTGTATTGCCATCGCTTAAACATCTTAGAGTTATTGGATGCTCAAAGATTAAAAGGCTCCCAGTGAGTAAAAAAACAATTAGTCCGGTAAAGATCAAGGGAGAAGCAGTCTGGTGGAATAACTTGGAATGGGAAGATGAAGGCACAAAATCCCACCAGAGGTTTTCACCATTTTAGTCCTGCTGGTCACTTCCTCACCATTTAGAGGTATTAGTTTATGACACTTGATATTTTTTTTGTTTTTATTTTATTTGTTATTATACATAAATGTTTGATTTCTATACCTAAGACATTTTTTTGTTCTTGCAGGAACTCAAGAACATTGAGAAGTAGGATAGTCTGTGTAGAACTTACTAGGTTGGTCTTTCTTCAAACCATGGTACGAGATAGGTCTCCATATTTGTTTAAATAGGCCATCTGTATCTCTGAACTCTAAAGTGTCCCTGTAGATTTTACACTTAATCTGTCATTCATTGCTCATGCCTAGCTTCCACAAACGCCATTAAGCTTTCAGGATTGTTGTCGCAACATAAAAATTGCGTCATAGACCATACATTCAGGTAGTGCCGAAGTAAACACAACTGTTGCCATCTTTCAGTTTATATGAAATTAAGATATATATTTGGTACCATATATAGTTTGTAATACAATGCAGGAAGAAATAATATTTCACTAGTATTTATGAGGTTTTTTTTTTTAATTTTATTTAACAATTTCAGAATCAGCAGAGCAACAATTGGTAATAATTATGGTTTTGATGAATGAGTTATTGGATAAACCTGAAGCAAAATTTGAAAAAAATCCTCAATTGTATTAGAGTGGTTCTTTCTTGTTTTTGTTGTTGGCGTCTTTTTTGTTAATCAATTGGAGTATTAGAGTGGTTCTTTATTGTTTTTTTTTCTTTGTTTTTGGCGTTCAGAATGATGTTTGTTACGCATCATGTGGATCCATAAGTAATTGATTATAGCCGTTGTAGCCATCCATGAATGAGAAGATGGTGTGACACTGTGACCCACTGTAGTGTCAACCAATATATCGATGGTTGGTAGTGAGAATTCATCTTTTGGGGCAAGCGCGATTGAGTCTGTAATCAACATAACATCGTATTTGACCATTCGTTTTCTTCGATGGGACGATGTTGGCTAACGATTCTGGATGTTAGATGAGTGATATGAAGCGAGCTTGGAGCAATTTTTGAATTTCACTCTTGATTTAATTTTATATGTCGTGGGAAAACTGTCTTTGGGTTTGTTCAACAGGTTTAAAAGAAGGCAAGACATTGAGTTTGTTGGTGATGAGAGTTTTATCTAGGCCCGACATTTTGTCGTAAGTCCAAGCAAGTCATGTTGCCCTTCCTTCGATAGTGAGGGGCTGATGAACACATTTCAGACTTCTATGGTGGTGCCAAAATTGACAGCTTTGAGTTTCTTCGAGTATGTAGGTTGGCTCGTCTTGTAATTGCTTTGGGGTGTCTAGTAAAGTGGTGCACTCGGTGGAGACGCGACGATAGGGGTGGTATTAGATGCGATTATTATCGGAAGTTTTGGTGACATGGTTGGTTTTGTTGTCACTTCTCACTTACATTTTCCTTTAAATGCTCTACAATTCTAAAGAGGAATCTCGAAGATCCCCAGCAGAGATTTACCTGGTTTTGTCTGGAGTGTATATATAATTTTAATTTAATGTAATGGCCAATGAATTATGGGTAATTTCCCGAATAAGTACAACATTATGCACAACATTCCCAAATAAGCAACAAGTTTAAACTCTTTCCCAAACAAGCACAAAGAATCTTTTGTTTTCTTTTCTATCCTTCTTACACATTCTCTCTCTTAAGTACATAACTTTTAAACATCACCATCATTTTCTCTCCTACGTACTTCAACATTAAACATGATACTGACATGCAAACCAACACTATCCGTTAGATCTCCTTTTTTCATCTCAACCGTCCATCACCAACAAAGTTTTTCTTCTTTTTCATCTTCTTCTTCTTCACTGATTTTTCTGTTGTTCTTCATCTGCTATTATATAAAAAAGTTTTTCTATTCCAAGGTTTTAATCTATCACTTAGTTGTTAGGTTGTTGTGTAATTATCACCTACAATTTCGGTTTTTCCGTGGTACCATCACCAACATTTTGACACTTTGGTACTGCTTTAATGGGGAAACAAAAGACAACCAAGAAGAAAGTTAATGTTCTCGAGGAAATACCCATACCTGGTATGCATTTAAACCCAAACCCTTAATGTAATGATTGATATTTAAGAGGGCTTGCTATTCAATTTCATACTGTTTTCGAATTAAATTCGCATTAAATTCCGGTTTCAGTTTGGTAACCCTTGGTATTGTTTAAGTTAGTTTGTATTTGTTCATTTGAAAAGGTTTGATTTTGTATTTGAAGATGAAAGCTTTGATTTTGAAAGATTTTAATTGATTTTTAAAGTTGGCCGGGCTAAGATGCAAGATGCAAACTTTGCTGTTGACTTGATTTGATTTCTATGTTTGTTATAGATGCAAACCTTGTTGTTGAACATGCAATTTGGTTTAAAGATGCAAACTTTCATTTTTAAAGATTTTAAGATTTCAGTTTGTAGGTAGCAGATAGATTAGCTATGTAAACCAACAGTTCTTACCAGTAGCAGATACGATAGAAGCATGTAGCAGATACATTTTAGAATGCATGAAACACTTTGAATAACTACTATAACACTGTGATACTAATCAACATTATTAACATGTGGATACTTTCAGCGAATACTTTCAATGTAATTTATCGATTTGGTGGTCTGTTGGAGGTCACAGCTGAGGGGGAAGAGGTTGGATATGTGGATGGAGAGTCAAGAATAAGGATTGTTGATATTCATACGACCTATACAGACTTCCTCAAAAAGGTATCTTCCTTATGCAATCCTCCAAAAGGAACATGGTCACTTCGAGCAGTAGTCAACCTCAGGGTATCCAAACTTGAATGTGAAGATCATTATAAGGCAATGTTAGCTTCCATATAAAATTCAGCTGCAATGTGCATATCTGTTTGGATTGTTGATAATAGAAAACCACCTATACTGAAGATTGTGCCTGAAATAGCAAGGAGTGAAGAGAAGGAGATACCATTTGTGTTACAAAATGAGGCTCCCAAAAGCAAAGGGAAAAGAAAGCTTTTTCCGGAAGCTATTCCTTCTTATACACCTTTGAGTGAAGAGAGGGAGATACCACCAATGCAGTTACAAAAGAAGGCTTCAAAAAGTAAACCCGATTACTCTACTTATCATACACCCACCAAACCTCTTAATGTTTCAGATGAATATAGGTTGGAGACTCCTACTCAAGATCCAAGTGCTGATATGATAGTCAAGGGAATGGGGCATACAAATGACCCTGTAGTTTTAGAAACCCCTCCACCTAGTGGTGTCTATATTCCTAAACCTCCAATCCAACATACTCCCACATCTGCTACCAATCCATTATCAGAAACTACTTGTACACCCCTATCCGTAAAAAGCAAAGGTTTCATGGATGCAGCTGGAATTCTTTCTGCCATGCAAAAAGATGATGGTTTTTGGGATTCACTTTCATTACAAGAAGTTGATGCTGTTCTTCAATCTGCACAGAAGATACAACCGACATTAATAGATGATGATAGTGAGGAGGACTCTCAATCTCCTAAGTGTGAGCAATACCATTGGGATACAGATCCAGAAGTTTTCGACTCACCTGCATCTTGGAATACTGAAGATGAGCTCGAGGATCAAATGTGGGATGATAGTCAACCAATGTTTGGTCCTTCTAGACCAATCTCCGAAGAAGGCAGCCCAAATGTTGGTGATAACGCAGACACGCAGCAAGGTGACAATGTGGCCGATGTGAATGAAAGGAAAGAGGGAGTCAGGTGCAATCTAGCCGATAGGTTTGACAATCTAGACGATATGGACAACAATCAGCCATCACAACACGATATGCCGTCACAAACCAATAATGTGCCTCCTCAGAACAATGTGCCTTTTCCTAGCAATGTACCACTGCAACATAATACTAGGGTTGAGGAAAATCGTGATTTCGATCAGGTAAAACGCGAACTTAACAATATTTTTTCCTCCTATATTGCGACTAAAAGGGCAAATGTAGGTTGTGCTCCTCACACAGAGCCTGCACACAACGACTATGTGCAACCTAAACGAGGAGTAATCTACAACAATCGTGATGAGCTTGAAAGGGATGTCCAAACACACGCGATTAAAATGGAAAAAGATCTAAAACGTGTAAACACAAATAGTAAGAGGATGATTTTTAGGTGTCCAGCTGGTGGGTGCAAATGGTATCTGTATGCAACCCCAAATGGTTTTGATGGAAGTTGGATTATAAAAATACTTATAGATGACCATTCGTGCGGTAACTTTAGGGTTGGAAGTAAAAACCGCCAAGCAAACAGTGATTGGGTTTCAAGAGTTTGTATGAGAAGGTTGAGGGACAACCCAGACTTGCCACCCCTAAAATTGGTGAGTGCAATCAATGAAGAATACATGGTCAAAATTTCTTACAAAGTTGCATGGTTAGCTAAAGAGAAGGCAATGAGGAAGGTAAATTAAATCTATCCCTTAGAAAGACGAATCTATCTGTTACATAGTCATTACAATCGTCTATAGTTTGTACTATATCGTCTTCAAAGAGCTTAACTGTTTATTTATTTACAGATAAGAGGAAGCTACAGCCACTCATACCAAATGCTTGAAACATACTGCAATAAGCTGAAGAAGGTGGATCCAGATGTAGTAACAGACATTCTTACCAATCCATTGGGTAATTTTGAATGCATATTTTGGACATATGGTATTACAATTAGAGCTTACAAGAAGACTCTACGTCCCATAATCTTGGTTGATGGAACTTTTCTTAAGGGAAGATACCCTGGCACAATTCTTACAGCAATTGCAGTTGATGGCAACAACCATATCTTCCCCATCGCTTTCGCAATTGTTATGAAAGAGAAAAATGAAAGTTGGGACTGGTTTTTCACAAAGTTAAGGGACCATGTTGTTGGAGAGGATCATGAGTTTATTTTGTTATCTGATAGGTACAAAAATATCATCCAGGGTGTCCCTAAAATCTTGCCAAAGGCTATCCATATGTACTGTTCTTATCACTTGAGTGGCAAGTTTGGTAACAAGAAAATCAAGTTCTTGGTCCAAGAAGGTGCAAAAACTCTCAACCAAGATGAATTTTGGGGAATGATGCTTAGAATCTGGTGTATGTCAAGCAAGGCGCATGAAAAACTTATGGATGTTGGTCCTGTAGAAAAATGGGCAAGTGCTTTTCAAGAAAAATCAAGGTCAGTCAATATAAATATATATCTGCTATTGTGTTGTTTGTATTCTCTACATATGCCGGTATATCGCCTAGACGTTGTCATATATCGCCTACATTATCCTTTGATTATGTGTTGCAGGTATGGAATTGTGTCCACAAATCACGTGGAGTCCTGGAACAAAATGATTGTTGGGGAGAGAATGATGCCAGTTACTACTGTTTTGTCAATGATAAGAGACAATGTGATTAGGCATTATCGCGATTACCACAATGACTCCCTGAAGTTGAACTCACCAGTTACAACATGGTGTCAAGAGCTAATAATTCACAATGCTTCCACAGCAAGAAGATGCACAGTCGAAAGAGTTTCAGCAGGAATTTGGACGGTTACAGGGCTGGTTAGGTCATGTGTAGTCGATCTTAACAAGAGAACATGTACATGCAAATGGTTTCAGCATATGGGGATCCCATGTGCCCATGCCATGGCAGCCATAAAGGATGTAGGCCATGATCCATACAAGTTTGTTGATGTTTTTTTCTTGAAAGAAACATACATGGAAACGTACAAGGAAGAATGGATTCCCACTCCTGGGAAGGAGTCATGGCCAACTGCACGACCGACAAGAAAAATATTGCCACCACTTAAAGTTTGCATGCCAGGTCGACCTAAAGTGGTCAGGAAGAGAGGTAAAGCTGAAGGTGTCCCAGTCCAGAGTAGGAGATGCTCAAGGTGTAAACGGAGAGGTCACAACAAAAAAACTTGCACTGAATTCATAGATGACTATGATCTTTTCACTCCAATGCAGTTTGGATAAGGACCTCCTCTCTCTCCTCTCAATCAAACAACATAGTAGGGGGAAGAATATTTGGCTATGTATACACTTTTGCTATCTTTTGCTATGTACACAGTTTAGACTTCACATATTATCTGCTATTAAGAGCAGTCTATCTTTTGCTATGTAAAATCTCAGAATCCGTACTAACATGTTCAACAGAGTTAAGAAGAGGGTAATCCAATATACTATAAGTTAAAAGGATCATAAGTTGATGAATACAAGAAATTCAGAATACAAAACAAGAATTATACAAGTCTTCACAAAACATGTCAATAGAAGATAAATCAGGTCTTTCTCTTTGGTGGTAGCTCTCCACAATCAATTAGGTCTCTAGCAATGCGGTAGCGCATCTGCAAAGGATCTACCTCAAATTCCGGTGGTATTCCTTGAAGGACACATTCGACGAATGCAAGAAGGAATGCCCCACAAGTACAAAAGTCTGGTTGTGTAACACATGATACATACTCACGCTTCCACTTCCTTTCCAAATCAAGTTGAATCTGAGATGGGTCTGCAGCATAAATAGCATAGGGCAACATCTTCTCCATGTTTCTCTGTTCATTAGTTGCCCTTTTGTAGCCCAACGAATCATAGATCCTAACTATACTCTCACTGAAACTAAATGAGAGCAGAATCCAATGATTGTTTTCCACCTACATTTAATAATAGATATATAAGATATGGTAGATGAAATGTACATTATAAACGATACAGACAAATACATAGCAGATAGTGTATCACAATGTGGCGGATAAATGTAGAAGATAAAGGAGTGTCTATTATGAAGTAGTAGATACTCATCCTTATCTAGCCGATAATAAGTAACTAATGTAGCAGATAAGGTGGTATAAATGAACACAAATGCCTGTAAAGGAACAAGAAGTGCCTTAGCTTTCACAGGGTGTACTTGATTGCGGAGGCCTATCCATGGATCAACAAGAGAAGTAATATTTGATGGAATCCTAAATCTCCCAGATAATATTCTCTCTTGTGGCTTCATTTTGGCAAAACTTTTGTCCTTCATTAGAGCATCAAACTGAGGCTTCATATAAGAGGCGATTTGGGTCTAAACAGATGAAAGCAATAATAAGAACTTGCTTACATGTAATAGAATTACAAGAACATAACCATGGAAGAATAAATATTCACAAGAATATACTTACATGTAGAAATACATTTGGAACCACAGCATATTGATCTTCTTCCTTGTAATCTTGTGGCCTCCTTCCAATCATCCAACGAACCAACAACCTCAAATAAACATCAATAACCTCATCATCAAGCCAGTTGTCTTTATAGAGTGTGTTGAAAGCACTCACAGGGCATGATTGAAGATAACCATAAACCCTCACATACTGCCTAAGCCTCAAATGTTCCTTAGCTAATCCCCAGAAATAATGAAGAAGATCTGCTTGCCACTTCTCAACATGCCTAGTGAAGAATGGATCCCTCATTATATCTTGAATCTTTGCATCACACCTAAGACCAATCTCAACCTCCTCAGGTGACATTTTGGCCAAGTATTCTGCATCCTGTTGCCTCTTTCTATCCCTAAACAACTGAAGATCGAAGTTTTCGATAACATCATCATCATTTGAACAGACACCAAGATAAAGAATGGAGGCTTTATCTTTGTTGGGACTAGCTGAAATTTCTGGAGTTTCAAGTCTATAATCTATTGGAACTTTCTCCTTGTCAATCACAATATCAGTTATAGCATCAACCTCCCCTGTAGATTGTTCATAATCATCATCAGTGGACTCATCCTTTGAGTCTTCAGTCTTAGAGGTTGTAGATACTGGTGGTGTTCTTGTTGGTGTTGTTGTAGCCGATGGAGGCGCATCTGAAGAAGATGGTTGACTTGATGTAGCAGATGGATGAACATATGTAACCGATGGATGACCAGATGTAGCAGATGAACTACCTATGGTTGATGAATCAACCTTCATTGAAGCAAGAATAGAAAGTTGTTTCAACTTTGACATCTCTGTGTCAAGAGGATTACCTCCTTCTTTCAAATTTTTCACCACAACTTCAAAACTCTCACGATCACTACTATCATCATCATCCCAAAAACTCAATTTTCTTGCTTTCTTGGAGCTTGGGACATCATCATCATCCGATTGTGTTTTTCTTGCTTCAAGTGCCCTTTTCTTCCTTGCCTCATTTCTCCTTCTAATATCTCTCCTCCATGTCAGTTCTTCTACTTCATGCTTAACCTTCCTATTAGGTTGTAGCCTTGAAGGCTGAACTCCAACTTCTGTTTTCTTCCTCTTTCTTTGTTTCACCTCCATTTTTGGAATCTTTGTTCCATCTCCATCATTATCATTATCTTCTTGCTCTTCTTGCTCATACCAGCCAAGTAGAAGGACTTCAGGGGGCTTGAATAATTCCATGTCTATCATTTCTTCACTCACATAAACACCACCCTCCTTCACTTCATCATCACCACTTTTTCCCATCTTTTTTCCCTTCTTACCCTCCCTTTTACCCTTCTGAACTTCTTCAACTTTATCCCCCACTTTCACCTTCTTGGTTTCCTTCTTATCTTCTTTATCTGATCTTTTCCTCTTCTTAACTTCAGGAGCTTTTGGTTCTGTTGGTTCCCTTCTTCTTAACTCATATTTACCAACTGTTGTAACATTATCCTCCAAGGATTTCCTTCTGGTAGTTCTAACTGAAGTTGGTGATGTTGTTGGGTTTGGAATATTCTTCTTTTCTTTAAGCTTTGATGAATCACTCTTAGATTTTGAATCCTTGTTGGGATTGGTCGTAGGGGGTTTCTTCTTAGGTGGAAGTTTCACTCTCCCAACTGGTTTGGGTGATACACTAGCTTTTGGGGTTGGAACAATGGGTTTCTTGGCTGCAGCCTTTTTCTTAGGAGAAGGCTTGTGAGGTGAAGGTTTGTGAGGTGAAGGTCTGTGACTTGAAGGTTTGTGAGAACCAGGTTTCTTTGGTTTTAACTGGCAAGTTAGTCTTAGGTTTGGCTTTTGGTGTTGCCTTTGATGAGGTACTTGACTTCTTTTCTGTTGTTGCCCTAGATTTGGATGCCTCCTTTCCAATCTGACCTAAGGCATCACTCACAAATTGTTTTGCATCAAGTTGCTGACCACTCTGCAGAAATGAGGACAAAACATTGTAGCAGATAACATTATAGAGGTAACAGATATAACACAAAATATGTTAACAACAACCAAGTTTCTAGCAGATAGTAATTGACAAACACATTTAATTACTTTTCTAGCAGATATTTTAACAATAGATATTGTAGTCGATATCACAGTTTAACACTACAATTCATCAATATAACAAGTGGCAGATATAATACAACAAGTATCATACAAATGGAAGATATTATTTTGAAAGATTTGAAGATGAAAGTGTTGTTGTTGAAGATGCAAACTTTCCTTTTTAATGATTTTAAGATTTCAGTTTATAGGTAGCAGATATATTGTCTATGTAAAGCAACAGGTCTTGCCAGTAGCAGATACGATAGAATCATATAGCAGATACATAAAAATGGAAAATTTTGTTGTAGCAAACAACATACCTTCTGAGTCATGCATGCCTTCACTACTCCACTCAGAATTGTCTCAAGAAAATCCTTGTTAATTGAAAGCAAATCTGAACCTCCACCACTTCTTGTTGAAGATGTGTGATAAGACGGAATGGTAGGCACAGATGGCCTAGATGAAGCAGACTCTTCATGTTCTGCTTTGTATTGAGCTTCAAACTTCAAATAAAATGTAGCAGATAAGAGTTGTATTCTAGAAAATAGATAGTACAATATAACAGATCAACTTAATACAGAAAGGGGATTCATTGTTTTCTAGAAGATAAAAACAAAATTCAAGGGGATTTACCTCTGCAACCTGTTGTAGATTAGCAAGATCTCTTTCTTCCTGGGTGACATCTAATGGATATGCCACAGTACATTTACCTTTCTTGGGAAACAGCCTCAAAGAAATTTTATTCCTAGTTTTGTTCCTGTTGAGCAACTCAGACCATCCAAGCATCCATGGAAATCCAACACTTCTATCTCTCCTAGGACCCAAATCAGGGAAGTGCAAGTATGCCCAAATCATAAAAGCTAACATACATCCATTGATGCAATAACTAGGATTATCCTCAATGACTTTGGGATAAATTTCTTCAAGAGAAGTCTCAAGCAATTGAAAAGTAACAGTACCCCATGGAAAATTATCAAATGCATTCAAATCTTCGGCTAAATCAATGTACTTTACACTCAAATGTTTTGATGACTCGGCAAGAAGAAAAATGCATAGAAAATACAACTTGTTCAAACGATGAACATCGTTTGGATCAGCTTCTCCCTTAGCAATAAATCTCATTGCTTCAGTAATTGCACTTGAAATCTGCTCATCCCTTATGTGAAGGTTTGTACCGAAGTACTTGCTCCTGAATGTAGTGTAGTCTTTCGGCTTCCTCATCAGAAAATCAACTGGAACATTTCCAAACTTTAAAGGGCCTAAGGTCATGGCCACATCTGACATTTTGAACTCGACAACTCTTCCTCCAATACCATACTTTAACCTACCTACTCTACATCTCACAATTTCTGTGATAACTGATGTTATCATGTGAAAATGTTCGGAATTGAAATCGAGAAATTAACCGAAGGGCAAACTTCTAAATGATTCTAACTCTTCCGGTGGAATTTTATCACTTGGATGTTGAAAGTGTTCAAAAAATTTAGTTGTTGAACACCTAACTGTGAGAGTAAATCGCCTACCTTTTTCGATTTCATCATCTCTAGTTTGCTGCTGCTTCTTCTTAATTTCCTTCATGTTTTGTCGAATTAGAACTTTGAGAATGGAGGCTTATAAATTGAGGTTATGACGGTTGGGGAAAAAGAAGATGAGAGGAACAGTTGCGACGGTTGAGGAAGAAGAAGAAGATGAGAGGAAGAGTGGCGACGGTTGAGGAAGGAGAAGATGAGAGAGAAGCTGTTTGCTGTGCGAAATTGAAATTGAAATCCCTAATTTTAATTTTTCCCCAACTAAAAGCCCGCCTCTTTGTTACCTGTTAAAGTTCTGCCACGTGTAGCTGATTAGCAGATTAGCAGATAATTTCGGTTTTCTTACAGATTAGCCCAACTAAACTCTACATCCAACGGTCACAGTTCATCCTACAAATCCAATGGTCCTTATTTAAAGAAGAATTTTTTTCTCACATGTCACATCGGTCATTCAAACAAAAAAATAAAACAAAAACTATTATTTAAGTACTAAGGGTAATATCGGAAGAAAAATTAGCTAAAAGACAAAAAAAACTTTTTAAAGAGAATCTTTGTGCTTGTTTGGGAAAGTTTTTAGACTTGTTACTTATTTGGGAATGTTGTGCATAATGTTGTACTTATTCGGGAAATTACCCATGAATTATTAAGAAACCATGTGATGTATGGAAATTGCTTAATTATTTATTTCTAATAACCAACTTTCTTAAATTAACCATTTTCATCAAACAAAGTTGGTGCTATTTACACCCCCACCTCCAAAAAAAAAAAAAAAACAAACAAAGAATTAGGCTGTAAGGCTTTGTTCCAACTTTTTTTTGCCAAATGGACAAACTTTGAATTGTGGTTGTCAAACGCACGTTAATAATTTGTCAAAAGAACAAACTTGAATTTTGAGTTTATCAAAAGGACAAATATTTATGATCAGATCGACCTGTAATCATACAGTCACACTTTTTCAAAATTTCATTTTGACCCCTGTATACACATGGGTGATTATACGTGTGATCATACGTATTTGTCCCTTTGATTTATATGATCACAATTCTAATCATACTCATAATCATAAAATGTTTATATATGATCAGGACTATGTTCATAACAAATAAATGTGATTACAGGTTTAGTGATAACAAATAATTGTGATTATAAGTGTGATTATACATACTTGTGTTGTACATTATGTGTGATCATAACGAATAAATGTGATTACAGTTTTGATCATACCAAATAAATGTGATTATAAGATCGCATTCCAACAAGAGTTCATTTGGATAGGGTATAGTTTTACTGCATTTAGTTTTACGTAGACATGTGATTATATGATTATAATTCTTAGCATAGGGTTGCATAAGATCACATTGAAACTAAAGTTCATTGGGGGTAGGGTATAGTTTTATTGCACTTAGGTCTATGCAGTATATGATTAAACATGTGATCATGTGATTATAGTTTTGATCGTAGAGTTTCTTAAGATTGCATTTTAACTAGGGTTCATTTGGGGAGAGTATAGTTTTATTGCATTTAGTGTGTATGTAGTATATGATTAGTCATGTGATCATAAAAGATATTTCTATCCAAGGGAGTAAATTATTATGATCAGATCTGTAATCATAAAAACGTTGTCCTTTTGACTAAGTGGAATCTCTTAATATACATTTGGCCTAACCGAATAGGAACCGTGTCTTTGGCCCAACTCACAAAAAAAAAAAAAAAAATTTATCAGACAAACAAATTATTGAAATATATATAATAATTAATTGCTTATCCTAATCATCATTTTAATTGACTGTTTAACTTCTTCTGGCAAGTTTTAATGTTTTTATAATATAAAATATATTGGTTGTTGGATCACTTTGTTCTTTGTATCATCACAACATGTTCATCAGTGTTCAACAAAGGAGGATTTCTGGTGGTTTTGATTGATTGCAAGTACTTAGTTTCAACTTTCAACAAGGTAAGTCTTTTCTTTTTGTTAACTGTAGTATTATTAGACTTGTCACCTTCAACATTTTTTTTTTTTTATTTTGGTAAAATATCACCTTCAACATATTTTGATGAAAGTTTAATTTGCATGATTGCATCCCCTTAATTAACACTCCTGCATGGTAATTAAAATGATTTTAACCAATGTTAGGAAAAAAATATATTTAAATTTAACCTTTGGGGATAAGATCTTGAGTTTTTAAAAAATTTGTCATGTTTTCTTGTATCAATATCAAAATATATTTAAATTTAACCTTTGGGGATAAGATCTTGGCTTATGAAATTTGATGAGGTATTTTTGTATCAATATCAGAATTTGCAGAACGACGGTTGGTTTGGTTATTTTCGTTTTTTTGGAGTAATTATGGTTTTAGTGAATGAGTTGTTGGATCAACCTGGGGCAAAGATTGAGCAGATTATCAGTACTTTGAAGCAGGGTCAACATGAACTCAAACAGGAACAAATCGCAGCTCATGCGCAGGAGGTTCTTGATACTTTTCATGAGATGCAGGAATCCCTTCGACCTGTTCTTCATCTTTTCTATGGTTTGGATGTTGAGAGCATAAATAAATTGCGCATTTCTTCTCAAGATGATGAAAAAAAAACAGAAGCAGTTTCAAGCAACAGGTAAGGAACTAAGTAATTTGGTATTAGTAAATCCTCATTTCGTACTATATTTGATAGCTTGTCGCAACATACAAATGATTCATTTATCCCTTTTGTATGTTTTGCTTAATAGTTCGGTACGGTTACTTCATTGTTGGTTGTTTCTATAACTGTGCAGGTTAGATTCATCTGCAGGACATGCTGTAAGCAAAGAAGAAAATCTAAACAATGTAGACTTATTGGCAGAACAGATTACACGGGAAGAAGAAGCCAAGGACAACACTGCTGAGGCACATAACTATGAATACGAAGGAGTTTTACTACCATCACAAGTGGAACTCATGGATACAGTATGGGAATGGTTAAATGATAAAAGTGTTGGAACAATTAGCATTGCAGGGTACTCTCAAATGGGAAAGACATGGTTGGCAAGACAATTAAAGAATAGAGCAGTGGCATCTAATCATTTCGACGCTGTCATCTGGATAAGTTCAAGGGACAATCTGGGAGAATATCAGGATTCAATTGTAGATCAGCTACAGTTATCTGTTACGAAAAAGCCCGATGGACAGTACTACACAAAGGAGGATCTAATGCAGAAGGTCTTATCTTTGGGAAGGAAGAGCTTCTTGCTTATTATTGATGATTATGACCAAAGTCATCATCTAGATGATTTCGGCTTCCCTCGTCGTCAGCAACAGAATAAATTGTCCAAAGTGTTAGTAACTTCGTACCCAGCAAGCAAAATGATTACTTATCGTCTGGTCACTGACAAGGTACGAGAAGTGGCAAGTTTAACACGAGATGAAGTTTGGTTGTTGTTTGAGGGAACAACTGAGTTGGATATCGATTCTCCAGTTGTTCGTGAAATTGCGAAACCTCTGCTCAATTCATACATTTATCTGCCATCTGGTATTGTTTCTGATGAAGAGGGTGTGGCTAACTTGACAAAAGAAGTCTATGACCTTGTGAAATCGGGGAGGAAGGATGTTCTTGACTGCCTGCAATTCTGCACCTCTATTCCTGCACGAGATTTAGTCATGGTGAAAGAATTAATACCCTGCTGGATAGTGAGAATATTAAATAGTAGTAAATTCGATTATATTTTGGAGTTAGAGAAAGCATATGAGAAGGCGTACCAAATCTTAAATGAGCTCACCGATCGTCGAATTCTAGCACATAATGAAAAGCATGTGTGGGTGAACAAGCTGGTGCCATATCTTAAACTTGATTTTTTCACAAGTGGCAGTGTTCTTCTCTATGAAAATGTTCTTGAAGTTTTGGGGGAGACATCCTATGTGATGAATGAAAATTTGCAGACGAAGAATTCAGATGATGCAACGGAGTACTCATCGAAGACAAAATTTCTGTTGCTGCATGGGAAGGAAGGCTGCCTCCCACAGGAAATACCAGATTTATTCTTTGATAAAATGCAGCAACTTAAAACTGTTGCTATTCTTCATGCTGGAATCGTCTCTTTTCCAGAATCTCTTTCGAACTTGCTACAACTTCATTCACTCTTCATAATTGGTTGTAGTTCACTGGATAATGTTAACCAAATTAGAAGGCTTCGGCACTTACGACGTCTTAGTCTTTCAGGTGCTAGAAGCTTAAAGGAACTCCCAGATGACATCTTCCAACATCTAGCGTATTTGGCACACCTCGACCTTTCAAACACTCAACTTAAGCGATTACCGTCCTCCTTTTCCAAACTTTATTACATTACAGTTCTTGTCCTCCGAGGCTGCTCTCAGCTAGATTCAATTCCATCCATGGAAGGTTTCCGTGACCTCTCCTTGCTTGACCTTTCAGGCGCAAGCACACTAAAAAGTATTCCAAACATAAACTATAAACTTGAAACACTTCATTTGTCTGGTACACTTGTTGACAAATTACCATCTCCATCGAACCTCAAATTCATTGTGCAACTCTTTCTAAGAGGTTGTTCACAGATCAAAACAATGCCACATCCAGGAGCATTTCCTAACCTTAGAGTTCTTGATCTTTCAGGTGCTACTGCATTTAGAGAATTCCAAGGTGAAACCTCCCGAAGTGACTCTTCTCTATTTAAACTTGATCTCTCTGGATCCCTGATTGCACAAGTGCCTCCTCCTTCGGGATTAGACGAGCTCCGTGAGCTCCTACTAAGGAGCTGTTGCAACATCGAGACAATGCCACCCTTAGGTAACATGCTTGAGGTACTAGATCTTTCAGGTTCTAGTGCATTTAAGAATTTCCAAGATGAATTTCTTTGTGTTCAGCTTAGAAATCTTGATGTCTCTAAAACTCAGCTTGGGAAGCTACCAATGTTATGTATGAACTCTGTTATTGTTCAACTCATATTGAAAGAATGTTTCCTTGAGGAACTACCACCTTTGGAGCTTCCAAGACTTCAAGTCCTGGATCTTTCTGGTTCTACCAAGTTCAAGACGTTCGAGGATGACTCCTTGGAGAAACTATGTCGCCTTAAGATACTCAATCTTTCGGAAACACAGGTCGCAACCTTACCCACCCTTTCACAATGCAGTGATCTTCGGCAAATAATACTCAGAAATTGCTTGATGCTGGAGACACTTCCACAAGTATGTACACTTAAAAAGCTTGAGCTCCTTGATCTCTTGGGTGCTATTGCTTTCAAACAATTCCGAGATGATTCTTTGGGGAAGATGGAAGATCTTCAAGAGATCAACCTTTCTGGAACTCAGGTTATACAAGTCCCTCCACTTTCCGAATGCAACAATCTTCGCAGGCTCATATTAGGAAATTGTTCAAAGTTAGAGATACTGCCAAACTTGGAAGCTCTCTCAGCACTTGTTGTGCTTGACCTTTCCAGAGCAGTTTCTTTAAGGACATTTCCTGATCAATCCACTGGGCAGAAGAATTATAACCTTGAAGTACTTGATCTCTCCGGAACCCAGGTTTCAGATCTTTCGTTCCTTTCTGGATGCATAAATATCTGTCAACTATTTCTCAGAGATTGTCCAAACATCCAGACATTGCCACCTCTAGATGAGCTTACAAGATTAGAGGTTTTTGATCTTTCAGGATCAACCATTGGGGACTTTTCATTTCTTTCTGGATGCAAAAATCTACGTCAACTCTCACTTAAAGGCTGCTCGGACTTGGAGGAATTGTCTTTCGAGGGAATGCATAATCTTCAAAAGGTAGATCTCTCTGAAAGACCAATGAAAATGTTACCATCATCCTTCTCAGGACTCAAAAATATAAGAACTCTTTTACTGAAAGGATGTTCATCTCTGGAGACCTTGCCCCGAATCGAGTCACTTACAGGGCTTGAAGTGCTCGACCTTTCTTGCACAAAAGTTAGAGAATTTCCCAACGGCATCTCAGCATTGATTCATCTCAGGTTTCTTAAACCACAGGAAGGGAATAACCTTTCAGAGTTCCATTATGGAAAATCTTTCGAGAGATTCCATTTCTGTTTATTTGCTCCTACTGTACGGATAAGCAATAGAGACATTTACTTGCAGGGACAACAATATTCCTTCAAAGATATCTACTATCAGACCAGCCATATTCCTCAATTGACAGAAGAGCCCGAGAAGTTTTTCAAAATTTGTGGTTTTCAAACTTGGCCAGATGGTATTGAGGAAGTCCTTATTCATGTGGAGCTTTTGTATTTGAAGAAAAATAGTTTTCTCACAAGGTTGTCAGACATGGGTGACCTAAAGGAAATGCGAGAATGCTGGATAGAGAACTGTGATGGCGTGGAGAGTGTTTTTTATGGAGGAGAGAGAGAAGAAAATATGGTACTTGGAAGTAACTTACAGAATCTTTGGGTCTCGAAGCTCTCTGAATTGAAGAGTTTGTTCGTAGGTGTAGTGCAACCAGGAAGCTTCACATTGTTGAAACATTTGTATATTGACTGCTGCCCAAGCCTCATCACAGTCTTTTCTTCCCATCTCGAGCTGAAAAACCTTGAAGTGTTGAAGATCAAATTTTGTGACAAGATTGAGAGTATATATAGAGAAACAGTTTTGGGAGAAAAAACATTTCCAAAACTGAAGACATTGATTCTTTTGAAACTACCTCAACTGCAGAGTATCTGTGGAGGAGTGTTGCGATCGATAAGAAGTCTTAGAATCATAGGATGCAAAAATCTTAAAAAGTTACCAGTCAGTGGAAACAGAACTAGTCCTTGTGTAAAGGTCAAAGGAGAACGAGTTTGGTGGAATGACTTGGAATGGGAAGATAATGATGCTAAATCCCAACTGCACTTTTCACCGTTTTAGTCCGATACTGGAGCACAGTTCCTGTGGGTTACTCCTTCACCATTTGAAGTATTTTACTCTGATATATTGTCTTTATGTTGTTCCTTAAATTGATTAGTTTGATTAATTATGAAGCACTTTCTGGAAATTTTATTTGAATGTACTCTGCATAACTTGGTGTTTTTTTTTTCACTCTGTCGCATAATTTCAGAGCTGCAGCAAACTTATATGCCAAGTGCTGTGGTTTTCTCACTTTCTTGTTTCATAAATGTTTTTGTCTTTGAGTTTTTGTGTCATGTGAACTGCAATGGTTAGGATCATTTGTGTCATGTAAACTGCAATAGTTAGGATCATCCTCATTGATAATCATTGAATCTATGTTGCGGTTTTGTTGTAGAACATATGAGACATGTCTTTTACAGTCATGTAAAATTCAACCTAATATTCTATTTAATTAGGAGATTTTTAGACTTACCCCACATTCGATTTGCGCAATTTGAGATGATCCAATTTGGGAAAAAATTAGACATACCCCCATTTCAACAAGGAAGAAATTTATAGTTGTAGAGTAGATTTATGATGGATGCCTGGATGGTTTTTTTTTACTAAATAAAAGTTTAATTCCTCGTCTTGAAATGAGGAATATGTCTAATTTTTATTTTTTTTTACTAAATAAAAGTTTAATTGATAAATTGAGGAATTATATAAAGATAGAGGACATGCGTGCTGCAAACCTTTTTTGAATAGCGAATACCACTCTTCGAAATACATATTCGTTACAACCTGCGGTCATCACACTGTTATCCATTACCCTTTGAAGTCTCTTGAGAAGTTCAATTGGCTCAGGTGCTAGAAATTCAAACGTGTCAAAAGCAAAATGGATGAAACAATGTTGGTTGTTGGTTCACTGCACATGTTTCCTCGTGTTTCTATACCGTAGCTACAACTGCATTAACGACTATTTGACCCACCACAAAGATCCCATTACCAAACCCCCACCATTGGAGATGCCCTTGTGATGTCAACACATGCATGTTTCCCTTCTGACAAATTGTATATATAAACATCACCTGGGCGTAGGGTTGATCTGCCTTTTGTCGGGTTTGTAAGAAAATTGATTGGAGCCTCATTCTTAACTTGTATTCCTCCTCGCCATACCACATCATACAATATATCACGTACATGATCACACGATAGGTAAGTGAGGCGTGAGCGGGCGCGGAGAAGAAAACGCCAAACACTTCGGCCTAACGGGAATGAGCAACGACATGTCTGTATTTAAAACCTAGGTAACTTACAGTGTCCAGCATGATTCCCAAAGGTGTCCAGTCAGCTTTTATGCAAAAAGGGAGCTGTTAACCCTCATCAAGAACCAAGACGAATTGCAATGAGTAATTTTTTTTCGAATTATGCTTCTGATCTTAAATTTTAATTCAGTAGTTCTTAATTTCTTATAATATGTAGTGATTACAACATTGGCACTGACTGAACATATAAAACACTCGTATAGGATGTCATTGGGTTTTCTCTGCAGTTGCGGCAACTGAAGGTGTTAACCAATATCAGTAGCCATCCATGCTAGTGGATCAGCGTTCCAATTCTACTCCAGTGGTGTATTTACTGGACTAGATCATGGATTACTATATCATGAAAGAGATTACTATACTTTTTTCTGCATTGTTATAACTATTGGGCGAATTGAATTTGTCATGAAAGAGATCAATTCACTTGAGTGAAAGACTTAAAATACAATTTTGTCTGGGGTGGGGACTGGAGACAAATTTGTAGCCAATATTTCTCACTCAGAAATAATAGCAACCATCTATCTCCTTCTCTTTTGTTAGAATGTGAAAAAACACAAATAGTGCTAATCTACTAGTTCAATATTCAAACAACTCAAACGATATGCAGAAAGTAAATAACACACAGGAATTTTTAACATAGTAAAACCCAATTTGGGAAACGTCCACGGTTGATACACTTGACGCGAAGACAAATACTCGGGATGACGCGCGTACAACGAGGTTTTCCAAACAATGAAATCAAGGCGAGATAACCAAGGACATCCAATGTCACAAAATTAATGTCAAACAACCTAGTGCCGGTTTCAGAATGATTACACAAGTATAAAAATTTGGAAAATGGATCCTCTGTCATTGGTTTTTCTGAATGTCGAAAGCGCGATTAGGCAAGGGATTTGTAATCTCCAAGCGAAGAGCAGAAGGTAAGTCCACTGCAATTTTTTTTTTTTTTTTATAGAATTTGGGTTTATAAGTATTATAAGTTATTTGGTTTTGTTTGGAGTTTATATAGTTTTAATAATTAATGGCCATGTGATGTAATGGGACTGCTTAATTATGAATTTCAAATGAGCAAATTGTTTGTTTTATAGCATTTTTGTGGTTGTTGGATCTCAATTTCATTCTGAATTACAAATGAGCACATTACCTTACTTGTGGCTTCTACTTCAGTAGACTTTGCAATATTTTTATAAAATTTTGTTATTACCTGGTTGTGTCTGAAATTTATATAATTTTAATGGCCATTACTTAATTATTCTTTGATTATGATTTCTATTGACTTTTTAAAATTATTCTATCAATGCCTGTTTACATTGTAAGAGATGTCAAATTAGATTTTAGAATAAGCCGAGCAGTATTATTTTCTCTTTAAGGACTAATCATGGTTCTAGTGAATGAGTTGTTGGATCAACCCGGGGCAGAAATTGATCAAATTCTCACTAGCTTGGAGCAGGATCGACAGGAATCCAATTCTGAGCAAATTGCAGCTCATGTGAGAATTCGTGAGATTCTTCAAAAGACGCGCATCTCACTTCAACCTGTTTACCATCTTCTTTACGGGTTGGATGTTGAAAAGATACAAGAATTGCACATTTCCCCTAAAAGGTTGAATTCACAAGGGTAAGAAAAAGACGATGAAGATGAAGAAGAAGATGCAGATGCAGTTTCTTCGTGGAACATGTAAGAAGCATCAAAGCTAAATCTCATCAACCAGATCATCAACTTTTCAAGTTCATCAAACATTTGGTACTGATTTGTTAACATTCTGTTTGTGGTGGTTGTTGTTGTTGTTGTTATTTAAAATTGCAGGTTGGAGTTCTCCGAGGCACATAATTATGAATATGGAGGGATTTCACTACCATCGCAACTGGGCCACATGGAGAAAGTATGGAAATGGTTAAATGATAAACGTGTTGGGACAATTCACATTAAAGGGAGAGTTGGACTGGGGAAGACATGGATGGCGAGGCAATTGAAGGATAGAGCAATGGCAGCCAATCTCTTTGACATTGTCATCTGGTTAGATTCAACCTACACAAATTTAGTTGAATGTCAGAAGCTTATTGTGGATCAGTTAGGGTTATCTGTTAGAAGAGATCCTGATAGAGACTCATATGATAAGAAGGATCTAATGCAGAAGGTGGGTTTATCATTGGGAAGATGGCGAAGTTGTTCTTGATGATTTTGGGTTTAGTGATCCTTGGCAACAGAATAGTTCCTCCAAAGTGTTAATATCTGGGCCCTATTGCTATATTGCTGGTCTGGACAGGCATAAGGTCTCCTAGGTGGAACCTTTGACCAGTTATGAAGCTTGCTTGTTGTTCTCGACAATAACTGGGTTAGACATGGATTCTCCAATTGTAATTGAAATTGCACGACCTTTGATCGCCTCATTCCAGGGTGTACCATCTGAGATTGTATCCTGTGGAGAGGAATTTGTTGAGTTAACAAATAGTGCTTGTGACCTTTGGAATTCAGGAAAGAAGGATGTTATTGATTGCTTGCGATACTGCATCTATCTTACAGAGTTCAAAGTGAAACACTTGATCCCGTGTTGGATAGTTAATATATTATACGATGATGACTTCGATCGTCTGAACTTAGAGGAAGCATATGAAAAGGCCCACCATATATTACAGGAGCTCACCGATCATCAATTTCTAAGGCGTAATGAAACTCATTGCTGGGTCAAGAGCTTAGTGCCTCTGCTAAACCTTGATTCTTTCGCAAGTGACAGTAATATCAATCATTGGTGCAGTTATTACAATGAGAGGCCATGTGTGATAAATGAAAATTTCAAGACTATTAAAGATTCAGACAATGCGAGGGAGGAGTGCTCTTTTTTGTTAATGTATGGAAAGGATAGTTGCCTTCCTCGTAAAATCCCAAATTTATTCTTTAATGAAATGCCTCACATTCTTAGTCTTGCCATTCTTAATGCTGGCATCATCTCTCTTCCCGAATCCCTTTCTAACTTGAAAAACCTCCGTATCCTCGTTATTAGAGGATGTAAATCACTAAAGAATTTGGACCCAATCAGAAAGCTTCGGAACCTAGGACATCTTCGTCTCTCAGGTGCCAGCAGCTTAATGAAAATCCCAGATGACATCTTCAAAAATATAGGTTCAATTTTACGGCTAGAACTTTTGAACTGTCAACTTAAGCAATTGCCCTTGTCCTTTTCAAACCTTAGTAGCATCATGACTCTCGTCCTCAGAGGCTGCTCTCGTTTAGAGTCTATTCCATCCATGGAATATTTTAAATACCTCGATCTGCTTGACCTTTCAGGTGCAAGCGCACTAAAAAGTATCCCACACACGTTTTATTCAATTAAAACACTTGATTTGTCTGGATCTCTTATTGAGAATTTGCCATCTCCTTCCAACCTAGAACACCTTCAGAACCTCCTTCTAAGAGGTTGTTCACCGATTAGAACAATGCCACATCCAGATGCTTTCGATAGTCTTGAAATTCTTCATCTTTCTGGTGCTACTTCATTCAAAGAATTCCAAGGTCAAACAAGAACCTCTGGAAATGACTGGTATTTGATGAAACTTGATCTCTCTGGATCGCTAATTGCACAAGTGCCGCCTTTGGTTGGATTGGTCAAAATTCCCAAGCTCCTGCTCAGAAATTGTTGCCACCTAGAGACAATGCCAGCCTTGGATATCAAAATCGAGGTACTTGATCTTTCAGGTTCCATTGCTTTTAAGAATTTCTGTGATGCACCCGCTCCAGATCAGCTTAGAAATCTTGACTTATCTAGAACACAGATTGGCAAGCTACCTGTGTTGTCTATGCATTCTGCTATGGTCCAACTCATTTTAAGAGAATGTGAATATCTAGTGGAATTACCATATTTGGAGCTTCAAAGACTTCAAGTGCTCGACCTTTCCGGTTCTACGAAGTTCAAGACATTCAAGAACGGTTCCTTCGACAAGTTACGGAGACTAAAGACACTTAATCTCTCTGAAACCCAGGTTTCAAACCTACCCACGCTTTCACAATGCAGTGAACTTCGACAGTTAATACTGAGAAAATGTTTGAACCTGGAACAACTTCCACATTTAATTACATTGGAAAAACTTGAGCTTCTTGATCTCTCGGGTGCTATTTCTTTCAAGCAATTCCAAGATGAGTCCTTGGGAAAGAAGGAAGAACTTCATGAGCTCAACCTTACTGAAACTCAGGTTGTACAAATCCCTTCACTTTCTGAATGCCACAATCTTTGCAAGCTGATATTGGGTGGATGTTCAAAGTTAGAGATACTGCCGAATTTGGAAGCTCTCTCGAGAATCGTTGTGCTTGATCTTTCCGGAGCATTTTCTTTAGTCGAATTTCACTACCAATTCACTGGCCTGAAATATGATTGCTTACAAGTACTTGATCTCTCTGGAAACCAGGTTTCAGATCTTTCATTCATTACTGGATGCATAGATCTCCGTCAACTATCATTAAAAGATTGCCCAAACATCTTTACCATGCCTCCTCTAGATAAGCTCACAAGACTGAAGAAGTTAGATCTTTCAAGAACACAAACCACAGAGTTAACATTTCTTTCTGGATGCAAAAATCTCTGTCAACTCTTGTTGAATGATTGTTCAAACATCCAGGAACTGACGTCTTTAAAGGAGCATACAAGACTAGAGGTGCTTGATCTTTCTGGAACGAAAATTAAAGATTTCTCTCTTCTTTCCGGATTCAACAACATTTGTGAGCTTTCACTAAGAGGCTGCTTGAACTTGGAGACTATGCACAACCTTCAAAAAGTGGACCTCTCCCACAACGCAATCAAATTGTTACCATCGTCCTTCTCCGGACTCAGGAACTTAAGGACTCTTTTACTGACAGATTGTTCATCTTTGGAGACTTTGCCTCATATGGAGTTTCTTCCAAAGCTTGAAGTGCTTGACCTTTCTTGCACAAAAGTTAGAGAGTTTCCCAGCGGCATCTCGGCATTGACTCATTTAAGGTTTCTTAAACTACAGGAAGAAAACAGCTTTTGGGAGTTTCATAATGGAAAATCTTTCGAGAAATTTCATTTTTGTTTATTCGCTCCTAAAGAACAGATAGGAGAAAATGACATTTACTTGCAGGGACAACAATATTCCTTCAAAGACATCTACTACCAGACTAGTCATATTCCTTCATTTACAGAAGAGCCTGACAAGTTTTTCAAAATCTGTGGTTTTCAAAATTTTCCAGCTGGTATAGAGGAAGTTCTTGTGCATGTGGAGGTTTTGTATTTGAAGAATAATAATTTTCTCACGAGACTGTCAGATTTGGGTGGTGAAAATGTAAAGGAAATGAGAGAATGCTGGATAGAGAACTGTGATAGCATGGAGACTGTTTTCTGTGGAGAAGAGGTAGATGACAATGCGGCACTAGGAAGATGCTTACAAAATCTTTGGGTCTCAAAGCTCCTTGAATTGAAGAGTTTGTTCAGAGGGGTAGTGCAACCAGGAAGCTTCACATTGTTGAAACATTTATATATCGAGTGCTGCCCAAGCCTCATCAAAGTCTTCTCTTCCCATCTCGAGCTGGAAAACCTTGAAGTGTTGAAGATCAAGTTTTGTGACAAGATTGAGGGTATATATGGAGAATCAGTTTTGGGAGAAAAAACACTCCCCAAACTGAAAACTTTTATTCTTTTGAAACTACCTGAGTTACAGAGTATATGTGGGGGCGTATTGCCATCGCTTAAACATCTTAAAGTTATAGGTTGTTCAAAGATTAAAAGGCTCCCAGTCAGTAAAAAAACAACCAGTCCTGTAAAGATCAAAGGAGAAGCAGTCTGGTGGAATGACTTGGAATGGGAAGATGAAGGTACTAAATCCCACCAGAGGTTTTCACCATTTTAGTCCGTTACAACAACATTATAGGGGCATCATTTATGGATCCTTCTGGTTACTTCATCACCATTTAAAGGTATCATACTTGGATATATTCTCTTTATCTTATATGTTATACGGAATAGTTTGATTTCTGCACCTAAGACATTTCCTTGCTCTTGCAGAAACTCAAGAACATAGAGAAGGAGGGTGATTTGACTAGTGTTGGCTGTGTTTGACAGCACCTTTCTTTCTCCATACAATGGTAGATGTCACAGTTGTAAGAGTTTCGTACCTAAATGAAGACGAGGACCTTAATTTGGAGTGTTTGTAGGCCATCTGTTTCTCTGAAGTGTACCACGATTGTTATCATGACGGCAACATAAAAATTGTGGCATAGACCATACATGTGGGCAGCGCAGAAGTAAACACAACTGTTGTGCATCTGTCACATTATGTGAACTAGAGATTATATATTCTGGTAAATAGTTCTGAAATATTCTTTGAAGAATTTTATTTTTTTATGATCAATCAGACAGAAAATGATTTCTCTGTTCAATTGGAAATATAGTTTTGTCCTCTCACTCAGCCACTCTGGTATAATCTTATAGCATTCCATGAATTATGCCGATGTTTGATAAATCAGATACACAAAACATCTCACAAATATCTATGAATATTTGGTTTCCAAAATGATTTCTAGTGTCGAAATCTCGGCAAAATCCATTTTTACAAGATTTGAAATTTCTCTCAAAATCGGCATTTTGAACTATGCCTTCAACACATGCAAGAGTGATAAGTTCATACTCCAATGACCAAATTCTGGAAACACAATGTACTTTCATCAAAGGTTTAGAAACGTCTTCTCGAATTTTGTTTATCTATAGAGCTACAGATGGTAATTTCTGATAAAAAAATCATGAGTAAGAAATAATTTGGCTATTGAAAGATTAACTTTGGGTCAAAGAAAAAAAACTTATATCTAAAGTACTCATAAAGACAGGACTCAAAGTGTACTTATAATGTGGAATATATAACCATTAATAGAGCAACCATCTTTATGATTGCACTTTTCAACATATATACATAACACCATTTTGCAATTTGTACGCATTTGCGGATTTCATTGTCATATTTTTGTGTGCTGTACCACACTGAGCTAGTCTATTTTGGAGGGAACCTCACCCTTCCATTATTGATAAAAAGC
Organism: Aquilegia eximia; assembly: GCA_023053565.1. Lineage (NCBI taxonomy): Eukaryota > Viridiplantae > Streptophyta > Magnoliopsida > Ranunculales > Ranunculaceae > Aquilegia > Aquilegia eximia. The sequence continues at coordinate 20,723,884 of JALIGU010000005.1, forward strand.
AGCAGCATCCTCATTCTCATATGGACAGAGCCTCATTCTCATATGGACAGAGCTTCAGCCGTGGCTATTTGGAGAGAAGTGGTCCTCATATCTACACAAGCTCCCAATCAGAGTCACATAAATCATGAGCAGATGGTATCTTCAGGTGCGCATCCTTAGCAAGTATACACAATGTGGAGTCTGCTCTCCTTTCGTTGATATCTGCATCAATGTCGCCATACAAAATTGCTAGCTGCTCGTACTCTCGTTGCTTAGTTGATCTCATTCTAGAAGCCAAGGCATGCTGCAATGTCTTCTGATAAAGATGTTAGTGATTAACTTCTGACTGCATAAACAGAGAGACATGTGATGGAATAGAGACATACCTTCAAAAATCTGCGGTTACTGGATCGAGGTGGAACTTGTAAATTTATATTATCCACCACCACGCAACTTTCCCCAAGCTTTATATTATCAAATAGTTCAATGTTTTCCATACATGATTCGGCATCATCAACATTGAAACTTCCTGAAACGACTGAATAGTGTGCATATCAACAAATAGATAGAACTTAAAATAAAATAAGAAGTACACCAACGATATATCACACTGATTACAACTTCCAAAATCCAATAACTACGCAAACCCACAAGACTTAGTATCTAGACAATGACAGAAATGAAGACTTCACGTGGCATTAAATATTAGACAAAGAAAACAGTGAACTTTAACTACTCCAAACCTTACAGAAAACAGTGAACTTTAACTACTCCAAACCTTACAGAAATGTATAGGCATTTTAAATGCTCCCTGAATAAGCTTCGCATATATCCAGGGCAGTATACTAGACAAAGAAAACAGTGAACTTTAACTACTCCAAACCTTACAGGTAAAACTAATCGATAATACAACCTAATACTTCCTACGGAAATAAGTTAATTAGAAGATAGAGAAAACTATAATAGTAATTACCTTCTGATTCTGTAGGTAATACAGCTGGATGCTCCAAATTACATGATTGAGAAGAACTTGAAACATCGGCAATACACTCAACTGCATCTAAACCATTATGGCAGCATAGTCCTGACTCTTGGGAGGATTCAAGGCTACTTATAACTTCTGTTGAAGCCAACATTGGCAGAGGTACAGATACTCTGTTATGATCCTCATCACAGAGTTCACTAAAACATGACGATGTACTACAATCTCTCGAGGAACAAAGCATAGCTGATGTCTCCAATGAAGGTGGTTCCGTGCTTAAAGCTTTTTCTTCCTGATCTACCACGAACTGCTCATATATTGGGATCTCATTATCTTTATGTGTTGATAAAGCTACCCCTTCAAATGAAGTTTCAGGTTCCAAACATATTGTGTTGCGAGGACTGGTTGATAATGATGCTTGATTCCTTACAGGAGGAACCACCTCTGATGGATGGGGAGCATATTTCTCATTCTTTACAGAATGATTGTTTTCAATTGCTAACTTTGATGTTTCAAGAATGCCATTCTCTTCCTGAGTTTTTTCTGAACCTTTACTTACGAGATTCACATCAGATGGATGAAGAAAATGATTTTCATTATGGATATCACAGTCTTCAGTGGAATCAGCTGTTTGGCAACAATCTTGTCCCACAGGAGAAATAACCTCGGACTCCTCATGAGAGGGTGTTCTTTTTATATGATCCTCATTAACATCATCAGAACTTTTCACGACAGAGGATCCCGAAACTTTCTCTTTCCCAGGAGCCATACAAGATGAAGGGAGCAAATCTTGAATAACATCCTCATAGAAAGTCTGCACATGGTTTTCAAGGTATTTAGCTTCCTGTTCAAGACAAAACAAAGACGAATTTATATCAGATCCGGCTCCTTAAAATAAAGACACACACATGTACACACTATACCATACATATGCTGACTTTTGAATGTATGCATTGTTCCCATCACATTTGTGCCAACAAGTCATTGAATTCCAGAGGCTCTTAAGGCCAATACTACATTCCTTTATTTTTGGTTTTAGTAAGAGAGAAATCTAAATCCCTCAAATACGTTTTAACATGTTCTTCTTTCTTTAGCAGAAAATACATTATTAGCGTGATCTAGTTAAGTGATTTTAGCATGGATATATGCTTGCTACAAACTAGAGTTTAATATCATAATCATATACATAGGTTTGTTGTAGGCACCTAATGCGAGATCTTTTCATACAAATAAATAGCAATAGAAACAAGAAAACTTAAGAACCTGAAAAGGCCTTTGAGATGAAACACATACCTGGCATATTTTATCCTCCACTTCAATGCATACAGTTTCAAACTTTTGGCGTAGGTTCACAACCCAATCAAAACCATTAGTTGTAAAATCCATGTCGACACAACACAACTATATATCTCACATAAAAAATTATCTAAAAGCCCTCACTTCCAAAGTTTGTTGCTCCTCTGCATACACATGGATTATCAACACAGATCAGCTCTATTTAATTTGGCAGATGCCTAATACAACTATGAGACCCACACACTGACAAAAAACAGAAAATACAGAGAGACAGTAAAAGGGACCCAAATCAATGCAAGACAACAATCCTTCCGCAGGTAGACAATGCACATAATGCATATGCCGAGACACAATTAAATAAAAAGTTAATATGATGTAAGCTTCAATGACGACTTTTAACAAAGATGGACCAGCTGAAGTATTTTTATCTAGTACTAAAGATTAATAAACAAACATTATGAATCATAACAGACCGATTGTCAACTATAAACCCCAGGAACACAGCAGTAACAGGAGATCATTCCAAATAGATGTTACAATCAGAAACTCGCCCATTATATAATCTCTCTCGCAGATAAACACTATAAAAGCTAAACATTAATACTAGCCCAAAATCATATGTTTCAAGTTACCAAATAAGCATATAAACCACACTACATCTATAAATATATAAAAAAATAAAAAATTAACTACTCATTCAACAAAAAATTCACAATATGTTTTACAGATAAAATAAGAAAATCCTAACTACCCAAAATTGAATAAAATTTGTGAAAAATCCTCACTTCACAAGAGAAACATGCAATCAAATTAACAACCAAAAACCCACTTCAGAATCACAAAATCAAAACTAATACAACTTAATAAAACATAAATAACACCCCCCCCCCCCCCCCTCACAATTTCCTACACAAAATATTATAAAAAAAAATACAAAATAAAACAAAAAACCCACTTCAGAATAATTATAATGATGCAAAATAAGATAGAAGAACATATCAAAAGAGATTAAACATGATCAAAACTTACTTGGGTACAAATAAGACTAAACTTCAATGGAACTAAACAAATAGAAGAATAAAGAAACCAACAAGATAAAACTTGTTGGATTCTTCTTCTTCTTCTTATTCTTCTTCTTCTTCAACAGTTCTACTTAGCTTCAAGAGAAAGAGAAAGAAAAGAAAACGTTGAAAGATGGATTTCAGAGAAAGAAAGAGAGAAAAGCAAAACAACAAAACAAAGGTTTGGAGTTTTATATGAGTTGGGAAAGTGGAGTTGTTTTGTTTTGTTTTGATGTGTTGATTATGATTCCGTACTCCTGTTGATAGGACTAGTTTCAGTACTCCCTGCTAACACTGTTTCGGCATGTGATTTGCACTTGATTGAATATTTTTTTTGTCCGGATCCAAAACTAATTCGGGTCAAAATACGGATCTGTATCTGTATCATAGTTTAAACTTTAAAGTTTAAACCCCATTTGTAAAAAATTTTGAGATAACCCCCCATTTTAAAATGTTATCATAGCCATTCATCATGTCGACTTTCAAATGCGGGGTATGTACAAAAATCTCTAGTTTAAAATATTTGAGATATCCGCGGATATCCCACGAATTATGTCGGCATTTAAGAAATCGAATATATAAATATCCGTAAATACTCAGTTTCCAAATTTATTTTTTTCAGTGTCAAAATAGCGACATATATTGTTTTTCCAGGATTCCAAATTTCTCTCGGAATTGACATCTTAAACTATGATCTGTATCACAGCCTCACGTACGTACGGGGCCTTAATGACTAGTGTACTGATTTTGGCGCAAAACGCACAACCTGCTTAATTGCACAAAAATGGTGGTATATTCAAAAGTCATTCACCTTTACTTTGTAAACACCCGTTTTTCGTGAACACATTTTTTTTTTGGTCCCAACTCCGAAGGATATGTATTTATGTAGGTTGTATTATATACGTAAAAATGGAATAATAAATTTTCTTTTTTTGTTGGCAAACTAGGTTGGAGGGTGGTGAAGAAACTAGGTGACAATCAGCTGTTGAAGAGCTTGGAGTGGACTACGTATCCTAAAAGTGAGAGGGATCCATTACCGTTGAGCCAAAGGCTAGCTCACGTGGAGAATAACCTAATTACTCGGTAACTCGGGGCTTGGGTTGAAATTAAAAATGACTCATAGATGGTATAGAAAACTCTTAGTACAGATACATGGTTTTAAGCCCAATGAACTATAACTTAATTATTTGCAGAAACAGTGCAAGACAATCATACACTATTTAAAGTTCACTGACAGGTAATGGCACAGTTCTGAATGAAGAAAAATGGTGCAAGGTTATCACCTTACTATGCATTTAGGGTTTATTTTTGAGTGCATGGTTTAAGATTTAGAGTTCGGGGTTGATAAGGTTAGAGGTTACTTATTATTATGTTATAAAGATTCTCCAACAACTTCCCATTCACGCTTGAATAGAAACTGCAGTGAGTTTCCAGCTTGTTACACAGTTTTGAGGCATGCATGTCCTGATGTCCATATACAGTTTTGATGGGAGCTAAGCTAGGGTACCTTCAGGCCTTATATTCGGATAAATGGTAGCAATGTACTATTTATGTTCAGAACATAGTCCACGTTACTTTACTGTCGCAAACTGTATAGTCTGTATCTACACTTGTGGAGCTGGCAAGTCTCACATACACTATCTGTAACTTAACGAGAACCAGTCATGGAAGATCAGGTGCCAGTAGGAAGGAGCTTGTGATATGACCATTGCATTTCGTAGTAAATAGTCAAAAAACTTGTCAGATCCTTCGACATTCATAATATTAAAGACCAGTAAATTGGGGAATTTGAAAGACAAGTTGTCTGCACAAATATGATCACATAAATCACAAAGTCTATCAGCTGCTTCATTCTTCGACATCTTTACAATGAGTTTCCCTTCCCTCCGTATTTCTGCATGAAGCACACAGGATGCTCCCCTATAAACAAGTAGGGTACGTACGTGAGAATCTACCATCAATAAAATCCAAAACCGAGTCCGCTGACATTGTTTTAATGGTTATTGGTGTTCTGTCCTGTTTTGTTAATTAAACTTTGTAAACACAAGGGGATATTTGGTTGTTAATATCAGTCTCACATTACTTGAAATGGTTAAAGTATACTGGGGGTGATGACTGATGAATCAGTTTTTCAAGGATGACGATCCTGACAACCTAACACGCTGCATTTAATAGCGTGCTCTCAGCATTTTAAGCCTTTGAACGAGATCTGTAGCCAAAATTTGGTGTAACACCGAAAGCAATACATTCTATTGTAATATCAGGTTTGCGTTGATTATTATTTTATTTTGATTAAACGTAGTATTTCATTAATAATAAAACCAAATTATACCGATCTACATGCCATTTCCAGCAACGTCAGATTACCCAAGAGGACATTTCCTCTCTGTTTACACATGATAGTTATGATACCCTACAAAATTATACCCAGCCAAGCAGATATAATAGAAGCTAAGGGTCTGTTTGATTCAGGCGGGAAAAGAGTTTACCGGAAAATAGATTTACGATGAGCAAATATTTGGGAAATAAAATTTTGATAAAATAGTTATAATCCTACATTGATCATGAATTTTATTGGAAAATCATTTAAATATGTTTGTAGTGAGAGTTCGACAAAATTGAGGTCCAATTTGTCCCAACATTTTAACTTATCATGTCGTTTTAAATATTTACCGCTTATTTTCCATTTATTCAAATATGGGAAATTGAAATTTCCCGAAAAATCTATTTCCCAGACTCGAATCAAACAGACCCTAAATGTTTGTTTTTTTTTTGTTTTTTTTTTTTTTGATTGGTAAGCAGGGTTGTGGGGACCCTTACCCCCATTAAATTACGTGTGGAAACTTATATCAACAATCAGCTGTTGACGTGTTTCGAACCCACGACCTCTCCACTTTGTGAGAGGGGTGCTACCATTGAGCCACAGGCTCATTCGCCAAAAAAATGGTTGGGTAAGCCTGTTTTTAATGAGATCAGTAACTCGGTAATGCTGGCAGGATTTGAACCCCAGACCTCTGGTATCATCACCCAGAGGTTTTACCAGTTGAGCCCAACTGACACCTGCAAAATGGTTTGGTAAGCCTGTTTTTAATGAGATCAGTAACTCGGTAATGTTGGCGGGATTTGAACCCCAGACCTCTGGTATCATCACCCAGAGGTTTTACCAGTTGAGCCCAACTGACACCTGCAAATGGTTTGGTAAGCCTGTTTTTAATGAGATCAGTAACTCGGTAATGCTGGCGGGATTTGAACCCCAGACCTCTGGTATCATCACCCAGAGGTTTTACCAGTTGAGCCTAAATGTTGAACTCCTTTGAAGTTTAAAATGTGGATGGAGGAATGTGGACAGTCATCAATCTTACACAGTCTGCAGCGGGAAAGGTATCACAAAAATTCTTTAAAGGCTAAAAATGAAAGTATACAATAAATTCTTCAAAAAATTTAGGTCACTAAAATTGATACTTTTGGTTTATTCAACTTCATTAGCATTATGGACTAACAATGCTAGAATTCCTAAAATTTAAGTGTTTGACGGGAGTGATATATATATGTCTATCATGCACTCACATTTGGATGTCGAACTTTGTTTATATGAACACATTAAGAAACTAAGTAAAACAGAATAAGTAAATTATGCAAACCAGAACAGAAAGCAAAGGACAGTATGAATTGATCGAGTCGAGAAATATCTCTGTCCTTAAGATATAATTTGCCCCAACAGGTGCTGTATGGGTTTTATGCAAAGTGTCCCTCAGGATACAACGATCAGTACCTTCGTTGTGTAGCAGAACTTCAAACAAAACGAAGACGGCGAACCAGTTCAGTGATGTAACTCTCTCAAGAACACACAAACACAATGAATGAAATGAGTATGAGGTTTTTCGAATGAATGAATTATGCAGACACTGACCACTTATTTATAGCAAGGAAAAATTTAGTGAACAAACACTTGGGCCGAACCAGTTCATTGAACAGACACACCTAATGGGTCGAAACAGTTCAATGAATGCACACACCCATTTGGGTCGAAAAGACACTTTGGGCTTGAAACAGTTTCATCAAGGACACAGCTATTGGGCCCGAAACAGTTTCATCAAGGGACACAACTATTGGGCCCGAAACAGTTTCATGAAAGGTCACACCTATTGGGCCGAACCAGTAGCAAACCGGTTGCCGGGTTGGTCGGTCGGACGGTGCGCACGTGCGTGTGTGTCCGGTTGGAAATGGGTGTACACTGTTCAATGAACCTTTCAACAAAAAAATTATGTTGGATCACCCAAGCCAGTCAGGGCATGCGCGTTTTTTAAGCTTAAGCCCATGTAAGGTTCCGCCCAACGCACGAACACCGGTTGCCGGGTTGGTCGGTCGGACGGTGCGCACGTGCGTGTGTGTCCGGTTGGAAATGGGTGTTCACTGTTCAATGAACCTTTCAACAAAAAAATTATGTTGGATCACCCAAGCCAGTCAGGGCATGCACGTTTTTTAAGCCTAAGCCCATGTAACGTTCCGCCCAACGCACAAAAACATTGTAACCCCAAGGGCCACACCCTTATTATACATGAGTAGTTTATTAAGAGCAAACCTTATCTACATGGGTCAAATGTGGGACTATCACATTTTCCTTGCTTTGTCTCAAGTTTTACCACTTACATAGGTAACTTGGAACGTCAATTTCTCATTCAATATAAAACCGTTTTGGACGTATGGATACTTTACGAGCATCTACTCGGAACAAGAATTCCATACATACCAAGGTATCGCTCAACGGAGCTCTAGAACATGATGAAATGTTCTGCCAAATACATTGTCAGAATCTGCTGAAACAGTTTCCAACATGGTTAAAGACCAACAGATATGGTTTTAGTGCAGAAATCTGGGCTGCAGTGCCATATGCAATACTCTGGCTATTGTGCACCGATTTTCAAAGGGGAAGATCAGAGTTCACAGTGGAAGAAGCTGTTATATATATGTGCATGGCTTGCAATCACCAAGGGCTGAAGGACAGGGAAGTTGACAGTTTCTATGAGCTCAAAATAGGGTGGACAACAATTTTTAATGGGCTAGCATGAATTACTGGAGCACCAGCAGAACAGGGCAGCAATTTTTATTGCAAATCAGTATGTTGTGATAGAGTTTACCTTCTATTCAGTAGTTAGAGTTCTATCACCTAACGGGTTCGTTAATACCCGCTGCAGACTAGTAAGATTGATAACTCTCCACATTCCTCCATCCACATTTTAAACCTCAAGGACTTATGTTCTTAGATCCACTGGTTCCACAAAATGAAAACTCGTAAACTTTTTAAGAAATAGTGGGTTCCACGGTGGGAACCCTTTCCTAAAAATTAATGGGAACAAATAATGCAAAGGGTATTTCTATCCACACTTCCACAGGCTTTGGTGTCCTTTTGGCTAAGTCAATCCGACCGTTTCCTCAACTGTATAGAAACCGTGTCCTTTTGGCTCAACCGTATAAGAACCGTGTCCTTGGTCCCAATTCCCAACTCCCAACTCCCAACTCACCCTTTTATTAATACTTGCTCTAAAGTCAGTGACCCAAAGACCCTGTAGTTGCTGAACTTGAGTCCTGTAAACTCAGCACTCACTATAGAGTATAGACTTTATTTACGACTTGTCTTTGTTCACTAAACTGTGTTCACACTTCACAGTGCTTTAGCAAATTAGCAGCAACCACTAACATGAAAACATCTCCAATATCATGTGGTGTATCGATTTCTTATATAACATGAAAACAATAATCATGCGTTTTCCTATATAACACTGCAGTGGAGCACATATTACCGATTCAGAAAAATAAACAAAGGCATCCTTTGTTCTGTAATTGGTATTGTTTTTTCCCACGACCAATCAAACAGATCCTAATTTCGATAAACACTCTTCACGGTTTCCCTTTTTTTTTTATTGGCAAACGGGTTGAGGGGACCCCTACCCTTTAAATTACAGGAGAACTTATATCAAACAATCAGCTGTTGCGAATGGGCCTGTGGCTCAATGGTAGCACCCCTCTCACAAAGTGGAGAGGTTGTGGGTTCGAAACACGTCAACAGCTGATTGTTGATATAAGTTTACACATAATTTAGAAGGGGTAGGGGTCCCCTCAACCCTCACACGACCTCTCCATTTTGTGAGAGGGATATGATGCAACCGTTGAACCACAAGCTCATGTGTCGGTTTCCATGTTTGTTCCTAAAGTTTTCTTTCGTTATCACTCTCTTGTCAAACAACTCCAACCTCAAAGTGAAAGTCTTTCTTTTTAGTCTTTGAACACATTGTTTTCAAGACAATCGATCACCAGCTGATCAGAGATAGACTTATATAATTTATCACTACTCAGTCTTTCTCATGCAGAAGAGCAAAACCATAGAAAATTAAACACTAGTGTTTCTTATATGAGCATGATGCAGTTGATTGGATCACAGTTATTATTCCATCTTTGTGTTATTGTGTACAGTTGCATTGTGTTATTTGCATCAGGAGCCATTCTTCCTAATGATGAAGGTAAGTAGGTAATGTAAGGAAAACCTTTGGTTTTCCTTTCTCATTATATGGTCATCATTAGGAAATCAGTTTTCTTATTAATTATATGCTAATCAATAATCAAAATGGTTACAATCTAGAGCTTTAATTTTCTTATTATTGACCTTGATGGATGGTCAAGATTAAATCTTAAAGATCTGGAAATTTGGTCCTCTTTCTACCTATAAGTAACAACTTTTGTCCATCACAAATGGTTGTTCAAATCATGATAATGAAAACACATAACTTAAGCTTATAGGCAAAGAAAGAGAAACTATTTTTCCTCCATTGAAGTTTTTTCAAGAAACAACTACAGTAGTTCCAGACATACAATCAGATTACTTTCTTCATCATGATGTCTGGAGGTATGTTTAACTGACCGAGTTCATTACATATGTGATAGTCATGTATTTCAAAGATCTTAGGGATCATGTTATGTATAAAATATCTAACAGGTAACCCACATCATCATGGTTATTATTATTTATTTATTTTCATATTTCAATGGTTTTGTATGATTGTTTATATGTAGTGGAGGCTTTGAAAGAGATAGCAAACACATTAGGGAAGACAAATTGGAATTTCAGCGAGGATCCTTGTAGTATTACATCATCTGGATGGACAGATTTTACAGCACCAGAAGGAGAAGAGAATTATGTTACATGTGGTTGTTCCTATGCTAACAATACTATCTGTCATGTCGAGAAAATGTACGTTTTTTCTTAAGCTTATATGTCAGACCTCTGGTTGATGAAATTAAGGTGTTATTAACTAAGACCAGCTATTATCAAAGTATATATGTTTAGTGAGTTGCATATATGCATCCTGGTCTACTATATTTAAAAAAAGGTTGTGGGCATAGTTTGGAAATGCCGATTTTATGCGGATTTTTGCAAAAAATGGATATATCCGAAATTTCGACACTAAAAACTAACCACATACAGGGATTCTATTATGTGGACACTTGAATATTCCAATATTGCTAATATACGATTCCTAGAAAAACGGATATATTTATGGAGGGAGTTGAGTGGGAGGAATCAATTGGGTTGGGATCGGATTTTTGGTATAGCCCGACAAACCCAAATCCGAACCCTTTAGAATTTGGGTCTTTGTTGAAATCCAAATCCTCAAATTCGAGAAGCAAAATTGGGTAACAACTTTGAAGCCAATGTACTTAGGGTCTGTTTGATAACAGGTGAATTTTTTTGGGTAGATTTTCCGACAAATTTGGTCAACCGAGCAAATAGAGCATTGGGGGAATGGTCAACTAGGGCCAAATAGAATTTGCAAATTCACCGGTGTTAAATAAAAATGTTGGTAAAAGTTAGGTAGAAGAATTCACCAAAAAATTTACCTTTGGAACCGGGGGAATTGGTTTGGGGAAATTTACTCAGCCTCCCCCGGGTGTGATTCACCCGGATGAGTCCCGGTAAATAGGATCACGTGTTTGTTTTCGGTTAAAATTTATCTATGCAAATTTTTGTTATCAAACGCCGGTAATTAGTCGGTCAAACCGTGCAAAGCCCATTTAACCGGGCGAATAACATGATTCACCCTTATGTTTTTGCTGTGCAGAGTGCTTAAATCTCAGAATCTACGTGGCATTCTCCCACCAGAACTAGTGAAGCTTCCTTACCTCCAAGAAATGTAAGCTCTCACTCTTGACTGAGACATTTCTTCAAACACTTTCAACATCTTTATAACTAACCAACTAACTACTCAAATTCATTTTGCTCTGCTTCACAGTGATCTTACTCGCAACTACCTAAACGGTTCAATTCCAAAAGAATGGGGTTCTTTGCCCTTAAACAAAATGTAAAAGTTTTCTTATGAACCCCATGCATGCTTTACTACTTCAACAAACTAATGCTTTTGTTATTTAAAATGAACATAAAATTATTCTTGCAGATCCCTTATTGGGAATCGATTAACAGGTAGTCTCCCAATAGAACTCGCAAATATTACCACTCTCAGGTTTTTGTAAGTCCTACATTTATTTATAACCATTACAGTGTATGATTACAATTTTGTTTATCGCGTTTGTTATGTTATGCATGGAAGTTAAAATAAGTGGGATTTAAATTTTCAGCGAATCGGACTTTAACTACTTATCAGGAGCTATTCCTCGCGAGCTTGGAAATATGGTCTCTATAGAGAGAATGTGAGGTCTTCTGATTCAATATGTATCATTTATAAATGTTTCTAATGGTTTAAGAAAATTTCGGCACATGGGTTGTTTTATAAGTAATTTTGACTTCACCTTCTATGCTCAATCTTACAATTATTTTATTTTTATAGATCGATAACCTCGAACAATTTCACTGGAACCTTGCCAGAGACTCTTGCTAAGCTTACCAACTTGAAGGACTTGTAAGTTTCTAATTAATATTTTCTTCTGCATTTATGTTATATAAAGTTGTATCATTTTGTGTTCATTGTTTGCTTATTGTTATATATGTAGTCGAATAAGTGACAACCATTTCAGTGGAAAGATACCCGATTTTATACAAAACTGGACAAATCTCGAAAAGATGTAAGTATCATTTTTTCAATATATGTTTTAGGTGTCGGCTTATTTAAGAAGCTTACAATTTTGCGCAAAACAAATTTCAATGGCAGGATTATGCATGCAAGTGGCTTTGAAGGTCCCATACCTTCAGGAATTTCTCTTTTGACAAAATTATCTGACTTGTAAGACTTCTTTATAACCATAATTTTCGAACTGAGGTGCTCTTAAAATTTCCGGGGGTTATTACAATCATTCAATGTATTTATAGGAGGATAAGTGACATAAAAGCAACAGGAGCTGCTTTCCCACCACTAAGTAACATGAAAAAGATGAAGACACTGTAAGTTTTATGCTAATAGATCTTCTTAAGGTCAATTACTAAATTGAAAATCGGATCTTCTATCTTTTGCTGCCTATAACATATATTGATTTTATGTGTTGTAGTGTATTGAGGAATTGTAATATCACTGGTGAGATACCTTCATACCTTAGTGATATGACCATCCTGAAAACCTTGTGAGTACAGTTTTCTTTTCATTCTTCGGGTTCTTTGTTTTTTTTTGTGGAGGACAAGCGCGCTACAAGCTGCACCACAAGTCTTTTCTGAATAACAATCCATGTTTTTTGCTAAAAGAAATTTACATGAAAAATTCATTCAGTAATTTCAGACCTAAAGTTAAGACAGTTTACGGGGTCTGAATTGGTGTAGTACTAATTCTCCATTTGAATCTAATGACTGGTCCTTGTCTTTATGTGGTCTGAACTCAGAGATCTCAGTTTTAACAAGCTAACAGGTCAGATACCGAATAGCTTTGATCGTCTTTCGAAATTGAAATTCGTGTAAGCAACTCATTGGTAGCAGTCATTTTTATTTTGATGGAAATTTGTGGTAAAATATGTTAAGATATTTAAACGTGTTAAATTATAAAGAATATATATGTTGCTTGTTTTTGTATAGTTACGTGACTGGAAATACCCTAAGTGGATCTGTTCCTGCATCATGGATGCTGAAAAATGGAGGCAACATGTAAGTTTCTTTTCGATTATCTGCAGTTCATCTACTGGTTAATACATACGGCAGGTGCATATACTCACAAACTGAACATACTAAGTAAATATCTGGTAGGTTGTAGATGAGAATGCAGGGCTCGACCTTAGTTTTAGAACTGTAAAAATTTCATTATGTTGACATGAATACTATGAAGGAGTAGCTATAGATACAAATGTATCTATCTGGTTAGCATCTCATTTCAGATTGTAATACTTGTATCATTGTATGCAGCGATCTTTCATACAACAATTTCACATTCGAAACCTCAGGCTCATCTAGTTGTCAACAGACTAATGTGTAAGAGTTATTATATATTACTTGCAACTTTTTTTTTCATCTGGTTGATTATTATCTTTCTAATAGAATAGCTTTGAAATCTTATGATTCTTTATAGAAACTTATTCGGAAGCTCATCCCTGGGGAATAATTTGTAAGGGACTATACTTCTATATTTTTCTTATATTCCAGCTAAATTTTTGAAGTAGATTTCTCATGGGAAGGTCTTCTGACTTCTGTTCATATATTTCATGAAAGTATCTCAAAACATGAATAACTAATATTCAAGTAATCTTGACCTTGAACTGATCTAGCGCTGGATTCATCCCATGCTCAAGACGCAAGTGTTCATCATGTAAGTCTTTCTCTCAATACATCTTTGTGATTTGTTCAGCCAAGTGTTTTAGAGATCCTGAATTAGACAGAGTGGCATAAGAAGTACTAGTTCTAGCAATTGAAATCTATTTAATGAACTTATAATGCTTTCATCGATATCAATAGATCAATTAGTTTATGTTATACCAGAGCATAGGTAAAAGGTGCCTAGTTCAAATAGATGAAGGCTATTCTACGAGCTTTTTAGCCACATCAGAAATGAGGCCTACTCAGAAATTTCGGGTGGTCAAGTGGTGCTCTGGGGACAGTATTAGGGGCAAAATTTTAAGGGTGTGTCCCTCAGTATGCTGGAAGTCATCTCCAAAAGGGGTGAAGGTTGTGCACTTGTGCCTGGTTCAGTTCCACACCCCGAGATTCCGTCTAAGGCCTGGGGCTCTTAAGTGGCGGTTATTTTTATGAGAAACACGGCTTTTTGAGGGACATTCCACAGGACCTCATGGTAAAAGGATGACCAAGTGGGACAGTATTGCACTACCAGTTTTGTGCAGATATATCTGAAAAGAACGAGATTATTCATAGCGTTACGTTACAATATAAGTCAACCTATCCATGGTATACTCTGTTCACTCGACATTTTAATATCGTATGAGCTGTAAAATTTTAGCATGTTTTATTACAACATTCCATACCTGCCAGACATAAGAATATATTATGTATTACAAAGCTGAAATATGTATCAACACAAAAGGCGTCAAACTTATCCCTTTAAGATTATATTTGTCTGACATGTAGATATAACCGAATGCTTAAAATAGAGAATGGGAGTAAAGTTATTTCCCTTATCGCCCTACAAATACCACATCTTTCACATTATACACATCGATGGCTAATATGCTACTGCTTTTATGCCAGGGTCACATTCCTTTCATATAAATTGTGGGGGACGAGAAATTATTGCTAATGGAAGCACAAAGTATGACGATGACTCAGACTCTGCTGGTGCTTCAAACTATTTCCTAAGTAAAGAAAATAACTGGGCATTTAGCAGCACTGGGAATTTCATGGACGATGACATTAATCCTGACAACTTTAAAGCAGCTAATACATCTAAACTCGCGATGAATGATTCTCAATTGTACATGACTGCACGGCTTTCTCCCATATCTCTTTCTTATTATGGGTTTTGCCTGATCAACGGGAATTACACTGTGAACCTCCATTTTGCAGAGATTATATTTACTAATGATAACACTTTTAAGACTCTTGGAAGACGTGTATTTGATATATATATCCAGGTAGTTCCCTTTCGGCAAATTGCATTTTCATTAACATGTAAGGCTCTGGGTTTAACTAGGTCAAAAACTTGCAGGGAAAACTGGTGTTGAGAGATTTTAACATTGTGGATGAAGCAGGTGGTGCTGGTAAGGCAGTCATTAAAAACTTCACTGCAGTTGTGACAGGTACCACCTTAGAGATTCGTTTCCATTGGGCTGGGAAAGGAACAGTAGGGATCCCTTTTAGGGGAATTTATGGTCCTCTTATTTCAGCTATATCTGTAGATCCTGGTAAGTGCATTTTATACACGTTCGTGTCGTCCCAATCACAACACGCCACGTGTCTATAAATCAGTTAGATAACTAATTCAAATCTACTAGGGTTAACTACACCCATACATAGGTTATATTTTTATTAACACGTGGTGTGTTATGATTGAGACCACACGAACCACATACAAGAGGAGACACAGATAAAATTTGTTAGTATTTTAATATGCTACAAAGCTTCTAAGTTCTGTTGATTAATATATTTGTTTTTTTTTTTTTTTTATGTCTAAACTATGTAGACTTTACACCTCCTTCAGAAGGTGGAAAGAAGATTTCAGCAGCTCTTGTGGTTGGAATTGTGGTTCCAGTTTTGAGTCTCATTAGTATAGTTCTGGGTGTTCTTTGGTGGAAAGGATGTTTCCGATGGAAGAATGATATTGATGAAGGTCAGATCTTTCTTCTTATATCTTTTTTTGATTAGCAAGCGGGGTTGAGGGGACCCCTACTCCTTTTAAATTACGTGTGGAAACTTATATCAACAATCAGCTGTTGACGTGTTTCGAACCCACAACCTCTCCACTTTGTGAGAGGGGTGTTACCATTGAGCCACATGCTCATTCACTTCTTATATCTTAGTAAGACGGTAAAAGTAAATTATTGCAAGGAGAAAAAAAAAAAAAACGTGCACAGTTTAGATCGATTCATATATATTGAAAAATGAGCAACAACTTGACCAATGACCCCTAGATCATCATGAAGTAGAGAGAATGGAGATGAATAATCTCCTTTTATTCAATAAAATAAATCAACTCATTATAAGCATCAAAATATATATTGGATTGCAAACCTCATGACAAGGCAATTTATAGTACTGGAGAGTTTTCCTTTTCCTGACATATAATCTGGACAGATTTGAGAGGCCTAGATCTACAGACCGGTTCCTTCACACTGAGGCAAATTAAAGCGGCAACGAACAACTTTGCTGCTGAAAACAAAATCGGAGAAGGAGGGTTTGGGTCTGTTTATAAGGTAATGTACAGAGAAGTTTTCTGTCAGGAGTTATCTCTTTTCAGCCATGCATCTCATCCAAATTTGATAGCTTTACATAATTATTTACACGACTAAATTGCAGGGACTTTTAGCAGATGGTACCTTAATTGCAGTCAAACAACTTTCTTCCAAATCTAAACAAGGAAATCGTGAATTTGTGAATGAAATAGGAATGATTTCTGCTCTGCAGCACCCTAATCTTGTAAAACTTTATGGGTGCTGCATTGAAGGAAATCAGTTATTGCTGGTGTATGAGTATATGGAAAATAACAGCCTTGCTCGTGCTTTGTTTGGTAAGACATCCATGCATCATATCGTTTTCTTTAATCGACTCTTTTTAGATGGTAAGAGGTACTCATACAGATTTGCTAATCAATTTTGCTTTGTCTTCATTTCACAATCTTATGGTCATGAAGAAAGCCACTTGAAATTGGACTGGCCAACTAGGCATAAGATTTGTGTTGGTATAGCGAGAGCTCTGGCTTATCTTCATGAAGAATCAAGATTGAAGGTCGTTCACAGAGATATCAAGGCTACCAATGTATTGCTTGATAAGGATCTTAATGCTAAAGTATCTGACTTTGGCTTGGCTAAACTTGATGAAGAAGAAAACTCCCATATCAGCACTCGAGTCGCTGGAACTATGTGAGTTAGCTATATGCCTTTCAGTCAAAGCTTATTGTCAATTCTAGAAATGATCCCTTTTCCTTAATCTGCCATGGGTAGGTTAATATACAAAATATCTTAGAAGCCAGTCTTGATTTTGCAGTGGATATATGGCACCAGAGTACGCAATTAGAGGTTACTTAACGGATAAAGCAGATGTCTACAGTTTTGGAGTTGTTGCCTTGGAAATTGTCAGTGGCAGAACTAATACAAATTACAGGGCTAAAGAAGAAGGCATATATCTTCTTGACTGGGTAACCTCCTATTGCTATTTTCTATTTGTTCGTTTCAATTTCAACGAAGAGAATTGCAACCATAACATGATTATTACTTATATGAAATACTTCTTTGTTTAGGCACTGGTTCTACAAGAGAAAGGAGAATTAATGGAGTTAGTTGATCCAAGCTTGGAATCGAACTATATAAAGGAAGAGGTTTCGGGGATGATTGACGTAGCCCTCTCATGCACTAATACATCTCCAACACTTAGGCCTTCAATGTCATCGGTGGTTAGCATGCTCGAAGGTCGAACTGTTGTTCAGAAGTTTGCTTCAGATCTGATCATTTCCAATGATGACATAAAAGCCGTCAATAATCATCATGAACTTATACAAGACGAAAGCATGGATGATACCCAACCTCTAAGTACAGCCTCAGGTAACTTATGGACTGAGTCTTCAACATCTGCCCATGATCTCTATCCTCCCGATACAGAGGTTTGGAAGAACCTAAACCAAAGCAGGCTGAGCAGTTCTTCATAGTATGATCAAGTGTTGAGTATTCATTTTTCTTTTTATTTGGTATGTCTCTTTCCATAGTTATGATGTTTAATTTAACTGTACAAACCAACACAGCTATAAGGTAAGAATCTCAGCATACAGTATTTGGCGTTGTTTCTAAACACAAAAAATTCATTAAAATTAATAAACGACAGTTTGTTCTATGGTCTGCACAATTAGTATTACATTATTCTACATTGATCGACACACTAGTCCAGCAAGCTGTATTAATTGAAGTACCAGTGTGTCATGGAACTGGCCTGGTCTACTTTCAGCACATTGGAATGCAACTAGACGTCAGGAGTTCTTCCTTCTGAGCTTGGAAATATGGTCTCTCTGTGTAGAGACAATGTAAGGTCTTCTGATTTCCTTGTATGTGCAAAGCTTTGAATGAGTTCACAACCGGCAGAATCTGTATTCAAACTCCTGATCCTTCTATTTCTTTGCAGATTGCTTTGCTTTTTCTTGTTCATCTAGGCTTGAAGTGTTCCTCTTGGTTGTACTACATTTTTTTTTCTCATTTGATTGTCTACTTATTTCTGATGTTATACTAATTTTCCATACTCCCAAAGTCCCAAGTTTTAAGTTACCTTGCTAAAAATCATACTATTCCTACAATTTTTCTCCGAAAAATCATATTCAAAGAGTATTATAGCATGTACATCTTTTAGTAGCAAGCGTATTACTTGATGGGGAGCTGCTTGTGGCCAATGCAATGGCTCGAGGAGGAGATTGCATGATTTGAAATTTGATACTATCACTATCTATGAGCTCTATTTGGCTATTTTACAACATCCCACTTTCTTTAAGTGGTTGTTATTTTAGGGTCTATTTACTTAAGGCCCTACACTGTCTTAATAGGCCCCATTGAAGTATTTTTTTCCGCAAACTACAGTCTAGCTAGGTGTCCACATTTGCATTGGCATTGTTCTAATGGCGTGTCTAATAGTTCGCCAAATATGTATCAGCTTAGATGGTGTGTAGTGTAGTGGTAGGACAAATAGGGAACCACATCTCGTAAAATGGATATCGGAAAATGGATAAACATGTAAAAATCAGTCTATATTAGGAATGAGGTCGGAAAATGGATTCCGTTCATGATGTGGTATTACAAATCGTGAAGTGGGTTATTTTCATTAGAATTCAATCTTTCTCCGTCTGAATATCTCCGTCATTCCATGTAGAATCTGTTTCTATACAACTCTATATTCCATTAATACCCTCTATTTTCCCGGAATCTGAATTCCGAGAACCAAACACAGCCAAATATCTTTCACAGACAATCTCATCTGATTGTAAAGTAAGACATTTTTCAATTCGCAATTTGCATGAACAGACACATCACCAAAGAATTTTATTTGTTGGTGTTGGATTTGTTGTTGTTAACCCTAGTGAGATTTGAACAATTTTTTTTTGGTAATTTATTTATAGACACGTGATAATTTTTCATTGGTACCACAAACCCACACCGAAAAATCACAACGTATAATTTTTCTAGTAGAGGTGGTTATCATGGACCAAAGAATTCTGGAAAATTTAAAATTTAAAAAAACCACTCGAAGTGGTGTAACTCCAAGAAGGATGAGAATTCTGGCAAATATCCTGATAATTTTGCTATCGATGTGATGAGTCCACTGGTCAAGAAACTGTCATGCACCACAGGATGTTGTGGAGAAATACAAGGTTTCTGTAAATTCTGTGGAGGCTAATACCATACTTTGCAGCGAAATTGTAGGAACTTTAGATGAGTTTGTGCCTTTAGATGTCGACATTGACCTGAAAGTCTTAAATGTAAGACTTTTATGAACAAGCAGATGGTCAGCCTCTAAGTGATGAGGAATTCGACAACTTATTTGGACCAATATTGCACATACCAAAATCGGAATATAGTCTTAAATTTGTGTTTGATATTAATTATCGGTTGAAATTTTGAAGTTCCATTTAGTGGGTACAATGAATTTTTTTTTGTTATTAATTACGGCTAATACGATTCAATGATTCAATTATATATGGTTATATCTGTTTTAATCTCTTTTAATAACTCAGGAGGAGAGTTTTTTTCTTGATGTGAAACTTTTACCAAAATAGTCCATTTCTCTTTCACTAAAATCAAATATATTTTCTCTAATATAAAGGGTTATTAAGTAATTTTAATATACTTAATTAAACTTTATTAAGTAGTTACCTACAAACTAGGAAACTAATATTGCTTTTACCAAAAAACAAGGAAACTAATATTGCTTTTACCAAATATGATACACGTCTAACAGGATTCACTTAGTCATATTTAACATGTGTCTACTGTGCCCTCTTGACATCTATATCTCCATGATTACCAGTCACGTCTAATTAATGTGACTACATTTTATTTTATTTTATTTTTTTAAAGAGATAGACTACATGTTTTTTGTTGTTGTTTATGTTACATACATACATTTCTACTAATAACTCATGTGGAGCGTTTTTCTCATGATGCGAAACTTTTACCAAAAAAATCCTTCTCTCTTTCACCAAATTGAAATATATATTCTTTTATATAAAGGGTCACTAATTAATTTCAGTATAATAATTAAACTTTATCAAGTAGTTACCTACAAACTAGGAAACTAACTTTCTTTTTAGCATAAAACAAGAAAAACCAAATATGATACGTTTAACAGACGTGCATTCACTTAGTTTACATAATGATTCACACTAGTCTATAACATGTCCTTGTATGTCCGTCTATCATCTATGTGCATGTGGTTTAACAGACGTGCATTCACTTTCTTTTTTTATTAACATGTCCTTGTATGTCCGTCTATCATCTATGTGCATGTGGTTATAATGCATGGATGTTTATTTTTCTTAATCAATGGTTGTGTTTGGTTAACAGGAAAACAATGGAAAGTGGCTGAAAATGAAGATATAACTTAACTTCAGTGAGATACAGAGAAGCCGGTGTCACGAAGGGATAGAGGGTGGAGGAAAAGAGATTCCGTTCATAAATAATTATAGAGCAATCTTTGGAATACGGTTTATGTTTTTCAAAAATGGAATCTGTTTTCCTTATTTCACTCCTAATTCTACAGAGAGTTTTATTTCTACGCATCTTCTATTTTCTTTCTCACTTGTTTCAGCACATTAGATAACGTTTTTCCTCCTCTTTCCCTCTCATGTAACCTTGTTTTCCTTCATTTTCCCTCGCTTTCTGTTGAACCAAACACAACCAATGATCTTTTACAAAAGAATTATACTGATAATTAATCTTTGTCTTACAATGATACATGGATATATGAATTAACAATGTCTTGCATAAGCAATCCAATATTACTTAATATTACTAATATTACTGTTGCACATGTTCTTTGGATTTGATGGTGTATATTATCTTTAATTATATGTTTTTTTTTATTAAACCCGAAGTCTGATTAATACATGTGGATTTAAGAAGATAATTAATTAATAATTTTTTAACTTGAAGTTTGAAATATTGTCTGTAAGAACGCCAAAAGCATGTATAACCAGGAAATGGAGAATATATAAATAAAAATTATGCTCTCATTTTTTAGGAGTGGTTCGTCATTTCAATCAATAAGAGGTCCTGCGAACACCCATTCTCTCTAGAATTCCAAAAAAAGTTGTTATAATTACACAAGTCCATGGTGAGACTGTGAATGCCCAAGTAGAAGCAAAGATATACCTAATAATAATGAGATCCTAAAACTATGAAAGAAATGAGCTTTAAAGGAATTAGTCATCGATGACATATTTGGTTAAGTAGTCTACTCAATATCAAAGGGTAATAGGATAGAAAACATACACAACCACAGTGTATAACTAAATGTCGACAAACAAAAGATATTGGCCAACAATAGGAAAATGCTAATAGGGCATAATTAAAGTCTATTAATAGGCATGGTATATTTGGAACTAGTACAAACCCCAAAATGGTGTAACCCTAAAGGTTTCAAAAGAGAATTCGTAAGGAAAAGAAATGCAAATGAAAATTTTCAAGGATTTATAATGGCGACAGTTTTTTTTCGTGAGACTCCTTAAGAGTTAAACTATTAACTATTTAAAAAAGGGGAATTTGAAATAAAAAAACATTAAGAAATAAGGTTTTATCTCGACTAGTAAATTGAAGGGAATCAAATGGTATATTGGTTTACCAATTTTGATTATAGTAAATGGTTTTGAAGCACTTTAAAAGTGATTAAAAAAAGTTCTTGACAGTTTACAAATTCATGTTATTTGCACTAGCCTTATAAGGTTTGATATCAACATGTTATATATTTCTTAGTGGTATTACGGGTATCTTTTGGAATTATATTAGTACCTAGTTTTCTAACTACTTTGATATTTTTGGCTTTATGAAGCTAGTCATGAATTTGTATGACTGTGGTATTTTATTCAAAGCATTCTCAATGAAGGCAACACAGCTTGCATAGCCTTGATTCTAGAAGGTTTCATAAAAGAAGACAAAATTACAAATATTTTGTTAAAAGTACTTATTTACTCACAAGGTCCAGAAAAATAATGAAGATTGAAGTCAAGAAAATAGATAATGCAACAACTAAGTTGATATGTTCATCACATCATTGCCAAAGCCAATTTTTAGAAACTTATTCAAGATTACATGAGGCTAGAGTTGTTATTCTCAGGTGGGGTGGGGGAGGTAATGAATGGCGGGGAACATCCCAAAGTATGTTAATCAGGTGGAGCATCATGAAGTATGCAACCCACGGGTCATGCGTTATACTATTTTTCTTTTTCTAGGTTTTATCCCACTGGATTTTTCTAGTTATGGTTTTAATGAGGCAACACTAGCATGACCATCCGAGTCCAATTCAATGATCTTAAAAAGTGTTGTACTCTTTTTCATTCGCTTTGATTTTTTTCACTGGGTTTTTCTTAGCATGGTTTTGACGAGGCAACTGTAATTGAATGTAGGTCACCTAGGGGGGCAAGTGTTATAAAATGGGGCCCATTCATGTTCGACCCGATCTATATAGATTAGGGTTTACTATTGTAACTTGTTAGGCAAGCAATATCTTCTTTATAAAGGATTGGTTGCCCACTTTATACATACACAGTACATCAATAAGAACTTCTTCCCCTCCTCTATATACTTGTGTTATTTATTAAGCTCGCAGGCTTACAACAAGTACTACATTTTTATTTCTCTTTCTGAAACCAATTTTCTTATAATACAACTTGCTTCTAACTTAAATAACTTGCCTTTAGATCAAAATGCAACCATATACACACTTAAGTTGTCACTCTATATATAATTAAGTACGACCCCATTCACTGCAGGCTGATTTTTTCATGGCTAGGCTATTTATTTCATAATCCTCTCTGAATAAATTGTATTAATTTTACGTGTAGGCTACCTATCAAAGGAAGATTACATATGCTTATGACAAATTTGAGGCACGTAGGTGAAAATATCGAATAATCTTGAATATCCTATTCGTGAAAAATTGAATTATTCCACGAATATCCCAAGTCGGACTGGAGAGGTTTGGCAAATATGCTTCTCGCGAAATATTGCTCGAATATTCTGAAAATTTCGACAGAATGGGGAGGTTTTCAGCTAGTATCATGTTTTTCTTCTTCTTTCAATGTATAAACTTATAATTCAAGAAAATGCATACATTTTAAATTAAACACTCAACAAGTCATACAAACATAAAAAGAAAATGGATGAGATCATGTATCTTAGGTGATCAATTTGCAGAGCTCCACTTGATTTTGTTTATATTAATACTAACAAGATGAACCTTGTTAGTGTTATACAAACATAAAAAGAAAAGAGATGAGATCATATATCTTAGGTGATCAATTTGCAGAGCTCCACTTGATTTTGTTTATATTAACACTAACAAGATGAATCTTGTTCTTTTCTTTCATCATCCCCACAAAAAAATAAATAAATAAACATCTCAATAGAGTAAATATACTGGTAGTGTTTCATTTCATAACTTCTTAATAGAGTAAATAAAAGTTTAATACCAAGTACACACAAGAAAGCTAAGACATAACTATTACACGAGATAGTTTTACTTTATACATGTACAATGATATCATATATACTGAACAAAAAAAAGAGACGGAACAAGTTTGTTACTTTTGTGCTTCTTCCCTCTCTTGCCAAGTCATTGAAAATGATGGAATGAGATCAATAGCCAAACTGAATGACAAGAAGCCACGACCTACAGATATGATTTCAAATTGGGTTGAGAATTTGAGATGATGATAATTAGAACTTTGGTTGAGACGATGATGATGAGAGGTGATTTCGATTTGGGTTGAGATGAAGATGATGAGGTGATTTCGAAAGTTGCATGTGATGATGATGAGAGATGGTAGAAATAATGACTTTACATTTATAGATGAGTATTGAAATTCAAAATTGCAAGTGATTAGAATCATTAAAACTTGAAGAAAAATGGTGGTATTTGGTTGTTTGTAGACTTGGGGAAAACAACCCAAACATTTCAAATTTTTCAAAAAATTCGTATTTTTCGTGAATATCCGTATATATCGGGTCTGAATGGGGAGGTTTTTTATCCGTTTTATATTCGTATGTCATGCCGCTGCGAATCCCCAGAAAGGGAAAAATCGTGAATATACGCCCGAAATTTTTGATTTTTTCACCTATGACCAGGCATAAGTTTTTCTATGAATAACCCCTAAAATAAATAAAATATTAGAGAATGAAGTAGGGATTGTACGTAAACACGTAATTGGTGCATGCATGCCTTAAAATGTTAATTTAGAGAATATTTTAAAGGGTTTTCTTAGACGCGATCATACTTTTGGTTTAATAATTTCTAAATGAAAAGGTCGACCATACCGCATATGAGCTTAATTAGGTGGGATTGATGCAATTTACATGTACATTACAAAGATGAGATGACTACATTAACACCGATAAGTTCATGCTATTTTTCTACTAAATCTTCTTTTTGGCATCTAAGTCTGAATGGCTCTCCTACTTGAAAATCAAATATGACAGTAATTGTCTCTGTTTGCTTGAATCATATAATTAGTTTCATTGCAATTAAACATGTGAGTACATGCAATATGTGGATATTCTCATTTCCTTACAATCTAGTGTTTACTGTATTGGTCAGTAAAACTATCAATTAAGATTTTTTATTTTGTGATACAACTTGATAGAAATCCAATATTAATTAGCTTGACTGACATGGAAGTGAGACCAGAAAATACATGGAAATTTGTTAGAATAAATCAAACAATAATTATCAAGATTTAAAATAATGGTATATCTTCTATTTGTTAGTAGTACATGAAAGAGATAAAACTGCAGTATTTGATTACAACGACCTACTTAGGAAAATCTTTATAAGATTTCCATTGCATTTAAAAAGATTTCAAAATTAATTATCATTTATTATTTACATTCTTTTGTTTTATCTATTTGAACTAAAGTTTTTTTCACAGTGAAGCACAATTTCAAAGAGATAACAATCTAGTTTTTTTGTAATTCAACATGGAAGGCCAATTAGGAGAACCAAAATGCTTGAAGTGCACTGAGAAAAGAGATAACAATCTCACTTCTACCAAAGTTGTAAGCAACAAACCATTGATTCCTAAGATCTATCATTGCCCTAAGTGTCACAAGGAGTGGAAAAATCCTCACGCTTATAGCAGTCATTTTCAAGTTCACAAAAGAGAAAGAATGAGTCAAGTGCTCAACAATCCTATAACGCCAAAAAAAAGAAAGAAGTGTTTGGATTCCAAAGATACTCCTGACAACCAACCTCGTCGTGATTCTAGGTTGCCCACATCTCTAGGCAATCATATGCATTCAAGGGATGTTGGTAACGCTACCCGGGGATCCTCAAATAGATTTCGAAACACTCGCATGCATCCAAGGATTATTGGTAACACATCCCATGGATCTATAAAAAGATCTATGGAAGTTTTTCCAATACCTTCAAGATCTATGGAAGTTATTCCATTGCCATCAAGATCTATGGAAGCTATTCCAATACCTTCAAGATCTATGGAAACTGTTTCGATGCCTTCAAGAAATGTTAGCAACTACCTTGTGAGGAATAATTCGTCACAAGGTTCACAATTTGGCCAAGCTGGATGGGCACAAACTATTAATCCAATGACTCGCGGTCCAATACAAGCTCAATTTGGCCATGTTGGATGGGCAAGATCTTCTAGTATTATTGGTAGCCATGTGAGTCGACATCCCTTACAAGGTGACCAATCTGACTATCTTCGATGGACAAGACATTTTGGTGTTGTTCCTAGGGCTAATGTTCCCTTACAGTCAGGTTCTCAATCAGGTCATGTTGGAAGGGAAAGACCTTTTGGCAATCATACACATGGTCCTTCAACAGGATCTCAATCCGGTTATAGTGGATTGCAAACATCTATTCATAATGACAACTTTATGCTTCATGGTCACTTACAAGCTGGTTCTCACCAAAATGGTGGTGTTGGATGGCGAAGACCTATATACCCTGTTGTGTCTAATCAGCAATATAGCCAAGATGAACGAGCGGGACATTCTAATCCAGTTTATGTGGATTGTAATGTAACTACTACAGTTCCTAGAATTGGACCTAATGTTCCCAATGGAGTTCAGAATTATTCAAACCTCGTCCCCAATATAAGGACAAGAGAGATTGCGAATTCAACTATGGGCGGTGAGTCAACTGTTGGTACTGGTCGTTGTCCTCCAGATGGTGGACATGAAGGGGAGATGGAAAATAAAGGGGAAGAGCTTGATTTGACCCTGAGGTTATGAATGTTCTTGACAAATATTTTTGTTTGTTTTACTCAAGCTGAAAAATAAATGCTTGTTTTGTTTGTTTTTATTTTTGTAAGTTGTTGGCCATTGAGCATATGTTTTTATTTGGTAATAGAATTGTCTTACACAAAAAATAAAATAAAAGGTCTATATTTTGATTTTATTTGTTCTCTTAGTCTCATACAGTGGGAAAAACTATATATCCCCCATTTCATAAACATATAAATTGGAAATTACGTATATATATGTAGGATGGGGGTGTTTATTTGAGCCAAGGGTACTGTTAGGTGTAGTTTAAATTGGATGAATTTGAACTAGCTAGTTGAATTAGCTAGTTTGGTAGAACTGGTCTAATTAGCTTAATTGGTTGATTCAGTAAGTGTGAGCTCTCTTACGTATTGCTATTCATACATGATTGTATCTTATTTCTGTTAATATGCATGCAAGATATAGTTCCATTTACTGATGTCGCACACTTCATTATTGTTTTTTGGCGTAATATGATAACCATCACCCTCTTTCCTTTCTTAATTATTGTTTAAAGCAATAGATTCATAGTATCGAAAAATATCGATTATGTAAAGACTAAGCCACTTAGTTCCAGGTCAGATTTCTCACATAAGATCGATAATACTAAATTCTGACTAAGCAAATACAAACATCTATTGGAACCCTGTCATATCATGTGAGCCTAACACCATGATTTTTTGCAACACAAACAAATGAAAACTTTGTTTCAAATGTTACGAGTGGTAGATAATTTGTGCTCGTAGATGAAGATTCTAGTTTTTTGAATCAGGCATCACCTTGTATTTAAATTTTTAGGCATACTCGGACGGCGACAACTACAATATTTGAGGATAAAAGTACATTGTATATATGACGAATATATGAGTCAAGATTGTCATATTTTAGTAAATCTTAAATTATTTTTATTTTGTATTTCTTTATGAAAAGAATTAAAAACATAATATTTAATTTGAACTAACTTTAGTAAGTGATGGGCTCCACTTGAACCATTAAAAAGATTCATACTCGGAGGGAAAGTGAGAAAATGATATCTTATATGGCGTTCGATAAAAAGTGAAAATTAACTATTACATTTAAATGTTGCATAAATGGCAATTGTAGGTTTTTTGTATCTCTCTATTTAATGAAAGATTTTCTTACATATTAACATCCATACTATCTTTTAGCCAACTCCCCTTATAAATGTTTTTAGTGACTCTCAAAAAATGCCCCTTTAATTTAATAAAAAATAATAATGATCTTAATAAATATAATATAAAGAATAAATTAGACAAAGCATATCATAAACTATTACTATTTCCTTGGATAGTAGTGAATTTAGTATTAAATATATCAATAATTGTTCATGGGATACCTCTCTTTCCATTACTCAACCCTCCATAAGTTGCTCTCAAAACAATTATATTTCTTATTTTCATCTTCTTTTGAAACAATATTGAAACGTAAATTTATAAAAATAACACATATGCAATAATCTTATTTGATAACTATCTGTTTATTTTTATGTTTATTTTTATTTCGTTATTCAATAGAATTATTTGCCTCATGACTAATTCTTTCCCAAAAATAATTTTGTGTGAGGACCTTAACAACCAGTATCATTTAACAAGTATCACACAGTTTGACAATTTTATCTTAAAAAGTTATCTACCTTTATTTTTATTTTTTTTCCTATTAATTTATGTTAATCAACTGTTTACTTATGTAAATGTATTTTTTCGATACATTAGAATGAGAGTAAGAGTGTTTCCATAAGTCTACTTCCATTGAGGGCACATCAAAATATCAACCTCTATGTATTTCAATATTCCATAAAGGATGTATAATATATTGTTCACTCAATGTTGTACTGTAAAAAATATTTAAAAATAGTGTTCTGTGATTGTTTTTCCAACACAACTGTGGTTGCACAAATTTTAATTTTAAAAATGGCGTTTTGTGGACAAAAGTCTCAACGCCCTTTTTGTGGTAAGAATTTAAAATCATAGTGAATCATATTGTTTTATAAACTATATCATTCTTCATTTATATATTTTTGTAATTTATGTAACGATTGTTTTTTGTATTCTCAATAAATTGAAAACCTTTACTTATATAATTAGTCTTTCTCAAAACTAGCTAAATGATCATGTCTACCACAAAACGAACAATAAAAAACATTAGTCTTTCTCAAGGAATTCGTAGAAAAGATTTGGTAGTAGTTTGAGAAACGTGCATGTGTCACCTTTATACTTGTGACATTTACCACCAATCCTGAAACAAAAAGACTTGTTAATAAAACCACTCTTGTTAGTTGTCTTAGACTTAGACTTTTTATATGAAACATGCTGAAAAGTAAGAGTCTTACAGCAACAATGGATGGAATAGGCAAAAATGCAGGCAAGGTACAATCAACACTATTACTATCCTTGAGACAGCCCTACAAAATTAAAGAAGAAGAAGTCAAACCCTTCTTATTTGCCTCATACTCAACTAAAAGAGAATTATATTTTTCTTCATCTTCTTGATGAACCTTCTTTAAGGTTGCAATTCGACACGACAATTCCAACTTTTCTTTTTCAAATACTTCAGAACGAGTATTTATATCACCTGTAGCACAAATAAATTGTTGTTCCAAAATCTGAATTTTATCCTGCAAAGCAAGATTAATCTTTTCCAATTCGTTGATTTTGGATTCATAATCTTCCTCCTGATACGTAAATTCTTCTGCAGAAGATTTAACTTGTTGGACTAGATAAGAAATTTGCTCCTGCAAAACCCATTATCTTCAAGACAAACTCTATCAGAAGTATTAGACAATTAAAAATTAGATTTATCTAATTTTTCTTGCAAAATAATATTAGTTTCTTTTAGCCTTTTACATTCTTTATCAGCAAGCCTGGAGAGAATAGCAAAATTGTATTAACCTATTTCTAGATTAATGCATCAACAGGGTCAGGTCGTTATGGAGACTTGACCAAATGGGGATATTGGAGATTGGGGTGGCTGCACCTCGTTGAGATCGAGATTGCCTACGTACTCTAGCTCGGGGGAATTGAACTTAGAGATCAAGCCATCGTAGTTCTGTTTATATAGAAGATTGAAGGGCGTGGATCGTGGATCTTGCAGATTCTCCGCCATCATAATGAGGATTAAATGTGTAACGCGCGAGGATCATCCCTGTGAATTAATTATGTAACTGATGAGAATATTCTGTGCATTGAAGAGGAGCACGTGTGAATAGCAGGTCGCTGGTCGTTGTGTAGTCTGGTCGCTTTAGTCGAGCTATGAGCGGGTAGAGAATGTGGCGACCTGACAGATGGATGACTGTGCCACGTGGCTGCTTTTGATTGGTCGGAGTATGTAGTACCCCTACATAAGCCCCCTCTTTTTAGGTCGACTATGGGAGTCGGGCTGAAAAGACTAATTACTCTTATCGATGCTGATTTGTAGTTTGCTTTTTTGAAGTTGCTGACGTGGCAGTCATGCAGCGCTGTCTGTGGTAATCATGGCGCTGTTACGGGGAAGTGGAGGAGTTTCCTCGAGCAGTTAGATGTGTGATTATGGCAACTGATGCACGTATTGCCTAATTTGCTATCTGTCTTGCACGTGGATCAATCCAACGGTGGATGCGAATCGTTTTGTGGGTGGAGAATGACTGTACTGCATATGGATCCTTTGGTCGATCTCAGTCGTTTGTTTATTTTTAATCGATGGCTGGAAATTCTCGAGCTACAGTATATAAGCTGTAGTTACGTTGATAAGGGTTTACTTATCTTGCCTTTATTTGAATTGCTGCCGCTTTTGCCTTGCGATCTGAAGATCTTTGAGAGCTCGTGAGGTTTGTTCTCTTCTCTTTTCTCTGATTGTTTATTTTCTTTCTTTTTCATCTTCTGTTGTCTTCTGTATTGTTTGAGAGTAATGTCTGAGGGTAGTGATTCGCAAAATGATCACTTGAGTGATGGTGGTCTTGAGGAGTATGAGTCTGAGAGTACTCATTCTGACCCTCCATCTCCCGTTCCCGATGATAATGTAGATAGCCCCCAGAGTAGTGGTTCCCATGGTCCAGATTCTTCTGATGATGAGATGGTTGAGGACGACAATGGTAGAATGTGTAGAATTGTGAATATGAATTATGTACATAGGCATTTTGCTGTTAGGAGGCATTATCAGTTTAGGTCGATTAGGCATTTAGAGATAAGGTTTCTTGGCATGGGGACCGCTTACTTTCTCCTGACTATCGACCTAATAATCCTTCATCTACTGTATTGACTTTGAACCAATTCCGTGCTGGGCTGAGGTTGCCGTTGTCTGAATTGGTGGTCGACCTGTTGAATGCCATTAGGCGAGCCCCTTGTCAGATGAATGGTAATTTCTGGCGGAACATGAGGGTAATTGACGACCTCAACAAGTTGCATAGGTGGCACATTACAGTGGAAGATGTATTGAACCACTTTTGCTTCAAACGCTCTTCGAAGGTTGAACTTTCTGGCTATAACATGCAGGTTAGGCCAGAACGTTTGCCTTTGATTTATCCAGTGAGTAGCGAGCCATGGTGGAAAGATCCCATGCTATTCACTGGGCCGATTGTTGAAGGGGATGTCCAGTTGCGTCATACGATCAGGAATGATGATCGTAAGTTAGTTGTCTGTAGTTTGATGATAGTTCGTCTTCCTGTTTTTGAACTTGATGTCTTTGTATTTTTTGCTGCAGCGATTCGGGACGATCATCTTAGAAAAAACGATCTGCAGTCTGCTCTGAACTGCTTTGGTAAGTTGACTGACGAGCGGAAGATCTCGTTTCTGCCTCACCTAAAGGAGCATTTCATTCCTAAAGGTGGTCCAAAAACTGTGTGGGACGAGCTCAAGAGGAGGAAAGCTTTGAAGAAAGCATACATGTCTTCTGTGCACAAAGCGAGTGGTGGGCGAACTGGTGGCAGTTCACGAGCTAGTGAAGGTGAACGAGCAAGTGGTAGCTCGAAACAAGTTGAAAGAGAGCGTTCTGTTGGTGCTCCTAGAAGGTCGGAGAAGGAACGACCTGTTGACAAGGATCGACCTGTGGGGCAGGAACGATCTGTGGAGAGGGAGCTGCCTGCGGAGAGGGAGCGGGCTGTAGGTAGCTCTCGCCAGACAGGAGCCGTGGCGAGCCCTCCAGTCTCAGGTCCACCCCCCTCACTTCCTAAGGTGGGTGCGTTGGCTGGGAAGAAGAGGTCCTTCTCAGGGAACCTTAAGCTGATGGAGTTCCCAGCTATGCCAACTCCTGTGTCTTCAATGGTTGCGACGTCTCCTGGAATGTCTGTGATGTCCAGGAAGACTGTTGTTCGGCCTTCGCAGAAAGGCAAAGGTATTTTGTCTGAATTCCGCCCTGGGCCGTTCGATTATTTGGACGGGCAAGGAGAGAAGCATGTCGTGTACGAGAACGACAGTGCTATTGATGACCCTTGTGTTGCCCGGGCTGTGAATGAGGGTATCGTCCTTGATGCTGATGCCCGAATGGTGAAGTCGCAGCCTTTGTTGGTGACCTGCTCGAAGATAAACGGGGCACTTTCTTTGGTGAGTTTGATCGTAAGTCGCATTTATTTTGATTATGCTTTGGTATTTGGGCTAAATTTCGTTTGTTGGTTGTAGCTCAATGCCAGCTTCCAGGAGGTGCGTCTGGTTGCTGAGATTGGTGCTCAAGCTGAAATTGAGTTGAAGGCTCTCAATGAGAAGCTCGAGCAAGCGAGGAACATTGCCGCCGTTGCTGAGTGTAAGGTTAAGGACAGGGATGCCCAGGTCGCTGCTCTGAAGGAGCAGTTGAGGGAACGTGAAGCTGCTTCCCAATCTTCTGTTGAGTACTGGTAGAGAGTTTGTCAGGAGAATGAAGCAGCTTGGAAGGCCTACTGCGAGCAACTGGTCAAGGCTATGACGGGGTCGCCCGAAGGAGAGGAGACGCGAGGTGGTGTTGAAGAGACTTCGGCGCCAGCTCAGGACACCTCGATGGGCCCTAGTGACCAGGTCGCTGGAGCCCTTATTGAAGTTGATGCTTCAGGCGACCAGTCTGTGCAGCAGTGAGCTGGCCTTGGTTTTCCCTTTCTTGTATTGGGTAACCTTGGTTTTCCCTTTCTTGTATTGGGTAACCTTGGTTTCCCTTTCTTATATTGGGTAACCTTGTGCACAGTTTGCTTCTTGCACTCCTTGTTCTTGTAGGACGTCTTCTAGAGCTTATTGTTGAGAGCCCCCTTGAGTAGAGAACTCCTTGTCTTTTGTACTTGCCTTTAGTAATCAGTTTTTTCTTTGATGACTTTTGTATGGATTCCTTTTGAGCAGCTAGTTTCCAGGAAGTCCTGGTAGCTCGTTCAGAAGGCAGGTAGACGAGATGAATGGCTGCAAGCAGGACGTACTGAAACAGTTCCTCTTGTATGCCTTGATTCTATTTTGGTTGTGCCTGTAATTGTTAAAATCTCATGAAGTAAAAAATTAATTCAAGAATTACCTTGCATTGTTGCTCATGTCGTTTTGTCTGCTTGAATGGACTTGCAAACAATATGTGACATTTGGTCGACCTGATTGTGGGTTGAGGTCGCGTTCAACATAATTGTGCTTGGGTCGTGGGAAGAGGATGACCAATGCACCAAGTTAAGTTGCTAGTGATTTAACTTAACAAAATTTTAAATTATCAAAGGGACTAGAGTTTTGATAATTTGTAGGTCGAGGGATTAGACCTTTAGTAGCCATTCATGTTTGAGCAGAGATGAAGGCAAAGTTGATTTTATAGATTGAAATGCAATGAATGGATGCTTACATTTCACTGATAAAATTTCTTTAAATGAAAAGCGTTCCATGGGTTCTTAACGATCTCCCCTTCTGGTGTCTGAAGACGATAAGAACCGTTGCTCTGGACTTTTGTGATAATGTA
This sequence comes from Aquilegia eximia, assembly GCA_023053565.1. NCBI lineage: Eukaryota > Viridiplantae > Streptophyta > Magnoliopsida > Ranunculales > Ranunculaceae > Aquilegia > Aquilegia eximia. The sequence continues at coordinate 20,757,637 of JALIGU010000005.1, forward strand.
AGGGCCTTCCCAATTGGCGTTGAGCTTGCCGATAGTGTCCTTTCTTTTGTTATTGAACATTCTTCTCAAGACTAGTTCCCCTGGCTGGAAAGTTCTTGGTCGCACGCCTTTGTTATAAGCTCGCTTGAGTCTCTGTTGGTATTGCTCGAGCTTTATAGTGGCGTGGTTACGTCGCTCTTCTAGGAGGTCGACTCCAAACGACCAGATCTGATTGTTGAGCTCCGTGTCGACCAAAAGAGACTTGGTCGTTCCGAATGTTAATTCAGTGGGAATAACGGCCTCAACTCCGTAGCAAAGACTGAATGGTGACATCCCTGTTGATGTGCGAGGAGTTGTCCTATAAGCCCATAGGATGTTCTCCAACTGCTGTGGCCATTGATCATGCTGGTCTTCGAGCTTCTTCTTCAAATTGGTTAGAATCTGTCGATTTGCAGCTTCGACCTGGCCGTTGGCTTGCGGGTACCTAGGAGTTGACCTTGAATGCTCGATTTTCCACAGGTCGTAGAATTTTTTGATATTCTTGCCAACGAACTGAGTGCCATTGTCTGTGACTACCCGTTTAGGTAGCCCGAACCTTGTGATGATATTTTCCCACATAAATCTTTGGACATCTGCTTGTGTTACGTTGGTTAAGGCAACAGCTTCCACCCATTTAGTGAAATAGTCTACGGCTACTAGAACGAACCTCTTCTCAGACTTCTTTTCCTTGATGAGGGGGCCCATGATGTCAAGCCCCCACATGTGGAATGGCCATGAGGCAGTGATGTTGATGAGATCGTTTGGATGCTGGTGTTGCTTATCAGCAAATCGCTTATTCTTTGCACTTTAAGACAAATTTCTTTGCATCTTCCTTCATTCTTGGCCAGAAGTAACCCTGGGAGCTGATGGATCCTGGCTTCAGTCGATGAAACCAGTCGAGAGCTGGTCCGGTGAGGCTGGACTGAAACAGCAAACACAAAAGATGATCCTCCTTTATCAGAGGAAGGGACTTTCGGAATCCCTTGACATGGTCGGTTGGATCTCCGACTCCTGCATACTGGTCGAACTTGGGGGCATTCAGCTTGTTCGGCAGATCGTGTTCCAGGATCTCGTTGGAGAAAGGAGACTCCTGGAATTGTTGAAGGGACTGCACAGCAAGTTGCTCTGCAGTGTGGCTCTTGGATCGGTGAAGGAGAGCCTGAGATGCTTTGAACTCCGCCAGCTGCTGGCTGAGTTGCTCGAACTTTTGGTTGGAGTCATCAGCAGGAATGACTCCAAGTCCGTTATTTTCCCCTTGCTGGGGGTTGGTTTGTGCGGCTTTTAGACGCTCATTTTCTTCCTGCAGACGTGTAATTTGAGCCTGCAGATCTTGGATAGTGACTTCCTGATTGGTCATTGGAACGAGTGATTTTGATTTTAAGGGTGGGAGGGTTTTGGGTTTTCGATTATATCGAATTCCTTGCAGTCGGCGCCAAATGTATTAACCTATTTCTAGATTAATGCATCAACAGGGTCAGGTCGTTATGGAGACTTGACCAAATGGGGATATTGGAGATTGGGGTGGCTGCACCTCGTTGAGATCGAGATTGCCTACGTACTCTAGCTCGGGGGAATTGAACTTAGAGATCAAGCCATCGTAGTTCTGTTTATATAGAAGATTGAAGGGCGTGGATCGTGGATCTTGCAGATTCTCCGCCATCATAATGAGGATTAAATGTGTAACGCGCGAGGATCATCCCTGTGAATTAATTATGTAACTGATGAGAATATTCTGTGCATTGAAGAGGAGCACGTGTGAATAGCAGGTCGCTGGTCGTTGTGTAGTCTGGTCGCTTTAGTCGAGCTATGAGCGGGTAGAGAATGTGGCGACCTGACAGATGGATGACTGTGCCACGTGGCTGCTTTTGATTGGTCGGAGTATGTAGTACCCCTACAAAAATCATTATTGCTAACAAAATGCAATTTATCATCATCATGAGCAGAAGCATTATCAATAGACGTGTTTGCACTTAACGGATCTACGCTTGAGTAATTAAACTCTTGAACAAGGCGTTCTGCGACTGATACCACTTGTAAGCCCCAAATAAGTGCAGTTGATGAACAATAAATAATAAACAAACAAAAACAATAAAGAGTAATGGAAACACGAGATTGAACGTGGTAAAACCCAATCACTGGGAAACATCCACGACTGTCCTCACGACAATAAATAATCCACTATATCAAACAGAAAAGCACACTCACTAATACAATCTCAAATTAACCCAATCACGGAAGTTAATACTTGTAGTAGTGCTCCGCATAGTCTTCTATCTCTGCAATCACTACAACACCTTCTTAGACTCACTCTAAGAAGCAAACTCTCGAATCTCTATTGTTGTTGTTGATAATGACTTGGGATGATGAAGGATTTTCACACAGATAAACAATCTCTCTAATGGTGGAAGGGGGCTAGAGAGATATTCCACATTGGGCCTCATATCCATGTCGACCCATTACTACACATGGGTTTGAATCACTCAAGCTCCACTAAGTCCACGAATTGTGTCAACTTTGTAATCCTGGCGGTTACAGTTTCTACCTTTCCATATATTCTAGAGAACAAACAAAGCTAAAGTTAGTTGTTGAGATCCCAAAGGGTTAAGAAAAAAAGTTGTTTAAGCCAGGAGATGGAAACAAATTGTGTTGGTCATGAGATGCAGAGATGGTAGTGTGCCAGGTTAAGAAGTTGTTGTGTAAAAGTATAAGTCTGCAAAAGGTGTGCATTATCTTCTGCATGAATATGACACAAAGAACTTAAAGGATCCACATGACTCATCCAAAGAAAGAATTTAATTTTGGGCGGGCAAAGAAGTCTCCAAAGAAGTTTCCAATTATGTTTATTTTGGGCGGGAGGGGGCAGACTCTAAATGATTGTAGGGAGAACTGGCCGTAACATTTCCAGAGGGGTGTTGAGCACAAACAAATTTATCTGGGGTTTCATCTATAGAGGAAGTGGAATACCCTTTATGATTTCTATAATGTGTGATGGAAGAGCACTATTAAGAATCTGTAAATTCTAACACCCATTAGATATAAAGGAGGAGACTGAGAGATCATGAGAAGGGGGCAAACATATGTAGCATGCGAGTAATAGATTGTGATGAGATCCAGGGATCATTCCAAAAACTTACAGACTGACCATTGCCTATGATCCATTGAAGACCACTTTGAATAGATTGGCTTCCTAATACAAGACTTTTCCAGCCCGAAGATTGCCTAGGTTTGTAGTAGGCTGACAATAAAGAAGAGTTCTTGTGATATTTGGCTTTTAGAATCCGAGACAACAAACTAGAGGGGTTAAAATGAATTCTCCAGGCAACCTACCTAAGAAAGAAAGATTGATGAAATCTAAGTCTTTGAGACCTAATCCACTAGTTTGTTTGGATTTTTTAATCACCTCCCAACTTAAATAATGCATTTTCCTAGTTTTGGTTTCATAATTCCAAAGAAAAGCTCTTCTAATGGAGTCTAATTCAGAAATAGCAAGGTATGGGGAAGCTTAAGACCTTGAAAATCAAAGGAAGGGATGGCATTCAACACTGATTGGGTCAACAGTGCTCTATCAGGCTTACTAAGCTTTTGAGGGATCCATTTAGTAGTTGAGAGGCATGATCTCTGAGTGTATTATGCATGGGTCTAGTGGATATACCTGTTGATAAGGTAATACCAAGATACCTTTCTAAATGTAGAGAGTGATTTAAGCCAAGTAGAGCCTCAAAAAGAGGAGTCATGTAGGGATTAATATTAGGGGAATGGTAGAAACAAGACTTGTTAACATTAATGACTTGGCCAGACTCTGAACAAAACAGATCTAAGAGTTGTTTCAACACCAAACAATCTGCTTAAGTGGCTTTGAAAAAGAATATGCTGTGTCGTCAGCAAAAGGTAAGTATGACAGTTTAGGAGCTCCTCTAGCAATAAGAAGAGGCTGCAGTTGATTTGAGATTGTCAGGTGGGTTAGAGCTCTAGACAAAACTTCCATTACTAGGCCACACGAAGAATTAAATTTTTTTTGTTGGTGCACCATTGATAAGAATAGCAAAGGAAGTGGAAGATAAACAAAACTGAATTTTCTGTATCCAGTGGGATGGAAAGCCGAGTTTTTTTAATGCAGTTTAAGATGAAATGCCAAGAAATTCTGTCATAGGCTTTATTGAAGTCAATTTTGATAGCTAGGAAAGAAGTTTGCCGTTTTTTTTCCTCATTGAGTGTAGAGCTTCATGACAGACAAGAATATGACCAATGATATCTCTCTGTGATATGAAAGTTCCTTGATTGACAGTGATATGTTTCTCAACCAAAGGTTGCATCCTCATCAGGATAAGCTTGGAAATAACTTTATAAGCAAAATTGCACAAACTTATTGGCCGATAATCAGAGAATTTTAATTTGATGGAGCTTTACATTTCGGAATCAAAACTATTAGAAAGAGAGGATTTTGGAGTTCTGGAAGATATATTTATTTCCTTTCTCTAGATGTTACTTGGTGACCAAGATTGGTTCTCCTCCATTTGTATCTATATATATTGTGCACTGTGATCTTCATTGACTGATTGAATAAGATCCTTCCTCCTCTCTTCTCCCGTGCAGTAGGCAATATGCCGAAGCACGTTAATTACTGTGTTCTCTCTTCATTATAGTTTTCTATATTGTGTTCTCTTTTCATTATAGTTTTCTACATGGTATCAGTTTCAGGTTCACATTTGATCCAATCAATTTCACATCAATAGATCTGCTATTTGATTTCGTTTGTGGCTTACTCTCAAATCTGTCATCGTAGCTCGAATTCAATGGCTGACAACGATGGTAACCCTGGTTGGAGGCTCTCAACAGTTCTCTTGAATGGTATTAATTATATACCATGGTCGAGGGCTATAACTTTGTCTCTTGGTGGAAAAAAGAAGTTAGGCTTTATCAATGGCAAATCAGTTTGCCTTGCATCCACTGATCCGAAGTATGAAGAATGGATCTCCAATGATCAACTTGTAAGATCGTGGCTCCTGAATTCCATGGAAGCACAGGTTGCAGAAATTTTCACCTTTTCCGAATCGGCGAAGGATTTGTGGAATTCTGTAGCAGAGTTGTATGGCAATATAAACAATATTTCTCGGATTTTTGAACTAAAATGTGAGATTGCAGCAGCCAAGCAAGGTGACAAAACATTTGTTGAGCATCTTGGCAACCTTAAGAAGATGTGGGATGAACTAGATATGTATCAACCACACACTACCGATGCCAAGACCTTGCTGAAGAGAGTGGAAGAAGACAAAATATTTTCTTTGCTTAGTAGCTTGACACCAGATTATGAAAACCTGCGGAGTCATATCCTCATGGGTACCAATCTTCCAACTCTTTCCAATGTTTGTTCAACTATTCAGCGAGAAGAAACTCGAAAGAAAGCTATGAATTCTAATTTGATATCTTCCTCTGAGAGACATGAATCTAGTGCCTTTTTTGTGAAGAAAGATGACAGAAGAAAAAATTTTGGTATTGCAAAAGAAAGAACTATACATCCAAATAAGGCTAGACGCGAGACATATCGTTGTGACCACTGTGGCAAACCTGGACACACTAAGGATCGTTGTTGGGAACTCTATCCTCACCTTAAGCCTGCATTTGACAAGAGGGAAAAGAAAGAACATGCCGCTGTAGCTGATACATCAATCTCAATGAGTCAGCTAACACATCTTCTACAACAACTTAGTAATTCTGTCACTACTGAATCAGGTCCTTCGTCCAACAAACATGTGTCAAGTAATGTTCGAGCCTATTTTACATCTACTTCTGATAGTGTAAATATTTGGATAGTTGATTCTGGTGCAACTGATCATATGGCTAATAACTCAAAGTTTTTGCAAAATTTTACGCCTAACAGCGATAAGCATGTTGTATCTATGGCTAATGGTACTTCAGTTCCTGTTTTAGGATGTGAAAAAATTACTTTCTTTCCTGGTTTTCCACCTTCAGATGCACTATATGTTCCTTCATTTCCTACACAACTTCTTTCCATTAGTAAAATTACTAAATCATTAAATTGCAATGCCATTTTCTCTCCAACTACTGTTATTTTCCAGGATCGAACGTCGGGGAAGAAGATTGGTGAAGGAGTTTGCATAGATGGACTTTATGTGCTCACAAATTTTGGAGCACTGTGCCACAATACCACCCAATTGAATCATAGTGTTTTGCATCAACGGTTTGGACACCCATCCAACCACATTTTATCTCATTTGTTTCCTTCCATTTCTGTTCAGTCAAGTGCTTGTGATATCTGTCAGTTTGCAAAGCAAACTCGTTTACCATTTGTCAATTCTTCATCTATGTCTATTGAACCTTTTGAATTAGTGCATTCTGATTTATGGGGTCCTTGCTCTATTGATTCTTATGATGGATTCAAGTATTTTGTATTGTTTATTGATGATTACTCTCGTGCAACTTGGATTTATTTGTTGAAATCAAAAACTGAAGTGTGTTCTGTTTTTAAGGAATTTCATAATATGGTGATGACTCAGTTTGGCGTAAAAATGAAAGTCCTCCGTACAGATAATGGAACAAAATATGCCAAGGGTCCTTTACCTGACTATATTCGCAGTGAAGGCATTATCCATCAAACAAGTTGCGTGGGTACACCACAGCAAAATGGCGTGGCAGAACGGAAGAACCGACATATCTTGGAAATCACTAGAGCTATCATGTTTCAGATGCACGTTCCGAAAAGATTTTGGTCACATGGTGTGTTGACTGCTGTATACTTGATTAATCGTCTTCCTAGTCGGGTTATCAGCTTTAAGTCACCCTTGGAAGTTCTGAAAAATAAAAAGCCAGATGTGTCCCATCTAAGGGTCTTTGGTTGTGTGTGCTATGTGCATCAACAAGCCATTCATCGCGATAAATTAGACCCTCGGTCGCTTCGGTGCATTTTTATGGGGTATTCATCAACAAAAAAAGGATACACTTGTTATGATCCTAAATCACGCAAGCTCTTTACTTCGCGTGATGTTCGTTTTGTTGAAAATGAGCCATTTTTTTCTGTCCAAGTTGATGAGAATCGATCTCAGGGGGAGTATGCTGATTTGATTCCACTTCCGACTGCAAGTCATAATCATTCACCTCTTCATCATGAAGCTGCACCACCACCCACGGAATCTCCAGCAAATGTGCCTTTAAATTCAGAAGAAGTTTCAGACAATGTGTCAAATCATGCCCCCCAATGAACCAGAGAATGGGTTGCGGCGATCTAGTAGAATTCCCCAACCTTCAGGAAAATTGAAGGATTTCGTGGTTTATCATGCTGTCACTTACCACATTCAGGCGCATGTGACGTATGATAATGTGACTCGCCCTCATTTTGCGTTCTTGAGTTCATTATCTTGTGCTCAAGAGCCGAAGAGTTTTCGCGAAGCAAATTCTATTCCTATTTGGAGAAAAGCAATGCGAGAAGAGTTAGAAGCCCTTGATGCAAATGAGACTTGGAGCATTGTAAATCTCCCTCGAGGCAAGAAAACAGTTGGTTGTCGTTGGGTTTACAAGATCAAGTATAATAGTGATGAAAGCATTGAACGCCATAAAGCAAGACTTGTTGCAAAAGGTTTCACCCAGACATATGGAGTTGATTACAACGAAACATTTGCACCTGTTGCAAAGATGAGTACATTCTGTATCCTCTTATCTCTTGCAGCAAATCAAGGATGGAAATTATATCAAATGGATGTTAAAAATGTGTTCTTGCATGGTGCTCTCGAAGAAGAAGTTTATATGAGCATACCTCCTGGTCATCCACTTGAATCTCATAGTGATCTGATATGCAAACTAAGGAAGCCTATTTATGGGCTCAAACAGTCATCAAGAGCCTGGTATGCCACACTCAGTTCGGTTTTTTCGGATTATGGTTTAAAGAAAAGCCATGCTGATCCTTCATTGTTCGTGAAACAAAGTTCCTCTGGTACTATCATTGTCTTGGTGTATGTTGACGACATAGTAATCACCGGTGATGATTTACGCGAGATTTCAAAGCTGAAAACCTTCCTCCACCAAAGATTTTCTATTAAAGATTTGGGGATTCTAAAATATTTTCTTGGATTAGAAGTTGCCTACTCTAAAAAGGGCATTTTTCTAAACCAACGAAAATATGTATTAGACTTGCTAAAGGAAACTGGAAATTTAGGAGTAAGTCCGTCTTGTACACCTATTAATGAGGGGATTAAGCTTGATGATGTTGGTGACTTGCTCGTTGATATTGGTCGATTTCAAAGATTAGTTGGTAAACTAATCTATCTGACCATTACTCGGCCTGATATATCTTATGTTGTTAGCTTGGTGAGTCGATTCATGCATGCTCCCAAAACTAATCATATGATTGTCGTGGATCAAATTTTACAATATTTGAAGGGTTCGCCGGGAAGAGGTATATGGATGCGAAATAATGGACATACTTCCATTACTGCCTATAGTGATGCTGATTATGGTGGGAGTTTAGTTGACCGGAGGTCTACTACTGGTTATTGCACCTTTGTTGGAGGTAACTTAGTCACATGGAAGAGTAAAAAACAAAATGTTGTTGCTTGTTCCAGTGCTGAAGCAGAATATCGGGCAATGGCTTCTACAGCGCGTGAAATTACTTGGCTTCGAGCGTTGTTACAAGATTTGGGGTTTGGTTCATCTCAACCAACTAAGATGTTTTGTGATAATCAGTCGGCTATGCGCATTGCTTCCAACCCAGTGTTTCATGAAAGAACGAAGCACGTTGAAATTGATTGCCATTTTGTACGAGAAAAAGTGCAAGCCAACATTATTTGTACACCTTTCGTCCGCAGTAATGAACAACTAGCAGACATTTTCACAGGGTTTACCAGATGACAAGTTTCATGAAATACTATCCAAGTTGGGCTCTATTGAGTTTTTCGCACCAACTTGAGGGGGAGTATTAGAAAGAGAGGATTTTGGAGTTCTGGAAGATATATTTATTTCCTTATCTCTGGATGTTACTTGGTGACCAAGATTGGTTCTCCTCCATTTGTATCTATATATATTGTGCCCTGTGATCTTCATTGACTGATTGAATAAGATCCTTCCTCCTCTCTTCTCCCGTGCAGTAGGCAATATACCGAAGCACGTTAATTACTGCGTTCTCTCTTCATTATAGCTTTCTATACTGTGTTCTCTGTTCATTATAGTTTTCTACAAAAACCAAGAAGGTTCTATTAAGAAAAGGATTCAAAGAACCCGATGAAAAGAATCCTTGAACCAGTGTACATAGGTCTTGTCCCAATACTCTCCAGAATTTTGTATAAAAGAATCCAGGCAGGCCGTCAGGGCCTGGAGTTTTCCATAGACCCATAGATGAAGCTATTTCGTGACTAGTTACCGGTGCATTAAGAGAGTCAACATCCTGGTGGGAAAGCACAGAGGGTATATAATAATCCCAAAACCATGCTGACAATTCTGTTTGAGGAGTGGAAGAAAAAAGATGTTGATACTTAGATACCAAAGATTGTTTGATACTTTCCTCGTCAGCTAGAAGAGAACCATTGTCGACTTCAACACAAATGATCCTTATATGAGCCCTTCGAATTCTAGTTTTAATGTGGATGTAATGAGTGTTCATATCCCCCCAAAGATCCCAATATAAACTAGCAAGTTGAGCCCAATAGATATTTTCCCTTTTTGCCCATTGCATGTATTGCTTATAGAGAGCTAAACCTTTCTTAAGATTAGTTCGTGAAGGGTTCTGTTCAAACAGTAATTGGGCATCCTGTAGTTTAAGCCAGGCTTGGTGTTTGTTTTTTCCAAGTGGAGGCATCTTTCTGAATGTTTTAGTGTTATTTATAAGACTATCACCTGGAGAAGAAGAAGAATAATGACACCAAGAATTACTAACTAGGTCCTGAAAATTAGGATGAGAACACCAAGCTGAGTCTAAACGAAAAAGTTTGGGGCAAAAAGTGTGTGTAGGCCAAAGAGAAACCAATAATGAACGATGGTCCGAACTTAAATAGGGTAAGTATTGAACCCTTGGCAAACGGGAAAATATCCGACCATTTGTGGTTAACAAGAGCATGGTCAAGCTTCTCCTGAATATTAGCATTGTCCACTTGATTGTTGTTCCAAGTAAAAGCTCCACCATGTGCTGGCAAATCTCTTAGCCCTGGGTAAGCAAATTTTTGGGGGGTTTTGACAAATCGTTTGAAGTAGGGGTATAATGGGTAAGCAAACTTGGAATGGACGGAAATTTGGGGGGTTGTTTAACGGAAGGGGGTTAACGCCAAGGTTGGACAACATTGAGGGGTTTACACCAAAGCCGGTCAAAACATAGGGCGTTTTGACCAATTTTCCCTTTTCTTTAATCATCCATTCATCCCAAATCAGATTAGGACCTCATCAGCGGAGAAAACCTTCGGTCCATAGTGCTTAGGATTAATCATCCACCACTCATTTTAATCATCTATGTAAATCTTGAGGACCATCATTATAATAAACCTCGAGATTTGCATAGATCTTTGTAACGTATGGTCGATAGATGGTTTGGACAGAAATTGGTCCTAAGCACTATGGAATTGGTCTGTTTGCACCACCCTGTCAGTCCACTACAGCATATTCAGAGGTAGAACCATCCTATCAGGTCACTGCCGATGTTCCTTACACTACTCTGCCATGGTACTACACCAATGCTGGCAAGGTTGTTGCGCTTTTCTTTTCATCCATAAGATTCATACTGCGGCTCGCTCATAATTGTTTCCTGCTTTGGCCTTTCTGTGAGAGAACCTGTCAAGACCACCCCTTCAGCTACTAGTACAATTGTTCAGCCATTGTGTCATCCCTTCAGGAGCAAGTGCTGAAACCTTATGTCATGTCTTAGCTCCAAGTTCCTCTGCCTAATGTTCAACCAAAGTCATAGTTACCAAATGGCAGATTGTAATCTGCATATGATTTTAACCTGGACCTTGTTCAAGCAAAAAAGATTTGGGGTTTTTTGTTAAGGATCTTTTTGCAAGATTACAGATTGGGGGAATTGAATTGAAGAAGAAAGCTTTGGATTCTTTGCTTGAATTACTTAAAAGAGGGTGAAGAAACTGGGATTTTGGTTGCGAAAGAAGGCCAGAAGGGGATGAAGGAGAAAGCTGCAATGGCAGTTGAAGCAATTACTTCGGACCCAGAGAAGGGCATGTTTCTTCTTATGGTGGAGTTGCAATTTTGATTGATGCTTGTCGATCGCCTTTAACAGGCTTATACACCACTGAGAGCCTCTCTGTTTGCCATCACCCTTTGCCATTCAAGAAGAAGCTCACTGAAGGCGATGCATAGCCTTTGTATCCATATTCATCCATGCCCATACAATCTTTTAATCTTCTGAATAGCTTTCCCCGCCACCAGGCACCATCACAGTGTGTTCTCTAAATATCCCATCGTTTCTCAGTTCACAAAAACCACAGAACTGAATATGGCAGTACATCCATGCCCATACTAGGCTAATGTTCCATACACTGTTTCAAAGTGTTCCACTACAGCAGACCTGCCATTGCTTCGGTGTTTAAAGTGATGAGCATATGCATCCAGAACAATAGAGTTAAGACGAGTATAATACCGCAATATCTTTAGATTACTAATGGAAGACAGTACGAAGAGTGGCAATATATTAGTAAATCTAAACAGTTTATGATGATGAATGTCCTAAGGGTACATTGTAGCTTACTACAACTGTCAAAGTGTCAAACCATATAGAAATTCAATCTCCTCACAGAAGTGATAAATCACGTGGAAACAAAATGGAGTCACCAATTATGATGACTTCGCTTTTACAGGAATTGGACCACTAGTCTTCTCCGCAATTCAAATCATCATACAGTCTTCTGAAGGATTTAACATAATGAGCACAAAAACAGGGCAATGAAAAGAAAATAAAAGAATCCTCCATGTCTAGACATAAGCCATTAATGCAGAAAAGATATACGAAAGGGTATTTACTCCAAAACTCCGTTTTCATAAACTTAAAGACAATGATCAGTCTTCTGAAAGATTTAACATAACGAACACAAGAACAGGGGAACAAGCAGAAAATAAAAGAAAACTCCATGTCTAGACATAAGCCGTTGTTGCAAAAAAGTGATACAAAAGGGTATTTATTCCAAACACCATGTTCATAGAATCAAATACAGTGATCAGTCTATTATACTAACTTATGAACACTTGTGGAGATTGCAATTCTCCAAATTAAGTGTCCTAATTTTTTATGACAATATGTATTCTTGCATTTGTAGAGGCTCTAGGCAAAGAATGTAGCTTCTTACTAAATTCATCCCACTCCTTCCTACCAGCACCCGAACTTAGACAAGTTGTGATATTGACTCTCTCTAAGACCATTGCATTTTCCAGCAAGAACTTGAAAAAGTTGAGTTCATTCTCAGATCCTTCGACGTTCTGAATATTGAGGACTCGGAAATTGAAATTGAAACACCCGTACTCTGCCAAATTCTTTGTAATGTTTGATTCATTATCCTAACAGCAGCAAAAAATAAAGCAGAATTAAAACAGAGAAACTAAACTGAGTTCGATAAAGAAAATCACAAAATAGTATACCTTGAGCCAGCAATCAGTTATTACAAGTGTTGCGGCATTTTGCAGACCGCTTAATAATTTAATCACGTGTTGAACATTAATCCTCTCACCAGCAATGCCCCCAACGTTTGCTGTTACTAGAGAAGAGAGGTCCTCCATAAAGTAGTCTTGGTACATATAACCTTTGCACTTGAGTGAATTGAGATTAGGCGCACATATCTTGATCTTACAGAAATCAACACATTTCTCCCGATCGTTATCTAATACCAAGTTCTTAAGTTGAAGAGCGAATAATTTGAGAATCAAGCACTTATGATAACAACTGTGTAAGACTAATGTTTCCAAAACTTGACATTTTAACTCTAATTCTCCATTCAAATCGCCTTGAGGAAGTATAGCATATTCTAAATGCAATATCTTGAGATTAGTGGGTGAAGTAAATACGAATAACGGCAGTGCAGTATACTCCGGTAGCTTAAGATGGATCTCAGGAATCTTGCGATTTATTAAAATAGTCATCCACTTGGGAATTTGATAATTCCCCATACCATGACCAGAAGCGGAAAGAAGAAATTTTTGTACATTAGTATCATCTCGAAGATACAGAACATAATCAACAAAATCCATGAATTTACGTTCCGATAAATTTGGAATCCTAAAATCGTTATTCATACAACTATCAGACCATAAATCCTGATGAAAATTTAAATGGGAAACAGATCTCCATATATATCTCCATCTTCGCGAAAGATGACTTGTACATACCACTTCTTTCATGTCTAAAAATGATAATATATGATGAAGTATTGGATCAGGTAAATTACTAATTATGTCCATTTCTTCGATCTTCTTCGACATAATTATACCTATTGAAATATCCTTCCTCTTCATTCAGTTGTTGTCTATGAAACAATACAAATATATATAATAATATTGATACCCTTCTCAAACCCTACCAACACAACAAATTCACCAAGCACCTCAAATAAGAGTTCAAAATAAACACAATTTTACGCGATAAAAACCAAAAGATCATAGGATGAAATCCCTTACCAAATAAAGGTGTTCTTAACAAAAGTAAGATTAAACTGTGGAAGCCAACTTCAACTTCAACTTCAACTTGATCACCAAACTAATTTCTTGATCATCTTGAAAAAAAAAAAAAACACCCTTTTTCTTCTTTTTTTTTCTATCAAATCTTCAAAGAATCATAGTTGACAAAGTTTAACCCAAATCTTATTTCTTCTTCTTGAAGATGAAAACAGGTGAGAAGAGAAGAAAAAGTGAAGAAGAAAATGGTAGGTAGGTGTGTCACCATGTAACTTTACTCTTTTCTTTTTTATCTTCTTTTTCTTTTCATAAAAAAAAAAATAACAAAATAAGAATAGTTGTTGAGGAGTTTGGATCCCATGACCTCCCTAAGTTTTTGATTGGGCCCAATTCATATTATATCAATTAGCCCCAAAACATGTGTATATATTTGGCCCAAGTTTTTTATTTGGCCCAATTCAACTAACGGGTTAGCAGGTTGGCTTCTCAGTTCTCAAACCCAAACCCAACCTATATATTTCGCGGTTTAAAGGTTGGTGGATTTACAACCCAAACCCATCTATACTAACCAAACCCTGATAATTGTGTGCCATGCTCGCGTCGAGTTGGCGGGTCTGGATTCAAAAATGTGGATTTTAGATTAAATTTTGGACTTTTAAAAATGAATTTCATGAGATTTCGATATTAAAAACCAAGTTGGAAGCCAGGTTTTGGTGGAAATTCACGATTTTTTTGTATATCTGATTTTTCAAATATTATCAGTATAATCTTTCGAATATCCACAGATATCAATGAAATTTTAAACTATAATCCGTAGAGGGATGCCTTTACCAACTGAGCTAGTAGTTGTTTTTTTTTTTTTTTTGTTGTGGGGACCCCCTTTTAAATTACGTGTGGAAACTTATATCAACAATCCACTGTTGACGTGTTTCGAACCCACGACCTTTCCACTTTGTGAGAGAGGTGCTACCATTGAGCCACAGGCTCATTCGCAAAATTGTTTGGTAAGCCTGTTTTTAATGAGATCAGTAACTCGGTAATGCTGGCGGATTCGAACCCCAGACCTCTGGTATCATCACCCAGAGGTTTTACCAGTTGAGCCCAACTGAGCTAGTAGTTGGTTACCTCTTTTGTGTGAAAGCTAAAAGGAAATCAAGATTTTGGGACCAAAACCTTGTCCGAATAAGGTCACCTGCAGACCTTGTTGACTTGGAAATAAAAATGCTTGTAAATTGATGGATAAATATCTAGCAAGAATGATTGACTTATTGGCATTTTTGTAACATGGTATGAATTAGATTAAAAAAATGTATGAACTCAAATGAAAATGTTAAGTTAACATGGTAGTTTAGCTAGAACAAGCTAGAAGCTCAAATGGATCCAATGGATTGTGCGAGAAGGGGAGACTTGAATTTCTTTAAGACAGCCGCAACAAATGTTTTCGAAAACTGCAGAGATGAATGGGGAAATTCAGTTCTTCATATAGCTACAGAATCAAATATTTAGAATGTTGTAAAGAGATTTACAAGAAATGTCCTTCATTATTATATCAGGACAGTCATCGACACCAACTTAATCTTATGCATTCTGCGGCATGGGTAGGGGTACCTGAGACTGTCAAGTTTTTCATAAGTGCTGATACTACAAAGAAACTGCTGACCAAGGTTGATAGATATGCGGAGACACCTTTGCATAAGGCTGTTGCAAATCACCAATTTGAGGCAGTGAAATTGTTGATAGAGGCAGATCCTAGTTTCCAATATGATGCTAATAATACTGGTGTAACTCCGCTTTTGCTGGCTATCCGAGAAGCCAAGTTACTGAATAACATGAGTGATTCAGGTATTGATCTCAATATTTCATTCAAATGTCCAATCAATATCATGATATATTCTGAATTATTGCTGTAAAAAATTTCTTGTCTGCCATTTGAGTAGTTACGTGTCTGACGTGTTCAACGTCTATGATATCTGTATACGACTACCAGCATATATATGTAATGCCATTGAAGGTAGTCACATAGAGATATCCATTGATATGTAATCTGATTAGGCCATTGAAGGTTCAATTGAAAAAAGGGTATACCGCGTATATCTAGACATCTAGCTAGTCCCTTGGAATTGAATCCCATTTTTTTTTTTTGGATGTTTCCAGGAAAAATTAGAACATACCTATTAGAGATGCAGCCTAGCCAAAGTAAAGTACGCACACCAGACAATGGGTGGACAGCACTTCACCACGCTGCAAATGATGGTGATTTAAGTGCCATTGAGGACATTTTTAAGTTTTGCCCAGAATGTTCAAAGCTGATCGACAACGAAGGCAAGAATTTCCTTCATGTTGCTGTTCTGCATCCATATGTTCAAGTGGTGGTGCATATTCTGGGAACAATAGATCTAGCCACTAGTGTCTTGAATGGGAAAGACCGCAATGGAAATACTCCTTTGCATAGTGCGGCATTAAGTGGAAATCAAGGCATGACATTATGTCTTCTCTACGATCGTAGAGTGGATAAGATGACTGTCAACACAAAAGGGCAACGTGTTTTAGATGCGGTAAGCATATTCACCTTCTATTGATGAAGTCTTATTTCAGGTTTATTCATTAATTTCTGACGACTTCCTTTTGTGTTATTGAAGATAAATTTTGATTATGATAGAAAAAAAGCTGGCGTTAGAAATCGAGTAGACCAAAAGGATTTGAAGGAGCAAAGCGATTTCGATTTAGTGGTATGTGCACTAATTGCGACAGTCTCATTCACAGCTGGGATTACAGTACCTGGGGGATACAATAGCGAAGGACCAAATAAAGGACTGGCAGTATTATCCAAAAAGATGTCTTTCGAAGCATTTTGCATATCAAACACCTTTGCGTTATTGTTCTCTCTAGTTGCCATGTTTAGTCATTTTTCTACAAGACGTCTATTCAACAAGAACGATATCAAATTTCAAGTTACCTTGGCAACATTCTGCACATTAGCGGCCATATTTGCAATGATGTTAGCATTTATAACAGGTTCGTACACGGTAATATCAATTTCAAATAGACTTGCCATCACTGTATGCATAATCAGCAGCATTTTCTTCATTTATTCATTCTACACTATGTGGAGGATGGCAATGCAGTACATACAAGCTGCTCGTTAGCGCTTGGAGTCTGAGAGGTTTCTCCTACCAACCTCCCACAACCTGTTTCCATTGAGGTCTTACATTTGACAATAAACTTGCTCTTATCATGTAATCATAGAGGGATCAATTTGTAATGTATGGTATCTCAAACTCTGTTTTTATCAAATATGCTACATTATTTCTCAGTGACACGTATATGTTAAAGTACACGAGGATTAGAGGCTGCTAAGGTACATGAGTCATTCTGTGATAAAATCTATCTGACCCTCTTGGAAGCAATGCAGCTTCTGATAAAATTCATCCAGCAACTTGCTATATGAGTTTTTGTATGTTCGCTAGTGTGATAGGGATACTCTTTAAGTCCATTGCGATTTTTCAGTAAAATTTCAATACAAGAGAGTTCATTCTTACATCCATCAGGATTGTGAATTTTGAGCTCTTGAACCTTGTGCAGCAACGATGAATCTTCTCTCAAGTATGCAGCTGGATGCATAAAAGATTTTCTAATAGCATCTGGCAGACTGGCAGTACACATCAGAATTACGTTGCAGTTTCACTCGCTTATATTGAAGGAGCAGGTGTAGATGTACTGACACCATATTGTTTATATTATGTCCATCATCCCATGTCCATAAGAGAAACACCTTTGCAGAAGGCTGGGTAAACAACGGATTTGAGGGAGTGAAATTGTTAGTTGAAGCAGACTCTGGTTTCCAATATTGTGCTAATATTTCTGACGAGATTTCCTGCTCTTCTTTTGACTCTGGAATTGTCAGATTGATTAACACACATATGATAAACCCTTGAGAAGATGCTGTGCTCCTATTGAGCAATAAACCAACTTATATGGTGTCAAACTTGTCTCGAGGATTATTTGCATTGATAATTTATATTTGTGATTGATGACCGCAGAAAACAGGATATATTTTCATCTTTTGATTGCAAATTTGTTAATTAATTAAGGTATGGAATGCTAGAAGAAACACACTGAGATTTGAGTTTTATGAGTTCCGACAAGATGAAATGCTGATCAATGCAAGTTCATAATAGAGCTAAACACCTTTGTTTTGATTGGCAGAAAAGTTCTAAATTTTACATAACAATGTAACATAGGTGAAAAAATACCCTGATGTGAATTATTTCCATTTCCGCACTCACAATTTATTCTGGTTGGTACTATCGTACAAATGCCATACGAGGATATCATAAATGAATGAATAATGCCCGGAATTCAGTTCCATATGCTATCCACTACATGTCATGCATGAACACAATACAAGATTTTCACAAACAGACTGAACTACCTCCCCAAATTTGTCCGAACAAAGTTTGAAACAGTTATTAGAGTCGCAAGCTTCTAGGCGGTACTTCTTGGTCTCGCATTGAGCGTCTCCAGATATGTTGCCTATATCAAACAATAAGAAAACCATTGGTAACATCCTTATAACATGAAACAGATCTTATTATACAAGGATCAAATTTAAAGTATGATTCCAAGGAAACCTCACTTTTTTTTTCATTCTAATGCTAACGAAAAATAAATTATTACGACAAATAAACGAAACAATATCTATAAAAATGAAACTAAAACTGAACATTTTGTAATAAGGAGGAAGGTTTATTACCAAAAGTGAAAAGAAGCATAAGAACAAAGAGTGCAGAAACCAAAGTAGAGAGCTTCACGGTGTGCATGCAAATGTGTAAGAAAAAGCAAGAGCTACTTTAATAGAGGTTGGAGATACTCAGAATCCCTTAAAAAATAATCCTACTTCATTGCAGGCTACAGTTGAGAAGATTTGGGGATAAAATTATAGTACATGTGATATTGCTGTATAAGGTACATTACAACAAATATAATTATCATTAAGCAAATAAAATACAGTAATCATATAAAATCAAGTAGAAGAGTAATTCTAGGAATAAATTAATTAATTACATTATGTCTGGAAATACATAAAGATTTTTAAACTTTGGTATATATAAACATTGAAGGTATATTATTATTCTTATTATTACAAAGTTTTAAACCGAAAAGAGTGCAGTCCAACAGCAAAGATGAAGCCCTCTGCCTTTGCCCTGTTCTTGATTCTTTCCATCTGCTTATTCACAGGTTGCTCTATATTCCTATTTTTATTTATCAGCCATGAAAATGGTTTTTAGGGGTCGATCGAATGTCTTCCTAACAGGCTTATTATATATGATGCATGTCGTCTCAAGTCTTTTCTAATGATTAAATCACCTATAGTCTGTTTGTCTGATTTTGGATTTAAATGGTACAAATTTTCGTATCATATGCTGAATTCGCATACCAATTAGTACCCTGTCATAGTCAATTTGTCTATTGCGACCTGTTCTAATATTGAGCCATATTGTGCATCCCCCAGAACCATTTTCACTCCCACGGTCGAATATTTTAAGAAGCTAGATGCTTATTTTCATTCTCGCTTGTGTTTACACTTACTTCAGTTATATTTATGGATGCAGGTTTAGAAGGAGCTAATGATGAGCAGTGCACGGATCCATTCGTACTGGAAGGAGGATGCACTGCAAGAAGATGTGCAATACAATGTATTGAAAGGCACCGTCATATCGATGTAGGGGAATGCTTTAGTGATCCCCCAAACACTTGCATGTGTGTTTATCCTTGTGATTGATTGCAATTTGATGTCAAAGTGGGCAGCATTAAGAAATTTCTCACTGTACTTTCATTTTTATTATGTTTTTATTTTTTTTGTCAAATATATTGCAGTTACTGGCTTAATGCTTTTGGAATAATGGTGAAATATATCATGCTTAATGCCATGGGATCGTATAATGTGTGAAGTATGCACAAATATATTGTGTGTTAAAACAGCATAATTAATTTGTTAAAGAAATCCCTGTTTACTTGGTCATCAAATGACTAGCCACTGTTTCTAACATTATTATTCCTCAGTCTGAATCGCCGAGACAATAATAATATAAGACTAGCCACTCTTTCTATAACACTAGCCAGCCATCTTGTTGATCCGTTTGCTGCATTCTTTTGGTAAGGGGAATAATGCCGATGATGGTTAGCTACTCAATCAGCTAAGCGGTTATGCCTGATGGATGACCCTAGCCTGAACTCGAAGCTCTACCATCTTGATCCATGCTTTGTATGCTGATATATAATGCTATACTTATAGTAAAAACAAAAGATACAGATTGATCATGAAGAATGGATCAACTGTTATGATATATATAGACTGATGAGTTATAGTTCTAATAACATGTCCTGTATTCGTGCAACTCAACAAAGAAAAATGTCACACAGAAAGAAATGTATTAAGGATAAAAGATCTGGAAACTAAACACTATGAAAGTTCGAAACGCTAAAATCATCCATAATAAAGGATTTCGACGGAAAAAATATATTTTCAGACTTGTCAGGCTTTAGGCAGAGAATAAAGCTTCTTCTGAAACTTTCGCAAGATCTTTCTTTCAACACTGGAAGACGAAATCACAACAGAAACTAGTCTAGCTAAGATAAGCCTTGGAGGAGTTATTGAATTAGGCATCTCTAAGTTACCTTATTTTATTTTTATAACTAATTTTTAGTTCTTATCGGCACATTTCAGAGGCCTTGTAATACTTCAAGAAGACAGATATCCTTCAATAGTTCACATTCCTTAAACATAAGAAGAAATACATACCTTAAACAACCTTCGAGTTCGTTCAAGAGTTTCCACATTTCCGAGGCCTTGTAATACTTCAAGTAGACGTAGAACATTAACATGACGATAAGCAGAACAGTTCTCCAAAAAATAGTCTTGGTACATACAACCATTGCACTTAAGCAAATTAATATTCAGGTTGCATATCTTGAGCATACAGCATTGTATAATTAACCAGGCCTGTATATTATTTAGCCAACCCAAATTTGAAAGCAAAACTTGTTAACAAACCTGAATTAAACTTGCCATACAAAAGTAGATAAAGAAAGATTCAAGAAAGAGCATCATCCCACATCCATGTTTACAACACTATAATAGAAAAAATGAGAAACCTGCTGATCATAACCATTGCCGCAAAACTACTAATACTAGCTAATCAGTCTCAATGACAGAAACTATTCGGACATTTGAAGAAGCTCTCGGTAAAGAATGTAACTTGGCCATGAATTGAGCCAAACCTTTCTCTTTCTTATCTTTCTCGCGCTCTGTCCTTGAAAAAAATTTACAGATTCTAACTTCTTCCAAAACCATTGCATTCTTCAATAAAATGCCAATAAGCTTAAATTCAGCAGCCTCGCAATGTTGATCATAACTATTCCCAACTTCAACATATTTCAGGTTTGGAAATTTGATTCTGGAAACAACATCGCCGTCGTTGCATCCACAATCCTTATAGCAACAATAATAAAAAGTTCAATTGGAAAATGCATAAGAAAAAAGAAAAGCAGTACAGTAGTTGACAAAAAGTTAGAAACCTTCCTACCTGAAGCCAGCAATAATGTAGTATAAAAGTAGTCACATTTTGAAGACCTGTTAATGCTTTATATACGAGCTCAATATCAAGATAGTTATAACTTTCGCCGATGAAGCTTGCTGTTTCTATAGAAGAAAGGTTTTCAAACAAAAATTTGTTTGTATCCACGAAACCTTTGTATCTGAATGAAAGTAGATTACGCGAAGATATCTTGAACAAAATAGACCTAAAACCTTGAATCCCCAAATTTGTTAGACGGGGAGCACATATGTTCAGAACTTCAATAGAAAAAAATGATTTGCACGATTTTAAAATCAGTGTTTCCAGTTTTGGACAGTCTACACGTAGTTCTCCATTTAAAGCACTGTACAGAAGATTGAACCCATACAAATACAATGTCTTGAGAGTTGGTGATCTAAAGATGAATCCAGGCATATCCAGCATGTAAAAATTAGAGTGAATATAGATTTCCTGAATTTTGTGACGTATTAAAAACTGCAGCCATTTGCGCATTTGAAAGTTAAAGATTTTAGACACACTATCTGTCAAGTCAAAATATAACCAGAGACGAAAGCTTTGTATACTAGAACCATCATGATTCCGATTAAGCAAACTTTCATTAACAAAGGTAATAAATTCCCGCTGTTCAATAGTTGAAGAATCACGTCCTCTTTTCTTCAAGAATTCAAACCATGTATAGGAATTATAATTGAAACAAGGAAGAGAAAGCCAAATATCTTTCCATTTTGTCGAAAGGAAAGCAGTTTGAACTACATCTTCCATGTTAAGAAAAGAAAGAATGTGATGGAGTATGTGTTTAGGTAAATCACTCAATCTATCTACTGCATCGATCTTTATCATCTTCTCTGCCATTCTCAACTTCACCGTACACTCGTCAGTTGAACACTTGCTTCTTAACAAAGACTTGCTTTTATAACCCCTTTTCTTCATAGAATGTTGTCTTATTCAGCAGCTCTTCAATAAGCTTTTAAGCCTCTGACAAAAGCAAGCACGACAGGCCGTTGGAAATCATAAATTAACAACCTATATCTATACCAAAGATTTACCATGCCAATTGGCGCCAACCAAAAAAAAAAAAAAAACACAAAAAGTAAATCCCTCTAAATGTGCTTACGGCAATTCTTGCCAAATTCATCCATTAAAACAGATTGTAACTCGTCAGAGTATACATGCCTGAGGCATTTACCATGCCTTCCCCATATGTCAGTGTGACAGAGGCATACATTACAATATTCCACATTTATATGGATGGTTTATTTCAATTTAAACAAGATTTATACTTGATTATAACCAATCGCAGGTGGGAATGCTAAGCTTTTCGTACTAGTTTAACACTCGAATTGCAAAATATTGACGTTCTCCCATGCACTGGACCCTAAAACATAAAAACAAGATATTGCCCCCAATGAATTGTTATATAAAAATTCCCTTAATAACTTGATTTTCCCAAATTCCGATTGTTTTTTAAGAAGTTAGCTGAAATTCAATTTTTCTATTAACACACGTCTTTAAATTAGCGTAAAAAAGGGAAAGTACTTAATAGCACTAAGCTGTATTGTGTAGGCTAATTTTTCAGAAATCTTTGTGCTTACCTAAAACACAAACAAAGATAACAAATTCATTGTTCCTATAAACATACATTACAGTTAAACCTCGATAATAACCTCGTTTAGATAATAACATTTTTTAATCCTGACACCTCGTTTAGATAATAACATTTTTTAATCCTGACTTGGGCACGTGTACTAAAGTAATAACCTCGTTAAATGCAATAAATAATTATTTTTTTTAATCCTTAAAGACACAACAACGCAACAAATATATAAATTAATAAAAACTGAATTCCATACAAAAATTTATATATAAAATTCTTATATTCTTAAAATTTTAACATCCATTACATTTTTATAGCGTAAATTAAAAAAAAAAAAAGTCTCTCTAAAATAATAAATATTAATTTATCTAAATAACATTTTTTTCTGGTCCCAAGGGTATGCATTTATCGAGGTTTAATTGTATGACATCAAATCAACATTAAAACTAAAAATAATCAAATTCCTTCTTCATACACACAAAGTATTAAATCACCAAATTTTTTTTGTTTACCTGAAGTGAAAAATTGAAACCCTTTTTTGATTTCGGCCAAAGCTTTAGAAGAGAAGATGTTCATAGACAGAGAGTCAGATCAAGACATTGTGTTGAGCACTTGAGCGATAAAGACTAAGAAAAATCAATTCATAATTACGATTTTACCATAAACAAATGAGCCCCATCACACTGGGCCATTTGTAAAAATCCATATTAAAATGCCCAGAATAATGGCCTTTGGCCCAATTTGTAATTTATTTTAGATATATAAAAGAAATTTTTACTATCTTTAGATAAATAGATTGAGATGAGAAAAGAAATTTAAAAAGTGATTTAATCTTGTAAACAAGTACGAGTACAATATATAAAAGAAAAGAAAAAGAAAAAGAGAAAATAAAACTTGTGTGATGATAAAGCTAAGTTTGGAAGAGACAGAGTTGCCGAGAGGAGAAGTGTTTATACATAGAGAAACCCTACTAGAGTTCATACTAAATTCTTAGAGTGGACCAACTAGAATTAGAATCTGCATTCATCCTATTTACAACAGGTTGACATGCGACAATTTGCAAACAGCCAATCACTTATCGAAAAATTACTTATCAGTGATGTCTAAGTTTCCAAAAGACTTAACAACTCAGCAGAAAAGCTTAAGCTTGTGGACCAAACAGTACATTGTTAGCAAAATATTTATTAATCAGTACATGACCCACTTGTCGCCTTTTTTTTTCGGACTTCTCTGCCCCTGTTTTAATTTTATATTTTCTATTGGCTCTGCTTGGTTCGCAGCATTGGGATGCAATTAGCAAATTTGTGCAAATGCACGGTATTACATTGCATCCACTTACCTGCCAATTTAGTTGTACATGTTTGGCAGGAGTCCTTACAACTAAAACAACTCTTACGTCATCTCTTATTTTTTTAATAAAAAATTATTAAAAAAAAATCCCACAACAAAGAACAAACGGAAAGAAAAACCCCATTGGGGAATGATGAAATAAATCAGGAGATTAATTTAGAAAAACCCAATTTTCCTAAATGCAAAACTATAATTAATGGTGAAATTTATTAGTTTCTTCACTTCTTTAACAATCAGAAATCAGATTTACTTAAAAACGGCTTGGACTATTTACTCTATGAAATTGATTTCTTCATTTACAGATTCAAAATTACATATCATTAAAATTTATAGGAGAAAGAGATGAGGTTAATTTCTTATTCAAATAGTTCACAAAGAAAGAGAGAAGAGAATACTATCTTGAACATCACTTCGGGCAAAGAATAAGATTCTCGTAGGTGTCGGGAAGGTGATCTAAGGGAGAAGAAGAAGGGTAGCAGTTTTTATTTTTCGATTTTGTGCCACAGGATGAAATTGCAAGTAGCTGCGAAGGTTTTTGGGCTACAAAAAACTTACCTACAAGTTATTTATAGGTGGGAGTAGTGGGTAATGGGTTGCACTAACTGAATTTTGCATTGGTGCTCCCAATCACAAATTTATGGACGGTTACCAACAATTAGATGCATTGGCACTTTTTTGCATCGAACCAAGCAGAGCTTACTATACCCCTGTACTACTAAATGACAAACCATGTTGACTCTTGGACAACCCCCTTCCCTTGGAATCAGAGTGGCAAATACTCATTCCAATATATCCATTCCAAGTTCCAACATTTTCAAACATCTGGTACCCATTTTACAAAATCCATGGCAAACCCATTTTTCATCTTAAAATAAAAATAAAAAATGGGTTGTTAATAAAAATAAAGATTTGTATTTCTCGTTGACCTCCTGATTGACCTTCTCTAAAGTTGCAATTCTACGTAAGTCAAGTTTTTCTTTTTTAAATAATTGAGAAATAGAAATTGCATCATCTCCAGCATTTAGAATTTGCTTTTCAAGAGTCTCAACTTTATCCTACAAAGAAAGATTAGCCTTTTTCAACTTTTCAATTTTGGATTCATATACTTCCCCTCGAAGCATATAGTCTTCTGCACAATATCTGAGTCATTGTTCTAGATAATCAACCTTAGTCTGCAAAACACCATTATCTTCAAAACAAAAATTATGAGAAATAGTAGACAAATAACAATTAGCTTTATTTAACTTTTTCTATAAATCAATATTAGCTTTTTGTAACATTTCACATTCTTTTGTAGAAAACCTGTAAAGAAAAGCCCAATCATTATTGCTAACAACATACAAATTATCATCCTTTTCAAAATTAGATTTTGGTTTTTTAGTATTTAGATGATTTAGCAATAAAATTATCATAAAAAGACTCATGAACTTGCACTCATAGGATCTACGCGTGAGCCATTACGCTCCGTAACAAGGGCCCTGCGATTGATACCAATTGAAAACCCAATATGTGCAATATGATACTAAAACAAACAAGAAGAAAACAATAAACAAGTAAAGAACCTATGATATTTTAACGTGGTAAAACCCAATATGGGAAACGTCCACGATTGTCCTCGCGACAACAAAATAAATCCACTAGATGAAAAAAGATATAAAAACCTATCAATTACCTGCAATCACTGCGAGTTGACACTACTGGTTATCTCTAACACCTTGACTTCACCAGTACGCAGAAGACACTCGGTAGAAGACTCGAAGCTGAACTATGAAATAAGTTTAATTACAACAGAGCTCCTTGATGAACACACAAGGATACTCAACTTCTTGATGACACACAAGAAGACTCGAAGCTAAATCAGTATCAACAATAAAGGAAGATGAATGGGGGAAGAAGATAATTAGTTTAATCACCAAAACAAACCTAAAAAAACTGGAGAAGAAGAGATGGAATTGGACGGCCAAAGAACTGACTTGTTCTTCTCTTGAAAACCTATTTATACTTAGGGTTTAGAAGAGAAGACTAATTGGTTGAAAACACAAAAAGTCACGATGACGTACGTACGTCCTAACTAGGTATGTACGTCCCTGAACCAAAAGGTAACCTGCATACTTCAACGTACGTACGTCCTAACATGGTACGTACGTTCCAGAACATGGGAAAAGATATGCCTATCACTACGTACGTACGTCCTAACTAGGTACGTATGTTCCTGAACAAATTGCAACCTGACATACCTTAGAAGGATGAGAACGAAGACAAGGGACGAAGCTCACACATTAAGGTACTTCCTAACAATGACGTCAAGGCGGGATAACTTTAACCTAGTCACAAAATGATGTCAAACAACCGAAAGTTGGTTTTAGCCATAGATCGCCCAATCGAGATAAGTGTTAGTAGCAGTTCATCACGACATTCTTTTTCAATTGTTTCAGCTAAACTTGGAATATTTGAATCAGAAGTAAGAGTTGCGTACCCAACTTTTTCTTCAAACAAGGTCCATCCTGCTTCCCAATTCAACCATTCAACTTTAATAATCTTATCCGCATCCATACGCTGTAACAACTTCTAATCGTGTGGTAAACACTACTCCCTCCGTCCCGCTTTTATAGGCTGATTGGCATTTTTCACGTATATTAAGAAAGTGGTGGAAAATGGTTTATTTGTATTTAATTATAATATTATTTCTAAAAATACCCTTTTTCATTTGTTGTGTACATTTAATACTATTGGAGAATTTTTCACAACTAATAAGGTGTAAATTTGTCACTTGTTTTATTAATTGTTTTGAACTGTGTGAAATGGACTATATAGTGGGACAGAAAAATTAGGCAAATCAGCCTATAAAAGCGGGACGGAGGGAGTATTTTAGACTTGTTCTGACAACTAGGAGGAGGACTCCTATCCTATACTTAACAAATCAATTCGTTGCCATATGTCATCCAAAAGTAGCATAAACTTCTTTGTTTTTAACACATTGAAAATGTCATTGGCATCAGCTGGCAATGACAATCTCAATTTTTTGCCGATCTCTTCTTTAGCACGAGCCATGTTCACTTCATTGGAAATCACCACCCAAATAACAATATCAAAGTCACTACCTCTTTTGCAGAACTCGTTATTAATGTTTGTTAGGAGGGTCGTCTTGCAAACCCACCCATGCCATATAATCCGATCCCATAATTCTAACACTATTTTCTCCAAGAAAGTTCCATGCTCTATCAAATACTGAATCAAAGCCTACTATGGGAGTAGTCTCTGGTAGCTCTTGAGTTAGAGCTAGAGGTGGATTCTCAGCAACAATTTCAAAGACTCCATCGCGCATTAGTTCTTCCACAAGTATCAATTTCTTTGCAACATTTTTGCTCAACTTGTAGCTACTCAAGCAATTATATTCACATTAAATCTCGGTTTTTGTCACTGAGATTTTCACACACTTTAAGAGAAGGGAACTTTGCAGCAGATAAAGCTTCAAAGAGAGGTGCAAAACTCCTTGTAGGGGAGAGAGTATGGTTTGATCATAAACCAAATTTTATTCCGTCTTTGGAGTCGCCTGACCAGTCTTACTTTAGATTCAATTGAGAGTTTCTTTTTGCTCTAAGTTAGTCCGGCAACATTATGTAGATGCCTGAATTATAATCTCCTGCTTACCTTCGAAAAAAAAAAAAAAGCAATCAACAACCATTGATTTTTTTATTGGTTTTTAAAAAAAATAAAAAATTATGGGATTTTTAGACTTAACCCCCCTTTTTTGTACCAGATTGGATTAAACCCCTCCCCCCCTCCCCTTTTGTCCAAAGTCCTTCAAAATTTCTGCCTTCCCATGATCTGAACTTGTTTTAATGGGGTCAAATAAGGTTATTTTTGAAGTACGCTGAATCAAATGAAAAAGGTTTTGAAAGTGTGAATGTAGTAGGGTAGTGGCAGAGAAAGCAAAGTGATTGAAATATTTACGCCGGTTATGAGTTCCCAAGTGTTAGATTACATAATCAGGTGATGGGTAATCTTTAGAAGGAGAAGAAGATGATGAGAGAGAGAGAGATATTTGGACAATCATATCCACTTGATCTATCTGCTGCATCACTCTCTATCATCTTCACTGCCATTTCTGTAAGTAACGGTAATATAATACTTGACCAAGAAAGAAAAAATAAATAAACAGCAATGTAAAAAAATTTGTGAGACAATATAAATATAACCACCAACTCCACCTTTTATTAGGGTTTAAATATTACATAATAAAGACACTCAAATAAACTGGCGGTAAGGGTCTACCAAACCCCAGCTTACATAAAGACGTCGACAATTAGAACTGCAAGGTACTTCGTTCATAGGCACACGAGAAGGTAGGAAGGATGGCTTCATTAGGCAGCTTAATTAGGTACTACTCATAATGAATATTTCATCTATTAGCGGATAATTTTCACATTGAATCGTTTCTCTGCATATGCAAGAATAGAGTCAAGATTCTGCCTGTTACAGAAAGCCATACGTATCTCTGCTTTACTTGTACGCATATTACGCCCATCCCTGTCTGCGTCAAATTGGAACAACCATTGTTTGAACTCTTCCAAGGTCATTTCGTTATTAGGCTTACCATATGGGAGGGAAATCATTTAAGATAGTGCTCTAAAACCTAGCCAAACACTCTAAATCTCCAGTGGCTGATCACAACACTTGGGTTTACTTATTTATAACCTCATTATATGTCTCTTCCTTCTTTATGAAGATTTATTAACAACCAATCATGCAGCTTATATTCTTGTTCTATATGTATATGTTCTTCCTTATCTGCTACGAATAATCTTATTCTTGTTATATATGTATATATATATGTTCTTCCTTATCTGCTGTGAAGAATCTTTGAAAAACAACCACCATAGGCACTGTGCGTTAGAACTTCAAACTTTATAATGTTCGTAACATGTATAAAAGTTCAAAAGATGTTGACAGTACCAGAATTACCACATACAAAAGATCGAAAAAAAACTCAACATAATAATGTAAAAAATCAGATCCCCCCCCCCCCAATATGTGTAAATTAATTGGAGGTAAGGTTTGATGCTCCTGAATAAGGGTGATTTAGGTTTTGGTCACCACTTTTTAGTATAAATTAGGTTTTGGAGCCGGTTTTTATCTTTATTAGGGTTTAGAGCTGAACCGACAATTGACCCAAGTAATTATTTATAATGGCCAAAACTATATTAGGGTTAGTGATCACGTGCAGATCACGTGAGTTTCAGGGGTAAACTTAGGTATTTTGAAAATATTTTCGGTTCAACCGGGTTTTTTTAGTTGTTGGTTCGAAAATGAGCTCTAAACCCTAATAAAGATAAAAACCGGCTCCAAAACATAATTTATACTAAAAAGTGGTGACCAAAACCTAAATCACCCCCTGAATAACCATTTTTACGGAGCATTCTAAAGTGCCAAGCATGTAATTTCATCACTGAAGTGAAATGCTAGCAAGAAGAACCACTACAAAATTATTAGAACGAAGTTGATAATGAGGATACGATGTCAAAGAATCGGCTTCATCAAGGATAAGGAGAGAATGTTGTGACTTATTTATGCCTGACACTTTGTTAATTGCGAATGAGCCTAAGCTCAATGTTAGCCCCCTCTCACAAAGTCGAAAGATTGTGGGTTCGAAACACATCAACAACTGATTGTTGATACAAGTTTTCACACATACAATAAAACCTCGATAAATGAATGTTCGATAAAGTAATAGCCTCGCTAAATGCAGTATGTAATAAAAAATTGAATTTTTAAAAGCCCAACAAAAATATAAATTAATAATTACTAAATTTCATACAAAAATTTATTTATATAATCTACATACTTTTGAACTTTTATTAATAAATTTATATTTTCTGAAAATATGCATCTAAAGTTGTTTGTTTTTCCTTTGTACCCAAATCAATTAAATTCAACCCCATCCTTAACTTTTTGTAGAACAATCACAACTTCCAAAATATTTTGCTCATAATGTAGCAAATCTATATATCTATATAATAGCTAGACCCATGCGGTCCCACATTCTCTCTCCTAGGTGGCATCCTAAATGATCTCCAAGCTCTCACAATTTTTCTATTTAAAAAAAAAAAAAAAAAAAAAATTGGTTACTTTAAAACTAATTTTTGTTTTTCTCTATATTTTTTATCCATTTTTCATTAAACAAATAACCTCTACACTTTTTATCCACTCTCCCACTAAGCACAAACCTCTCAAATCAAAATAAAAACACAATAAAATAGTAAAAACATGAATTAATCAAACATAAATAACACGGGTAGTCTAATGAAGCTTTTTCTCATACCCCGGTGCGTAGCGCGGGTTCCCAGCTTGTAGTTATATAATGTGATTATTGATTGAAATGCTTCTTTTGACGAAATATTTGGTATAACCGAACTATCATCTGGATCAAGATCATGTTGATCATCATTTGGTGTATGACCATATATTTATTGTTTATTGATTTTTTTTTCTTTGACCACATACATAAATTGAAAATCTCTCTTTAAAATAATAAATATTAATTTATCAAAAAAATAATATATTATTTATTTATCGATAAATAAATAATCTCGCTAAAGTAATATATTTTTTTGGATTACTGTTGAATAAGTTAAGAGCAGATTCTGGTAACCAATGAAAAACAATTAATAAATAAGTAACCTGGACCACATGCCAAGATGGATTGTTTTCTAGTCTTCTTTCCTCCTTAAGAGTAATAGAAGTTCTTAGTAGACAAAAAAATATCCAACTGTATAAATCTATATAAAGAGAAGAATAACTTACTTATTCACCATATACACCATAGACCTTATCTCATGACCAGGCATGTTTCTAAGGGAATCCAACCAATAAACTTGCTATAATGATATATCCAATCTTAATTAAAGAAGATAAGGAAAAAAATATTTAAGGCACAAATGGGTGATAAATCAATATAAATTGAAAGGCCTTAATTAATAATTTCGGCACGATTACTTTAGTTGGGGGGTTGTAAATTTATTTTGTTATATAGAAGATAAGGTTACATATGGCATTTTTTATTTATTCTAAACCCATTATTTTAGAAGGGGGGAGAGGGGGAATTGAAAATAAGATTATTCAAATATCAATAAAATAAAGTTAATTAGATAAAAAACAATAGGAAATTAATTAGATGTGGGGTTTCAAATTCATTTTGTTATATGTAGGTGATAGGGGTTACAAATAAATGTCTCTTTTAATTTATTTTGAACCAATTATTATTAGAAAATTAAAAATATAAAGTATTAAGTGTCTTTTCTAATTTATTTTACTATATTATAAACAATAAACAAACACACACAATAAAATAATAGAGACAAGATATTTAACGTGGTAAAACCCTAAACCGGGAAACATCCACGACCGTCCTCAGACGATAATCAATCCACTATATCAATAAAAGAATTATACTCACAGTTACAAACTCCGGTTAACTCAATCCCTGATATTAACACCTGTAACTGCACTCCGGGTAGCCTTCTACTTGATATAACCGTGGTAAACACTTCGCAAATTCACTCTCTGGAAACAGCACTCAAATCTCTGTTATCGTTGTTGATGATGACTTGGGATGATGACGAATAGTAGAAAAAGGAAGATAAAGGATTCTCACACAGAGAAACAATCTCTCTAATGGTAGAAGGAGGCTAGAGAGTTGTTGAATCCTTAGGGTTTTCTGTTGTAGAGAAAACCCTTATATATTCCACATTGGGCCTCATATCTATGTCGGCTTATTCGACACTTGGGCTTGTGGCTTCAGCTCCAATCCACGAATTGTGTCAACCTTGTAACATGGGGGTTACAATCTCCCCCTTGACACATTTCGTGACAAAACCCTATGACTCTAATCTCTCACTACATGAGCATCCCAAACTCAAATAATAAAATATTATGGTCATAAAGCCATTACATACACACATACTCACTCTCATCTAAACACATTTGAAGAACCTGAAGAACACAACAGAAGCAAATCCAATAAGGCCTTCAAGAAGAACTCCCCCTCAATTATTGACTTGTAGAATCCTCAAACTTTTTCTCCCCCTCAATTATTGACTTGTAGAATCCTCAAACTTTTTCTCCCCCTCAATTGTTGCATACCTAAAATAATACACAACCAAGAAAGAACACTTGGAGAAAAAGATTGGATTAGAGTCAATATACATCTCCCTCTTTTTGTCACAAATGGACAACGGTAGGAACTAACACGGAAGTATAAACAAGATAGAGAGCGAAAGAGATAACACATAGTAAACAAAAAATATAACAATAATCATCAACGATACTATAGAAGAGAAACATGAGAGATTATCATTAAACTTAAAACAACCTAAAAGAGTATAAACATACAAAGCAAAACCTTTGTAACCACACAGAGAATTGACTGAGTAATGAAAGTAAAACACACAGTATACTTACAACCCATGTAAGCAACCTGGAGGAATCAAGGAAATCTAAAGATAGCCATATATCCTTCACAGAACCACTTCCATCAACAGTGACCAAACTATGCTAATTAACACCAAGATATGCGCATAATCAAAGCTCAAGAACCTAATCAAAACATAGAAGAGTGAGATATAGGAATAACATAAACATGAGCATAAGACGGACCAAAAACTCTTAAAACATGAACATAGAATGTCAACTAAAATGCATATCAATCTTCCAGTTATGCACCAACGGCCAATTAATCACTAAAGTCAAACCAAGCATGGACCAAAACCTGGCCAACAGGATCACAAATAGAGCAAAGACAAGGAAGAGAGAG
This sequence comes from Aquilegia eximia, assembly GCA_023053565.1. Classification (NCBI taxonomy): domain Eukaryota; kingdom Viridiplantae; phylum Streptophyta; class Magnoliopsida; order Ranunculales; family Ranunculaceae; genus Aquilegia; species Aquilegia eximia. Next base: position 20,790,614 of record JALIGU010000005.1, read on the forward strand.
TACGATGACCCTGCAATACAAAACCCAACATAAAGGAATTAGACAACGGAAAAGAACAATAAAAGAAAATAGAGAAATTAAATTCTCTGACATCCACCCAGGAGATAAACCTACAATAGTCAAGATACCAACAATAAACATTATTTGTCTCAAAAGGATGAAGCACATGATAGACATGAATTAAACCATAGAGAGAAACTAAGACCAAGAGAAATCAACCACCCACATAGAGTGAACATAAACTCACAATAAAACAAGGGAATTATGAGTATCAGCCGGATTAGACATGTAAAGAAGAAGTACATCTAATCATTCCACCACAAGCTATAGAGCCATATGTCCAAGATAAGCAGTAGAACATGGATAAATAATTACAAAACATGCAAAAACAGATATAAATCATCCATGGATGTAATATGAAAGAAACCATGAATAATCTAGTAAATGACCTCGCACAAAGACAAACTTGGCTAATGAGCAAAAAACAATCCACCAAAAGAAATACACGTTTCGGAAGGCACCGAAAAACCTGAAGTATGTTATGTGTCCGTAACAAAAACCTCTTACCATCATCCATTAATGGGAAAGAACACCAACACACAAATCACCTACCATGGGAGATGTGAAAATTAGCTTGGCAAAAACAAGAGAATGCCAAACTCATACATGTTCCTGAACAAGTCAAAACTCATTCAAACACATAGAATTGTTAGAGATACACATAACTAAGAATACAACGATATCTCAAACACAATTACATATAGCTTAGTGGAAACAAAAATGATAGTAGCAAATGCCAAACAAGAGAAGTAATAACCAATTACATAGAAGAATCCCTTACCTGGGAATACACCATCACAAGAACCGGGAAGTAGCAAGAGCAGAGATCCTGTTCTGAGAGAAAAAGAAGTTTGCCTCAACACCAACAACACTAACAACTAGATTAGACCCTTGAGAAAGAGCAAGAGTCGTCGACGTGACCAAAGCACACAGCAGCAGTCTAACTTTGGAGTCAATTTTCCGATACAATACTAAAACTCTGATGACTTTCCATACACATTTGGAAAGAGGATGGCTCGTCATTCCGAAGACGGCTCGTATTCCGATCATCCAGTAGAAAGTTATGGCTGTGCCTCTACAGACTGTTCAATAGGGAATCAGATTCAACATGCTTGAGAAAAACGATCATATCTCCTTCTCCAGAACTCTAAACTGCACACCGTCGATTGGGTTAGAAAGAGGACTCTCCAAGCTTTCCGACAAGCTATAACACGCAACAAATGGCTCAGTACTCTGTTCTGTAGAAGCCTACAAATTCTGACAAAAATCAGAAAACATTAAACGTTCGAACCAAGGTTCAAAACGTTCAAACCAAACGAGTACAGAACAAGCATTTAAAAATGTTCGAACCAAAATGAAAATGATTCAAACCTTTTTAGAGAAAAAGGTTCGAATGACACTAAATATACGTTCGAACCAAGCGAGTACATAACACGCATTTAAAAACGTTCGAACCAAAAGAAAAATGGTTTGAACCGATTTGAGGAAAAACATTCGAACCTCACAAAACACGTTCGAACCGACCGGGAACAGAACACACAAAAAAGAAAAAACACTTAAGGAAAAGAAGGATAATTTTCTTGAAAATCTTTTGAACACCACAAAAGGAAAGGGAAAGAAGGAACAAGAATAAGAAACCATTCATCACAAACATTCAAGCAAGGAGAACACAATATTTCAACCTATTGGCATTAACCAAAGTGTCAATAACAAACGATAATGCATTCGAAACAAAAGATAGGAAAAACCAAATGCACTTGACTTGTATCATGAACAAAGCTTTGTGTATGAAAGATTCATGCAATACTTGCGCACGTAAGAATGAGTGCACCACTAACAAGTATTCATTGAGCACGGAATACATCATAGCAAACAACAAGAGAAGATCAAGTTGAATAAACTATGCCTTTACATAAGAAACACATCTTTTGATATAAGACAACGTTATCACCAACTTCTTTATTGAAAGGAATGTACTGGGTAGATAAAGGTATAAAAGAGGCATCCTCCAATAAGCATTAAACATGTGCATCTTCGCCTATTTCTTTTTGCCACATGTGGTAGGGATATTTACCTACATCTTGTTGTCATTCTCATGTGGGAGGGATATTTACCTCCATCTTTTCACAAACATGAGGTAAGGTGTAGCCTACATCTTTTGACAGTTCATCACCTCCTAATAGTGCAATCACCATGGTAACGTGCAACAAGAACTAACATCTCTTGTGCATCCGTCATTGCATGACCCTCACAACCCCAATGGGCTTTCAACCAAATGATAATGCTCTCAAGACAAGCATATGGTTGGGGATTTAGTGAGTCGTTGACCACTACCGAACACTCAAAAATAAATTATTAGAAGGCATAGAAAATCAACCCAAACACCGCAAGTGAAGATATAATGCTCTTAAGGGACCATAAAGACATGAATGGTACCCACAAAAGTAACATGTAAGCATGTCGTGCATTGTGCATAAAATAAATAAATAAAAAATGTCATGATACACACCAAGAAGACATGGTAACCTAAGACATGATATCCAATGCATTATACCTTGTTAGAAACGCTATAAGACATGATCTACAAGAAGAAAATATATATGCCACCACACAAGAAAGAAGCAAAAAGAACATCCCATTTTCTTTCTAATTTTTTTTTTCTTTTTTTAAGTACAAAACCATAAGAGAGACACAAAGGGAATTGCACACAGCATAAGATAGAGAAGAAAAAAAAAAGACAAAATAGACAAAAATAACAAAAAAATAACAAAAACAAATAGCCGATGTGATAAAAGATATAGCAAGGAATATAACACAAGCTAAAAGGATACCACCATCATCCTGCAGATGGAATACCATTAGACTTTCTCCAGTCTAAAACACCATTCAACTCATCTTTTCTCACCCATACTTGTTTGACAGTGGGCTTACACATCTTTGGTGTAGAAAAGAGATACGACTTCACCTTGACAGTCTTTCCAATAAACTTGTCATTAATTAACTCCACCTTTTTTTTGTCTTCCTTTTGGTGAAGTACCTATTTTTCTAAAACCGAGGAGAAGGAACATTAGAAGTCCAAGGTATAGAAAAAACACAAGAAGGAGTATAAAAATCAACATGTTTATAATTATAAAGAACACAAGAATAACATTTAACATGTTGATTATAATCCCAACAAAAAGTTGCCAAATGGCCATGTCTACCACAAAACCAACAATGAAAAACACTAGTCTTTCTCAACGAATTCGGTGAAGAAGATGTGGTAGTAGTGTGAAAGATATGTTTGTCACCCTTATGGTTGTGACATTTACCACCATTCTTGAAACAAGAAGAGTTGTTAATAAAATCACTCTTGTTATTAGCCTTAGTCTTAGACTTTTTACAAGAAACATGCTGAAAAGTAGTAGTGTTAAGTCTAGCATCAATAGATGGAGTAGACAAAAGTGCAGGCAAGGTAGAAACAGCACTATTACTATCCTTGAGAGAGCCCTGCAAAACTAAAGAAGAAGAAGTCAAATCCTTTTTACTTGACTCATATTCAACTAAAAAAGAGTCATATTTTTCTTCATCCTCACGATAGACCTTCTCTAAGGTTGCAATTCGACAAAACAATTCCAACTTTTCTTTTTCAAATACATCAGAACGAGTATTTATATCACCTGTAACACAAAGAAATTGTTGTTCCAAAATCTGAATTGTATCCTGCAAAGCAATATTAGCTTATTCTAACCTTTCACAATCTTTAATAGAAAGCCTGTAAAGAAGAGCCCAATCATTATTGCTAACAAAATGCAGTTCATTATCATCATTATGAATAGAACATTAGCAATAGACATTGTTGCACTTAAAGGATCTATGCTTCGAGCGGTTAAACACTTAAACAAAGCGCTTTGCAACTGATACCACTTGTAATCCCCAAATAAGTGCAATCTAATAATAAACAATAAACAAACACAAACAATAAAGTAAAATAGAGACAAAAGATTTAACGTGATGAAACCCTAAACCAGAAAACATCCACGACTGTCCTCAAACGATAATCAATCCACTATATCAATAAAAGTATTACACTCACAGTTACAAACTCCGGTTAACTCAATCCCTGATATTAACACCTGTAACTGCACTCCGGATAGCCTTCTACTTGATATAACCGTGGTAAACACTTCAAGGATTCACTCTCTGGAAGCAGCACTCAAATCTCTGTTATCGTTGTTGATGATGACTTGGGATGATGAAGAATAGTAGAAGAAGGAAGATGAAGGATTCTCACACAGAAAAACAATCTCTCTAATGGTAGAAGGAGGCTAGAGAGTTGTTGAATCCTTAAGATTTTTTGTTGTACAGAAAACCATTATATATTCCACATTGGGCCTCAAATCCATGTCGGCCCATTCCACACTTGGGCTTGTGGTTTCAGCTCCAATCCACGAATTGTGTCAACCTTGTAACCTAGGGGTAAAATTACTAAGTGTAGTATTAAATGTGGGAGTTACATAAAATTGTGTTTAATGAGGTTGCTACGATTGTCTTAATAGATAACTAATGGATACAAGTTAATTTTTCTATCTAAGGGTTATTATTACATTATAATTTAATATACATTTGATAATTATAGTTGTCTCCGTATAAATCTAACTGTTGTGTTTATAAACCCGCTTTATATATGAGAGAGAGAGAGAGAGAGAGAGAGAGAGAGAGAGAGAGAGAGAGAGAGAGAGAATCCCAAATCAGTTCTTGAAGTTGTAATGAAGGTTGTTGCCAAATTCTACCATGTGAGAGACAAAAGAGGCATATGATGTCATCGTAGGTAAAAGTCTCAAACCACGAAGGCTTTTATAGATAGAACCAGCGATTTACCACATAGGGAGGTCTTCCCACTTCTTATGCCTTCATCAAAACACATTCTCCGACTATTAACACAAAAAAAAACGTATGTTAGATAGAGAGAAGATAGGAAAAAAAACATGGTGTAACTTAGAGACAAAAAAAGATTTTTACCCGTGATTGATGCTGGAACCCTAACCTTGGGCATAAAAGGACATCTGCTGAACTTGGAGGTAGACATGATGGAAAGCTAGAGAGGGAAAGACGAGAGTAAGAGTGAGTCATCAGGTGGTGATAGAGACATTTTACAGTGTTATTTTTTCTTTGGTTTTTTCGAAAAAAGGTATTACAACCATTGGATCTTGTGTGATGGTAACAATAATCATTATCGGATGGTTGGGAAAATTTGGTTTATGGTTATCGCCATAAACAAAGAAAATTTTGGGTACACGCAAGAAAAAAACAGTTAGAAAAGACAAGAATCTAGGATTTTTTAACTCATTCAAGCCCAAGCCCATGTATTGTTCAAGAACTATAAATAAAAACTTACAAAATCCTGGATTCTTGCGTTTTCTAATCGTTTTTCTTACATTTAGCTAATTTTTTCTTTTTGGCAATAATCGTAAACCAAATCTTCCCAACCATCATATAACGATCATTGTTACCATCACACAAGATTCAGTGGTAGTAATATCTTCTTCGATAAAACTAAAGAAAAAATAACAACGTAAAATGTCTCTATCACCACTTGATGACTCACTCTTACTCTCTTATTTTCCTCTAGCTTCCCTGCATGTCTGCCTCCAAGTTCAGCACATATCCACTTTGCCCAAGGTCAGGGTTCCAACTCCAATCACTGGTAAAAAATCTTTTTTTCTCTAACTTACGCCATACTTTCTCTCTTTTTCTCTTCATTTAACGTACGTTTCTTTTCTGTTAACAGCTTGAGAATGTGTGTTAATGAAGCCATAAGAAGTGGGACCTATGTGGTAAATCGCAGATAAATCATATCGCTGATCCTATTTGTGAAAGTCTGGTTGGAGACTTTTACCTCCCTTGATATCATATGCCTCTTTCCTCCCTCACATAGTAGAATTTTTTGAGTTGCAAAACCACGTGAAACCTGAGTAATAGGATAATGTATGTTCCCTTATAACTATTGCTAATTTTAACTAAAGCATATGCTCTTTACCAAATATATATATATAGCATAACAATGTCTTGACTGTTGGCTCAAACGAATATGTTTTTAAAATGATTGGTTTTGCTATTCAGAAGAGACTTGCAGCACAGTTTGTAGCATGTTTGTCCTCCACTTTTGTGTAATTCTTTAACCTGGTCAATAAAATATATGATTATTGTTTTATTTTATTTTTAAAATAACAAATGCTAGTAAATTTTAGAAATTTAATTTCAAACGAATAATTGATCATTAATGTTAATGAACCCATTTCTATTGTACGATCAACATTTTTTTTGCCCCACATTTTAAAACGAGAGAATGCAAATAGAGAGTAGACTTTGAGAAAGAACCTCTTGAAAGCAAGCATAAGCTTTTCATAAAAAAAAAAAAATACTTCCTTCCAAGAAAATTTCAGTCAGGCTTTGAGATGCCTATGCTATCCCGAAAAATCAACTACCAACCTTTTTCTTAATTGAATTGGGCTTCGATATGAAGTAATGAATAAGAATGTCTTGATAGGTTTCTTAGTAGGCATCCGATTATTACCACACATGAAAACTAGTTTGATAAACTATTTTATTGATAAACTCAAAGAATTGTGCAAAAATAGAGGATAAGCGCGCTACAAACTACACTGCAATTAAGTTCTCTCTGAATAGCAAACTTGATTCTTCAAAATACATATTCGTTTGAACAAGAAGTTTTTTTTTTCTTTTTTATTATCGTGGAAAACTAGATATCATAGACTAAAAGAATTGACCAACCATCAGATCTAACTTAACTATCGGTTCTAAAAAAGAAAAAAAATTAAATGGCAACTCATTATTTAAATTTGGATATTGTTTTTGCGTTTCGATATGCAAAATGTAGATTGAACTAACGAACAAAGGTGAATAAATTTTGAAGGAAGGGGAATCACTAGAACTCACAGACATACAGACACATAGGAAATATTAAGATCTACCAAAGGCGTTGTGATCTAACGATTTATTCAAAGTTGTGAAACAGTAATATACTTGGATTTATGATTTAAATTGCAAACAGTATAATACGACAAGAAATGATCATGAAAAGAAAATATGATAGAAGGTAAAATTACCATAAGTAGATCAAGGAGAACCAGTCTTCTAATTTATGAGATCAACTCGGTAAGATCCACTGTAACATGAACAAAGAAAGAACAATTACCAACAACTCCAACATAAAAAAGAAATACATAGGAAAATAATGCGATTCTATACATGAAAAATCAAGATTGAATAATTGTTGCAATTAGTAATTTCCATGAAGCTTCTTCCTTCGATACCATCATGGAAGTTGGTTAAATCATATCTTCAAGATTGAAAAATTGTAACTGATGGTAATATATTTTCATGAAGTTTTCGCCCACGATAACTTCAAGGAATTCAAATATTTGATACTTTCCAAAAAGCTGGTTTAGTCAGCCTTACAACTATGCAGTGAAACGGTTTCTGCACGGTCTACATCATTATTCAAAAATATAAACCGCCTTAGATGCAGTAAGGCATCTTGATATCGAGAACAAAGCTAACTAAGGGCTTGTTCGGTAAATCTCCTGAAATGCATTTCCTTACTTTCTATAAGTAAAGATGTCAGAAGTTTGTTTGGCAACGAACAAAAGGAAAAAAAAATAAAAAATAGGTAGTAATTTCCAAAAAGTAAAGTGTTGTATATTTCTGCAACACAAATAAAGGCAGAGTAGCCTTGTGGTGCAAAACTGCAAATTACTCATGCATAAACAGTAATGTGTTATTTTCTAAGAACTCCAATTCGCCCTAATAAACAAGATTAGGAAATAACAATAATTCACTAGGAAATGTTGTATTACTAGGAAAGTTCTTAATTATGCAACATTCGATTACCAGATTATATTATTCCGAAAAAACATTAATCTGATTACAAATTTTTGCGGGGCTATTAATTGTGGAAAGATCTACTAACTGTTGAGAGTCGTTCAAAGTTATCTGAATTAGATAAAAAATGTTTGTAAAGGTTATCAATTTAAGTCATTTTGCAAATGGACAAATCGATTACAATTACTTTTATGAATTGGGCTAGTATCAATTATGCTATTTTGAAATGTTATTCTTGTACAATTATACTATTAATTTATGCTATTTTGGAGAGAGATTTTATAAGGATGTTTTCTTGTATAGGTAAAGAAAAAATAGTTAATACCTACTATAGAACTTTTGATACACGTTATAAAAAATCTAGTTGATTATTGTGAGAATGATGATTTAGGAGAATGGTGTGTGATGAAACAATGCAAAGAATGTGTATTTTTTTAATTTATGACTTGTTTTAATTTTACCAATAACCCAAGTGTTTAATTATATACAAATGAATAATGATAATTAGGATAATTATGTTAGAGTATGAAATTACATTGAAGGCCCACTTAAAATGAACTTGTAAAATTACTAATCTATCCAAAATGGATTGAAATGCTTGTCAATTAGTCTATCAATTTTAACCAATTAGGTGAGAGAATATTTTCTTATGGGTAAGTAGGTTCTTGTATGGTATAGAATAAAGATTCAAATTGACCCCGTAAACACTTGAACTGCCAGCCAATTAATGCGGATTTGTGGCAGTTTGCAGATGTAATAATTATAAGGAAAGTACATCTTATTGTAGTTCAATGTTTTTTTTATTGCGATGAATGTCAAATCATTAATGAATAGCATAAAAAAAACATTTAGGAGAATCGGGTTCGCTATCCAGAAAGGACTTGTCGCGCAGTTTGTAGCGCGTTTGTCCTCTACTTTTGTGTAATTCGTTGAGTTTATCAATAAAATTTGAATTAAAATTTCAGAAGCAGTTGAGCTCCTCAGGAGAGTGCAGAAGGTAATGGATAGCAACGTGATGACTGCGGGTTCGAACGAATATGTATTTAGGAGAATCGGGTTTGCTATCCAGAAAGGACTTGCCGCGCAGTTTGTAGCGCGTTTGTCCTCTACGTTTGTGTAATTTGTTGAGCTTATCAATAAAATCTTATTTTAAGATAAAAAATAAAAAAAATAAAAAAAATAAAAATTAATACGTGTAAATATCGCTTTCCATAAGCTGAATCGATAAAACAAAACAGTGAGTAAAATTACAAAATCAATACCAACAAGAAGACTATCATGTCCAACCGTATTCGAAGTAGTACTGTTTTCCCAAGTCATCCCAAAAATGTCACCAAACCAAGATATCATCGTTCATGACGATGTGAGATTGGTTCCAAGTAAGGATATAGTAGGAAAGCACTGCATCCACTTGTTCTGCACATATATAAATACAATATAACATTCAGTGATCTTCAAATGAAGAACAATAATTTCTTATATTAACTAGATCTTGTAGTTATAATTTAAGAAAACTCACTGGATCCACAAACATGTCGGCCAACATTAAGTCTTCTATCATCACCACGCCAAAACTTTTGCGCAGTTTAATCCAGACAACATTGTTCTGAGAATCCTTAGGTACATTCCTGGTAAATCGCTGATCCTATGAAGTAGATTCTCCTTGTTCGAGATTCTTGCCCACTTGTTATCATTGTATCTCTTTACACTAACCAATCCCAACTTCGATATTTTGATGTGCGCAATAATACAAATTCCTTGAAAAAATGAAGACATTCTTTTAAATTAACCAATCACTACAAGATAAACAAACAAAAATTAATTTAGATATTCGTAGTGAATGCTTAATTTTAACGCCATTGACAGATCTGGATTCTGAAGTTGTCCTAGCTTATTGTTTTGAGATATTCATAGCTAATTAATTCTAGCTTGACAGAACTTCCAAATCTATCTATGAACTGTAGTAGTACACACATACACTTACAAACACATTAAATTATATTTCTGTTCATTGGTATCTCGATTATGTTAATAAGTAATTGACTCGAGGAAACAGAAGTGATCATGAGAAATATATATAATAAAAAGAAAACATACCATTCATGATATTCATTGGTATCTCGATTTATGAAGCGCTATATTGAGATCCACTCGAGACTCCATCCATGAAAAAGCTAGACAAAGAAAAGAAAGGAGCAATTAATTTGCCAATGGCTCTAACCCTTTAAAAGAAAGAGAGGAGAAAAGAACACTTTTCCTTATAGAAGAACAATGAAAGCTCTATTGTATTTATAGAAAAACTTGGTGAGAAATTGTTATGAATGTTAATATATCCTTGAAGTTGTCGCCAGATTCTTATCTTAAATGCAATTAAAATTTACAACCGAGCATTGAAACTGGCCGTTTCTGTGTGTGTTGCAACACCACATTCTTGTGGTAACCTTAATTGCTATTACAATCCTTACAAAAAGTTAGTTTAAGTTATAACTACGCATTGAAACGGGTATTACACAAGCAACCATGGAGTTCAGACTTCATAGTTATCAACAACTTTAGATATATCGAAGAAGTCGTATGTCAAGATATTAGAGGTGGGTATAGGAAATTATTAACTTCATCTTCTACTTATTGCCAAACTATACAAAAAACAATGGCTTCTTCTACACTGCTTGCAAATGCTACTGCAACTTCCAACAGCTGATGAATGGTGGTAGCCTATCCAGCATCATTGATCTAGCATAAGGTGAGGATGAAGGGAAGAATATTCGTTTCTTCCATTTCATGGAAGAGAAGATGGTGCAGTTCTACCAAGACATTCCACGACATTTAGCTCAAGATGTTATCCCTCCTTTTACTTCTTTTTGGTGGTTAAGACCACCTACTTTTTGTACAAATTGTCTAGCTGCTGATGTATTAGGTATAGGCATCCCTCATTTAGTGCCTAATATATGTATAAATAAATAAAAATAACGATCTTTAGCAAGAAAAACTACTAACGAAACCAAGAAATAATGATGATATAGATCTTGCAAACAGCATAGCATACAATCTATACTACTATTATAAACCTGAATAATTCTGACTAAAATACCTTTTTAATCATGGTTTTTTGGTAAATTAAATAATACCTTTTAAGTAATGTTTTATTGTAATTTAACATATTTTTATTCATGGGCTGGATTTTTATTTATAAGCAAAAGGTCCAATAATTAAAAAAAAAATTAAAAAATATAATGAACTCCAATAAAATATTAAGAAAAACAATCCAAATTTACTTAAAAAATAATTATTTCATAAGATTTAATAAATTAGTGTAATTTATGATATTTTTAAAAATTAATAACTTAAAATTTTAATGATAATCAAAAATGGATAAATTAAAATTAACCGGTGCGTCCGGCTAAGACACTAGTTATATGAAAAGCTAGACGAATTCCTTGGTTCTCACAACATTTTGATTCATGGAACCATTACATAAGAATATTACAAGAAATTTTCAAAATTATCTAAGATTATATATATGAAGCAATTTGTAATTGCATGAAATTACACAAATAAGAACGACATGGAAATTATAAAAATGCAAAGTAAAATAACACACCATTTTACGTGATTCGACAATGGTGCCTACGTCCACTGGAGAGATGAGTGTTTTATTATTGAGTAGAGATGAGAGGAGCTAGAGAGTTTGTCCCCTTTTATATGAAATAGATTCCTTTATATAGATAGGGAATTACAATTAAACACATATGTAATATAAATCACATTGATATTGTAACAGAAAATAACGAACAAATAATAATGGAGAATATTTGATCTTGATCTTGTAATTGTTGTCATTAACATGCATTGCCACTAAGCGCCACACGAGCTCATGAATCATCAAGTCGGGCCAAGTTGGATTATGACTTATGTTGCATGTCGGGCGGTTCAAGTCGTTGGAAATAGGCTTGAGCTCGGGTGAGCTCGATGAAAAGAAGGTTGAAGTCGATGTAGCTCGAAATATATATATACATACACATCCCATTTTCATTCAGATCGAACGAAAGTTTTGTAATGGAATGAGTTTGATTTGGATGAAAACAATATAATATAATTAAGTCCTCAATGTCTTATTTTGATTGAGAAAGCGTAATGACGTATTTTGATCAAGAGAACACAATGCCTTGTTCAATTTATTTTCGAACTAAAGGGATTAATTCTTTGTTCGATTTGATTTTGAGAGGGTGCAATGCCTTGTTCATTTTGTTTTCGAATGAAATGGTGCAATGCCTTGTTCGATTTTTTTTTTTTTGAACGAGAGGGGGCAATGCCTTGTTCATTTTGTTTCTGAACGAGTGGACGCAATGCCTTGTTCATTTTGTTTTTGAACAAAATGGTGCAATGTCTTGTTCAATTTGTTTTTCTTTATTCAAAACCAGAAATAGTTTTTCTATATATATATATATATATTAGCAAGTGGGGTTGAGGGGACCCCTACTCCTTTATATTACGTGTGGAAACTTATAACAACAATCAGCTATTGACGTGTTTCGAACCCACAACCTCTCCACTTTGCGAGAGGGGTGCAACCAGCCAACCACATGCTTAGTTGCAAAAAATGTTGTGGTAAGCTTTTTTTGCTCAGAAGAGTGCTACCAACACGCATTATCTACAACTGCAGCAGCACTGTAATATTGACTAAGTGGGATTTAATTTGGTCGAAGCTTCTGAAGACTTAAACAAAACGTTGGTAACTTAGAGTTGAAGTTGAAGTGGAAGTTAGGTTTTGAAAGAATGGCTATTAGCAAAGACATTATAAATTACAGAAACTAGCCATCTTCAACTAACTAAACATTTTCTTTCTTTCTTTTTTAGAATAAATTAAGGGTTCAGCGGACCCTAACCTGGAGAACTACCTAAACTTTAATATTTTATAAGAAATTTTAATATAATTCAATTACAATGATAGTCCTTATATAGGAAAAAAACAAGACACCTACTTACTTTCTAATCAAATAAATAACAATTTAAAAATAGTATACTACCTAACAATAATTCTAGCCTAAGCTCAGTCGACGGAGGGGCTTCAGTCAACTAAGCCTTATCACAAATATCCCAGTAAACCCAAAACAAGAAAGATGGAGAAGAAGAGGATAATGATGATGATAGTTTTGATGCTTGATTGATTTGGTAATGGATTTGATTTGATTGATCAAACTACCGTCACCCTATTATCTCATCACAACACATAAACAAGGAAAAGTGTGTGCTTGGTGTAAGAAGAGATTAGAAAAGCAAACCAAGATGACTCAATGGTTTGGTCGAGCAATAGATGCCTACGTCCATTCTTCAAGGAGGCTTTTCTTAGCCTTTACAAACTCTAAGCAAGATAGTCACACCTAGTATACCACTTCTTCACAACAAACACTTTTTGTTGAGTCTTTAATGAACCCCTTCAACCTTCAATGCTGTAAAGATACCTAACCACTTTTTCCTATTTAAACACTTGGTATCCAATGCGTAGAGATAATTTCAACAAACATGGGGCAATCTATTTTGGGTTCTATTTCAGGATTTGTTGGTTGCTAATAGAAAATTATGCAATGGTAAACAACACTAGGTGGTGAACAGCAAGAAAACCCCAACTATTAATAGTTGTGGTCGAGAAAAGATCCTGATTCCCGACCTGAACTTCAATGAGGCAGGCCAGCATAGGGGAAATAAGTATGACAAACGCGTGAAATGGGCCAAGCCGCGTTTTTGGTCTTACCCCTACAAATATTCTAAGCCTAAAATCGCACCTACACAAGACTGGTCTCCCGGATCAAGCACATGAACCTCACATTTTAATCTATTTGTGAATTTTATTTTGGAGGAAAATCGGTCATTGATCGCTGTAATCACATTGTTATAGCTCAGACACTACCGGGAGACTGCCGAGTACGCCAGTTGAAGTTCCATCCAGAGATGCCAGTGTGGTGCCCTGGGGCTGTTTTAGCCAGTTGATAGTTAAAGCACAGGAGGGGAAAAAAAAATTAATTTCTAACATATGCACCAGCCGGGAATCGAACCCGGGTCTGTACCGTGGCAGGGTACTATTCTACCACTAGACCACTGGTGCTTACTTGTTAATTTGACTAAATTGTATTGTAATGAATAAATAACCGGAGAGAGAAGTGATCAACCTACTATTTGTGCTGCATACTGCACAAATACTCGGCTAAGCAGAGGACCAAACAGTGTAATGAAGGCATAAAATCTGACAAATACTCCGCTAAGCAGTACTCTAAAAAGTTAATTTCTAACATATAGCTGTTGGCGTGTTGGTCGACCTGTAAACAAGGTTCGAATTAACTTAGTCGAGTAGTCGAATTTGTTACGGGCCAGTTACTATGGTTAAAGAATCCTTGCACTTCTAATATTAACACAACTAAAAACAAAAGCCGGCCACATAGTCGAAATTGCATACCATACATGAAAATATAATATGAACTAGAAGACTCAACATTAAGCTATACGAAACAATTGCTTAGCCTACTACCGCAATTCTAAAATTACTTGCACACTATATGAAACAATTCTTCAGTTCTCCTTTAGCATTATAAACTGCGGAAGACTCAACATTTGCACGAAGAAAGATCCATCCTTCTGCATCATAATACCTAACAACATGAAATTTGATCACAATGACAGAATGATCTGAACCCCTCCCAGGCCCAATCAAACACAACTTCCCGTTTCCTACATGAAACACATATTGAGGACTATCATCATTAACATAATATTTTAGCTTCTCAGAGAACATTTTCAAGCCATCAATCGAACCTACAAACTTTACAGTCTTCGTAAAATCATAAGCAGATATCCCAGAGGGGCCGCAAAAGTATATGATATTATCTACAACTGCAAAACTAGTGAATCTAATAGGTGCAGACCAGGACTCCCATGACAGACTACTTATGTCGTAAGACAATATTTTATCGCCGCCAAATGTCCCTATAAGTATTTTACCACACCAATACGCACAACCTTTAAAACCATAGATAGCTTTTGTAAAATCCAATGGAGGTTCAGGTAATGGTGACCAAGTTTCGGCAACTGGATCATAAAATTCACCCCATGGTTTTTTTTTTCCTCTTCAATCATCATCAACTCCAAATACATAAATCATTCCATTCACAACAATTTGCAAAGGTTCCTAGCTAAAATCATCGGAGAACACCTCTTCCAACCACATCGTTCTGAGAACGAGTGTCCAAGGAATTTTTTTTTTGCTCAAGGGTGATTAAATTAAAATAAGAATGAAATAGTTACAAAAAGAGTTAGGAATTTATATCTACATTCCTGCCTCAGAAAATTAACAAAATCTATAATAGACAGAATTGTGGTTCTCTAAAGGTAATTGAAATGGAGGTGTTTTACATCTCAATCTTTGTCTAGCCTGTAAATGAGTCCCTTTCCTTGCACATGTGTCTGCTGCGAAATTAGCCTCCCTCTTATTTGTAGTGATCAGCAAGTTTAATTTCAAAAGCCTTACTTCTTCCCATTGATGTTTTAACTTCCAGTGAGGCTTGTTGTCTCTTAGAGCTACAACTGCAGCCTCTGAATCAACCTCCACCCAAATATTCTGCCATCCCATCTCAGCTGCCATGAGGATACCTTCTACGATGGTTGTTGTCTCTGCAATGAAGCATGTTTCAACCCCCAATCCACCGATAGAAACCCCTTCTAGTGCTCCATCATCTCTTCTTAGCACAGCCCCCCACCCAGCTACCCCAGGATTTCCTTTAGACGCACCATCCGTGTTCACCTTAAGCCATCCCTTTGGTGGTAAGCTCTAATAGCATTCTATGACTTTAGGAGGGGCTTTGATTCTTGTTTGTAGCCCAAGATGTTTCATGGTTTCCAAGTCTTTGGTGTTGTTATCCATGTGTTTTTTGGTCATTGAATAGGCCCTTGTTGCTGCTCGCTTCGCTTCATGAATTATAGAGCTTGTGTGTATCACCACCTCTTCATATAGCATCTTGTTTCTCTTCTTCCATAGCTGCACAATAGTTGTAATGCTACAAGCCTGCCATAATTGTTTTACCAGTGGACTGTGGCTATCTTTTACTGTCAGAATGTCTTCCACCTTCTCCGGCAATACATGATGTCCAAACCATCCAGTTACAATCTTCCATACCTTTATTGCTTCCCTGCAGCTGAAAAAAATATGCTCTTTAGTCTCCATTTCTTCCTTGCATACAGAGCATCTAGATGCCAACTTGAAACTTTTATTTTTCAAGTTGTCATCTGTGTTCACTGCATTGTGAAGTATCTTCCATGCTAGGGTCATGGTTCTAGGATGCACCAATGAGCTTCTCAAGAACTTGTTCCATCTTGGTGCCGTTTGCTTATTTCTAATGGCTTCCATAGCTGATCTAGCTGTCATTCTTCCTTGATCTTCATATGGCCAGTATGCTTCATCCTCCCTGTCCACGTTAGGACTACTCACTTCATTGATATTCAACCCCAATCTATTTATGATCTCCACAATCTGTGTTGGCCACGACCATTGACCATTCTCTATACAACAACTCAATGTTGCATGAAATTCATTCCACGCACCACTTCTAGGATTAATATAGTCACATAATGGTTGTTCTCCAATCCAGTGATCCTTCCATAAATTAATAGACTTTCCGTTACCGATGAACCATGCTTGCTTCCTTCTGATCTCCTTCAATGCATATTTCATGCCACTCCAAACAGTAGAGTGCTTACTTCCAGACCATTCCTGATTTTTATTAAGATATTTGCCCCTCATGAACCTTCCCCAGGCAGAGTCTTCATGTTGAAGAGCCCAAGCCATCTGCATAAGCATTGCTAAATTGATATCCTTAAGATATCTGATCCCAATTCCCCCTTCCTGTATTGGTGCACAGACTTTATGCCAAGCCACTGTTGTAATGTATAAGTTCTTTCATAATAATGATCAGACTTATTATGATACACTATACCACCAAGTACATAAATCTTACCATCCAAAGTTACCATGCTGTAGTACCTAGGGAAAGTCGAACGCATAATGTAACGCAGAGGGAGATCAATAATTGAATGATTATTATTTTTGCTTGGATATATAGATGACATATATAAATCAGAATAATTTTTACAGAACAAACAGTTAACAGATATCTCTTCCCCCATTACCTGTTGTTGATTTTTTTTTCCTACTTGTTTTCTGTTTATGAGATAGAACAAAACCCTAAACTTTGTCCCCAAGGGTTAAGAGTTGGGTTAGGAGAAAAGATCCTTTTTAATATTCTAATTAAGTAATTACTAAAAAAAAAAAAAGTAATAAATTTAAAAACATTAAGAACTGCACCAGCCGGGAATCGAACCCGGGTCTGTACCGTGGCAGGGTACTATTCTACCACTAGACCACTGGTGCTTAGTTGTTGAATGTGCAAAATAAACTTAACAGACATAGAAGTAAAGCCTAGTTTTAAGAAAATCTCCAGCACTCTTAAATTTGTAAGTTTGAGAGAAAAATCTCAAAAAGTAAAAACCATCTCCAATGGTCTCTTAAATTTGATAAGTTAAAAACGCGAAATTACTAAATATGCACGAAAGTGATAACTTCGCGTAGAGTTATTTATTTATTTATTTATTTATTTATTTATTTGTTGATCCCACACTTACTACTTGACAGTAGAGCATTTAAGCACCTACTGTGAGCTATCCTGGCACCCTTCAGCCATAAACACAAACACAAGGTTAAGCATCTGAATTAACCAAAACCTCATGCCCTTGTGTCGGCAAATTTCCTACTCTGACAAGGTACCCATTCAGCAACTCAAACCAGCAGTGCACCAAATCTGGGAAGCTGTAATGTCTCCTGCCAGGCCATACTCCTAACCAGTACCACAAAGTTGCTTTAATCTCGTTGCAGATCCTTTCAATAGAGCAAAGCTTGTTGTTGAAAATCAGGTCATTACGCGCTCTCCAAAGTACCCAGATAGTTGCATAGGGTAGGAGTTCCCAAAGTTTGCTCCCTAGATGTCCACCTCTTCCTATAGGCAATAAGCAACTCCTCCACTAAATGAGCCGTCAGAATGATAGTATATGTTCTGCTCCTAGGCTGCAGAATTGAATGCCAGACTTCCAAAGCTTTTGAGCAATGAAGGAAAAGATGTGCTTTACTCTCATTGCTGAGGATCCACAACCTTCCCTCTATGATTCAGTATGTCCTTGGTGAGGATACTGTCCAGCAATGTACACCAAAAGAAAATCTAATCTTACATTTAGATGGTAATTGTGTGGTCCAAACAAGCTGTATTAAACTGTCATAGAAAGCATTTGGTGTTTGACAATCAAAAATATTGTATGGTGTTTGTTTAAGCAATGGAAAAAGTTTTGTATAGATAAACAAAGTCGTTTTTTAAATATTTTTAGAGAGACAAGTATAAAGATAGATTTGTTCAGCAAATAATGAAGCTGAAGTTGCGGAAAATTGAATTCCGTCATGATGAGATAGTAATACATTAGTAAGGTACAATTCCCATCACAGTCCTATGTCTTGGATCTGTAAGAGTTGTTTTGATATTTACAAAACCAGCTTGTCTCATTGTCTCTTCGATATCAGTCAGATAATACTCGTCAAGGAATGGCTCCGTGCTCTTCATTAAAGTAAATAATACTGGTGATAACTCCTACAATAAACATAGCCAAAGATAATACACTGAGTGAGAGCCTTTTCAATGTGTGTAATATATAATAGTTATAGCGGAATTGAGCTTATTTTTCTACTACGTTTCTTCTGACGAGAATGAGAAAAAAACAGAATTTACCTGAAGGATCTTCGACTTTGGCTGCAAGAAGATGTAAAATGAATTTGTGTAAGTTAGAAGTAAGGGCTATGTAGCAATGTACATCATAAACAACAGAAATAACTAGCATACCGAATTATCAGTCAGTGCAAGTATGCCTCCAGGACGAAGAAGACGGAATCCTTCCTTCACTAGCCCCACAATTGCTCTAGTAGGGCATTCATGAATCTGCATTATTTTGGTGCAGTAAGCTACAGCAAGAAAAGTAATAAGATGCACATTGTATGACCTTGCTAAGACAAATGCCAAATGGAAAATCCGGTATGATCACTGAGATTGACATGGGAATTCTGAAATAACAGAACACATTACGTGCAGAGCTACATAGCTAGGCTTTAGACCAGTAGATGGTACCAAATAGTAAAGGGAAAATATATATACCACATATGCAAGTGAGACAAGGTCAAATGAATTTGATGGTAAGCCTGTGTCTTCGCCGTTTGCATGGATCCAACTGATCGGGTTCTTTCTTGAAGCCGTCTCCTTTTCCTTGAATTGAGCTACAGCAAGAAAGTAAGGTGACAGATCCAACCCCTGTAACCGACTAACCATATGAGTAAAACTAAAGTACTAAGACTATTAACAATGAAAGAAGAATGCCCAGATTTTGGTTTTATACAGACATCTATACATAAGCAAAAAGAGTCGATAGAATATGGTATCCAAGTTAAACATTATACACAGTAACTTTTTATAAAGAGCTCAGTTTGTTATGCTATAAATGAAAATTTTCACAAGGAAAAGAAAGCTCACAGTGACTTTGGCTGAAGGGAACTTGCTGGCAAGAAATCTGGTGCTGACACCAACTGAACAACCAATATCTAATATATCTTTAATCATTGAATTTGCAGAATGCATTTGATAATGTTGGTCAATCGCTTGAAGCCAATTTCCACGCACTACTTGATTCGCTTCATCTACTGAAGAGGCATTGGGAATAGCTCTTTTAACCATTGACATAGTTGCTGCTTCCGCTTCTGCTGCAGCCTGTCAACAGAAATATTGTGTCAACAAAAGGCGTTCACTACTTAAACGATATAACTAGTCATTAGGAATGAAGGTTTACCAGCCATGACAGATTCCCCTCGTCATAAGCATGAAATGGATTTAAATAATCTGTCCATTCAAACAAGATAAAATTATAATATTGTCGAACATTTAACATAACAAATCAAAATAATAAGCATAAATAAAGTTCGGAAATTACAATCGGGATAAACAAGAGAAGGGTTTTGAATGCTCTCCATTTCTTTATAAACATCAGATTCCAAAATCTCTTTTGTCATATCTCTCCATGGAATATTACTTTTTTCAGCTGTACTGCTCTAACCATACACAATAAAAATGTTCAAAATCTCAGTAAAAATTTAAGGCAATCATATAACTATAAAATTTGCGCAAAAAACATCTCATACATTGTATGATCAAGTTGATCAAATGTTGCAGTTCATATATATGTACTATGGTACTTAAAATGAATTACATACTCAATGAAAATGTTCAAAAATTCAGTAAGAAATTGCGCAATCATATAACTATAAAATTCGTGCAAAAAAAAAATCTCATATTAAAATTTACATACTGACCTGATTAAAACTTGTCTAGCACCAAATTTGAGAATTGAATAAAATGGTTTAAATGAAATTATTTTACCAACAAAACGCGATAAAGGGGTTTCACCAGCCCATCTTGGTCTATCCAATTGTCCTTCTTCAAATGTTGCCACTTGGGTATTTGACACTTGTGAAAATGTTATTGGTACATATGTTCTTCTTGGTCTAGAAATAATGGTAATGGTTTTTGTCAAAAAAGGGTAATGTTGTTGAAGAGAAGAAAGGTTGGAATGTGAAGTTGTGGGTGTGTATAACGCCATGAACAAGAACAACTGAACAAGAAGAAGATGATGATGAAGAAGAATGTTTCCTTATCTTTGCTATGGTTTTGTGAAGATTTAACAACCAATAACATTTTGCCACGTGTGATATGGATGGTTTGTGGGTTTGTGGGTTTGGGTAAAATAAGTGGACTTTGGGTATCCGAATACCCAGTTTCAGTTTTATCTTTTCTTCTTCTACCTTTGTGATGAAGAGTTCCACCATTCATTACTGCAGTTTCTTCTGAAATGCCATGCTTTCTTCACTTGTAAGTCTTTTTTTCTTCATTTCTTGTAATGGGTTTTCTATTTTCTTTAAAAAGATTGAATTTTTATGATTTTTATGAATAAAGTTGACATTTTTATGATTACCCATTGTTTATTTATAGCTTATTTATGCAAAATATAGAAATTTGGATAGAAAAGTTGTAACTTTTTAGCTTAATGTGTTCAGTTTTGTATTTGTGTGTGTTGAAATTTTGGTGTTAATTAAGAAGATTTATGCTAGATTGGTTAAGTAAATGTGTTTTGAGTAGATTATATTTGAGGGGGAATATGAATGGATATGGAGGGTATCAAACTGTGGAATGTTGTTGGAACCATAGTTTAAAATGTCGATTTTGAGTGAATCCTGGAAAAATGGTATATGCTGAGATTTTGGACACTAGAATAAAATTTGGAAACTGAGTATTCGTGGATATTCGCGGATATCTCAAAAACTGGCATAATTCGTGGGACATCCGTGGATATCCCTGATATTTTAAACTATGGTTGGAACAACATAATGTGAAACTCGTGATAATGTAAGAAGTCTGAAGATGATAAATTGAATGAATATGAAACTAGTAAACTAGTAATGGTTGTGATTTTGAATAGAAAGACTTTTTTTACGGTATTTTGTGAGTTTCTTAGGTTTGATAGGTTTTCGCCCGCATTGTTTCTGGTGCATTCTTTTACTGATAAATAAAGGGGCGAAAGAATTGTTTCAACTTTGAATAAAGAGATTTTTGGACACACGTCACCATAGTTTAAAATATCGGGGATATTCGAGGATATCCCACGAATTATGCCGGGATTTGAGAAATCGGATATATAAATATCCACGAATATTCACGAATACTTACATTTCAAATTCTTTTCTAGTGTCGAAATCTCGGCATATACCGTTTTTCCAGGATTCGAAATTTCGCTTGAAATCGGCGTTTTAAACTATGCACGTCACCACTTTTGGGGGGTAAATTTGCACCGCGTTACCACTTTTTTTTATTTGCATTTAGTCACCATTTTGTCTCAATATCGTTAGTTGACTGAGTCAAATATACATTGACTGAGATCGAGCTTCAATAAATTAAGAAATTGAAGAACAATGAAACAAAAAGTGCCAGCAACAACGAAAAGAAAAGAGAGAGAATGCCTAAATCTTTGTTGTGATAACAGTTTGACCAGGTCAAAGTTGAGTTGAACGTTAGAATTGACGAAGCTGAAACGGAATGGTGACGAAATGCAAATAAATATAAAGTGGTGACGCTGAGCAAATTTACCCCCAAAAAGTGGTAACAAAACACAAATTTTCTCTTGAATAAAAACTCCAAGTCTAAAAGTTGCTCTAGGCTCGTATAACTTAACAATTCACACAGATTATATGCTTAGACGTCTTTCGTCTCATCATGTATAGAATTCATAACAAAAGCAACTCGGTCAGCATGCATTCATTATTCTACTGAAATGTTGAATTTCTAGTTGTATAATCTGCCCTTTTTCTATACAGGAGGCTATTGGTTCCCATTTCGCCAATTGATTGTGTTCCCAACACCCTACGGAGAACACTTTTTATATGCATGGATGATGGTCATCATTCACTACCAACCATAACTCAGTCAAATTACAGAATTCCTTTGATGGAGATAAGATGTCGTTCATTTACTACTGCTAACTCCTTTTCAAGAATTTACTCTGTTGACACGTTGCAATGCAGTGTCAATTTCGGAGAATCAACTCAGATTTCATTTAAGCCACAAGTAAATGCAAATTTGACGTGGAATCACACTTTTGATAAAGAGAGACATGTTGATACTGTGGACTACTTGGAAAATATAGGTGTGGAAGATGATAAGGAAACTGAAAGGCGGAAAAAGATAAGCTTAGCAAATACAGGGAAGACGCCATGGAACTTGGGCAAGAAGCACAGTGCAGGTAAATCCCCATTAGATTATCTACTCCGTTAAGAAGGTGTAGGACTTATTCTCATCATGTTGTCTTTTTCTTCTATGTTTTTCTTTCCAGAAACCCGTCAGCTAATCAAGCAGAGAACCATAGAGGCTCTGAAAGACCCCAAGGTGAAGTCATGTAAGAATCAAACAGTTTGATAGAATTCATCTCGTTTTAGTTGGTCATATTTATCAATGCTTCCTTTAAGGGTAACATAGTAAGCCATTATTACTAAAAATATATGCAGAAGAAGCAAATTATATTGAAGCCTTCTCCTTTAAGCTCGTTATTTTCTTGCAGACATTGCCCATTATTCATGTGTGATTGAAGTATCTTTATTTTGTTTCTCAATTTGGGTATGTACACTTTTAAAATTCCAATAGTTTTTATCTACCAGGTGAGGAAGAAGATGTCAAGCAGTCACCATCCTCATAGGTACGCACATTTCCTTTAAAAGTAGATCGCTTATACTAATAATGGTTCGACCTTACTTCCTATATCATTAGTCAAAGAATCCAAATGCCATCTGATAATGGTCAATCTAAATAGTCTGAAACATGTTTTGACTCATGACTCCAAGGCTTTATAGGCTTTCAGCAAAAATAAAAAAAAAACTCCGGTGACTGCTCAGCCATGTACAATTTCCTTAGTCCCGTAAAGTCTTATGATGACTTGCTGGTTGCTAACTACTCCAGTCCACAGTAACTTTTCTGCATAATGTGGAGAATATAAAAACATAATTTAATTTGCTCATAGTGTTATGATTATAACATCTTTCTTACATTCACAAATTTCTTTAGGGCGAAGCTATGAGTCATCCAAGTCTTACAATAAACTTGTGCAAATTATACTCTACTAATGAAATCATTTCATGTCAATATGTTCGACCGTCAAAATGGGGATTTGATGTTAGTGTTAAGAGTTCTTTTTAATGCTCCTGTCATCGAGAGAGGCTGAAGCCATTCTCTCTCTCATTCAAATTCATCTCTCTTTCTTCTCTCTACTAAATATATATTTCAACTGTTGGTATCCTTGTACAGCGAAGAGATCAAGGCAAAAATAGGCATGGCTCAGAAGAGGGTTTGGAGAAAGCGCTTGAAATTGATAATTAGCAAGGAGAAATTTTATCGTATTTGGACAGAAAGCATTGCAGAAGCAGCTAAGAAAGGTTGGTTCGACCAACAAGAACTAGATTGGGATAGTTATGCGAAAATGACAGCTGAGCTTGCTCGCCAGCAGCTTCAATTGGCTGCAGACAAGGAAAAGGCAAAACAAAAGGCAAAGGAAATCGCAAAGTTAAAGGCCGCAAGAGAAAAGGCAGAACGGATGGCAAGGTGTGCTTTAAGAAAGAAAGAGAAGGAAGAGAAAGCAAAATTTCGAGGAGAAATAAAGAAAAGACTGCGCAGAATGAAGGCAGAAATAACCAAGGTAGGTATAATCATTTATTGGTAACTAAATGATTTGTCTATTGAACTGTAGAATCCATAGATATGACATGAATAAAGATGCATGCTAATAGTAGGATCCACCATTTAGTTAGTTTGTAGATCTCTTATGCTAAAAAGTTGACCTGATAATTAAGGTGGCTTCCAGTTCAACTTGTTAATTTTTGCCATCACTAATTCCTGACTAGATTGGTAGTACGCTGATACGTAAACCAGTACGTAAACCAGTGTTTTGTGTTACTGATATTTGTATTAATTTTCCTTATGGACCCTAGGTTCGCAAGATGAAGTTTGTAGATGGTCAGTCAACTATTGCAGGAGATGTGACAAATAGCCATCAACCAGTTGTTGAGAATCTTGATTTAGAATTTATCAAAAGAGAGAAATCTCAAAGAGATTTGTCATTGGCAGATCAGATCCAAGCAGTGAAACAGAAAAGAGCCCAAAATGAAGCACTGGGAAAAAGCTAGACCAATTTCATAATGGATGACAGAGTAGAACCGTTGGTTGTCTTTGTTATGAAACGAGCCATAGGGTGCTGGGAAAGTAAAATGGCCACCTCATTAATTCCATGTGCCGTAAGTTGTGATTCTAACAATTCAGTGGTTTAGATAGAGTTTCAGAGGACACGTGGGGATGCAATTCTTGGTCTGCAACTTCATTATGTGGAGAATTGTCATTCAGGTTTACTTCTAACCAACACTTGATATAAAACTCAAACTAGAATTGTAAGAATATTATGGTACATGGAACAGGTTATTTATGAGATTTTTTAGCAAAAATCTGTTCATAATGTAATGGGCATTTACAAAGCATAAGATTAGTGAGAAGTGACTGATAAATATGCAGTCAGTAATACACTATCAAACATCCAACCCAGTTATGGCTATGGTTTATGGCTTTCTTACTATACAGGGTCTGCACCTACTACCTTTAAACAAACTCTTTGAAAATCCCCTGAATATTTGCTGATCCATTATGCCCTTGTTCATATTTATTATTTCTGTATGCAATGTCCAAACCCTGTGTCACAAAGACTCCATGTTTTGCTTTATTGAAGGATGTCATTGCATATAGATTGAGCAGGTGCAGAAGAAAAATGCATAGAGCATGCGGATCATTGCAGTTTGCATGTAACATGAGAAGTACTAGAGAAGCTCACACAAAAACTTATGGTTTTGAAATAGTTAAATACTAACAACTAGCAGTAGAAATGGTATACCCTACCGAGCTACCTCCAGCAACTAGCAGTAGAAATGACATCATCGTCTCCTTGCCTGCTTTCAAAGATGAGGAGAATAGAAATATTGAAGGAAACCATATCTCCGTGTAATCTGTAATCGTTTAATTCTAAGACCCTAAAAAATCTACAAATGTAATGGCAAAGTTCCTCTGTAATCGTTTAATTCTAAGACCCTAAAAAATCTACAAATGTAATGGCAAAGTTAAGAACTGAAGGGTTCAAGATTTGTAGCAGAAGTTGACATGATTACGCAAAAATGTTTTGCCATAATTATTCAGAATTTTGAGAGTTAGTTTCACTACTACAGAGAAAGGGTGCTTGATTGGTTCCAAAAATGTCAAATTACTAAAGCCGAAAGTAATACACATCATTCTCAAACCTTACCAACCAAAGAAAATTCAACCAATTTAGATTCAAAAGACACCTTACAAAGATTAAAAAACTAAAAAACAAATATGAAGTTAGACTTAGACTTGACTTTAAAAGTCAAATATTTTGTGCTTTAGTGGTCCCACAGATGATGATGACCTCTAAATTAGTTCATCCCCCCTTACACTCAAACCATTGCTCTCAAATTTATCACAAGTTTTTAACCAATCTTTTTTTCTTATGGTTATATATAATTTTATTAATTAATATAATAAAATTATAATTTTAACCGATTTTACAAGGTCATTTTTTTTAGTCGTGTTGAAAACAAATATTTATATTTTTTTATATAAAATTATAATTTTATTAATAAATATAAAAAATTACACAAAAATAAATGGCAAACGTGCTACAAATTGTATTTCAAGTCTTTCAGAGCGTGCAAAAGGTAATGAATATCAACGGAATGACTGTCGTTCACGTGAAAATGTATTTAAAGTCCGAGGGGTGGGGAGAAAAAGGTGTGTAAATTTTTATTTTTTATTTTATTGCATTATTTTTTTATTATATTAATTATAAAACAAGTCAATAATATCTTAAATACCTAAAAACAATTTAAAAAAAAATAAAAAATATAAAAGAAATTAATATATATATTGATTAAACTATTTACATATGTCAATGTCTCCAACCATTACAAGTCATTACCTACTTTGGTTTACCAGTCAATAATTTCATTGGATGTAACCATTATTCCTACTATGGTTACGAGAAGAAGAAGACCTTGGAAACATTTGAGAAGAAGAAGAAGAAGTATTCTCCATAAGAAAACCTTCTGGAATCTCTAAGTTAGGCCTAGTGTTATTGAAACTTGATACATAACCATCACCTCTATTTTGTAATGGAAACATATATCCTTGTTGTTGTTGTTGTTGCTGCTGTTGTTGGTAATGGTTATTGTACCCTGTACCATGACCATGGGGATTTATGTTTGCGGTAGTACTTTGAGCATTCTGAGAACGGATGTTTCTGAAATCGATATTCTGTGCATTTTGAGCTTCATTTCGTGTTCCAAATGTTAGCGACGGATTGGAAATACCAGTGAATTGTTGAACCATGGAACGAAAGTTTGTTGTATCTGTATTAACAAGAGTTGTTGGTGCAGCTCTAGATGCTCTACGCCTTCTTGTTGGTTTCGATACACGTCCTTCTGGATTCAAATGACTAGGACTATTAATAACACTGGATGGTATGGTTGGAGATGTGATTGTAGTTGTGACAACAGTTGCATCAGTTACTGATGAACCTGCCTGACGATGCCTTTGGCCTGTAAGGGTGCTTTGATAGAACTGCACCCAATCAGTAGAATTCGAAAATGTGTTGTTCATGTCCATGAACAAGCACACCAAACTACTTGTGTAATAGAAAGAAGGAAGCATAGAACACATACATATATATACATATATGCAAAAATGTACTGACCAGTCAATATTAGACCTCGCTTGATCATAGCCGTTGATTTAAGAGTTGATGAGTCAATAAAATTGACTAGAAAATGTCATGTGGGCTGCAAAATACTTTTGGTTTCATGTGTATTAGTCCATGGAAGTCTAAAGCACAAGCTGTGGTGTTGTTCCTGGAAACGGAGAAGTTAATGATGTTAGCATATATCTCAATGACTCAATGGAAATGTCATTAGGTTTGTGGTTGTTGACTTCAAAGGTCTTTACAAATGGTCTTGGTCTTAATATAGAATCATATCATCTAATCCAGAAGTATTATGACTAAACCATATTTTAAACTATTAATGGAAAGCAGACCGCGAGCATAAGATTGTTATACAACATCCATGCAGTTCATCTACCAATTTGGCTTGGTAGATGAAACAGTAGTAGGTTGCAGTGAAGATTAACATGGCCCCTGCGCAAGGATGACACGCACAAATTGAGAAATGGTCCAAATTTGCGAATAAATTTCAAGTTCAATTTGTTGTGTACTATTTAAAAGTCATCTTGGTTCGATCATATTCATAGAAATAAGAAACAAGAACAGAGGAAACTGGGTGGGGAATCAAAATAAGTTACACTTATAGTAAGTTCTACCTGACAGAACTTCATCCACAGTTTGTCTATCATCCTCAACATCAATAGCATCATCTTTTCGATAAGGAAATTCGCAGCCTATTAATCGGCCCCTTTGGATTGCATTTTTCAGAGAGAATGCAGCTGCTTCAGATAATTTCATTCATACTGAAAGCGTCAGTTGTTGACTTTCCTGCAGGCCACAAAAGCTCGGGGTGACCCTGCCTGGGGCTTGTGAACCAAAAAGTGTACTCTAGAGACAACATAGGCGTCATAATCATTTGATCAACCAGGAGATGGATGTACAAATGTGTCATGTTTTTCTTATAACAATAGACTATTACATTAGATGGGGTTTCGTATCAAAAAAATGTAGAACTCGGTTGCCCCAAGTCCGATTAGAAAATAAGCTGACAACAATACCATGTGCTCATGCACTGTGATTTGAATAATTCCTAAAACTTATCGGTGTATCAAATTAGTTCTACGTACAGTCAAGTTAATTATGTAACATCAGACTGAACACTCTGAACAATAACTTGATAATTTGCTTCTTTTGGCTGGGGTGAAGTCAGCTGGAAAGAAGTGACCTCACATTTCTGCGTCATTTTCATCATCGGTCTCATTATCCCAACCCAGATCGAACGCACTAGCTGATTTCATCAGTTCTGTTAGTCCTGTAATATCTTCCAAATAGGTGGGGTGATTAATTGCTTCAAGTACAAATTGCATCCCTCTTTTTCTGTACTCTGAGACTACCTGAAATGAGCCATTCAGAAAACAAAACCATGAGAGAATCACAAATGAAGTTGAGCAATACTACAATAGGATTTTCACTTTAAGTTTAATGTATACATATATAAACAAATCATCACCAAATGTCTGTGCATTCTTTTAATTGGTTACAAAAAATGGCTGAACTTTCATGCTTGCCTCAAATGGGTGCAATAACCCATAAACCATAGAACCACATAGCAGTCTGCCAACATTGCCTGAGGCATGGATGACTAATGCTAACCCTATTGTTAAAGAAAAATACAGCACCATGTGAAAGACATACCGTATTACAGCAAGCTGTACAACTGCTTGAAGAGTGTCCCACGAGTGTCATCTGAGAGAACTGAGAAATAGAACCTCGGATTTGATGGGGTACTATACCAAGAGGTTGCTCGATGCTCCCACTAGAAGAAGAGGTGGCAATCTCAGCTGCGGCACACATCCTGTAAAGAGAGCAAGTACAACAGTTGACTGCTTGAGTACACATCAACATGTTTGACGTTAAAAACTGACATTACTACAAAATTATCATCTACTTTCGGTTGTCTTTGGTTTATAGGAATTGTTAAGAAAACACTCCAGCCACTTCAATTTGTAATTTGTTTATCGTAAAAGTAATCATTTTCCAATCCCTCCCTCCCATTTTTTCCCAAAACACACTAGCACAAAACCAGGCAACAGATGTAGGCTACTATCTCGTTGGCAACCAAGCCTTAGATTGATTGAACTGTAGACCTTCCAGCAAAACAACAATAATTTCGGGCAGACTTACCCGTCAGGATGATGCAGAATTCCCACCAATAGTTCTACAGCGAGGGAGGAAGCTATGGGAGCTAACCCTGGTCGAGTAACAGTGCACTGCTGGTCCAATGTCCTATTCGAAGTTGACTGTGAAAAAAAAAGAGTTCTTTCTCAGAGACTAGAAAATTTATTTTATTGTGGCACTATATCAAAAAATATATCCAGTTAAGAATAATACATCAATAGGTGCAACAACGTCATTACAGAAGTAACAGCCCAACCGTCCTCTTGTATCTTGTGTTGATAGGTTGTCCATACTAACAGACAAATCATCCTCAGCTCCATTCCTAATGTCCGGAGGAAAACAAAGAGGACCAGCTCCATGTCGCATAACTAAATAACTGTCAAAGCCTAAAGCTGCAGTAATAGCAATCTGAAAAATGAAAGAGACGATCACATAATGAGCATGAGTTACAAATAAAAAAAAAAGGTTGTATGTGTGAAGTTGGATAGACATTACAAAGGTTTTACCTTATTAGCATTTGCACAAAAAAGTGATGGAAGCCATCGACTTTCCCTTGTATCAGTCAGTAAAAATATTGCATCATGAGAAGCAATCAGATCTTGAAGACGTCTACAATCTTCAAGCACACCATCTTCTTCCTGGGTAGACACAGGATGCCCAGGCATTGGTATTGCCATCACAATAGCTTCTGCTTCCTGCACAATATATGAAACCGACATATGATTTTAACAACAAATAATGTCCCAATGATGGGCCAGCCTACAATGTCAAAGACAAATATTGATGATTGGAAAGTACCACAGCAGGAAATATTCGCTTCAGACTTTTAACGGCTGCCTCTGCTTTCAAATCACCACCATTGATGCAGTCATCAAATGTATAGAGAGACTGCCTAAGTGGATTAGACATAGCCACCTTGCCACTATCAAGTAGTGTGATTTTCCGCACGCCCCAAGCCTGCAGAAGGTAAAATATCTCATCGGCCATGAAACATGATATGGAACATTTCATTGAATAATTGTCAAACTCACCATGAGCATACGAGCAACCTGGCAACCAAGTGTACCTGCTCCTAGAAGAAGACACTTAGTGGTCGACAACATGTTTAGGTTTAAAGATGGCAAAGCACGCCATCTCATGAGTTTTAAATTCAAATCCGCTGCAGCTATAGCCAACCTGTGCAAAACCTCTACAATTACATAAAGTGGAAAATATACACAAAGTCATTAATAAAGAAACTTCTACAAAAAAAAAAATCTACAGAAACCTATATACCTTGTTGGGTCCATAGAGTTGGCAAGTGTGATGCACCTGGGAATCTTCTTCCCTCTGTTTACCTCCCATCCCACAGCATTAGGTATAAATTCAGGATCATTCCAGCCTAGACAACGACATTTGCAAGTTTAGAAAACTGCGGCCATAGCAGCCAATTTTAGCAAAGGAGGCATAATTTAGAATAGAGCCTTTACCCATACTCTGTCGCTCTACCTTGAGGAACTGGAATTAAAGCTTCTCCAACAAGGGAAAATCCTAGATCTGCTAAACCATGTTTTTCCCGATAACATAGAAAGCAAACCTTCTCCAGATTCCATCTTGAGCTAATAAGTGCGAGGAAGTTTCGAAGTGGCCAACCCGGATTGTTAGGAAGATGACATGGGTCATAAAAACCAAAGAGAAGCTGCCAAAAAAATGTATTTTAGATATCAATAAAATGAAATTGTGTATTTTATAAACGATAACCGATGACTTTGTGGTATGTATACAAAAACTCCCCTAGATTGATGGTAGAAAATTTACGAGGAACACTCCCAAGTGTATGAACTTACCTTCTTGTCATCACCTTGGCAGGTTTCCCAATCTCTTAGAGGCCTGATCGTCGCCCACGAATTTGTAATACTAATCAGAAAGAATGGAACATCTGCAAAGGATACAAGTATAATGCACAGTAAGAACTTGTTATACACGAATTTGTTATACTAATCAGATAGAATGGAATAAACTTGGCCTATATGTAGAATAAAAAATGATAAATGATGGGTTACATATCAAAGCATAAAAAGGCGCAAATCTGACAGACCTGCTGTTAAGCTTGAGTTACGCCATTCATTGCAGGCTGCTGAAAGGGACTCCGCCTATTAGTCAGAAGAAAAAGCATCCGTATTACACAACTGATCAAGAACGAAGTAGATACACATTGCTACAAAATTAAACTTTTAGAACCTCTTCTAGACTGAAGCAATGGGAAGCTGGCCTTATATCAATCAAAGTTGCTGCAGGATCAAGCACCAGAGCAGGGAATGCAAACCAGTAGTGAAAGCTCCACTTTTTTAAATCAGCAAATGAAATTAAAAGAAACCTCAAAAGTACAGAACTGTCTTCCTCTGCTTTTCCAGAATGAATATCCTCCCAAATCTAAAAATCAACGAATGATGTTATATTCGGAAATGAGGAGGTGGCTGGCTTTATTATAATTTTATAAATGCATGAGAACTTGCAGAGAGATACCTTCTTTGCTTCTGCCTTCAGCAGGCTTTGTTTATCAAGGGCATGAAAACTCTCCAATGTATTTGTGTTGTAAAGGATGCCTGGGACAGGACAACGATTTCTATTTCCACGAACAATGGTTCCATCTGATGATTGTTCACCCACTTCAGGTGGCAAAGATTCGGCAAGAAGTGTTAAATGATTTGAAACTTGGGCGTGTGAACAGGGAGCATAAAAACCTGTCCAAAAGGTAAGTTCAAACAAATCAAGAATACTAGACCAACAGTAATAAAAGAACTTGACATGATCAGAACAACAATGAAACTTCATAAATCTAGCACAAAAAGCATTGTGTAAGCTGATATTGGCGAGATTTCGTGGTACCGAATTCTCATATATCGGCATATAACGTCGAGATTTCGCGAAATTTAACGAAATTTTAAACTATGGTTTAAATATAAATTTGTTTATCATTTTATGAACTTCCAATAAAACTAGAAAGAAAAGGAATGGTATTTTGGTCACCATAACGTCTCAAAATATTGGGGCTGCAACCTTAATAAAACTACTAATATGACCTGCACTGAAGTAAACTTAAATTCGATCTGACATGACAACTAAAAAGATTGAAGTGTACTCATCAATCCCACAAACATCACCTTTCGTCTTTCATAAAGAAAATATGTTCTATTACAGTAAAGTCACGCTTCATGCAAACCAAGCCCATGTGACTAATCAACCTACATACGAGGTCGAGTTTGGGTACTAAAAAAAGACTCGTCTTCTTTTCTAGTTTTCTATGGCTCAATCTCCTACTCTCTTTTTAAATATTAAGTATGTCCTATCTATGCAATCAAAAATCCACTATACAACGCACCAAAACCTCCATTTCAATGTTTCGATATTTCCCCTGGCTTTACTTTCTTCACTCATATTCCTTCACTTTTCTCCAACCATATAAAACTATAATATTTATATCAATTCAATCACAAATTTTCATAACTAAACAAAATGTCACAAACAAAAAAACACTTTTTTCAGCTAAATTCAATCAAAACTGATTAAAAAATTATCAAAATTGTCTTCAAAGTCTCCAAATTAACTAAAAATTCATCAAAAAAAACACAAATAATTCAAATATTAACTAAAAAGAAAGCATTTTTAATCTAAATTGACTCAAATCTACCAATTTAAGACTCAACTTAACTTAAATTTTTCGTAACTAAACAAAATGTGACAATAAAAATACAGTTTTTCAGCTAAATTTAATCAAAACTAGTCCAAAATGTATCCAAACTGGCTTCAAAATCTCCAAATTCAATAAAAAAAAGCTGTTTAAAACTAAATTGAATCAAAATTGACTTAAGAAACATCGACACTTGTCCAAATTAGCTTTAAAATCATCAAATTCAATCATCAAAAACACTTAAATAAATAAAAAAAAAAAAAAAAAAAAGCAATTTAAAAACTAAATTGAGTCAAAATTACGAACTTGAAACTTCACTAGTAGTCAAGAGAGAAAGAGAGAGAGATTACCAGTGATATTAATAGGAGATTGATCGATACCTAAAGTATCAAGTTTAAGTGAAGATAATCTACGCCAAAATCCTTCATCAACTAAACTTTGTAATGGTGCAAATTGAAGAATCGAAGTTGAAGTTGTTGAAGTTGTTGATGAAGATGATGAAGAAAGTTTTCTTTTTTCTATCTCTGCCATCGCTATAACAACTACTAAATTAGGGTTTCTTTCTTCTTTCTTCTTTCTTCGAAGATTGATTTCTTTGTTTTCTGGTTTTCTTTGTTTTCAATCAAATTGTTTTGTACTTTGAATTTTGATTATTGGTTGGGCTGAGTCAGCTATTAAGGTTTATCCAGCTGATTTGTTTTTTTTTTTTTTTTTTTTCACTCAAAACTGAGTTGACTCAGTTATAGTGTTAACTAGGACCATACTTCGAGAGGCCGAATCCGGGCCAAATTTCGAGGTCTAGAAAACTGGCATATGCATCCAAATTTTGATGGCCTGCGTTGAAATGAAATGATGAGGTTTAAAAATTCGGATATTTCGTGGTATTTATCAGAATTTCGAGAATATTTGAGAATTCTAACAGCACACAATTCCGACCAGCATCAATGAATTTTAAAATTCAATTTAAAATTGAAATTGAAATTTCAGATTAAAAAGAGAAATGCGAAAACAGCAAAATGAGAAAGTTTTGCTTTCACGATTTTCGTCAAATCAAAGAGAGAGAGATAGTTGGCGAAATTTAGAATGAAAATGGACTGATTTATAGTCGAAAAAGGTCGAAAATGAAGAGAAATAATCATTCCACCATTGTTGTTGGAAAGGATATCCGTGATTTTCGGCGACTGTTCAGATATCCGTGATTATTTCAAAAATTTGGACAAAATTGGTAGGGTTCTAGATCGAACCAGATTCGACCTACCAATCCGATCCGAATGCCTAAAAACCGATATCTACCGTCGAAATTTCGCGGATCTTCTTGGCATTTTGAACCATGACTAGGACTGTCCTAGTTCCTTATTATTCACCGATTGGTTCAGTTTTTACCAGTACTTAGTAAAAATTGTAACACCCATGAGTTAGATTAGTCCCATATTACCGTAGTTGTATTGGTACTTAGTAATATACTAATATATAGAGTTTAACCATACTCTAAACTAATGTCAAGGTCTTTTAGAAAAAATCAAATAAAGGACCTTGATCCAAAGCTCTCTACCGTTGGATATCTGCAATGATTAAAGGGGGACAATATTAACATCAGTGAGACAGAAGCAAAACAGATACATACCACGTTTATTAGATGATACGCTAAAGTTGAAAACCGATATAGTGGTGAGTCATCAATTCTACTTACTAGACGTCTAGACCTAGACTGATACCCTTGCGTGACTGCATTATTTTTTGTTTTTGGTTGCCTAAGAAATAGGAAAAGAGTTCCTAGCTTGTACAAATATATAGGTTTTACAGCCTAGGGAGGGCTCACAAGTCGCACCAATAATGCACATTTACAATTGAACAAAGTTCCCAATCCAAAGAAAGAAAGAAAAATAAGATCAGAGGAAGAGGCAATGGCATGGTGGTGGTGGTTGTAGGTGGTGGCCATGAATTCTACATAGTGAAAATGTGATGATGGTGCTGACCCAATGGTAGGTGTCCTTACAGTAGAAGAGGCAATGGCATGATGGGTGTGGTGGTCGCGGTGGTTGCCACAAATCCACGAAGATGATGGTAGGCTACACTGGGAGTATATGGTGGAAGTTGTCAAGTTGGTCATGCTATGTTTACCATTTCAATATTGAAAGCAGATGCCCAATAGCACATTGGTTATGATCAAAAGCCCAAAACTCCATCAAAGTCCATACTGTTTTTCTTTGTAGCTTGTCGCAGAAAAAATGTGGACACTCTCATAAAATGTTCCAAAAAAAAAAAAAAAAAAAAAAAAATTGAAATAAAGGCCGAAAATCGCATTTAACACGAAATGTATTTAATCATGAAAATCACCAATAAAAAAGAAATTTCTATGAATAATGGATAATTTGACAAGTTAAGCAATGTTTATAAATGATTTTTTTTTTTTTTCCATTATAAATGGAAAAAAACAATATTAATTCTCATACATGAGATCATAAGCAAAAGCAAAGATATTAACTCTAATATCTCTTTCTAGGTTTTAAGTAGGTAAGACTTCTTAGCTTTGTATTAGACATTATGGTAAGTTGACATCAGCAACTACTTTCATGCCACGTGTCACTCTATCTCATATGTTATCTATTATATAAATGCCACGTGGTATTTTAATAGTCGAAATTTACGTTACCCCATTTGAAAAAATATAGCACTTACCCCCCTCCCCCAATTGGACTACAAAAATTAATTTTTAAATTTTCGTAAAATAAAATATTTGAAACATACATAATTAACAACTAGTCCTTAGGCCCGTGCAATGCACGGGCAGATCTGATTGTTTTAGAGTTTTTTTGGGGTTTTATGTTGCTTTTGGTTTTTAACTTGTAATATTTTGTTTAGCCCGTTTTAAAAGTCTATGATCTGGTATGATTTCATTTAGAATTATTATAAATCTTTGGTATTGAAATTGAATGATTATTATATATACATGGAAATTAAACCCAAAGCAGTTGAAGATATTCAGGAGAGTGGAATTTTGCAGCACTCTCAATTCTCAAAGTCTCAATTAGAATTTAGTCTGGCTCGGTTGTTGAGGCTTCATTACTTTGGGAAACAATCTTTTCACTGTAGTCCATTAGCAGTCGAGCATCTCTTAATTGGATTGTAACAGTTAACATCCTGAAAATTCGAAATATTTAGCAAACTATTATGATGATAAAAATGACTTACTTGTAATGTGACGGAGAGGTCCCCTTAGGTCCATGTAGTTAAGCCTTTCCGGAAGGCAACCATACAATCCATGTCTGTGTGAATCTTGCGACCTTTTTTGATATAGTCCCATCTACAACACATTTACATACATTAGATCACAAATGAATGAAAACTGAAATTGCAGTAAATAGGTCTTACTGCTACTTGGGTCCCCTTTCATATCCCCACCATTGAAATGTATTGAAGATTATATCATCATTTTTATTGGAGTCTATTTTCTATTTTCATTTACTTTTTGTCAATGTCTACTAAGTGCAAAGAAAGGACATAGGTTATTGGTTCTCCATATTCCTGCAAAGTATACTTTTTGTCAAGTTGAGAATATACTTGAAAATGACCATCACAAATATGTTTGATGTGTGTCCATAATAATATCATATTAATATTGTTAAGGATCGTATTAATAAACTTGCATACCTGCCCATTTGACTTAGAATACTGGTGAGTTCTGATTTCTGTGTCGTCGAGAGATTTTCAACAAACATCAAATATACATGGATCAAATATAAGCATATAAGCAGATATAGACTTTGAGTGAAGAGGAAGATGGATAAGTTGTACAAACGTAGTAAATCATCTGGTGATTTCAATGTAAATGTTGGAGATATATGTAAATCACTACTTCCACCAGATAATTATTTAATTAGCTACTTATTCAAAAAATATTACTGGTAAACTTATTGAAGTTAAAATTGTTAAATTGAAAGAAATTCGAGTTAGGGCATTTTATCAATGGTAGTTTATTACTGGTATTAGATATAGTGGTGATAATTTGGTTTACTACCTATAAAGAATTCGAGTTAGGGTTACTATGAAAATGGTTGTATTTAAGATGTGAAATTACCATTTTCATTTATTTTGTGTAATTACAAAAATACCCAAAAATGAATGAATTTCTCTTCAATTAGGTTATCAATTTCAGCCTAATTGAAGAGATACAGTAAAACCTCGATAAGATAATACTCGATAAATTAATCATCTCTTTTAAATAATATTTTTGGTTGGTCTCAACTTGGGCATAGGTTGATAAATTAATATTTCCCTAAATTTATTAAATAATACAGTTTAGAAAAATCCTACAAGGCCCAACTAATATATAAATTAATATTTTTTCGATGTACAAATATATTTTATATTTTTTTATAATAAAAATCAATTGTTGCTTGTTTTTTCTCAAAATTGATTTTGGTTTGAACCTCGTCTCTGAATTTTTGTAGTGTGATAAGTTGATCTGCTGTTATATTTTGCATTGCAAGAAGAAATTATTCCGATATCATTATCGAAATTAATGGCTTTGGTTCTCCATATTCTTGCAAAGTATACTTTTTGTCAAGTTAAGAATGTACTTGAAAATGGCCATCACAAATATGTTTGATGTGTGTCCACAATAATATCATATTAATATTATTAATGATTGTATTAATAAACTTGCATACCTTCTCATTTGACTTAGAATACTGGTGAGTTTTAATTTCTGTGTCGTCGAGAGATTTTCAGCAAACATCAAATATACATGGATCAAATATAAGCATATAAGCATATATAGACTTTGAGTGAAGAGGAAGATGGAGAAGTTGTACAAACGTAGTAAAATCATCTAGTGATTTCAATGTAAATCTTGGAGATATTTGTAAATCACTACTTCCACCAGATAATTATTTAGCTACTTATTCAAAAAAGATTATTGGTAAACTTATTGAAGTTAAAATTGTTGAATTGAAAGAAATTCGAGTTAGGGCATTTTATCAATGGTAGTCTATTACTGGTATTAGATCTAGTGGTGATAATTTGGTTTATTGCCTATAAAGAATTCGAGTTAGGGTTACTATGAAAGTGGTTGTATTTAAAATGTGAAATTACATATTGACCTATTTTTATTTATTTTGTGTAGTTACAAAAATACCCAAAAATGAATGAATTTCTCTTCAATTAGGTTATCAATTTCAGCATAATTGAAGAGATACAGTAAAACCTCGATAAGATAATACTCGATAAATTAATTATCTTCTTTAAATAATATTTTTGGTTGGTCCCAACTTGGGCATAGGTCGATAAATTAATATTTCACTAAATTTATTAGATAATACATTTTAGAAAAATCCTTGAAGGCCCAACTAATATATAAATTAATATTTTTTTGATATACAAAAATATTTTATATATTTTTATAATAAAAGTCAATTGTTGCTTGTTTTTTCTCAAAATTGATTTTGGTTAGGTTCCAAAAACTGTAGTGTGATAAGTTGATCTGCTGTTGTATTTTGTATTGCAAGAAGAAATTATTCCAATATCATTATCGATTTTAGTGTTAATCATAAGTAACAATTGACTTATAGGTAGTAAACCAAATTATTTATAAGTAACCCCAAAAATTAATATTGTCATTATCTCATTTAATTAATAATTTTCTCTAGTCGCAAAGCTATTAATTTATCGAGGTTTTACTGTATTTTCTTCTACTTGGGATTGGGTACACTTTTAATAAAATGATTGTCCAATTTCATCATGTTAGCCCTCCAAAAAGAAAGATATACATAAAAATATACTGTTTATGTAAATTAATAGTTTATTAATTAATCGATGAATTAATATCTCATTTAATTAATCATTTTTTCTAGTCCCAAGGCTATTAATATCGAGGTTCTACTGTATTTTATTCTACTTGGGATTGGGTATACTTTTAATAAAATGATTGTCCAGTTTCATCATGTTAGCCCCCCAAATATGAAAGATATACATGAAAATATATTATTTATGTAAATTAATAGTTTATTAATTAATCGATGAATTAATATCCCATTTAATTAATAATTTTCTCTAGTCCCAAGGCTATTAATTTATCGAGGTTTTACTATATTTTATTCTACTTGGGATTGGGTATATTTTAATTTTTTTTACCGGACTTAATTATACTTGTGATTTGGTACAATTAGGTACGGGCTGGACTTGATTATACTTGGTATTGGGTATACTTTTTATTTTTATTTTTGGGCTTAATTATGGCCATGATTTGGTCTAATTGGGTTTGATTATATCTGTGATGGTGGTCCACTTTTGCGTAATTACAAATATACCCAAAATTAATGAAAATTCTCTTCAATTAGGCTATCAATTTCAATCTAATTGATAGCCTAATTGAAGAGATATTTTCTTAGGGGTATTTTCTGCTTTAATATAGTATAATAGATACCCCCAAATCGATTTGCAAAAAATATTGAAGAAGAAGATGAAATTTTAAGAAAAAAGATGAAATTTGTTTGAGAAATTTGTTAAATTTAAAGAACATGAAATTTATTTGAGAAAAGTTAGGTTTATTTATAAACTTTTGGGGATTTTGGATTTTTGGGGAAGACAACAAAGTTGACCGTTAGATTAAGTACTAAATAGATGGATAAGATTATGACACATGTCATTATTACTAGAATACAAACGGTATTTTTGGTATTATAAAAAAAAATTATTTTAAAAAAATTTAAAAATTGATTTTGGTAACACCGTTAAATTTTCCCATCCAATTGGGGGGTAAGTGCTATATTTTTTCAAATGGGGGTAACGCAAATTTCGACTTTCAAATGGGGTAAGTGCCAAAATCTCTTTATTTAAAATTACCTAAAAATATTTATTTAATAAACCTAGGGTAGTGTGAAGTTTATCTAGGAAAAATAAATAGCCCAAAAGAATATTTCTATAAATTCTTGAAACTTAATGACTGTAGACCCAACCCAATAATAACCCAATAGTAATAACTATCATCTTATCTAGAAATGCTACATTTCAAGGAAAATATTTATCATATAATCCAAGTAGTTAAATAACTACCATATCCCCATATTTTTTATTTTTTGAAAAAATATATATGAATTTTTTGTAAAAAATTATTGTAATTTTATTTAATTATTTACTCAAAATAATTTATACAAAAGGGGAAGATAAGATAAACACTCTATATACCGTGCTGCAATTTCTTTCTGAACATCAGTAACTTAGTTTAATTACCAATTTTTATTTTATTTTTTATTAGCAAGCGAGGTTGAAAGGACCCCTACCCCTTTAAATTACGTGTAAAAACTTATATCAACAATCAGCTGTTGACATGTTTCGAACTCACAACCTCTCCACTTGGTAAGAGAGGTGCTAAGCTACGAAGCTACATGCTCGTTCGCTAGTTAACAATGTTTACTTGCTTTTATGGTTAAATATGATTAAATTTGCTACCTATATCATCAAGATATAGGTAGAGTGTTTATTTTACAAAGGTATATATCACAAGAAATGTTTGATGGCAATGTAGGGGAGTTGCCATGGAGTTGATTAACTAAAAAACTTCATATAGTATGTAAATGGTAATGGTCTTTGTAACGGCTGATGAAATAAGAAAACTGCAAAGCTGTAAGTTAGGTGAGGCCACCACACAACAACTCTAAACAGTCAATATTCTTGTTCACCTGAAAAGCCATGCCAAAGCTAAAACCTAAAACTAGTTTGAAACTTTCATCACTAATACAAGAAATTTTCCAAAAAAAATGTGACCAAGTCAGAACTTTTTTAATTCTTCATGCATGCAAATTGCAAAGAGTTTAATGTTATTGAATTCTTTGCCATAACTTGTACAAAAACATCTCTATGTTTGGTGTGTGTTAGGCTGTTAGCTCATCTCCTTTCATCTCATCTCCTTCCTTAACTTCTTATCATCATCTTTACCTCTGCTTCACTCTTTCTATCAACACATTAATTTAATCAACTCCTTGATCAAGCTCTTTTTCATGGAGTTACCAATAAGGAATCATGTTTCAGGAAACCGAAAATCGTGTCCTTATAGAATTGAAACAAAAAAATTGTCATACAAATTATATCGAAAGTTTCAGAATCTTGATTGGTTTTATTGTGGTGGTAGTGATACTAGTTTTGATAGTAGGTACATTTTGAAGGATGTTAGTTGTGAAGCTAAACCTGGGAAGATTACTGCGATTGCTGGTCCTAGTGGAGCTGGAAAGACTACATTGTTGGAAATTCTTGCTGGAATGGTACCTCAATGTAGGTTTTCTGGTAAGGTTTTAGTAAATGATAAACCGATGAATGGTAAACATTTTAGGAGACTTTCGGGTTATGTTACTCAAGATGATGCACTGTTTCCTTTGTTAACGGTTCAAGAAACGCTTATGTTTAGCGCGCAGTTAAGGCTATGTGGAGGGTCTAATGAGGCTATTGAAAGAGTGAAGCAGCTATTGAAGGAGCTTGGGCTAGAACATATTGGAGGAAAAAGGATTGGGGGTGATTCTATTCGAGGAATCTCAGGTGGTGAAAGGCGACGAGTTTCGATTGGTGTTGATTTAGTTCATGACCCTGCAATTCTTCTAATTGATGAGCCAACATCAGGGTTGGACTCTGCATCAGCTCTTCATGTTGTTTCAGTTCTTAAATCAATGGTGGTGAATCAAGGTAAGACAATTGTCTTAACTATCCATCAACCTGGTTTTCGTATTCTTGAGCTTATAGATCACTTTGTGTTACTATCAAATGGTACTGTTTGTCACCATGGATCACTTAATCTACTCGAAGAACGGCTGAAGGATGCTGGCCATTTTATTCCCAAGCATGTAAATGTTCTTGAATTTGCTATTGATGCCATGGAATGTCTAGTTATAGACTCCGCGGAAAAATCCCCAGATGACCAAATCTGTATTGAAGCCAAGCATGATGAAGACACCAAACTAGAACATTTCCTGAGAATTTCCAATTCTAATTTGAGTGAGGAAAAACATCTCATCTATCAAAATTCTCGATTCGAAGAAGTTTTAATACTAGGCCAAAGATTCAGTAACAACATATTTAGAACAAAGCAACTTTTTGCTGCAAGAATGATCCAAGCTTTACTGGCTGGTTTTGTACTAGGCACTATTTTCATGAACATTAACAATGATCATGGAAAAGTGACATTACAAACTAGACTCGGGTTTTTCGCTTTTACACTGACATTCTTACTCTCTACCACAACAGAAGGTTTGCCGATTTTCTTACAAGAGAGAAGAATTTTAATGAGAGAAACATCAAGAGGTGCTTATAGAGTCTCTTCATATGTTATAGCTAACACCCTTGTTTTCCTTCCATTCTTACTAACTGTTGCTCTTCTCTACACAACCCCTGTATACTGGCTTGTCGGTCTACGTAAGGATATCTACGGGTTTCTCTTCTTCTCATTAGTAGTTTGGATGGTGGTCTTAATGTCGAATTCATTCGTGGCATGTTTTAG
Organism: Aquilegia eximia; assembly: GCA_023053565.1. Taxonomy (NCBI): domain Eukaryota; kingdom Viridiplantae; phylum Streptophyta; class Magnoliopsida; order Ranunculales; family Ranunculaceae; genus Aquilegia; species Aquilegia eximia. Next base: position 20,833,327 of record JALIGU010000005.1, read on the forward strand.
TGCTTTGGTGCCAAATTTCATCATGGGGACTTCATTGATAGCTGGATTTATGGGATCATTTTTTCTCTTCTCGGGGTATTTTATATCGAAGAAGAACATACCAAAGTACTGGATTTTCATGCATTATTTGAGCTTGTTCAAGTATCCATTTGAATGTTTTATGATAAATGAGTATGGAGGTGAGAAAGGGAAGAAAAAATGTGTTGAAAGTGAAAATGGAATATGCCTTTTGTATGGAAATGAGTTCTTGAAGCAGCAAGCTTTGGAAGAATCTCAGAAATGGAGCAATTTAGGTATCATGTTGAGTTTCATCATTGGATACAGACTACTATGTTTTGTTATTTTATGGTATAGATGTTATAGAAGTAGAAATTAGAGAAATTTTATTATTCATTCAAGTAAAGAAAGAAGCAAAACTATTTTATTTTTTCTTGTTTTTATGTTTTGAATTATGTGACATTATGGGCATTACTGCCGGAATGTTTTCGACAGGAATGTAAATTCCATACTGTTAGGAATAAAATCTTCAAATACATAGTTCTGGAATATTTTGGTTAAAATGCCTGTACCGCGTGTCTGACATAGATGACCAGTACAGAGATTAGAATGTACATTGCTAGGGGTTATGCTTGCCTAACGACACTCATGACAGTCTGACTAACCTCCGGCAGGCTTGGCATGTTTTACAGCCTTTACCTTAGACACCATGAGGGGTAACACATATTATATACAGGCAAGGGGAATTCAAACAGGCTATTTTGAGCAAATTAATAAAAATGTTAATGACTCTGACATGGCTTGGTTCTACATTCATCTAATGTTTTGTCGCAGACTTTTGCAGCTGGTTCATGATATGAAACATATATAATCCATTTTTCGCGTAATTTGTAACTGATCAACAGAATGATGAGAGCTCTTCCCTGAATGCATGTTAACTATAGTTATCCAAAACAATAAACAATCCATTGAAGAAACAAGAAAGATAGGTGAAGTAAAATGACAGGGAATGTACTGCAATACTGGTCTACTGGAGTCTACAATATGAGCTACAATATGGGCCAAGCCAACATTGGGTTTTAATATGGGCCTTATCAACCTTTTTCTTTGCATTTAGACATTGGGGTATTAAACTGGATCTTTTTAGAGTGAAACTGAACAATTGCCATAATGCTATTCTTGCTATGTACACCAAAATCTTCATATCTTCTTCTCCATCCAATAATGCTTAAAAAAAAAAAAAAATCCATCGGCAAGCGGGGTTGAAGGCGGGTTGAAGAAACCCCTACTCCTTTTAAATTACGTGTGGAAACTTATATCAACGATCAGTTGTTGACGTGTTTTGAACCCACAATAGACAATCGAGTGCGTATTTGAAGTATTCTAGTTTGTACCCTACTGAATTTGCAATAACAATACGGGATTCTGTCCCGCGCGCAATGTAACGCTTATTAAGATAATAATTTGCAAGATTAACAAATAACAAAGTACAAGGAATACAAGATCATTGTCATACCATCAACTTTATGATGGATTCTCGAATAAATTTGTACTGACATCAAGGTGGAGTGATACCTTAATGAAGTAAACCTTTTCTAATCTTAGTATGAAGAATATAATGTTTCTCTTTTTATGTGCACTGTCTTTGCTTTTCCCACATAATAATAAGGAACTACGTATAATTTTAACAGAAAACCATACAACACTATTACACTAATAACACTTGCTTGTATATCACTATAACATTCAAAATCCTTTCTTCTTGTACCAAAAGTGAAACATTTCACCATTACTGATCTTCCTTGTTCTGATACCATACTAAGGTATTAAGGTAGTTGTTCTTGTTTTCATTGATTAATTAAAACTGAGAATAACTACCCTAAAATCCAAACACAAAATACTTAACATAACATTCCATTATTGATTAATTAAAACCGAGAATAACTATCTTAAAATCCAAAGATAAAATACACTAACATAACTCACTCAATTTCATACTATAATAAGGTAGTATTTTCTCGTTTTCATTTATTAAAACCGAGAATAATTACCCTAAAATCCAAAAACAAAATATATACACTAACATAACATTTCATTATTAATCTTCGTTGTTCTACTCTACTTACCCAATTTCATACCATAACAAGCTAGTCATTCTCGTTTTTCATTTATTAAAGAAAAACGAGAATAACTACCTTAAAATCTAAACACCAAATACACTAACGTAACATTTCTCCCTCCATTTCATCTTAAACTAAGATAATCATTTTCGTTTTCATTTCCATTCGTAACAGAAAATAGAAAACGAAAATGATTATCTTCAGACTCAGCTCACGTATTTCAATCTCAATTCAAAAAATACAAAAAACATTTAAGAAAAAAACGAATAACAACAAAATCAAACAAACAAACAAGATAACTAAGAATCAAAAAAATCATGAAATTTGACTATTATTTTGTTTTTATTTATTTTTTACTAAAATTTTTAACATTACAAGTGTTGGGTATTTTTGAAAAAAAAAAAAAAAGAAAAAAGGTGGGGGGTGTGATAGTGTGATACTGTAAGGCGATGAAGCCAAAGAAAGGAAGAGAGAGATTCGTTTTCTTCTTTGAGATTCTTTTTTCTTTTATTATTTTTGCCACTTCTCCTTCTTCTACAGCTTTATTGTTACCTATTCATTACTACTATTACTACTACTTATATATATCTTCTTCTTCTTCCTTCTTCTTCTTCATCGAAATCATATCAAATCAATCTAACCCAAGAAACCATTTCTCTTTCTTTCTTTCTTTCTTCTTAGGGTTTGAGTCTTCTTCTTCTTATTCTTCTGCCATTACTAAGGTGAGTTTTTTTTTTTTTTTTTTTTTTTTTTTGAATTTGTTAATGTTATCTGTTTCTATTATTTGTATTTGATTTTGATTTGAATTGGGGATTTGGGGGTTGTTTATTTGATTGATTTGAAGGAAATGGTGGGATTTAATTGCGTTTTTTTGTAATTTTTTAGCTTGGGGGGGGGGGGGGGGATTGAGAAATGTTGGGATTATTTGGTTTTTTTTTGGTTTTGGGGATTTGGGTTTTGTTTATTTGATTGATTTGAAGGAAATGGTGGGATTTAGTTGGGAATTTTTGGTAGTTTTTTAGATTTTGGGAAGATTGCGAAATGTTGGGATTATTTGGAATTTTGGTTTTTGGGGTTGTTTTGTTGATTGATTTGAAGGAAAGGGTATGTTTAGATTAGGAGTTTGAATTCTAAGGTGATTTGAAGGGAATTTTGTTGTCTACCTTATCTTTTGTTCCTTTTTTTTCTTCTTTGGGACTTGTTGATTTAGTTTTTGAAGTTTTGGGTTGGTTTGTTTGAATGATATGAAGGAAATGTTGAGCTGAAATTTTGATTTAAAGGAAATGGTGGGATTTAATTGGGATTTTTTTTGTAGTTTTAAGATTTTGGGAAGATTGAAAAATGTTGGGATTGTTTGGTTTTTAAGTTTTGGGGGTTGTTTGATTGATTGATTTGAAGGAAAGGATATGTTTAGATTAGGAGATTGAATTTCGAGGTGAGTTTTTGATTATTTTTTCCCCACCTTATCTTTTGATTTAGTTATAGAAGGTTTCCGTTGGTTGGTTTGATTGATTTGAAGGAAATGTTGAGCTGAAATTTTGATTTGGAGAATTTTTTTTTTTTAGGAAATTTTGAGATCCTTATTTGTTACTTGGTTAGAAATGGTTGTTTGTTTGCTTGTTGTATTATTATATCTTTTGAATTGTTGATTTCTGAAGGAAATGTTGAGCTGAAATTTGGGATTTTGAGAGATTCTTAAGAAGCTTCGGATTTTCCTCTTTGTGTTACTTATTATTTTTCTTTAAGGGGGGAGAGGATTTTGAAATAATCGCTTTCTAAAATTGAAAATAATTGATTCTTACTTTAAAAGCATCGGTATTTTTTTTTTTTGTTGATATAGTGTTGTTTTTTTGATAATTAGAGGGATATGTTTGCTAGTACTGAGAATTAAACTGATTCTATTGATGTTTTGAGAAGATTCCCTATCCTTTTTGACTATGCAACGTGGACACTCCATACACTGACACTTGACACTCGTGTAGGGCACATGGAGACATTTGTTGGATACACTTACAAACTGATTGATATTATTTTGGGTTAGAGTATATTTAAAAATGTTAAAATCCATATGAAGAAAATAACATGGACAAGAAAACATGACAAAAAATAAGGAGAGTGAGGAGCAAGACTTTATACCTTAATCTTAGAAGAACTAAAAAAGAGGTGAAAAAAACAAAGGGAAAACTGAGAAGGAGAGATGTTACTTAGCTTTTTGAACATTCAATATGCACACCTGGGTTGTGGATGCCAAACTATTTAGAACTTTAGTACCCTTTATGCATCTGGGTTTACATGCCATGTATTTTGATTTGTGAATGTGATGATTTCATCATATGTTGGCTTTGTTTAGACTCTCGATGACCTCTGCATCTTTTCTCTTTGGTCTTCATGCTACTGACTTACAGCAATAGCAAGAAAATAGACAATGAGAATTTTCTTGTAAATCAAGAATAAGATTGAAAATTTTACAGATTATTGAGTTTCTTTTGTTTCTGTTGGTATGTCACAGTGGAGGAATGGAGAACCTTTGCATGTTGGAAAAATTGGGTTTCTGATGGAATGGAAACAACTTAGCTGAAGTGGGATTTTGAAGAAGGTAAAAGATGTTTGGTGAAGAAATTTCTGGTTTGTATGATGATGGCTTCGAAGGGTCAACTAGTGAGCATCATATCTTCAAAGAGATTTTCTATGAAAACGATGAAGGACCCATTAAGAAAAGGTGCTTTGGTGCTGCAGCAACTGATATTGAGGCAAAGCAAACTAAACATGCAAATAGGTTGGGCTGTTCAAATAGTGAGAACTCAGTGATGACATGTCAATCATCCACAAAAGATTCATATTTGGAAGACTCCTGTCCAGTGTATGATGGCTTTGTAAATGTAAAGAATAATCAAGAAAGAGTAAGTAGACTTGAATCAGGTTGTGTTACTGAAGGATCATCTTGGGGTCAAAGAAATGTAGCTGATGTCAACTGCTCAGTTGATAAACATTCTGTTCCTGAGGATAGAAGCTCTTCTGAATGTTATCCTGAGAAGAACAATTTGAATCAGTTGGAATGCATTGAAGAGGTAGCTCCGGAAGCGGGTGCTCCAGATTCATGCAACGTCGACGAAATATTAAGATGTAATTTGGTTGAATCTTCCAGCCAGAGTATTATATCCAGCTTTTTCCTACTCGAGGGAAATAAAAAAGTAGATAAAAGGGGTCACCCTGTTGGAAAAGTCCCTAAAGTCAAAACTTCAGACTTACTTGCAAGGAATGGAGAGGAAGATACCGAGTGTACAGATGCATTGCAAGTTTCTCACCAAGGCATTCCATCCGAGATTGTGTTAGGAGGTGCATGCACTGCTCGTAATTCTGAAACCATCAAAGATGCCAATGGTGGTTCAGAGGAATCTGTGCTTTTGAACACAGATATGGTGAATGGGACTTGCAAACGCAGCAGTAAAAAGGATCCACGCCCACGCCTTCGCCACCATCTCAATCAGTTATTCACCGCAATGGGCTGGAATCTTGATAAGAGGAAAAGAAATGGCAGGAACTATCAGGAGAATGTTTATATCGATTCTAACGGGAAGCCTTTTTATGAATTGCATAAAGCATGGAGGTCGATCGGTGAAAGTTTGTTCGTTGGTAAGGCCAAGTCCAAGCTGAAGTTAATGCAGGAAGAAAATGCAAAGCAATGGGACAATATCAACGAATTGTGGTTTGAATTAGCAGAGACACTAACTCACATAGATAAGGAAATGGAGAATGTGGAGGCTTCCATTTCATTGGCTCATCGATGGACTCTTTTGGATCCCTTTGTGACAATAGTGTTGATCGATAGACAACTGGGTGCTTTAAGAGAGGGAAAACCGGCCAAATCAGTTGGAACTGCCTTGTTCGACTCAAGAATGAGAAGAGTCATTTTAGCAGCAAAGAATTCTAAATTTAGGAAAAGGCATAAGAGGAAATGGGGAAGTGACAGTTTATTTGAGATTCGGAAACCTTCTTATGGAATAGGTACTCGTAGTCAAGGTACTCGGTCTACTGCAAAAAGTATAATAACGGCTGGTGATAGTGATCATCATGTGTGCACTGATCCTTGTACCAGTATAAGTTTACCCAACTTGGATGAGAAGAGACACGACGAGGTGGTCAAATCTTTGGAAGGTGAAGCAGTATGTTTGAGAGAGGACCAAAGTTTATTTGTGGACGCAGAAATTATGGATGGAACTAGTGATCAGTATGTGCAAATCTTCAAGAACCAAGAAGAGGGCTCTAATCAGGATTCCTTGCATCCATGTCAGTCAAGTATATCATGCCTAGAAGAAAATTCTTGTCTCCACAATGTTCATGTCGCTTATGGATGCACAGATACTGCTGAAGAGTTTGATTCACCTGACAGAGAAATAACACCAGAGACTTTACAGCACTCAGGACATCTTGAAGATAATGGTGGCCTAGACACTACAGTTTTGAAACTAGAGATGCAGCAGGCAATTGCTTCAGGGAAGAACTCTAAAGCTAAGAAGACTCCTAAATGTAAAAAGATTTCAGAAATTAAATTGACCGAGTTATATGATGAGCCTGATGATACTCCTGATAACTCGTTGTCTCTCAGTTCTTTACGTCAAATCGTGAAGCGATCAAAATCCAAGAAGTTTCAGCATCAGTCAAATAATTCTGAAGAGTTGGCTGCTATAACTTCTAAAGGAAAGAATCCTAAAGAATCCAGCTTTCGAAATGATTCTGCTGAAGTCTGTTTGCACACAAACAATGGGTCCCTAGATCCTCCTACTTGCAGGAAAATCACCAAGTCCAAAAAATCTGCAGTGCACAACAAAAGAGGAAGAAAGAGGAAGCCTGAATGCCAGATTGACGATGATGACTTTTTGATTGCGGCTCTTATATTGAACAAGAACTCCAATTCTGCTAGCAAAAAGTCTACTCCTAGTAATACCTGTAAGAAGAAGTCTGTGAAAAGAAAGCTCAAAAGTCGGAAGGGGAGTTGTAAGTTGCTACCAAGAAGTACTATTGCAATCGGAAACCACTATACGGATGGAAAGTGGTCCTCCTCGGGAGAAAGAACAGTGCTGTCCTGGTTGATTGATGTTGGTGTTGTCTCTGTGAATGATGTTCTCCAGTATCGGAACCCAAAGGATAATGCAGTAGTTAAAGATGGATGGGTTACTAAAGATGGAATACTATGCAAGTGCTGCGACACACTTCTTTCCGTGTCTGCATTCAAGGTTCATGCTGGTTTCAAGTTGTACAGACCCTGTTCATATCTTTTCATGGAGTCTGGTAAACCATTCACCCTATGCCAACTTCAGGCTTGGTCAGCTGAATACAAGGCCAGAAAAAGTGGAATAGAAGAGGCAGAAGTCAGTGAGGCGGATCAAAATGATGACACATGTGGAATCTGTGCTGATGGGGGAGAGCTGCTATGCTGTGATAACTGCCCGTCTACCTTTCACCAGTCTTGCTTGTCTACAAAGGTTTGTCTATAAACACATACTCTGCAGTTTGGTTTATTTGGGAAAACTGTTTTGTTTGAACTTTCTTAGCAATCATTGTTTGTTAAACAAATGCCTTCTTAGATATTCATGCTGAATTGAGAAATGTTAATGGATCTAGTTACCATATTGTTTATATGCTGCATTCACAGTTCTTTTCCATCTTGTTTTGAAACCTGGATTACAGGTTCAGCAAAACAGTATTGGTAATTGTAAGATGAGATAGTTACTGTACAACAAAATTCAGGATAGAGTGTCAAATAGTAAACTAACTTGAACTGGAGATGAACTAATCACTTGTGACTTGAGATGGATGCCAATCATGTTGCATGTTTTCAAAAATCATTTTTACCATCTTAAAAATGCCTCACTCTCTGACATAACATTTTCTTGTAATCCGATTTCTGTTATGTTTTGCTCTTGAATAAGCCATCTTTGGTCAATTGGTTATTTAGCAATACCCCCCATAATTGTTTGGGATATCCTTACATTCTTAAAACTTTGCGATAACCCCCCACCCCCACCCACCACCACCACCACACACACACAAGATACTGCCTGTCATGATGAGGGTATATTGGTTTTACTGGGTGGTATCAGTGTTTTTCATTAAAGTGGGACCCTGGGGTGTATCGCCATATTTTGGGAAAACAATCTTGGGGGTATAGCAAAATAACCCTAATATTATTTGTGTTCTTTCTTTTCAGATGACAACTGATCTGTAGAATGCACTATATTTTAAGGGCTTTTTAGGCTTTGGTCATAGGTTAATAGGCCTAATTAGGCTTTGGTTATAACTTATAAAAAAGGGTTTTATTTGACTTTCTGGTTAAGTCACGATCTGTGTCCAAAAAGAATTGAGTTTACCCCACATGTGTTAAATGTCAATATTACCCCTACTTAAATGACATGTGAGTAGCACATGATCTACTCAACTTATTTCCTAACCATCACCGTCCCATCCCACCACCACCACCACCACCACTACTCTTCATCATCATCTCATCCCACCACCACCTGTTTCTGCCACCACCACCACCACTAATTGCTCGCTATTTTGTACAAAATTTCAAATTGAATAAGAAGAAACAATATTCTCTCTCAAAAACCCAACACCAAGACAGCATTCTCTCTTTGAAGCTTTATATCAAATATTTCCATGGCTTTCTCTTCACTCCCAAAGCTTCTTCTTCTCCTGTGTTTCTTTCTGATCATCTACATAACTTGCATTTCAAATACTGTGGTTGAAGCATAAGTAGACCAACTACAATTATTATATATCTTATGGTGCACTTCCAGCTAATAGAAATATAGAATCCCATGATCAAAGTTTAATTAGGACTATTAAAATATAGAAATATCTTATGGTGACCAAAGCTTAATAAAACCTTTTTTTTATAACCAAAGCCTAATTAGGACTATTAACCTATGATCAAAGTCTATAAACCTCATATTTTAATGGTATCTTGATAAGTGCCTTTTGTTTTGGCTATAATATTGTAGACCTTACTTATTAGATTGGTGAATGACCATGATTTATTTTTGATATTTACATCAGGAGCTTCCTGAGGGAAATTGGTACTGCCCGAGCTGCACTTGTCAGATATGTGGAAATGTGGTCAGGAAGAAAGAGGATTCCTGTTCCTCGATCTTATTAAAATGCTCGCAGTGCGATCATAAATGTAACTGTTTTCCTTTTATTTATTCTTACTGTGATGATTAAGTTTTTGCTGAATTTCTTGAATGCCTTGTTGGATTCATTTCCTACTACTATTGCTTAGAAGAGTCTATTATGTAGTTATAGTCTGTTTGTTGTGTTTGAGACTTAAAAATTGGTATGGGTGAGAAGTAACAATACAAATTTTTATTTGAAAACTTAATAAACAAAATTAGGCTCAATTGCATTGTGTAATTTCAAGCACGAGTACCCAAGGAATAGGGGAGAAAAATTGGAACAAAAGAAGGATTGTGTGGATTTAATCAGGAGGAACAGAGACTCAAGTTCCTTGATCTATTTAAATGATCGAAGTGGGGTCGGAAATTCAAGTTCCTCAATCTGTTTGTGTGGATTTTCCCGCTTTTAGTATGATGGGTAGACTAATCTTGAGCTGAATTTATTTCAAAGTCGTAGTGGGTAGTGTCACACCAAAAGAATATAGTTCATCCTAACTACAAACACACGAAAACTATTACATTGATCAAACACACAACGAAGAACCAAACACAAATGAATATATCATTAGATACGACATTGCATTGTTAAGTAAATGGGTTTAGAGATTTTGCAGTGATAAAGTTGCCCTTAGAAAGAAGTCCATTAAAAGAAATATGGGGTGTGGTAGACTAATGTTGTCGAGGATATGATAGATCTTCATTCATCCTGTTGGAGTAGTAAGTCTGTAAAGAGGTTGTCTTCAAGCAGGTCTATTTCAGGATTGGTAGTTGGGTAAAGAAGAATAAAAGACTATTTGAGATGCGGGTCAGTCACTCAAAAATTTTCTATTCCAATTCTCTCAAATCAGATTCTTAGGTTGGAAACGGTGAATGATTTGTTTGCCTTTGGCCTTTTTAGGGTGGAGCTTTTGCTCTGGAGCTTGTGACAAACCCTTTCAATGATTGGAACATTTCAATGGCCCCCCAGGAAAGATAAGCCCTTTCTTCTTTTTTCCGCTGCCATCGGACCTTGCTTGCTGGGTGGTATATTGAGGGTTTGACTAAGTTACTTGGAATGCCATTTAATATATCCTGCCGAGATTCTAGTGATTGCAAAAGTTGCATAACAATTGCTTGTTCTTTGACTCTTAATTTAGCATGGAAAACCCTTTCATTCATTGTTAAACTTTAAGTTGTGTCGAGCTTGGGCAACGAAGAGTCCCTTAGAGTTAATGTTTTCTTATGAGCATTGATTTCGGGGAATATGTTAATGACGGAAAATATTTCGCAAAGCTGGAAATTGTTAGCCATTGTTGATTATTCATGGTTGGAGGAGTAGAGATCATTAGCTCTATCTTCTGTCTGTCTGGAATTTCTTTTTTGACCATCTTTAGACGCAGCCCTTTTGTTTTGGTTGAGTAGGTCTTTGCTTTTACGTGCCTGTTTATTCTTTCCTTTTTACCCTGCATGCATCTCTAGAATAATATCAACTTTCTATCTTAAAAGCCAACTAATTTGTTGAGATGAACTGACATCATGAAGAATTCTAGCTGATTATTTTACGTAGAAAATCTAAATCTTCGCTAGTGATTTGTTCATGTTCGCCTATTCAATATAGATACCAGTTGCTTTTTCTTTCATATCTTTTGTTAGATATTAGACACTTTCAATATTGGATTGTGTAATTACAGCCCAATTAAAGAGGTAACATAAATTTTCTAATTAAATACACTCGCTACAATTTTATTTTAATAACTTTTCGTTTGTTATTAGGTTTCTATGTGTAAGTTCTTTAGTTATTTATCCACGAGGAATAAGTTCATCTGAAAATTGAGATCAAGTAATATTATTAACTTTCCTAATTGATCTAGTCGCCACAAAAACTCTAAATCTCCTAACTAAATGCATTCTGATCGGTTGGTTCCTTCAAATTCTAACCGCTGCATGGAAACCCTTTCCGCTACTAAATGAAGAATGAAAAGCAATTTTATACTGCCTTGATATTTGTTCTTACGTTGATATTTTGCAATTAGGTTCACCAAGGCTTGTAAAATGAGATTAGTTCAGGTTGTGTTTGAAGGTTTCCTCAATGTATGCATTCTTGCTAAAACACCTACAGACGACACTATCTATATAATGAAAACCTGTAAATCCTAAAATACCTAGCGGCAGCACTAAATTGAAGCTATTAAATTTTGCCTTTTCTTTTTTGGTAAATATTTGAACTTTTCTTTTATTTATCGAAAATAATGTGCATTGCTACTTTCAGCTTTTACGTATCAATTGAAGAAGACCATTATTGCTTTGCATTTACCTTTTATTATTGAAGCAGGTTCCTTCTTTTTATACCATGTTACTTTGATATTAATGATTGCAATTTTATTTTCAATGAACAGATCACAGTACCTGCATTGCAGAAGGTGGGATATCTAAGGTAGTTTCTGATACATGGTTCTGTGGAGAAAGCTGCCAGGCGGTATGTTTGAGTTTGGTTCTTCTTTATCTGCTTAGATTATTAAATCTGTGTACTATTGTAGGTTCAGAATATCCCGGTGACCTCGATAGAGCTCAAAGCGGACAGTTTTTTGTCCATGCTCCTTTTGTTCTGGTTGTTGTTTTACATGTCACAATAGTTGATCAAGGAATCAGATGTATTTAGATGACATGGATAGGAATAGTATTTTTTCCGAATATGCTTTGTGGAAGAAACACATGTAAACCATATGTTGGATGATTCCAAGAATATTAGAAAAAGCTTAGATTTGGCTGAACTTCCGCATTATTGTATGGGTTTATCTTCTTTTTTTTTTTTTGCATAATAAGCGATTCGTAACTGTGTGCAGGTTTATTCAGATCTTCATTCTCGTGTTGGCGTTTCCAACTTCACATCTAAAGAATTATCATGGGTCCTTTTGAAATGTAACCATGGTGACACAAAGGTTCACTCTGCACAGAGGTTTGCACTGACAGCAGAATGCAACTCAAAACTAGCTGTTGCTCTTACTATTATGGAGGAGTGCTTTCTACCCATGATTGACCCTAGAACCAAAGTAAATATGATACCGCAGGTTATATACAGCTGGGGGTGAGTGTACATTAGAAGTTTGTTCCATTTTCATTAGTAGAGATATTTTTTACATGAATTATGCGTCTTCCTTCTGGATTTTACATTATTAATTTAATTTGTATCCGAAAATCACGTAAATTTAGAAGTACACGAAGGGGCCTCGTACTAACATAAATATGCAGTGGGGTGTGTTTCCCCTTCCATTATTGCTGTCTTTTTTTTTCTGTCAAATTTAATTGTTGTGTACTTGATTTTCAGATCTGAGTTTGCACGGATGAACTTTGAAGGCTTTTACACTGCGGTTTTAGAAAAGGGGGATGAGCTTATATCAGTAGCCACCTTTAGGTAATCCTATTATGTCAAGTAAAGTATTTTTTTCTCTCTGGGAATAATATATGCTAATAGAGTACTAAATAAATTATAAAGAACTTGGTAATATTCTTCGGAATACTTGCCTAGTTTACGTTCTTTTGTACTCTCCAAGTTCCAACTGAACTAAAATACTTGACCTAATGGCGAGCAAAAAAAGTAAAAAAATAAAAGATTGCAAAATAATGGTAATATCTTCTTCACTTGAAGTGGTTGCTTATACATGTGCTTGAGTACAGATAAAAAAAATGATGTTCTCTAAAACCTTTGATGGAGACACATGGCAGCAGAAATCAGGAACAAACAACCTAGAAACATCTGGAAGTCTTTAGTATCATTTAATGTTTCATTTTGAATAGTAGTCAAAGAGTCAAATCTGTGTAGAATAAGTTTAGTCTTCCTAAGTGTCTAGAGAGTTCTTATAAACTCTATATAAAGGTGTGTAAGTCTTTGTATTAGAGAGAAGATGAAGTTAGAGAAATTTCTAGCATCTTTGCTGTGTTAAGGATTGTGCGATGCAATCCAACCCTTTGTGTGATACCTAGGTCCCTAGGAGTGATTCCTAGAACCCTACTAGTGTGATGCTAGAAGTTTCGTCAACCCTAGTAGTGTGATGCTAGTAGTTTTGTCTATTTTTTTCTTCTTCTATTATTCTCTTCTTGTATTCGATTAATTTCAGCAATCAATCAGTTTTCAACTACAAACATAACTTTTCCAAAGTTTTCCCTATCTTTTTCGACATCAACCTTGCTATGATGAATAAGTTGATGTCATAAGTGGGTGCTTCCAATCATGTTTATGATTATTTGCTTGAATTAGTAGGCAAATTACTTCCATGCTCAATGTTTCAAACACTTTTTAATTATGCAGAATACATGGAGTCATTGTTGCGGAAATGCCTCTTGTTGCAACTCGCACTGAGAATCGTCGGCAGGGAATGTGTAGGCGTCTTATAACTGCAATTGAAGAGGTGAGCTGAAGGTTAACTAGAATGTTGTGATTTGCAATAATAACTAGTAAGTGAGGTTAGAGAGGCTCATCTAATACATCTCTTTTCAGAGACTTACATAAGAGGTGTATGATGGTAGAGAATTAGAGATGCATCATCATGTTCATGTAAAATTAAATATGGGCACAAAATACCATATATTACTACTATAATTGCTTACGCAATTGGTGGTCTATACATAGTTATATTCGTTTTTGTTCATTCAAGCTTGCCTGGAATAGCTTCGATTTTGATGGTCATAGCTGTGATAGAATTTTCTTCTTTATGGACTTTACTTGCATTTGGTATAATCTTTGTATATCATATCCATAAATTACTTGTATAATCTAATGGAATATATTTTAATTCACTCATAGCAGATCATCATTCTGTTTCATTTTCTGTTCGTTTTTGTATTGTTAGCTGTTAAAATCATACAAGGTGGAGAGGCTTGTCGTATCTGCTATTCCAAGTTTAGTGGACACATGGACTGCTGGTTTTGGCTTCAAGCCCATGCAAGATGAAGAGAAAAAAAGTTTAAGAGGCATCAATTTTATGACATTCCCAGGAACAATCATGTTAGGAAAGATCTTGTATGAGAAAGAAGCGAAAAACGAAGAAGCAGGTACTCAAGCTATACATGTTTTTTTCCCCTTAGTTAAATGAGAATCCCTTATTCTATCTCTTGCAACATATGGCATTCATTTTTTGTCATTTTTTCCCTTAGTAAAAAATGGTCTTTGTGGTGATGAAGGAACAATCGGAGAGTCTGCTCAACAATCTGACAACAACTGTAACTTTGTGGAAGCCGGCTTAGAACGTACTCATGTCATGAAGGTCAAGGAGCTGCAAGTGAATGGAGAGCAGAAAAGCCATCCTAAGAAAGATCTTAGTGACCCATCTTTGGATGTTCCTGATTCAATTGGAGATAGAGAACAAAAAATTACTCCTAAGAGTGAATGTTGCAGTCCAAAGCCAGAAGCCATGGACATATGTGATGGTAGCCAGTTATTAGCTACAGAACCGTAGCAAGAGCCCATGCATTGCACAGGACGGAAACTAATATGTATACATTAGTGAAAACTTTGTGCAATGCTAGTGAGCGAAGAACAGACATCTGTTGTGGGGGCCTGAAAGGCTCTATTGATAAATAATACAAATAGCGAGATAGGGAGAAAATTCGTAAGGACAAAAGCGAACGTGGATATGGTAAATTTTGTTCAATTTGTGTTTTAATCATTTAGACTGGTAGATTAAATTAAAAGGATTTCAGTTCTTGTTGAGTATCTATGCTCACTTTCCTTTCTCTATAATCGAGTTTATTTTATTATCGAGAGTAAAATTTGAATATTACAATCCACCTGATGGGTGGTGGGCATAGAACTCCTGGAGGGTTACTTTTGGTTGGATTACCATGTTGATATACCTACAGCCTTTGACATAGTGCCCGTTTGAATGGATATGTCATCCTCTACACCTGCCTTCAGGAGACCTTGGTTAGTGAATCTACCATTAGCATTCTTCAGGGTTATCAGACGTCAATTTGATGGCCTGAAATGGTATGAATGATGACAAACCTACTGACACTTTCTTTGGAAATATACTCTAATAAATGGGCATTAAAGTATTTAAATATAACAGTAATTCACTGTTGAGTGGAGCAACTGTGCTGCCAATCTTTTCTGTTAAGGAATTTGCGACTTTTAAAGACATTCATTAAAACCAACTATCATATTCATATCACATTGCTATCCTCAAGTAGTTAGCAACACTGCAGCAGTGAAACTAGATGGAGCATGTAAATCGAAAAGACATTTTTACTCCTAAGCACTATTTGTGGACTTCGGAGTAGGGGTGTAAAGGGGTTGGTGGTGCAGGTTCAAATTCTGAACTGGTAATGGTGACAAGCATTATAAACATCCATTAGTTTGAGAGGAAAAAGACTTTCTGTGTTTAAACCATTACGACATTACTTGTGGTGCAGTTATACTGTATATATAAAGCCTGGTCTGAAGATGTGTTTAAGTTGGGTTTTGATTATGTTTAATGGCTCACGATCAGCATTTCAGCGTGAGCCTTAGCTATCAATAGACCTGAAAACCATTTTACCAAAATCTTCCGAAAATAGTGAAGTAATATATATATATTAGATGAATTGGAGTATACTCCATAAGTGGATTCTTTTTAATATATTTACCCTTTTATTACATAAATTATCTATTAAATGATTAGGTTCTATCTTTATCACCCTTGAAAAATTGCGCTTGAATTCAGTGTATTTAGAGTTTCTTCAGTTTCAGGCGGAAATATCATATATAGGATATATGGAGTAGAAGAGATACAAATGAAGGTAAGCTTGCAGCCTTGAACCAGATATCCATGGACTTGCGATTTTGACTTCACCATTGTGAAACGAAAGAAGGGTTTTCTCCAATATCCCATAATTTTCCCCGCATTGTTCTAATATCTCAACTGGCAAGTGGTAGGCTAGGTTTCTAGTCATTCATATGATCTACAGGTTAAAGTCACAGTTTTACAAAGACCCTATATAGCCAATTAGCCACTGTGAAAACTTTCATACCTACCTTATGAATTAAATTATAGCCACGAGAGTATCATGCATTAGCAATGAAAAACACAATGCTTTCCTCAAATCCTACTGCGGATCAAAACCGACCCATAAACAAACAACATTTCAGGTGCTTATGCCTTCCTAACAATAGACCTGAAAAGTGAAAACCATCCTACCAAAATCAACCGAAAATAGCAAAGTGAAATATATATTACATATAGATTAGATGAATTATATACTCTATAAATGAATCCTTTTTAAATGCACCAAAAGTATCTGTTAAATTCTCGGAGAAATATTCTTTTTCAATTTTCTCCAATATCCCATCATATTTGGGCCCATTTTCTCTAATATCGCAACTTGCAAGTGCTACGCTTCTAGCTAGCCAGTAGCCACTCATGATCTGCAGGTTCAAGTCACCTTGTCACAAAGACCCTATATAGCCAAATTAACCATTGTGAAAACTTTCATACATATCCTATGAATTTAAATTAATGAGTATCATGCATTATAGCAATGAAAAACATACAGAATGACAAGATACTTTTCTCAAATCCTAATATGGATAAAAACTGACCCATCAACAACCCCAACTCAAACCCAATTAGGGCTGAAAATGGATTCGAAATCCGGATTAACCGAATCCAAATATGTCGGATTTGAATTTGAAAATACACATGAATTAAAATTTAGGCTCGGATTCAGATTTATAAAAACAGATCCATTCGGATTCGGGTTCAGATTTTTATTTATTTTTTAAAAACTTACATAGAAAATTGTCGATTTAGTCGGTTTTCGGACAAAATCTTGGATTCTGATTAATTATTTAAACCGATTCGAGTTCGGATTCCAATGTCCAACTTCTAAAATTCGGATTTATATACATCCGATCCGTACCCGACCCGTTTCCAACCCTAGACCCAGTCATCAAAGGTGTCAGTGTGTGTCACCAACGTGCTCACTAATCTGACACACACACACACACAACTGTCTTCTTCTATAACACTTCACAGTTCTCTCTCTCTCTGTTTCAGTGTTTCTCTTCATCAATGGCGGCTACAACATCATTCTCTTCACCACTCTCTTCTTCATGTAATAAAACCCTTCAAACCCCACATTCTAAAATCCCATCATTCAATCTAACTTTTCTCTCTTCTTCTTCTTCTTCTTTCTCCACCAAAACCTCTTTAATCTCTCATATAAACAACAATGCAATCTCCCCATCATCTAAAATGACTGTTTCAACAAACCCATCAATTAATAAACCATTAAAAACTCTAGATTTTGATACTTTTGTTTTTAATAAAGAGAAAATCTCACTTGCTGGTAATGATGAGGTAATGGAAATATGGAATTTGTTACTTTTTTTTTTTATTGTTGAAATATTGAAAGTTTAGTGGTTTTGTTAACATGGGTTTTTGTTTTTATTGTAGTTTATTGTAAGAGGTGGAAGAGATTTGTTTCATTTGTTGCCTGATGCTTTTAAGGGGATTAAGCAAATTGGTGTCATTGGATGGGGGTCTCAGGTAAAAACATATACATACATTATTTATGTTATGGTTGATGTCGATTTTTATGTATTTATTTTAATTTATTATTTCAACATGAAAGGAATTTTTTGTATTTTTGCGAAGGTTCGATTTATCTGTGTTGGGAGTGGATGATTTTGTATGTTGGCATGCTTACTGCATCCCAGCTTCGACATACAACATATAGAAAATTTAAGAATTTGTGAAGAAATTTATATGTTCAATGTACGCAATTTTGAACGTGCAATGGAATTGATTTGTGTGGACAATGATTCGTGAAGATTGTTTATGTACAAAAATGGGAATGATTTGTTAGATTGCAAAACTTTTTTAGTTTGTCCACTGGTGTGGCGCTCATCCACAAATAGGAGAGTTAAGTTGTGATTTGGGAGTCTTTTATGCCGCTGGTCTGGTTCTCGTGCACAAAGAAGCTGTAATGTGTGGTTTTACTGATTTGATTTATTGTAACGGTGTAGAGGTTACCAGTATAGAAAAACTTATTTCTACTAGTGTATTCTGTTGGCATGTCTAGCATGCTTCGTTATTGTTTTCTATATGACACGTTTTCTGTTGTGTTTTTTCAGCAATGCTGTTAATTGTATTTTTTATGTTTTGTACAGGGACCTGCACAAGCTCAAAATTTGAGAGACTCCCTTGCAGAAGCAAGATCTGATATTGTTGTAAAGGTTTGTGTCTTAGAATATTTATGTCAAGCCGTCTGGAATTGTAGTACATCCACACATCTAAAATGGTTATCCTGTTTCACATATATATGATAGATTGGGCTGCGGAGGGGTTCCCGTTCTTTTGCTGAAGCACGTTCTGCTGGATTTACTGAAGAGAGTGGAACATTGGGTGATATATGGGAAACAATCTCAGAAAGTGATCTGGTGGTGTTACTGATTTCTGATGCAGCGCAGGTGTGCATAGCTTGCACTTGAATTTAAAGCTTTTTTACTTGACATTTGTCTTCTGGTTCCTTTGATCCAACTATTGTTGTTACTATGAAAGTGTTGTCTGTCTTCCACTGATCCTAAGTTTCCTTGTAGGCAGATAATTACGAAAAGATCTTTTCCTACATGAAGCCTAATAGCATACTTGGGCTCTCACATGGATTTCTGCTAGGCCACTTGCAGTCTTCGGGGCTTGATTTCCCCAAGAACATTAGTGTAGTTGCTGTATGTCCCAAGGGCATGGGTCCTTCCGTACGGAGACTCTATGTTCAAGGAAAAGAGATAAATGGTGCTGGAATCAATGCTAGTTTTGCTGTCCATCAGGTCGCCCCTAATTATTTGTACTTTTATTTTGTACAGTCCTTTGTTCAGTCTCTCATTAACCCTTTCTTCTAATAATGCAGGATGTTGATGGTAGAGCAACAGATGTTGCCTTAGGGTGGTCTGTTGCCCTTGGTTCTCCTTTCACCTTTGCGACTACACTAGAGCAGGAGTACAAGAGTGACATTTTTGGGGAACGAGGTGAGTGATTTTGTGTGCGCGAATGAGTTGTTTTGGTTTTACGATTTTGCAAGTTCACCCTTATTTTTATCCTTGTTCCTATGTAGGAATTTTACTTGGAGCTGTACATGGAATTGTGGAGTCCTTGTTTAGAAGATACACTGAGAATGGAATGAATGAGGAACTGGCTTACAAAAACACTGTTGAGTGCATTACAGGAATTATATCGAGGACCATATCCACAGAGGTGGTTTTCCCACTGACCTAGCTTTGCTTTATACCTTTTTATCTCTTGTTGGAGTGGTACTTATTGGCAGATCGTTTTTGATTTTTCTATCAGGGCATGCTTGCAGTATACAACTCTTTAACAGAGGATGGTAAAAAGGAGTTTCATGCTGCTTACAGTGCCTCATATTATCCTTGTATGGATATTCTTTATGAGTGCTATGAGGATGTGGCCAGTGGAAATGAAATCCGAAGTGTTGTCTTGGCTGGGCGTCGCTTTTATGTATGTTTCTTCCCGCTTCACAACTTCTTCAATTTTAGTATGTTTAATGTGCAATGGAGCTGCTTAGGTTTTAGGACCAATAATCCAACTCATTAGTAAGCAGGTTATAATTCACTTCTGTCACTTTTGTGGTGGCAAAATGTTAATATGTTACTATTGAGTTTTAAAGAGTTCGTGTTGTGTTGTTATTACACGTAATATTTGGAAATGATTCTGGTATTTCTTCTTAATAGGAAAAGGAAGGTCTACCTGCTTTTCCAATGGGCAATATAGATCAGACTCGAATGTGGAAAGTTGGTGAGCGAGTCCGATCAACAAGGCCCAAAGGTGACTTGGGTCCTTTGTATCCTTTCACTGCTGGTGTTTTCGTGGCATTAATGATGGCTCAGGTAACAAATCTCTCATTGTGGTAGGTTGATGTTAAAGCTTTCTATCCTTGCTAACTTAGGCTTTTCCTCCAAAATTCAGATTGAGATACTGAGGAAAAAAGGGCATTCATACTCAGAGATCATCAATGAGAGTGTGATTGAATCGGTGGATTCCTTGAATCCTTTTATGCATGCACGTGGAGTTTCATTCATGGTTGATAAT
The DNA here is from genome assembly GCA_023053565.1 of Aquilegia eximia. NCBI lineage: Eukaryota > Viridiplantae > Streptophyta > Magnoliopsida > Ranunculales > Ranunculaceae > Aquilegia > Aquilegia eximia. The sequence continues at coordinate 20,853,676 of JALIGU010000005.1, forward strand.
TGTTCCACAACAGCACGTTTGGGATCTCGAAAATGGGCCCCACGCTTTGATTATGTTCTCACACAGCAGGCCTTGGTGGCAGTTGATCAAAAGACTGCCATCAACCAGGACCTCATCAGCAATTTCTTATCTGACCCAGTTCATGGAGCCATTGAAGTATGTGCCCAGTTACGGCCAACTGTTGACATATCGGTGCCAGCAGATGCTGATTTTGTACGCCCAGAGCTGCGTCAGTAATGCAGTTAGATTTCTTTTAGTGCTAGCATGCTGTTTTGAAATTTAGGTACTTCCCATGTACTAGAGCACTGTAAGTTGCCAATTTTTTTTGTTATCTTTGTTGGTGTGTTTCTTGACGAGTTGTCCGATAAATAGTGAATGTAGAACTTTAAGATGTGCGGCAAATGCTATGTGATTGAAATGACACTTGAGATCACAAATCTAGTTGTTAAGTATCAGCACTCTAGATGGCGACGATGCTCAAGGGTAGAAAAAAGAAATTTTATTTCTTCTCCCTTTCATCTGTAAGTTCTGTGTGAATCACACATTGCTGTGTTGCTGTCTAAGTGAGTAAGTCACACGTTCAAAATAGTTTGGCGCTAAGGTGATACTGAATGTTCAAAATAACATAGTTCTTTTTCGGTTGAAAAGAGCTCAGTTATGGTTTCTGTTGAGGAAACATCTCCAGGATTCAAATATTAGGGCACTCTGCTTCCCATTGGCAGTAAGCTCCTTAGAAACTACTATGTATTCCAGAGGTAGACTTATATTTGGTTGGAACAGTGTTGTCAAATAGGTCATAAATAATTGTCGACCCCGACTGTATTACTTCATGGGAGATGGTTTTCTTCTCAGCTTCAGATATTCCTAAGATATCATTTAAGTTTTACCCATTTCATTGTGATGAGACTCTTCGTAGAAGCCCTTAACAAAATAAATTTCAGATTACAACATGTTAGAACCTAGAAGAGAGGTTGTAGTATATAACCAATTAAACCACTGGTAATATTACTTCACAGATTTTTTTTTTCTTGCTCGCGTTTTGTTCTTATGTTGCTTGTACTCATCCGAGATAGAAATTTCTGTTTTGTCAGTTTTGTATTTGTTATGAAAATGAATGTGGTTTCTTACATGGAAGTATAATGAAGCTTATTATGACTGTTGGTCTTGATTCCTTAATACCGTCGTCTCCAAGTCTTTGGCTCTTCACTAGCTAGTTTCCTACTAAAATAAAAGGGTTATTTTGTATCAAGGTAGAGGAAATGGATGTGTTCACCGAGAGTTGACTACTCTACATAAAGTACAATTTTCGGAATGAAATGTGAAACGTAGATCAATACGATTTGATTAGATTAACCAGGAACGGAGCCAGGACATTTTTGAAAGGTGGTTGGACTTTGGAGTGCAAGCATAAATGTACAATAAACAACAATTTTTTTTAAACAGTGAAAAATGACGACATATGTAACCAAACAAGAACAATTGCCAACAAAGTCTTATATATATCACTAAGGCTTTGTGGTCAAAACCCAGTTAATTTATGTTTCTGCAGTCCTGCATCTATTGTTGACAATGGACAAACATAACTTTTTTTTTTCAAAATTTTTGGGTGGTCGAGTGACCACCCTTGACCATATGTTTCCGTCCCTGGTTACATGAAGATGAAGAGAGATGCTGATGCCAAGGAAGGTCTTTGTGGTATGGTATTGCTATGATGGCTTCCTACCCCATCTAGAAACTATTCGCTCGTCCACCATCGACCCCTTTTAGTTCATGCAGTCATATACAAGTCTAATGTAATAGTTTCATTTCTGGTACTAGTAATGAAATCATTGTCGCGAGCATCTCTGTCAAAGATGTTTTATGTAGAATCATAATCAAAAAGTTAATGATAATTACAGTGGTTTGGGGTTCCCTGTTGGCTGTCGCTATTGCATACATCTCAGGGGTTTTAGGATCAGGCAAACCTCTGAATACAAACACAGTGACGTCATTGAATACGAAAACTTCTTGTTTTCTTGTTTTTAATGTTACATTGAAATCAACTATTAACATTATAAAATGTTCACCCATATTGCCTATATTTAGGATCCAAATGAATGTGAAGTACTGAACTAAGCTTATCTTGATAATATCTATGGAGAAAAAGGAAGTGAAGCTTTTGGGATTGTGGAGTAGTCCATTTGTTGCAAGAGTTATATGGGCACTGAAACTGAAAGGAATCGAGTATGAATACATAGAAGAAAAAGATCTCATGCAGAATAAAAGTCCTTTGTTACTGGAGAGTAATCCTGTCAGTAAAATGGTCCCAGTGCTTATTCATGGTGGAAAACCGATCTGTGAGTCGCTTAATATACTTGAGTATATTGATGAAGTATGGTCGGATAATCGTTTATTGCCTGAAGATCCATATGAGAAAGCTATTGTGCGGTTTTGGGCAAAATTTGCCGAAGAGAAGGTAATCATATTTTCCTCTATGTCTTATACAGGATTATTAATTGTTATCTTGATTGATCTTTTTTTCTTTTAACAGTTGGCAGAAAGCGCGAGAACAATATTAACATCAGAAGGAGAAGAGCTAGAGAATGAAGTGAAACAATTTGAAGAGGCATTAGACATCTTGGAGAAGGAAATTAAAGATAACATAAAGAAGTTTTTTGGAGGGGAAACCATTGGCTATCTTGATCTTGTGTTGGGATGGAGTGGTCTTTGGTTAGAAATTATAGAAGAGCTTTCATGTGGGAAAAAGATTTCTTCTGATACACACAGATATCCTACTTTTAACAGATGGATTGAAGATGTTAACGACGTAAACATAATCAAAGAGAATCTGCCATCTAAGGATCAATTGTCTACCTATTTACTGTATATTAGAAATTTGGCATTAGCTTATAAAGCAAAAAATTAAGGTAAACAAACTTGTTCTTCATGTTCTTGAAATCTTGTGTTGATATGGAGAATATGTTTTGCTAGTTTTATATTGAACAATGCTACAGTTTCCAGGTTAAAACTGACTAATACACCGTTAATATTTCATCGAGATGTGCAATTATATAAGTTTGTATTACCTGTCATCTTGATCAATGGTCGAGATTGTGCAACAGGCTTTCCCTAGATACATGAACTTGTCAGAAGAATCAAAACTCTTGACATAATTGTCAATGAAGCAAGATGCCCCTTGTTTCTTGTTCTCAACCTCATACATAGGACTTCAATATTAAAAGCTTTTGGCTTTGTGGAGATACTGTAGTCCATATGTTAGAAGAGTTGAATACGCATAGATAGAAGAAAAAGATCTCATGTAGAATAAGTCCTTTGTTACTGCAGAATAACCCTGTTCACAAGGCGAATGAGTCTGTGGTTCAATGGTTCAATGGTAGCATGTGGTTCAATGGTAGCACCCCTTTCACAAAGTGGAGAGGTTGTGGGTTTGAAATACGTCAACAACTGGTTGTTGATATAAGTTTCTTAATGCAATTTTAAAAGGGGTAGGTGTCCCCTCAACCCCGCTTGCTAATAAAAAACAGAAAAAAAAAGAAGAGAAAAAACCATGTTCACCTGAAGATCATCCATGGCCATAGGGGTCCCAGTGGTTATTCGTGGTGAAAACCGATATTTGAATATATAACTTATCATACTTAATTAAACATGGCTACATTGATTATTGCCCGAAGATCCATATGAGAATGCCATGCGGCGTTCTTGGGCTAAATATGTCGATGAGAAGGTAATTTTTCTCTCGATATGATTATGTTACATGGGCAGTTTGCTCATGAAAAGGGTCAAAGTTCAAAGCAAAAATCAAATTGAGTTTGTTCTTCTTTTCTTCTTTGGCAACCATTAGAAAGGAAAAGTAAACATAAGACTCTTATGACAAATCAAACTCGCAGTGTTTATACTGTATATAGGATCCAGATGAATTTGAAATGAATTAAATTTAGCTTATCTGGTACTATCTAATGGAGAAAAAAGAAGTGAAGCTTATATGTTCATGGAGTAGTCCATTTGCTGTAAGAGTTATATGGGCACTTAAACTAAAAGGAATAGAATTTGAGTTCATTGAAGAAAAGGATCTCATGCACAACAAGAGTTCTTTGTTAGTGCAGAGTAATCCTGTTTATAAGAGGATCCCAGTACTTATACATGATGGTAAACCGATCTGTGAGTCGCTTAATATACTTGAGTATATCGATGAAATATGGCCACATAATCGTATATTACCTGAAGATCCATATGAGAAATCTATCGTGCGTTTTTGGGCTAAGTTTACGGACGAGAAGGTATGTACATCTCTAAATTTTCTAGCCATGTTTTATTTATACAAAACCGCGTGTTATTCATAATTTTGTATAACTTTATTCTTCTGTTTCAACAGTTGTCAGAAGTTCTAAGAAATGTTTTGACATCAGTAGGAGAAGATCAAGAGAAAAAAGTTAAACAATTTGAAGATGCACTAAACATCTTGGAGAGTGAAATGAAAGAAAAGAAGAAAAAGTTTTTTGGTGGGGAGAACCTTGGGTACTTGGACATTGTGTTGGGGGCTATTCTTTGGTTAGAAGTTATAGAAGAAATTTCTTATGGAAAAAAGATTTTTGATCCAGAAAGGTATCCTTCATTCAACAAATGGATAGAAGAGTTTAAGGACTCAAACATAATCAAAGAAAACCTGCCAACTAAGGATCAGATCTCTCCCTATTTTCGAAATATCCGCAAATATGTATTAGCTTCAAAAACTCATGAATGAGCAAATATTTTCATGTAATTTATCTATGCTATGTACAATTTTGCTATTGGCATTTAATTTTGTTGGAATTTTTTATAGTCCTAAAACTTATCTTCTCTATGAATCTCTTTGAATCCTTATCTATGAAACCATCCATGTAACTTCTCAATTAAATAATATTATGATAGGTGGACTAAAAACATCCATATAACTTCATTGTGATGAGACTCTTCGTAGAAGCCCTTAACAAAATAAATTTCAGATTACAACATGTTAGAACCGGTACTGTTGGGAAAATCAATAAACCCTAGTGCGAAATAACCCAACATCTAGAAGAAACAAGTAATGATAATAAGAAAAACGAAACCAATACACAAGATATACGTGGTGGAACCCTCACGGAGAATAAACCACCACAAGCAAAACAAAGAACTTTATTATCTTTCACCAAAAGGATTACAAGATGAGATCTCACACAACTCACTCTCACACCATTTACAAGAAGAACACAAACCTAGAAATCCCCCAATAAAAATTGTTCCCAAGTTTCACATGCCTCCAAACCTTAAATCTCCAAGTTTTGAATCTCTCAAAACTCCCTTAGACTTTTGTTTAATGTGGTTTATCCAACTTTTTTCCCTTTAAAATCTCTTTCATGAAGACCTTATATTTATAGGCTTTAGGGTGTACAAAACAAATTCCTAATAGGAATACCAAACCTAATCAAATTGAAAATCTTATTCCAATACCAAATTCTAAATCCTTAATATGGACTTAAAAATCCAAATATGAAACGGATTCCTTAGAAAACCGGTTTCCAACACACACCACTAAAAAAAAAAAAAAAAAAATCTAGAAGAGAGGTTGTAGTATATAACCAATTAAACCACTGGTAATATTACTTCACAGATTTTTTTTTCTTGCTCGCGTTTTGTTCTTATGTTGCTTGTACTCATCCGAGATAGAAATTTCTGTTTTTTCAAGTTTGTATCTGTTATGAAAATGAATGTTGTTTCTTACATGGAAGTATAATGAAGCTTATTATGATTGTTGGTCTTGATACCTTTTATACTGTCATCTCCGAGTCTTTGGCTCTTTGGCTCTTCAATAGCTAGTTTCCTACTATAATAAAAGGGCTATTTGTATCAAGGCAAAGGAAATGGATCTACATAAAGTACAATTTTGGGAATCAAATGTGAAACGTGGATCAATACGATTTGATTAGATTAACCAGAGATGGAGCCAGAACATTTTTGAAAGGTGGTTGGACTTTGAAGCCCGAGCATAAATGTACAATAAAAAATGACAGCATATGTAACCAAACAAAAACAATTGGTTCAGAAAAATAAAGAACTCTACAGAACAATTGATTGAAAAATGGATTAAGTTTATTAGAATAATTTATGGCTTTAAATAGCCTTATATTTGAAACAGAAATACTAAAAACTAGTGACTTATTAAATAGAAACAAAGATTAAGTAAACTAGACTTAGTAAAGACTAAGGGCCCGTTCGGCAAAGAAGGAGAAGTACCGAAGGAATTTCGTTAAACGGAGCTCTCAATTTGAGAAAGGAGAAGGGAGAAAGCTAGTTTTTAAAACTTACGGAGAAATTCCTTTTCTGACTTATTAAAATTGCTTTTCAAATCTAATTTTAGGTTTTGCCGAATAGACTTCTAACTTCTCTCCTTCCGGGAAGTTAAGAAATACATTTCTAGGACCTTGCCGAACGGGCCCTAAGTAAACTAAACTGGAAACAACTCTTTCAAACCCTCCCCTAAACCAACTGTCTCACAGTTAGTTTAGCATATCTGCCTTGCATACACCCAAACGATCTCTGAGCTTCAAGAACGCATCCAGCTGCAGAGGTTTTATCATCAAATCAACAACCTGCTCCTTAGTCCCACAATGCACCATCTCTATGACTCCATTTTGAACAAGCTCTCTTAAGAAGTGAAAGCGCACATCAATATGCCTACTTCGTCCATGCATAACAGGATTCTTAGATAACTCAATAGTTGAACTATTGTCACAATAAACAACAGTACCTTTATCATGAACACAACCAAGTTTTGCAGTCACTCTCCCCAACCAAACTGCTTGACTTGTACATCCAGCTGCAGCCACAAACTCAGCTTCCGTGGTTGATAATGTAACAATAGGCTGCTTCTTTGAAAGCCACGAGACAGCCCCTAAACCTAGCAAGAAAACATAACCAGATATGCTTTTTTTGTCATCCAAATCCCCAGCATAATCACTGTCTGTATAGGCTACCAAATCTGAGCTCTTCCTCTTGTACAGAATTCCATAATCAATTGTTCCTCTCAAGTACCTTAGTATCCTCTTAGCAGCTTGTAAGTGGAGTTCAGTGGGCTTAGATAAGAATCTGCTAACTAAACTCACACTATACATTAAATCTGGACGAGTTGCAGTAAGATACATAAGGCTTCCCACCACCTGCTTGTAAAATGACTCATCAACTACAACTCCATGGTCATCTCTGCTCAACCTGCTACCAGGGACAATTGGACTACCAACAACTTTACTTTCCATCATTCCAAATCTTCTCAAAACCTCAGTTGCATATTTCTTTTGACAAATGAAAATCCCACTTGTCTGCTGTATCACTTCTATGCCAAGAAAGAACTTCATCATGCCAAGATCGGTCATTTCAAAAGCTTTCATCATTGAGGTTTTAAAATCACTCATCATTCTTTCATCATCACCAGTATAGATTAGATCATCAAAATAAAGACTCACAATAAGCAATTTACCTTCGTTGTTTTGCTTGGTGAAGAGTGTTTTCTCATTTGGACACTTCTCAAAACTGCCATAAAATAAGACTATTCTACTAAACCATGCTCGAGGTGCCTGTTTTAGTCCGTATAACGCCTTATGCAACTTGTACACTTTATCTTCACTTCCTTCAACTTCATAGCCTTTCGGTTGTTGTACGTACACATCCTCATCGAGCTCACCATGTAAGAAGACGGATTTAACATCCAACTGAAAATCTTCCAGTTGCGCTGAGCTGCTAATGCCACCAATGTTCTCAGTGTTTCAATTCGAGCTACTGGTGCATACACTTCCACATAATCAATTCCATAATTTTGCGAGTACCCCTTAGCTACCAACCGAGCTTTGTACTTCTCAAGCTCACCTTTTTCATCGTATTTGGTCTTATAGACCCACTTAACTCCAACCTTCTTAGCTCCTGTAGGTAAATCAACTAAGCTCCAAGTCTTGTTCTTTTCTACGGACTCTATCTTATTATCCATAGCTACCCTCCAATGCTCTCACTTTATTGCCTCCTTAAAAAACATAGGATCACTAGCCACCATGAAAGCCATATTGACTTCTTCATCCTCCGAAAAGTTGAACTCTCCCCCACTGACATAATCATTTAGCCATGAAGGTGGCTGTGTTTCTCTTCTTATACGAATTCTACTACCATTTTCTCTCTCATCCTCATTTTCGACTCCTTCATTTTCATTTTCAACTTCTTGGTTTTCACTATTTTCCTCACTCTCATTTTTGACTCCTGCATTGCTATCATTACTATCATCACCCCAATCTAAATCTATCAAAACTTCTTCTCTATAATTACCATCCCTTTCCCACTGTTTTTCTTCTTCAAAAACAACATCTCTACTTATCACAATCTTCTTATAATTGAACAACCTATAACCCTTTGATTCGTCACTTACACCCAATAAAACACAAGTGAAACTTTTATCATCAAGTTTAGTTCTTCGTACTCTGGCACATGAACATGTGCAATGCAACAAAAAAACTCGGAAGTGATTAACTGAGGGCCGAGATCCACTCCATGCTTCCTCTGGTGTGATATCTTTCACTGCTGAATTTGGGCATCTATTTAACACATGATTACTCCAGTTTACTGTCTCAGCCCAGAATATTTTTGGAATTTCCTTCTCAGAGAGCATAGCACGTACCATGTTCAACATAGATCGGTTTTTGTGCTCTGCAACACCATTTTGCCGAGGGGTGTATGCAATGGTCAATTGTCTTTGTATGCCATTCTCTTTGCAGAAAGAATTGAATTCAGAAGAGGTAAACTCTCCACCTCTGTCTGTGCGCAAACATTTGAGTGGCAGCCCTGTTTGATTTCCTACTAACTTCATAAAATATTTGAAATAACTCAAAGCTTCTGACTTCTCCACCAAGAAATATATCCATGACTTCCTACTATATATAGTCATCAATAAAACATAAAATGTACCTCTTGTTGCCGATTGAAATGGGGTTTATTGGACTGCAAATATCAGCATGGACGAGGTCTAGAATCTGCGCAACTCTCCACAAACTTTTGCTAGGTATTGGATCTCGGTGATGCTTCCCAATGAGATAGTCAGTGCATAACTCTATAGTTGTAGTGAGCTTTGGCAGTCCACGAACCATCTTCTTGCTTTCCAAAGTCTTTAGGCCTTTATAGTTCAAGTGACCATATCTGCGATGCCACAGTTAAGTTGAAGTTTGTGCACTTGTGAGGAAACAGTTGTTGTTCACAACTTTGAGATTGGTTTTGTGGCTGTGCAAACACTATAAACATCCTGTTTGCACTCATAGTTGTTGCAATAATAACACCTCTGTCAGGATGATAAATCTTGCAGGCCCCTCCCTTAATCACAATTGCTAATCCTTTCTCCTGAAGTTGTCCTATGCTCAAGAGATTAGTTTTTAACTCTGGAACATAGTACACTTCAGTTATAATGTATCTGACACCGTTCAAAAAAAGCTTCACATTACCTCGAGCTTTGACATCCATTTTGCAATTGTTGCCCAACTTGACAGTGTCTTTGAAATCTTCATCTAACTCGGGAAAAAAAGTGTTATCTCCACACATGTGGTTTGAGCAACCTGAATCAAGAAACCATGCATTTTCTCGTCGGCTTTCCGTCATTTCAGCATAAGCCATCAATGCTAACTCATCATCCTCCTCAAGCACTGTATTCCAATCTGGACACTCATACTGGAAATGGCCGAGCTTATGGCACGTGAAACACTCTAATGTGGCTCTTAAAAATTCTTGTTTTCCTCTGCCCCTGCCTCGTCCTCTTGCCCCCACCTTGTGCAAAACCACGTCCTCTAGTACATTTTCCCTCATCATATGACACCTTGAGTGTTGGCTCCTCTTCTCCTTCTTTTTCCTTCCTGAATTTCTGCTCATGCACGAGCAGTGAACTCTCAACAGAAAGCCCATCAATGTCTTTTCCTTCCTCAATGGAAGACACAATGTAATTTCATTTATCAGTAAGAGTCCTCAAGATCTTCTCCCCTATTTTGACATCATGTATGTCTTCTCCACAGTTCCGCATATCATTTGCAATCACCAATCACTCGACCAAAATAGTCAGTAATTGATTCTCCATTCTTCATGGCCAAAAATTTTAAGCTTCTGCGAAGGCGATTCAGTTGAGCTCGTTGAACACGAGGGTATGCCGTGACATTTCAGCTTCAGTGAATCCCAGAGCTGTTCGTGATTGTACGCCTTTAAAATTGACTTGTCAATTGAAGAGAACAAGTAATTTTTGGCCTTCATCTCCTCTAAGGCTTTCTTCTGTGCGGCTGACAACGTTCCATCATCTTCAGCCACCGTATAGCCTGATTCACTATACCCCAAAACTCCCTGGATCGGAGAAGGTTCTCCAATGGTCATAATCTCCATCAAACTTCGGAATGCCAGATTAGGGGTGCTAATTGGGGCGGGGTTAATCTAGAGTATGAACCCCATCCCTACCCTACTACCAACTGGGGCGGACACGAGGCGGGGCGGGGACGTGTCACGGGGCATATTCAGCACCCCTATGCCAGGTTGAGCATATCCATTGTTTTTTTCAGAATTCATCTCTCTTTCAAACCCGCCCTGATACCAAATGTTAAGTATAAGATCAGAAAAATAAAGAATTCTACAGAACAATTGATTGAAAAATGGATTAAGTTTACCGAAAATTACCTATCAGCACTGTCCAATTTTCGAAATTACTTAAACACTCAACGGACATCAATCTTGACCGATCAGTACTTATTTTCCAAACTTTAGACCAATGTACGTGTCTCACATGTTCTCTCTATTTTTAGACTTTCTTACCCCTAGACTAATTATATATTTCCTTCTATCTGATTGTAACACCCTCACCACTACCACCACCAAAAGTTTCTTTATAACTTTACTTGTTTGTTTTCTTTTCTCTATTTTTATCAATACATGGAAGATCGAAGAATTAGACTCAAGATTATATCTAATTCAAAAAAAATCTTCTTCTTCAAATTCATCAATTGAATCACCTTTACTTACTCGATTAAAGATAGGGATGCTCCGGTTTACTTAGCTGTTGTTCTTGAGTATCTTGCAGCTGAGGTAATTCGATCATAACCCTAAACGTACTCTTTGATTTCTTCAATTTGGGGATTTATTGAAAAAACCCTAATTTTTTTGTATTGATTTGTTTGATTTTAGGTTTTTGAATTAGCTGGAATGGTTAACCCAAGACTGCTACTAAGTCACCAAAGAAAGCTTAAATGGTTTTAGAAACAGATCTGTAGTAGTAGTTGTTGTTGTTCTTTCTGTTTTGTATGTAAGTTGTTGTTTAAATGTGAAAGAAGAAGAAGAAGAATAGAAAAAAAAAAGTATGTAGTTTGTTTGTTCAAATCTGGTTCTTAATCAATGAAAAAATTTCTGGTCTCTAAATAATTCTTCAGATTTGTAGCAACAAATTGAAATTAAATTCAACTTTCTAAATCAATTCATCGTTACTAAAAACAATATAAAGCATATTCGAATGTTTTCGCTTTGTTGTTACTACAGTAGATATTGATCATGATGTTTAAACTCATATAATGGAAATTTATTTTGAGATTGTTCTTCGTGGAAGAAATGTTCTTGAATTGAATTTAGAAGGAAGAAGAAGAGGAGAGAGAGAGAGAAAATATATATTTAGTCCAGGGGCAAGAAAGTCTGAAAATAAAGGAAACGTGTGGGCCACGTACTGATCGGTCTAAAGTCTAGAAAATAAGTACTGATTGGTCAACTTTCCTGTCGGTTGAGTGTTTAAATAATATCGAAAGTTAGACAGTGCTGATAGGTAATTTTCAGTTAAGTTTATTAGTATAATTTTTGGCTTTAATATAGCCTTACATTTGAAACAAAAATACTAAAAACTAGTGACTTATTAAACAGAAACAAAGACTAAGTAAACTAGATTTAGTAAAGACTAACTAAACTAAACTTAGTAAACTCCTATAAACTATAAACCATGAAACAACTCTTTCATAATTGCCAACAAAGTCTTATATATATCACTCTATAAGAGTTTAGATGACGACACAATCAAATTAAAATGGGCTACTAGGCTTTGTGGTCAAAACCCAGTTAATTTATGTTTCTGCGGACCAACATATTTTTTGTTTGACTTTTTTTTTTTTCAAAATTTAAGGGTGGTCAAGTGACCACCCTTGATCATATGTTTCCATCCCTGGTTACATGAAGATGAAGAGAGACGTTGATGCCAAGGAAGATCTTTGTGGTATGGTATTGCTATGATGGTTTCCTACCCCATCTAGAAACTATTCGCTTGTCCACCATCGAACCCATTTTAGTTCATGCAGTCATTTACAAGTCTAATGTAATAGTTTCATTTTTGGTACTAGTAATGGAATCATTGTCGCGAGCGATGTTTTATGTAGAATCAGTAGTAATCAAAAAGTTAATGATAATTACAGTGGTTTGGCCGGGGTTCCCTGTCGCTATTGCATACATCTCTCAGGGGTTTTAGGATCAGGCAAACCTCTGAATACGAACACAATGACGTCATTGAATACGAAACTTATTGTTTTCTTGTTTTTAAATTTTGTTACATTGAAATCAACTATAAACATTATAAAATGTTCACTCATATTTGCCTATATATAGGATCCAAATGAATGTGAAGTACTGAACTATGGAGAAGAAGGAAGTGAAGCTTTTGGGAGCGTGGAGTAGTCCATTTGTTGTAAGAGTTATATGGGCACTCAAACTGAAAGGAATTGAGTATGAATACATAGAAGAAAAAGATCTCATGCATAATAAAAGTCCTTTGTTACTGCAAAGTAATCCTGTCATGAAAAAGGTCCCAGTGCTCATTCATGGTGGAAAACCAATCTGTGAGTCGCTTCATATACTTGAGTATATTGATGAAGTATGGTCAGATAATCGTTTATTACCTGAAGATCCATATGAGAAAGCTGTTGTGCGGTTTTGGGCAAAATTTATCGACGAGAAGGTAATCACTAATCATATTTTCCCCTAGTTAACTATGTCTTATACAGGATTGTTTGTTAATTGTTATCTTGATTGATCTTTTTGTTTTAACAGTTGGGAGAAATCGCGGAGAAAATATTAACATCAGAAGGAGAAGAGCTAGAGAATGAAGTGAAACAATTTGAAGAGGCATTAGACATCTTGGAGAAGGAAATGAAAGATAAGATAAAGAAGTTTTTTGGAGGGGAAACTATTGGCTATCTTGATCTTGTGTTGGGATGGAGTGGTCTTTGGTTAGAAATTATAGAAGAGGTTTCATGTGAGAAAAAGATTTCTTCTGATACACACAGATATCCTACTTTTAACAGATGGATTGAAGATGTTAACGGCGTAAACATAATCAATGAGAATCTGCCATCTAAGGATCAATTGTCTACCTTATTTCTGTATATTAGAAATTCGGCATTAGCTTATAAAGCCAAAAATTAAGCTAAACAAACTTGTTCTATCCAATAATTTCTTAGCAATTTGCTTCATGTTCTTGGGATCATGTGTATGTTTAGCTAGTTTTATATTGAACAATGCTACAGTTTCCAGGTTAAAACTGACTATACACCGTTAATATTTCATCGAGATGTGCGATTATATAAGTTTGTATTACCTGTCATCTTGATCAACGGTCGAGATTGTGCAACAGGCTTTCCCTAGATACATGAACTTTGTCAGAAGAATCAAAACTCTTTTGACATAATTGTTAATGAAGCAAGATGCCCCTTGTTTCTTGTTCTCACCCTCATACTTGGACTTGACTTCAATATTAAAAGAGCTCATTCCATCTATATAATAAGATCCAAATGAATCTGAAGCTTATTAGTATAATATCTATGTTAGAAGAGTTGAATATGCCTACATAGAAGAAGAAGATCTCATGTACAATAAGTCCTTTGTCACTGCACAGTAACCCTGTTCAAAAGGAGAATGAGTCTGTGGTTCAATGGTAGCACCCCTCTCACAAAGTGAAGAGGTGGTGGGTTTGAAATACGTCAACAACAACAACTGATTGTTGATATAAGTTTCCAAACCTAATTTTAAAAAGGGTAGGTATCCCCTCAACCCCGCTTGCCAATAAAAAAAGAGAAAAAACCCTGTTCACAAGAAAGTCATTGATGAAACATGGCCATAGGGGTCCCAGTGGTTATTCGTGGTGAAAACCGATATTTGAATATATAGCTTATCATACTTAATGAAACATGGCTACATTGATTATTGCCCGAAGATCCATATGAGAATGCCATGCGGCGTTCTTGGGCTAAATATGTCGATGAGAAGGTAATTTTTCTCTCGATATGATTATGTTACATGGGCAGTTTGCTCATGAAAAGGGTCAAAGTTCAAAGAAAAAATCAAATTGAGTTTGTTCTTCTTTTCTTCTTTGGCAACCATTAGAAAGGAAAAGTAAACATAAGACTCTTGTGACAAATCAAACTCGCAATGTTTATACTGTATATAGGATCCAGATAAAATTTGAAATGAATTAAGTTTGGCTTATCTTGTACTATCTAATGGAGAAAAAAGAAGTGAAGCTTATATGTTCATGGAGTAGTCCATTTGCTGTAAGAGTTATATGGGCACTTAAACTAAAAGGAATAGAATTTGAGTTCATTGAAGAAAAGGATCTCATCCACAACAAGAGTTCTTTGTTAGTGCAGAGTAACCCTGTTTATAAGAGGATCCCAGTACTTATACATGATGGTAAACCGATCTGTGAGTCGCTTAATATACTTGAGTATATCGATGAAATATGGCCACATAATCGTATATTACCTGAAGATCCATATGAGAAATCTATCGTGCGTTTTTGGGCTATGTTTACGGACGAGAAGGTATGTACATCTCTAAATTTTCTAGCCATGTTTTATTTATACAAAACCGCGTGTTATTCATAATTTTGTATAACTTTATTCTTCTGTTTCAACAGTTGTCAGAAGTTCTAAGAAATGTTTTGACATCAGTAGGAGAAGATCAAGAGAAAAAAGTTAAACAATTTGAAGATGCACTAAACATCTTGGAGAGTGAAATGAAAGAAAAGAAGAAAAAGTTTTTTGGTGGGGGGGAGAACCTTGGGTACTTGGACCTTGTGTTGGGGGTTATTCTTTGGTTAGAAGTTATAGAAGAAATTTCTTATGGTAAAAAGATTTTTGATCCAGAAAGGTATCCTTTATTCAACAGATGGATAGAAGAGTTTAAGGACTCAAACATAATCAAAGAAAACCTGCCAACTAAGGATCAGATCTCTCCCTATTTTCGAAATATCCGCAAATATGTATTAGCTTCAAAAACTCATGAATGAGCAAATATTTTCATGTAATGTATCTATGCTATGTACAATTTTGCTATTGGCATTTAATTTTGTTGGAATTTTTTATAGTCCTAAAACTAATCTTCTCGAAAATGCTAAATTTTAGGCACAAAATCAGTCTATATTAAAAATGAGATCGGAATATGGATTTCATTCATGTGTAGATGGAAAGAATATGGTTTTCTTAATTGAAAAAAAGAAACCAGTTTCTATAATTGGTGTTACAAATCCGTCAAGTGATTTATTTTCATTAGAATTCAACCTTTCTCCGTTTGGGTATCTCCCTCCTTCTACTACGTAGAATTTGTTTCTATATAACTCTATATTACATTAATACCTCTATTGAACCAAACACATTATGAATCCTTATCAATGAAACCATCTATATAACTTCTCAATTAAATAACATTATGATAGGTGGACCAAAAACATCCATATAACTTCTCAATTAAAAAAATTTCATTACTTATCAATCAAGTCTAAGTCGCACGAGGCGTGTTTGTGATGGACAATTATTTGCATAGCCGTTGTGTTTCCCAAAGGGCCACACCCTTTATGTGCAAAGCTTGTATATTAATTTTTTTTCCACACTTCCCACTATTCAATAAAGGGCAAATTAGACTTACCCCACAGATTTAGCAATTTAATTAGACTTACCCCACAGATTTTAACTTATTTAGAGAAACCCCACAGATTTGTGACAGATGTTAGTCAACTGTCAGCTGACCTGGTCAAATTTAGATTTGACTTGTATTTTAACATTAAATATCTAAAATATCTTACATAGACAAAAAACTTACTTGAACACATGGCAACATGGTTTTTCAACCATTTGATTAAGCTAAATCTGATTTTTTACCCAAAGATGGAGATGTAACCCTACATTCCAAACCAATTAAAATAGAGAGCACACAAACTGTTTATCATCTTCTTCACTTATACAATTGTTTAAAGGTTGAAGTGTTGATGAAACAAGATGAAAAAAGTACCAAGACATGAGGCATATCTAACACTTCAAGTAAAATCAAGTTAGGGTTTTAAGTACCAATTTTATCTTTTTTATGTGATGGGTCAACATAATAATTGTTTGGTATCATGAATTCTTTTGTACAAGATGCACAATTTTGGGGAAGAAGAAGATAGTAACAATGGAATGGTGGGTGTATAAGTTTAGGGGTATTTAAAGTAGTTTGTGTTAAAATATATGTCAAATATGAGTTTGACTAGGTCAACTGACGGTTGACTAATGTCTATTACAAATCTGTGGGGTTTCTCTAAATAAATTGAAATCTGTGGGGTAAGTCTAATTAAATTGATAAATCTGTGGAGTAAGTCTAATTTGCCCTTCAATAAAAGAGAAATCTGACAAAGTTTGTCAGACCTTGTTTCTCCAACAAAAATTAGCATCTTCAAAAAATGCATTAGACATACGATCTTGAGACTTAAAAGTGTCATTTTAACCCTTATCCGAGATAAATCTAATACTTTCTGGTTTTCATTAGTTTCCACCGATTTCTCATTTCAATTGTGTTCAGTTTAAACCTTATTTGTTCAGATATCTGAAAGTTCAAAACAACATAGGGCTGGGATTTCTTTATGTACATTTTTGTTTCTTACAAGCTGGAGTATTATTATTATCTTCCGGACACCAGTCGCATTTTAACGAAGAATACAATTGAACTCTGTTTTTGCATTCTATCCAAAACACCGACACCTTATTACCATAGTTGCCAGCCAAATGCGATTCAAGTATGTCATAGACAGACTGATTTCTGCACTATGAGCTAGCGTACCAGAAACAGGTTCATGACGGTGTCATTTTGACCCGCCCCTTTATCGGAGTGAAACTGTAATTCTTTCTAGTTATTGTCATTAGTTTCCACCAATTTCTCATCTCAATTGTAGTCAGTTTAAGACGTTCAGATATCTAAAAGTTCAAAACAAACTCTAGGGATAGGGATTCCATAATGTCCATTTTTGTTTGTTACAGTAGCTTTTAATCCATACAGTCACACATAACAATAGCGTAGAGTTGACATGATATATGCATGAGAATAGAAATGTATCAAATGTGACAGGAAGGGCTTCAGAATCAATTGAACTCTGTTTTATAACTTGTGTTTACATGACACATTGGAAATGTAGTATGAATTCATAATGATAGAGTGATTGTAGAATGTTTGAATAAATGACTCAATGAAAGTGTCTAACGTTAGGCTAGATTCTAAGTCATCATAGCTATTTTTACGGTACGTCAATGTTGAAATCGTTTCTTGTGTAATGGATTTCTGTAAAAACGTCTTACTTACCTCCTTGCACTTGCAGAAAAATTCAACAAGCGGAACAATTGAATAATCTCTAGAGGGGCGTGAATAACCAGGGATGCTCGGCTCCTATCACTATGGCCAATGTCAGCCTCGTGTTGCAACTGGCAATTTTAAATCACAAGTAAACTACATCTGAAAAGCTGTTGGCTGAGCGGAGGGGCAATCAAAGTTTGGTTATAATATTGGCATACTGCAAAAGGCATTGTTAGGTAATGCCCTCCCCTGTTTAATTGGTCAAGGTTTTGTATATACTTGCATCCATGTTTATATATATTTTATGACCAACTGATGATCTTCTTGGCTTTGAGTTGCAATATCAAAAACCTAAATGTCAATGATCTTCTTGGCTGTCACTACCATGTATAAAATACAGTACTAATTTGTTTAGTTTTATTTGACTTCGTTGATAGAGACGATCTGACATTATTTATCATAAATATTCTATCGATTGAACATATGTAAACTATCAGATATTAAAACACTACTCTATCAGCTTTCAAGCTTTCATTTCTCAGGTTCATCTTCTTCTTTGAAGCAACAAAGACTTCAACCCAATTATATAGAGAAATCGTACAAAAAAAACAATGGATTTGGTTAATCCCATTGTTAATATTGTTTCTCGTGTATTGGAATGCAGTAAAAAGCATATCAATTACTATTGTAAGCTCGATGAAAATCTCAACCAGCTGAAGGAGAAAATTGCTCAATTGAATGCACTTAACATCGACGTCAACAATAAGGTCATTGCTGCAGAGGCACGGCTAATGAAACGCACTAGTCGGGTGGACGAATGGATGCAAAGAGTGGAAAGCAGGCAACTTGAGGTGGACCGTATCATACTTGAAAGGACACAACATCTTGAGAGAAGGTGTCTCAATGGTTGTTGTCGTCCTAAGAATTGCTGGAGTAGCTACAAGCTTGGCAAACAAGTGATAAAAAAGTTATTAGATGTGGAAGAACTAAAACACGATGGAGTCTTTGAAATTGTTGCTGAGTATCCACCTCTATCTCTAACTCAAGAGCTACCTGTGACTTCCACTGTAGGATTGGATTCAATATTTGATAAAGCATGGAATTTCCTTGGAGACAATAGTGTAAGAATCATGGGATTGTATGGCATGGGTGGGGTTGGCAAGACAACCCTAATGAAAAAAATTTATAACGAGTTGAACAAAAGAGGTAGTAGTGACTTTGATATTGTTATTTGGGTGCTGATTTCAAAAGAAGTAAACATGTCTCGTGTTAAACAAGATATCGGAAAACAAATGGGATTGTCATTGCCTGCTGCAAGTGATATATTCAATGTGTTAAAAACAAAGAAGTATTTGCTACTTTTGGATGACATATGGGCACGAATCGATTTGTCAAGTATAGGAGTCCCTTCTCATAGTCCTGAGAATAACTCTAAAATACTATTCACGACGCGGTCAGAGATAGTATGCGGGCTTATGGAGGCAAACAAGAAGATTAGAGTTGAATGTTTGAGCTGGGAAGCATCATGGTCTCTATTTCAAGAAAAAGTCGGAGAAGAGACCCTGAGTTCTGATTCAGATATTCCAAAGCTAGCTGAAACTGTTGCGAATGAGTGTCGTGGCCTGCCATTAGCACTCATCACAATCGGGCGATCCATGGCGAGCAAGAAAACTCGTAAAGAATGGGAACATGCAATTTCAGTTTTGAAGAGTTCTGCAGCTGAATTTCCAGGTATGGGAGATGATGTACTTCCATTATTAAAATTCAGCTACGATTCTTTACCAAACGATACTGTTAAGTTATGCTTCTTGTTTTGTTCCCTATATCCAACACACTATCAAATTAATATACCAAAGTTAATTGAACAATGGATTGGGGAGGGAAATATGGATAGGAATGATAATTTTGACAAAGCTTCTAAGAAGGGTCAATATATCATTGGAATTCTTAAGAGCGCGTGTTTATTGGAGGAAGATAATGCTCCCATGGAAGTGTATGGTGACTATTTTGGTAATGTAGTGAAAATGCATGATGTGTTACGAGAAATGGCTTTGTGGATAGCTTGTGAATGTGGGAGAGAGAAAGATAAATATTTTGTGAAAGCAGGTGTAGGATTGATGGAAGCACCAGAGGCTAGGAAATGGCCGAAAATGGCAGAAAAAATATCATTGTTTGGTAACAATATCACTCAATTGGAAAATATACCCGAATGCTCAAATCTCTCAACTCTGTTGGTTTCCCATAATGAAAGACTAGAACATATACACAATGACTTCTTCCTCTCTATGCCGGTTCTCAGATTTTTAGATTTGTCAAACACTGGAATCTCAAAAGTGCCAACAAGTATATGTGAATTGTTTGAGTTGGAATTTCTTAATCTTAGTTTTTCGCAAATCACAAGTTTACCTTATGAGATGAGGAATTTGACAAAGTTGAAGTACCTTAGTTTGCGTGAAATCCATTGCAAACTTCCACGCGGAATCATCAGCAATCTTTTAAATCTTGAGTTCTTAGAGCTTGATGTCTGTAAATATGGGGATCCTAAAGGTAATTATGAGATTGATGAAATGGGAGTCTTGAACAATTTGAAATGTATAAAAATCCTAATTGATTCGGATACCAAAGATGTTGAAAAGTTTCTCAGCTACCCCAAGTTGGCCGATTGTGCAAGGAAGTTGAGTATTAGTAGATGCAGGGATATTACCTCCCTTGCAATATCGGTATCATCATCAACTTCATCAGATTTATGTCTTGGACATTTGAAAGGATTGCAATTTCTTAACATTGAACTGGGTTTGAATATCAAAGAGCTGAAACTCAGCTGCATCAACAAAGACACGATAGAGACTGAGGGGTTATATGAAACCTTGGAGATAATGCACCTTGTGTATCTCCCAAAATTAATTATCTCATGGGATTCAAGGAACCTTGAAGATAGTGCACGTTTCAGAAAACTTCATCGTGTACACCTTAACGGGTGTCACACAATGGTAGACCTTACATGGCTTCTTCTCATTCCAAATCTACAAACAATATGGATACAGAATTGTGAAAGTCTACAAGAGATATTATCTTCTGACGAATCTGGAGGAACATATGATCAAAATACTTTCTCAAATCTCAAATTCTTGAGATTGTATGAATTGCCTAATCTCAGGTCCATATGTTGCATGAGTGCATTGCCTTTCCCATCCTTGGAAACTATATATGTGTCGTATTGCCCAGAGCTGAGGAGGCTACCACTTGACTCAAACAGTGCTAAGAACACACTCAAGAAGATTGAAGGAAGGGTCAAATGGTGGGATGGATTAGAGTGGGAGAATGAAACCGTCAAGTCTCAATTCGCCAGATTTTTTACACCGTATTATTGTTAGAAGGGACAGAGTTTTCACTCTCGTCTCGTCATTTAGTTGTGTGAAGGGTATGTGCTTGTAATGTGAAATGTGAAGTTAGAAGTTGTGATTGTAAATTTGTAATGTGAAATGTGAAGTTTTTAATGTACTCAATTAAAAGGATTAACAGGGGAAAGCCATCCCCTTCCAATTACAAAACAATTTTTTTTAAGAAAAAGCAGAATTGTTTTTGTAATGTAGCCGCAGTCTGCGGTCGCGCAGATGTCTATTTGAGGATATTGGATCTAATAGTTTGTCATACTTAACATAATCAAGTGATCCACAACAGCAAGTCAGCAACACTAATTTTTTTTTTGGCAATGTCAAATGCTCTATGCATTCCATATATATCGTAGTATCCTACTGTCACATTTCATCTAATTCTCAATAGTTTTACATCCCACCAGGGATGCCCGCTTTTCCTCATTATTGCACTAGGTCAATGGAATGAATTTTGAGTTCTGACAACCACCTTCACCTATCTAGGTGAAAGACAACTACGCACCCTAGATTTTTCAACGAGATGCACAACAACGTAGATTTGCATTGCCTGTCATCTTGATGAATGAGAATGACCATGATGGTGCAATTGGCTTCCCTATGATGTATGTATATATGGAAGTTTATACATATGGTCAAATTCAAAAAATAAAAATAAAATAGAACTCATGACATCATTACTTGCGGCACAATACTCTGACTTTAATCTGAATGTCGTCACTTCATATGTAATATAGAACCGTGATACGGTGGAGACCGATGTTAGGGGAAGAGGGGAAGAGAAGAGAAGAAAAAAAACAGGGGTTTAAAAAAAAAACAGAAAAAGACGGAGAGAAAATTAAAAAACAAAGAAAAAAAAAATTTCAAAAATTGGAAATAAGTCGGACAGACAAAAATAAATCCAAAAAAATCGGGGACAGACATGAGTTTCAGTCCCACTCGACTCTTAAAGGACCTCATAACGTCGGTCGATAAGAAACAAATGAATGAGAAGCAGATGTGTATAATGTCTATGGAGAATCAAGAAGTAAAGCTTTTGGGAGTGTGGAGTAGTCCATTTGTTAGAAGAGTTGAATGGGCTCTCAAACTTAAAGGAATTGAATTTGTTTGGAGGAGAGACCATTGGCTATTTGGACCTAGTGTTCAGTTCGGCCGTAATTTGGTTGAAAGTTATGGAAGAAGTTTCCTGTGAAACAGAGTTTTTGATGCTCACAGATATCCTTCATTCTACAAATGGATGGAAGAATTCAGGGATTCGACCATAATCAAGAAAACCTGCATCCTAAAGATCAATTATATGTTTACATGAAAAAGATTCGCAATTTTGTATTAGCTTCTAAAGCCTCCAAATGAGCTTAACTGAAGCTCCTCTTGTATTACTCTTGAGGTTTTGCAAAAAGACCATCTTTCGAGAAAGCCAATACATGTTAGCTTCTCCTGATTTTCTTTTATTAAAGACCATCTTTTAATCCACAACAACGAATTTTGTGTTAATGGTATGTTCTTAACTAGTTTCCGCCAATATCTCACTTACATTCAATTTTAATTGAAATATCTAATACTCAGAGCAACTTAGAGAGAGGATTACATAAAATACTCTAGTGTATTTTTATTATTGTAGAAGATGTTATAGATTGTCACACAAAATACTAGTGTTGAATGAAATGATCAATGCATGAAAATTGAAATGGTGTTAAATGTGATAGCCACCCGCATAAAACACACAAAAGGACAGAAACATATGGTTTCTTATTGAAAAGGGCTTTGAAGTCAACAAATTCTGGACTAAAATACTCACCCTAATCATAGTATGATTTTAGGTCAAATCATATATAATAATTTTTTTATTTTTTTTTTTGCACAAAACACTATAACCTAGGTAGGGAATGATTAACCCTAGTGGGAAAGGGCAAAGTCGGAATTGCACAAAATTTTGACACTATGATTCGACCTAAAATCATAAGTTTTTGTTCTTTTCAATAAGTCAACAAAAACTGCATATCCTTTTCAACCATAACTTGTGGGTTCGAAACACAACAAGAAGGTTCAAAGGAACCATGGAGGCCTTAAAAGATAGAAAGAAATCCATTACATGACTCTATAAGAAATCAATCTTTTAAGCCAAACAGCAGCAAAAGAATCAGAATCAGAATAAGAATCGAAAACAACCCAAAAGGCAAAAGCTGAAACAAATATCAAAGATTCTCAAAAATCATATCTGTAACAATCTGCAGAACTGAAATTGCATTTCAACACACCATTGACCTTGAACATAAATATTTCTCATTTCCCACATCTATATATATATCTTCATCAATCCATTCAACTTTTATAAACAAACACGTACACTATAACATATAATCATATATATACACTGTTAGAGGGAGAAAGATGAAGGGAGTGATGATCATAAGTGTCTTGGTGGTGTTCTCAATGGTTCAAGTTATTGTCAAACCGATTGAAGCCTTCACTTGTGTAGAATTAGCAATGAAGGTAATTCCGTGTGCTTCTTTTGTGATTGGATCCGCAGTACAACCATCTCCAGAATGTTGTAATGGAGTGAAGCAACTCAAAACAATGTTAGTCACTAGAAATGATAAACGCGCAATGTGTAATTGTCTGAAAATGGCTGCTTCTGCTTTCCCAAAACTCAAAGACGAAGCCATTACTTCATTGCCCGCCAAATGTGGTGCTCCACTGCCTTTCACTATCTCAAAGAATATGAATTGCGACACGTGAGTCATAATTTCTCTCTTTTCACAGATCAACCGTTAGATTACTAAATTTTATATGTAGAATTTTTAATTTTTTTCTTTTCTTGCAGGATTTAATCCTTGAGATGCAGGCTAAGCTAGCTTTTGATGATGAAAATAACATGAAGGGGTGAATGTCTTATAATAATATGTAACAGGTTGCGGTCTGCCTAAACGGTCTTTGCTATATATATAGAGCATGTTTTAAGATATAAATAAACCTGTTCTCGATTTTTAACAGACATATATGTTTGAATCTAATTCATCAACAGGATATATAGTCTGTGTCTACTTGTTTATATCCAGCACAACGAATATGGTAGCAACCATATTGCATTTAACTTTACGGCTTTATCATCTCCCTATCAACATAGAAAATGAAAGTTGCATTTATAAAAATTGGAATTTAATTTTAATTACCTTCTCTCATTACATATGAAACAACCTCACAAATTATGAGGATACAAACCAAAACATTTAAGAAAGAAAACAAAACATCAGCTGGAAGCAGTTCAGTAATACCACCATGACAACAATAAAGAATTAAAGAGTTGTTGTGGGTAGTTTCCACCAATATTTCATCTTCAGTTGTAATCAATTTTAAACCTCAAAGTTTAAATTAACTTATTACAGAGGGAGACTACATCAGGTTTATTTTCTTTTTCGTCTTGTATATCCTTTTATAGAGTTGCAGTAGCTTTAAATTCATACAGAAATGTTGTAGATTTGTCACACAAAACATTAGTGTGGACTGAAATGATACATGTATGATTACTTAATGAGGCAAAGAATTTTTTATGTGTAGCCTAGCTAATTGTATGTGGGTGTGGTACACCCAATCACAAAACTCCATGTGTCAATAATAATATAACCTACGTATGGGTTTAGTTAACCTTAGTGGGTTTGATTAGTTACCCAACCACTTTATAAACCAATCTTATATATGATTGGTTGTACACACCCATATATAATCAGGGAACACATAAATTTTTTTTGCTTAACTAGGTGTAAATGTGTAATAAAA
This sequence comes from Aquilegia eximia, assembly GCA_023053565.1. NCBI lineage: Eukaryota > Viridiplantae > Streptophyta > Magnoliopsida > Ranunculales > Ranunculaceae > Aquilegia > Aquilegia eximia. The sequence continues at coordinate 20,878,482 of JALIGU010000005.1, forward strand.
AATGATATAGTAATATGTTTACGTTAAAACCATTATTTTAAGGGTATTATGTTCATTATAGTTATAAGAGTATTTTAGGCAAGTTAATATTGATTTTTCACTAAGTTAATTCTTATTGGGTGTTTTGCCCATAAAAAAAATCTAGCCTACTTATATTTTAGGATGTGGCCCCATTTTGTATGCGACCATGAGAAGCCAATCATAAAATAACATGTGTCAGTTGGGTAATTAATTTAAACCCCACCGTGGTTCACTACACCCATACATAGGTGATATTTTAGTAAATAAACAAAACTTAAGTGATACGTGGTGTATTGTGATTGGACCCTTATGGAAACATTTTTAAAGGTTTTATTTTTTTTTTTTTTTCAACTTTGAAACAAAATTGACCAAATTGAACCTTGTTTTATATCTTAACAACAACGTAATTTTAAACTTACTACGTGGTCGAAAGTTGTTTTCAAAACTAACAACAGAACAGAATCTTGTTAGAATCTCAGGCAAAATAAATCACGTGGCTAAAAAGTGCATACGTGGCGTTGACACACGTGGCTAAGAAGATTAAAATACTCTCAAGTATCTAGATGAGTTAATTCAAATTAAGAAAAACAAAATTCTTAGAGCTAAAATTTAATTAAAACCCACTAATTAAATTAAGAAAAAATAAATCCACACTTAATTTTTGTTCCTTCATTAAGTATGAATTTGATGTGTTGCACTTCAATTTTACTTGAAGGAACAAAAACTGTGAAGAAAACATCTCACACTTTGCTACAAAGAGTAAACAAGGAAATGCTTTTTCTTAACTGTGATGTATGTGTGTTTGCATTCAATAAAAAGAGTGATCTAATTGGATTTCGATGTTGAAGTTTGCGTTAAATTAAAGGATTTTCTTGATTTGGGACTTTTGCGGTAAGTTCGAATCAATATTTTCGATTTGGGGTTTGTTCCTTTTTATTTTTTACTCTTATAGGAGCAACAATCCAATATTTATAGGTGGCTTAAGAAGTGGTAATAAGAATTATCAGAAGAATTAAGGAGAAATTTCTTGAGAAAATTTATTCTTAGGTTTTTATGGTTTGATATTTAAAAAATTTAGGCTGTGGCCCATTTTATATGTAACCATGAGGAGCCAATCATAACACGCCATGTATCCCCACTTATATATTTTAGTAGACTCAATGGATGAAATGATTGATGCATAAAATTGAAATGTTGTTAAGTGTGATAGCCACCAACATAAAACACACACATTTTAGAAATAAGGTTCAAAGGAACCATGGAGGCCTTAAAAGAACTATGTACATGGTACGTGCTTCTTCGCACATTTCTCACATTTCAAGCATTACACAGTTGCCATTGATCTCTATGAGATCTTGCTGAATACTGACTATATGTATCCCAAACGAAGGCTAAAAAATTTCCTAGAGTAGTACAACCACTCTCAATCCAAATTAGGGTTCGAAAGTTTCTAACTGAGTGATGTAGGTAGTTATAATTATACCAAAATCTTGGAGAAAAAAATTACTACAGGTATAGCATTGTACCAAAAAATGTTATTACAAGGATAAAGTTAAAGTTGATCAATGTTGGCCGCAGCTCTTGTTGAATCTTCCTTGCTAGATTGTTGAATCTTTAAGGTTTTATCTGATCGATTAAAGTAAAAGTTGCAGAGGCATTATGTATGCTAAGAGTATTTTTGGAAACTGTCTACTTTGGCAATCACATTTGGGATGGTGTTATATATTATGACCCATCACCCTTTGTTTTGCTAAAGACTAACTGTCTAAGATTATTGTCCCTAGTTTCTCTCTTTGCAGATTGCACAATATGGGATACAAGAAGATAACTGTGGGTTCAGACTATACTCGAAAGATTAGATTTTAAGAAATTGAAAATAATTAGGTTGGCATTTCACATCTTTATATTCCGTTTAGTTCTCACCAATATCTCATCTAAAATTTAAACCTTAATTCAGATATCTAAATTGACGCTCAAAACAACTAGGAAATGGAAACTATGAATGGTTTATTTTTTTTTTTTTTTTTTTGTCTCCCATGTTATTATAAATAAGTTAAGTTAATTAATGAGTACATGTTAGACAGTTACTGAGCTGTTAATTCACATAGAAGATGTTGTAGCCTTGTAGGTTGTCACAAAATACATTATAGTGTTGAGTGAAATGATAAGTGCATGAAAACTGAAATAATATAGTGTTTGAAACACATAGATTTGGGCACTACATTCAAAAGAATTTGGGCATACATTGATACATAGGCAAGGCCGGGCAGTGTAATAATGGGCAAATTTTTTTATCGTTTCCTCTTGTATGTGGTTTGTGTGGTCTCAATCACAACACGCCACGTGTCTCTTAATTAGTTGATTGAATAACTAATTCAAACCTACTAGGATTAACTACACCCATACGTAGGTTATATTTTTATTAACACCTGGTGTGTTGTGATTGGGACCACACAAACCATATTAAAAAATTATTTGATGGATATTAAATTATGTGCTAAAGGGTAAATATGTTATATTGAAAAAAATGACCAACTGTGAGTGACATTGGCTTACTGTTCTAAGTCGGGCAAAGCCTATTAATAAGTAGTAAAGATATACCAAATTATATTGCTGGCAAGGACAATGTCGCATTAATAACTGTTCTCACCATCGGCGTCTAGGATTGGCCGGCGGGAGAAAGTTTGGAGACCCTAGTTTGTACATACAAACATTGTAAATCTATAACTTTATGAATTAATACACGAGATGATGAATTTTGTGTACGTAAATCAGTAGATCATATCATAACGGTTTCCTTTTTTTTTCTTCCTAAATATGAAATTAATTAAGATGTGTGTTGGAAAGATGTTTATGAGATCACTTTGCTCTTAAGTATATTATACATCAGCAAACCAGAGAGGCATTGCATTGTATACCAAAAAAATATATTGCAAAGACGGTTCAGGCAGACCGTAAGATGTTACAATTTGAGCTTTTATAGAACATGCTGCGCTACTGCCCTGTTATTTTCTTCATCAAATAACCAGCTGCAATCTCAAGGATCAATCCTGAAAAAAAAACAAACAAAATTTCAACAAATAAACTTAGTAACTAAATGGTGGAGTACTGGAAAAAAAAAACTATCTTACGTATTGCAGTTCATATTCTTTGAGATAGTGAAAGGCAGTTGAACACCACATACGGCAGGCAATGAAGCCATAGCTGCATGATTATTAACAATATCTTTCAAACAAAACACTTTTAACTCTAGGTGACTTTGCCAAGGAGTTAAAAGTGTCACGTAGGATTACTTAATTAATTTAAAATTAAATTTTATCATATCATACACTGTTTTTTTTTTTTTTTGAAAAGTAAAATTTTAACACTTATTTTAAAATCAACTATATGACAACTCTAAAATTATAAATCACTTTTAAACATTAACTATATGTTAAAACCTTCTCCCTCTTTCTTACGTGGCACCCCTAAAACCGTTTTACAATTGGGAATGCTCTTAGGTTAAAATGACCTCAAGTTGGGCCTTTACAGATTAGATGGATGTGCAGGCTCTTAACTCTTTTATGGTTGGGTACGGGCGAAAGGTTATACCCTGAAATCTTGTTTTTTATTTTTTTTTGTGTGGCTAAGAACTTTTATCAAAGAAAAAAATAAATAAAAAACATAGTTCTTATACAAGCCAAAAAGAAGAGTGGTGAGTGAAAAACTCAACCAAACTGACCAACAAGAAACAAGAAAAAACACACTAAGAATAACAAAAACGATTCCCCAAACATAAAACATAGAACATCACAATCCCAACTGATTGTCCCATTTAAAGATCAACTCATTGAAGAAGTGGTTCTTCCTTTCTGGAGCTCCCCTTAACCAGTTCCACATTAAAGCTTTAATACACATAATGAGCTCATCCGAATTTGGAACAAACTCCTCAAAGATTATAGTGTTACGCACCATCCATGTCGTCCTCAAAAGAGGACGGGGCAGCAAACCCCACAAATTTTTGCCTAGAAGCCTTGCATTTACCACTGGCCAGTCATTGAGCACTTTAACTAAGTGATGAGAATCAATGAGATGATGCACCTCCTGTTGTGCAACAGAAGTTTTAACCCAAGGATTGGTTGTAATACCGATAATCTAGATAATAGCAAATAACAAAGAAAGTAATCGAAAAACACAATCACACACAATAACAATACCAATTACCAATTAGAATACCAAGTACTTATGGGAGTAGAATTCCTACCTACATTGTTTCTAGAAACAAACATAAGATATGATCCTATAAACCTCACTTAATATAAGCTATGATCCTACGCATTGCGAGCCAATATACAACAATCTCCACCTTGGCGAGCCAATGAACTTGATTATTGTTGACTCAATCCGCGCCCGTGAAACCTTTTTGATCCATGTTGCCGCCTCCACCCTTTTGGGTGCCCAATCAATTATGATTGACCGACAAGTTTGAGATACCCTCAAACTTGCCCACAAGAATCCACTTGCTGACCATTTTTCCCTTTCTTGAGTTCCTTCTTTCTGCAGCCAACTTGTTCATAACAGAACCTTGTGATTTCAACATCACCCTGCCTGTCTTAGGACCAACTCTAGATCTTACTATTGTTTGACCCAATAGTATATACAAGCCACTACTACTCGCGACTCCTTTCATGATCACATTGGAATCTCTGCAAACCTCTACAACTCCACCTTTGCCAGTGAACTTGTAACCCAAAGAATCTAACTTGAAAAGAGAAATTAGTTCTCTTTGCAAACTCGGCACATGTCGAACACCTTCAAGAGTATGTATCCTCCCGTCATACATCTTGATGTGAATATTACCGACTCCCACTATCGACTTCTTGGAGTCATCACACATCGACATCCAGCCACCCTCACATCTTTCATACTTGTCGAACCATGACCTATGTGAACTAACATGTTTTGTGGCACCGCTATCAAGTACCCATTCCCGATGTAAATTTTCTTCTTGAGTAGTCACCAAGAGTAATTCATCATCAAACTCTACTTGATTAGCCTGTCCACCAGAATTAGTAATATGCTTGCCTTTCCCTGACCTGGAGCTATTTGCCGAAACCGCTCCACCTTTTTCCTCACAATCCCGTTTAAAGTGCCTTGTTTTTCCGCACTTCCAACATTCTATGTGAGCCTTGTTACTCTTGTTAAATCCTTTCCGTGATCCCCCATTAATCACCAAACCCTCACCATAAGATTTATCGCCTCTGCCTTTATTTCTAATTTCATGAGATAAAAGAGCATTGACAACCTCATCCAATTCCAGAGTTTCCTTTCCATAGAGCAACGTGGTGATAATATGCTCATAAGATTGGGGCATGGAGTTCAGAAGTAGATGTGCTTTATCTTCATCCTCTAACTTCACTCCAACATGAACCAATTCAGAAAGCATGCTATTGAAGACACTGAGATGTTCATTAATACCTGTACCTTTTGCCATCCTCAACCTGTAAAGTTCCTACTTGCGGTATAATCGATTTGATAACGACTTAGTCATATACAAACTTTCTAGCTTTAACCAAAGTTTTACCGAAGAACTTTCTGTGAGAACGTTTGACAAGACCTCTTTCGTTAAACACAATCGAATCGCACTAGTAGCCTTCAAATCAAATTCTTCCCAAACATCATCTGACATATCCGCCGGTTTTTCCTTCAATGCTTTGTGTAGCCCGGATTGTACCAAGAGATCTTGGACTGGTACTTTCCATAAACCAAAATTCATCTTTCCATCGAACTTCTCTACATCAAACTTCAAACCTGAATTTGAAACCCTTTGCGCCATCTCGAAATCCCTAAAACCTAGAACCTTGCTCTGATACCACTTGTTGTGCAACAGAAGCTTTAACCCAAAGATTGGTTGTAATACCGATAATCTAGATAATAGCAAATAACAGAGAAAGTAATCGAAAAACACAATCACACACAATAACACCAATATTAACGTGGTTCGGCAAACCCGCCTACTCCACCAGACAACCGATCAAGAAGATTTTACTAATCAGAGAAAAGAAAATAACCTAATTACAAATCTATAATTCCTTGTCTCTTTCTCTCTCACACACTAGAACCTGAGAAACCCTATTATGAAAGCCCCCATAAATTTGTCTCTCCCTATCTAGTAATGCTTTCACCTTTAGTTCACCCTCTTCTTTTTACCACCACTTTACAATAGCCAACTAGTTGAGTATATATAATACCCAAGAGTTCCTAATCCATACAAGGATTCAAATTGAATAACAATACCAATTACCAATTAGAATACCAAGTACTTATGGGAGTAGAATTATTCCTACCTACATTGTTTCTAGAAACAAACAAAAGATATGATCCTATAGACCTCACTTAATATAAGCTATGATCCTGCGCATTGCGAGCCATTATACAACACCTCCCCCCATTGACAAGACGTCTCCACACGGCCACACCTCTGCAATTACTGGACAAACAAAAAAGAGGTGTACGTGTCACCGACTCCTCCCCCCTCCTACACGAAACACAGTTATTGTTAGCCACCACTCCCAAATTCTGGGAGAGGTCGAAGGTTTCTAGTTTACCCCAAGCTGGACACCATAGAAAGATCTTGACCTTTAAAGGAGTTCTGAGTTCCCAAATCACTAATGGAGCAAATGGTACAACTGTTTCATCAGGCCGATTATTTCTTTCAAGTGAACATCCTGGCGTGTATCTAAAAAATCTGATCGAAACTAATTGTATCGCATTGGATTTGAAAACCCAATATGTGCAATATAATAATAAAACGATAAACAAGTAAAGAATACACTATATTTTTAACAAGGTAAAACCCAATATGGGAAACATCCACGATTGTCCTCGCACCAACAAATTAATCCATTATAATTGGTTAGAGATGTACAAATTAACCTATCAACTACCTGTAATCACTGCGAGTTGACAGTGTTGCATGCTGCATGTGCAATTGAGTTCAATTAAAATATTTATCAATGAGGAAAATCATAAAGTTAAATAGTTGCAAAAATAATGACTCAACAATCCATCAATTATCTTAGTGTTTCCAAAAATACAAAATGGAAGCCAAGTAATTGTATGGTGTAATACTGTAATTGTAACCTAAACTGTAATTGCGTTCAAGTCTGACATTTTAAGGTTATTGTCTTTAGTTTCCAACAATATCTGATTTTTATCCTAATCAAATTTAACATTTATATTGTTAAATTAGAATCATAAAACCTCATGCATTTAAGTTGTTCAATTAGAATGAATGAATTTCCAGTAAGCTTAGCTATTATAACCGCGATTTTTGAGTACAAAATATTTGCATGGGCTGCAATAACGTAGTCTACAAACTAGGGGTGGGCAAAAAAACCGAAAAACCGAAAACCGAACCGAAAAAACCGAGTCAAAACCGAGTTGACTAAAAACCGGTCAAGACCGGACCGAAACCGAACCGAACTATATAGCTATTGGTCCGGTCTCGGTTCTTGTTTTTATAGAACCGAGAGAACCGAACCGAAATAAATAAAAAAATATTTTTTTTATTAGTAAATTACTAAACTAGACATAGGAATTAGGAAACCTATGGTGGATCCATGGTTGGTTTATTGGTTTTGGACCTTTTTCCTATTTAGTACTTGATTTGGTGTATGTCTTATTTTGTTTAAAGCCCAAAACTTAAGAAAAATCATTTAAATTGTAGTGGACTAGCCCAATAAAAAAGCCCAGGACCGAGTTTCGGACCGAAACCGGACCGATTGTATTTGGTCCGGTTCGGTCCGGTTACATTCAAATAATTTCGGTCCATGGAACCGAAACCGAACCGATACTTTCAAGTCGGTTTGGTCCCGGTCCTATTACATTTTAGGACCGGACCGGACCGTGCCCACCCCTACTACAAACAAAATTGTAATAAACATGAATGTGAGAAAGTCCCTTTTAATTTGGTTACAGTATGGAATTTTAGAAAGATCTAAACCATAATATTCTTACACATGTAATAGGAGTCACTTTAACGAAATAACTATAGCCGGCCCGATCTTGACGACATAGAGATACAGATCAAAAGAAATACAATTTATAGCTGTAGTGTTTGTCGCTTAATAACATAGAGATATAAATTAAGTGATAAAAATATCGAATGGAATTAAAATATGATTTTTTTTTCAACCAAAACAAATTTTAATGATAAAATTTTGAGGAATTATACAAAGTTAGAGGACAAGCACGCTACAAACTGCACTGCAAGCCTTTTTGAATAGCCAAACCAATCCTACGAAATACATATTCATTGGAACCTACCGTCATCACATTGGTATTCATCACTTTTTGTGCCCTCCTGAGAAGTTCATCTGCTTCTGGTGTTAGAGACCCGAAATTATAAGAAGCAAAATGAGATATGAGTAAGGAGAAAGCAAAAAAAAAAAAAAAAAACTACTCCGATAATTCCTTTTCTAGCTTTTGGAAATTACTTCCTAATTTGTTTTTCTCATTTACAAACAAGCTTCTGACTTCTTTACTAAGGGCTCGTTCGGCAAACAACCCGAAATACATTCCTTAACTTCAATGTATCCGATACACAATTTACAAAATATAATAACAATAAGAAGTGATTATATGAGTTTTAAATGAAAATTTCACAAAAAAAACATGCATTTTTGAAAATGCTCAATATTTGCATTCGGCCAAAGGGGGTAGTACACAGAAAAATGTAAAATTTTGAAATTTATTAGTTACACTACAAATGTATCCGATACACAATTTACAAAATATAATAACAATAAGAAGTAATTGTATGAGTTTCAAAAGAAAATTTCACCAAAAAACATGCATTTTAAAAAATGTTCAATATTTACATTCGGCCAAAGGGGGTAGTACACAGAAAAATGTAAAATTTTGAAATTTATTAGTTACACCACAAATGTTTCTGATACACAATTTACAAAATATAATAACAATAAGAAGTGATTGTATGAGTTTCAAACGAAAATTTCACCAAAAAACATGCATTTTCGGAAATGCTCAATATTTGCATTCGGCCAAAGGGGGTAGTACAAAGAAAAAAGTAAAATTTTGAAATTTATTAGTTACACCACAAATGTATCCGATACACAATTTACAAAATATAATAACAATAAGAAGTGATTATATGAGTTTTAAACGAAAATTTCACCAAAAACATGCATTTTCGGAAATGCTCAATATTTGCATTCGGCCAAAGGGGGTAGTACACAGAAAAATGTTAAATTTTGAAATTTTTTAGTTACACTAGAAATGTTTCCGATACACAATTTACAAAATATAATAACAATAAGAAGTAATTATATGAGTTTTAAACGAAAATTTCTCCAAAAAACTTGTATTTCCAAAAACGCCCAATCCTGGCATTCGGTTAAAGGGGGTAGTACACAGAAAAATGTAAAATTTTAAAATTTTTTAGTTACACCACAAATGTATCCGATAAACAATTTTTGAAATATAATAACAATAAGAAGTGATTATATGAGTTTTAAACAAAAATTTCACCAAAAAACATGCATTTTCGAAAATGTTCAAGATTTGCATTCGGCCAAAGGGGGTAGTACACAGAAAAATGTAAAATTTTGAAATTAATTAGTTACACCACAAATGTATCCGATACACAATTTACAAAATCTAATAACAATAAGAAGTGATTATAAGAGTTTTAAACGAAAATTTCACCAAAAAACATGCATTTTCGAAAATGCTCAATATTTGCATTCGTCCAAAGGGGGTAGTACATAGAAAAAAGTAAAATTTTGAAATTTATTAGTTACACCACAAATGTTTCTGATACACAATTTACAAAATATAATAACAATAAGAAGTGATTGTATGAGTTTCAAACGAAAATTTCACCAAAAAACATGCATTTTCGGAAATGCTCAATATTTGCATTCGGCCAAAGGGGGTAGTACACAGAAAAAAGTAAAATTTTGAAATTTATTAGTTACACCACAAATGTATCCGATACACAATTTACAAAATATAATAACAATAAGAAGTGATTATATGAGTTTTAAACGAAAATTTAACCAAAAAACATTCATTTTCGGAAATGCTCAATATTTGCATTCGGCCAAAGGGGGTAGTACACAGAAAAAAGTAAAGTTTTGAAAATTTGTAATTACACCACAACTGTATCCGATACACAATTTACAAAATATAATAACAATAAGAAGTGATTATATGAGTTTTAAACGGAAATTTCAAGAAAAAACATGCATGTCCGAAAATGCTCAATATTTGCATTCGGCCAACGTACACAGAAAAATATATATTTTTGAAATTTTGTAATTACACCACAAATGGTCCCGATACACAATTTACAAAATATAATAACAATAAGAAGTGATTATATTAGTTTTAAACGAAACTTTCACAGAAAAACATGCATTTTCGAAAATGTTCAATATTTGCATTCGGCCAAAGGGAGAAAAATGTAAAATTTTGAAATTTTATAGTTACACCACAAATGTATCCGATACACAATTTACAAAATATAATAACAATAAGAAGTGATTATATGAGTTTTCAACGAAAATTTCACAAGAAAACATGCATTTTCGAAAATGCTCAATATTTGCATTCGGCCAAGGGGTAGTACACAGAAAAAAGTAAAATTTAGAAATTTTTTAGTTACACCACAAATGTATCGGATACACAATTTACAAAATATAATAACAATAAGAAGTGATTATATGAGTTTTAACCGAATATTTCACCAAAAACATGCATTTTCGAAAATGCTGAATATTTGCATTCGGCCAAAGGGTAGTACACAGAAAAATGTTAAATTTTGAAATTTTTTAGTTACACCACAAATGTATCCGATACACAATTTACAAAATATAATAACAATAAGAAGTGATTATATGAGTTTTAAACGAAAATTTCACCAAAAAACATGCATTTTCGGAAATGCTCAATATTTGCATTCGGCCAAAGGGGGTGAGTACACAGAAAAATGTAAAATTTTGAAATTTATTAGTTACACTACAAATGTATCCGATACACAATTTACAAAATATAATAACAATAAGAAGTGATTATATGAGTTTTAAACGAAAATTTCACCAAAATGGATGTTTTTTGGTGAAATTTTCGATTAAAACTCATATAATCACTTCTTATTGTTATTATATTTTGTAAATTGTGTATCGGATACATTTGTGGTGTAACTAATAAATTTCAAAATTTTACTTTTTTCTGTGTACTACCCCCTTTGGCCGAATGCAAATATTGAGCATTTCCGAAAATGCATGTTTTTTGGTGAAATTTTCGTTTGAAACTCATACAATCACTTCTTATTGTTATTATATTTTGTAAATTGTGTATCAGAAACATTTGTGGTGTAACTAATAAATTTCAAAATTTTACTTTTTTCTATGTACTACCCCCTTTGGACGAATGCAAATATTGAGCATTTTCGAAAATGCATGTTTTTTGGTGAAATTTTCGTTTAAAACTCTTATAATCACTTCTTATTGTTATTAGATTTTGTAAATTGTGTATCGGATACATTTGTGGTGTAACTAATTAATTTCAAAATTTTACATTTTTTTGTGTACTACCCCCTTTGGCCGAATGCAAATCTTGAACATTTTCGAAAATGCATGTTTTTTGGTGAAATTTTTGTTTAAAACTCATATAATCACTTCTTATTGTTATTATATTTCAAAAATTGTTTATCGGATACATTTGTGGTGTAACTAAAAAATTTTAAAATTTTACATTTTTCTGTGTACTACCCCCTTTAACCGAATGCCAGGATTGGGCGTTTTTGGAAATACAAGTTATTTGGAGAAATTTTCGTTTAAAACTCATATAATTACTTCTTATTGTTATTATATTTTGTAAAATGGGTATCGGAAACATTTATGGTGTAATTGAAAATTTTCAAAATTTTACATTTTTCTGTGTACGACCCCCTTTGGCCGAATGCAAATATTGAGCATTTTCGAAAATGAATGTTTTTTTGTGAATTTTCGTTTAAAAATCAAATATAATCACTTCTTATTGTTATTATATTTTGTAAATTGTGTATCTGAAACATTTGTGGTGTAATTAAAAAATTTCAAAATTTTACATTTTTCTGTGTACTACCCCCTTTGGCCGAATGCAAATATTGAACATTTTTGAAAATGCATGTTTTTTGGTGAAATTTTCGTTTAAAACTCATATAATCACTTTTTATTGTTATTATATTTTGTAAATTGTGTATCGGAAACATTTGTAGTGTAACTAAAAAATTTCAAAATTTTACATTTGTCTGTGTACTACCCCTTTGCCGAATGCAAATATTGAGCATTTTCGAAAATGACTGTTTTTTGATGAAATTTTCGTTTAAAACTCATATATAATCACTTCTTATTGTTATTATATTTTGTAAATTGTGTATCGGATACATTTGTGGTGTAACTAAAAAATTTTAAAATTTTACATTTTTCTGTGTACTACCCCTTTGTCCGAATGCAAATATTGAACATTTTCGAAAATGCATGTTTTTTCGTGAAATTTTCGTTTAAAACTCATATAATCACTTCTTATTATTATTATATGTTTTAAATTGTGTATCGGATACATTTGTGATGTAACTAAAAAACTTCAAAATTTTACATTTTTCTGTGTACTACCCCCTTTGGCTGAATGCAAATATTGAACATTTTCGAAAATGCATGTTTTTTGGTGAAATTTTCGTTTAAAACTCATATAATCACTTCTTATTGTTATTATATTTTGTAAATTGTGTATCGGAGCCATTTGTAGTGTAACTAAAAAATTTCAAAATTTTACATTTTTCTGTGTATTACCCCCTTTGGCCGAATGCAAATTTTGAGCATTTTAGAAAATGCATGTTTTTTGATGAATTTTTGTTTTAAACTCATATAATCACTTCTTATTGTTATTATATTTTGTAAATTGTGTATCGGATACATTTGTGGTGTAACTAAAAAATTTTAAAATTATACATTTTTCTTTGTACTACCCCCCTTTGGCCGAATGCAAATATTGAACATTTTCGAAAATGCATGTTTTTTGGTGAAATTTTCGTTTAAAACTCATATAATCACTTCTTATTGTTATTATATTTTGTAAATTATGTATCGGAAACATTTCTAGTGTAACTAAAAAATTTCAAAATTTTTGATTTTTCTGTGTACTACCCCCTTTGGCCGAATGCAAGTTTTGAGCATTTTCGAAAATGCATGTTTGTTGGTGAAATTTTCGTTTAAAACTCATATAATCACTTCTTATTGTTATTATATTTTGTAAATTGTGTATCGGATACATTTGTGGTGTAACTAAAAAATTTCAAAATTTTACATTTTTCTGTGTACTATCCCCTTGGGCCGAATGCAAATTTTGAGCATTTTAGAAAATGCATGTTTTTTGGTGAATTTTCATTTTAAACTCATATAATCACTTCTTATTGTTATTATATTTTGTAAATTGTGTATCGGATACATTTGTAGTGTAACTAAAAAATTTTAAAATTTTACATTTTTCTGTGTACTACCCCCTTTGGCCGAATGCAAATATTGAACATTTTCGAAAATGCATGTTTTTTGGTGAAATTTTTGTTTAAAACTCATATAATCACTTCTTACTGTTATTATATTTTTAAAATTGTGTATCGGATACATTTGTGGTGTAACTAAAAAATTTCGAAATTTTACATTTTTCTGTGTACTACCCCCTTTGGCCGAATGCAAATATTGAGCATTTTCGAAAATGCATGTTTTTTGGTGAAATTTTTGTTTAAAACTCATATAATCACATCTTATTGTTATTATATTTCGAAAATTGTGTATCGGATACATTTGTGGTGTAACTAAAAAATTTTAAAATTTTACATTTTTCTGTGTACCCCCTTTGGCCGAATGCAAATATTGAACATTTTCGAAAATGCATGTTTTTTGGTGAAATTTTCGTTTAAAACTCATATAATCACTTCTTATTGTTATTATATTTTGTAAATTGTGTATCGGAAACATTTCTAGTGTAACTAAAAAATTTCAAAATTTTAGATTTTTCTGTGTACTACCCCCTTTGGCCGAATGCAAATTTTGAGCATTTTCGAAAATGCATGTTTGTTGGTGAAATTTTCGTTTAAAACTCATATAATCACTTCTTATTGTTATTATATTTTGTAAATTGTGTATCGGATACATTTGTGGAGTAACTAAAAAATTTCAAAATTTTACATTTTTCTGTGTACTATCCCCTTTGGCCGAACGCAAATTTTGAGCATTTTAGAAAATGCATGTTTTTTGGTGAATTTTCGTTTTAAACTCATATAATCACTTCTTATTGTTATTATATTTTGTAAATTGTGTATCGGATACATTTATAGTGTAACTAAAAAATTTTAAAATTTTACATTTTTCTGTGTACTACCCCCTTTGGCCGAATGCAAATATTGAACATTTTCGAAAATGCATGTTTTTTGGTGAAATTTTTGTTTAAAACTCATATAATCACTTCTTATTGTTATTATATTTTTTAAATTGTGTATCGGATACATTTGTGGTGTAACTAAAAAATTTCAAAATTTTACATTTTTCTGTGTACTACCCCTTTTGGCCGAATGCAAATATTGAGCATTTTCGAAAATGCATGTTTTTTGTGAAATTTTTGTTTAAAACTCATATAATCACTTCTTATTGCTAATTTTAAAACTCATATAATCACTTCTTAAACCCCCTCTTTTATGTTTTATGCTAATTTGAATTTGAGATTAAGAGTAATTGGGTATAAGTCCCTGGACCAAAGGTTTAAGCATAATTACTATAAAGTAGTGGACTATGGTTCAAATAACCCAAACTTGGAGAAAACAACCCACGAACAGTTTGTGCTTATGAAGTCCGGAAACACGATCAGATCAGATTCGGATTCATTAATAACCGTTTGATCAGCCGACTTAATCACTATTATATAGAGATGGGTAGCAACTATCGAGGGTTTTGTTCGCACACTAAGAGAGAGAGATCGAGAGTGGCGGCGACAACTCAATCGATCGATCGAGCGAGAGAGAGAGAGAGATCGAGAGTGGCGGCGACAACTCAATCGATCGAGCGAGCGAGAGAGAGAGAGATCGAGAGTGGCGGTGCTGCTGAGTTTAGAAACAGTGTTGGTGTCGGCAAATTGTGATGGTGTTGCAGAGCAGAAAAATAATAAAAGAGGAAGAAGAAGATCAACAGTGTAGCAGGTGGGTGGATATACTTTTAAGTAGATGATATGGTTATTTTAATGTATACACTGTTGATAACATGGATATGTTTGCTGTTGGTTTTTTTTTTTTGGGATTTTAGACGTGGGTATAACTGTGAGTGGGTCTATATATATATTTATATGCATATATAGTTGTGTTTGGTGAAAATAATGGTTGATTGAGTAATCTATATATATAGCTTATAAGTGCTGTGATAGTTTGGTTAGTAGGAAGAAATGGTTTTGAATGCATCTGCTGGTTAGGTGGGGTTAATTAGAATTTGATTATTATTTATTTGATTTGTATGGTTTGAGTACACTGTTGATAACATGGAAATTATAATAGAAGGTAAATGGTAGTACTGTACATGTATCCAAATTGTCGAGTTTTCGAGATCGCTTTTGGATTAGTATTCATATATATGTGGACTAGAAATATATATACACCGAAAAATATAATTTTAATGAAACTGGGGTTAAAGAAAGTTATATAGTTTTATGGGTACAGTAAATATTATTTGCTGAATGTATTTTGTTTCTGGCTGTATAGTAGATAGTATTTTTATTTTGAAAGAAATATAAAAGGTGTTAATATTAAATTCGAGGAAGTTATTGTTGAATGCCTTGGAATGGCTATATATACCATGGACGGTATTTGATTAATGTAGAAAATACGGAAGGAATGCAAATGAATTTGATGTGAAGTTGATGTGAAATTTTATTGTCGAGAGTTACTTGATTGATTGATAGTTTGGATGTTTGGTAGTCGCCCAACCATTAGTACATTTGCCGCACCTGTGGAATTAGGATTAAGAAATTAGATATCACCCTAGATGGCTTAGCCTGCGGGTTGACACTTGGAATATATTTTTATTGGGTATTTCCTAGACGGCTTAGCCTGCGGAACTGATCCTACAGACCTTCATAGCCTTCGGGGTTGGTCTGGGCGCCACATTAGAAAGCTCAAGGGAGCTAGTAGAGGCCATGAGTTAGGCATACGTCGAGGCTAGCCAAAGCTTACAGGTGAGCACCCACTTGGGTTTTGGTTTCCGCGTAGAGGGTCTTAACCATGGTCAAGGCACACTGGTGCAGTGTGGGTATGGCAAATGTGTGGAGTGCATCCTGTGGGAGGTGTACTAGTGATTGGGTATAGGTTGTGAAGTGTTGTTTGAGTGTAATGATTGAATTGCAGTGATTGAGATATAGTGTCGAGACTTGAGATGCCATGAATTATATATTATTGTACTAACACAGTTTTGCAGGAGGATAGGTCAATTAACATTTCTTGCAGGGCTCGACCTATCCTAATAGGAGGTGCAGCTCAGGTAATGTATCACTATAATATATAATATTTATTTAGTAAACGAGATAAATATAGAAAGACCGCGGAGTCTGTTATTTTATTGTTTTTGGGAATGGAGTTCCCTACCCTTGTCCACTCATACCAGCATAATTTGCTGACCCATGTTGCTTGTTTTGCACGTGGGTACGTATCCTTATGGAGCGTAGGCGGAGGAGAGGAGCCAGTTGAGTACGCTCAGGAGCAACACCCGGAGGCTCGTGTAGATCCAGTTGTTCGGGAGGGAGTTTGAGATTTGCAGGAGTTATCATTTCAGAGTAGGTTTAGTTCTTTGATTTGTCGTTAGCTGATTACTCAAGTTCATTATTTCATTTATTGGATTATTATTGATGGGGAAGACAATACCTTAGTAGAATTTGTTGAATTGTATTATTGGAGTTGTGTAATTCAATATTTGGAGTTTTTGGATTATATATGGAATTTATTGGGAGTTCAAATTATGTGTGTTGAAGTATTTGTGTTTAATGGTTATGGATTTTACCTTGTGCAAAATGTTTATTTAGATTACTGTCCCGAACCTTTGTCCTTTTATTGGCTTATCGAGGGTAATTTTGTAAATTCTCTCTTTTTGCCAATTTTTGGAAATTAGGGTCGTGACATATAATCACTTCTTATTGTTATTATATTTTGTAAATTGTGTATCGGATACATTTGTGGTGTAACTAAAAAATTTCAAAATTTTACATTTTTCTGTGTACTACCCTCTTTGGCCGAATGCAAATATTGAGCATTTTCGAAAATGCATGTTTTTTGGTGAAATTTTCGTTTAAAACTCATATAATCACTTCTTATTGTTATTATATTTTGTAAATTGTGTATCGGATACATTTCTAGTGTAACTAAAAAATTTCAAAATTTTACATTTTTCTGTGTACTACCCCCTTTGGCCGAATGCAAATATTGAGCATTTTCGAAAATGAATGTTTTTTGGTTAAATTTTCGTTTAAAACTCATATATAATCACTTCTTATTGTTATTATATTTTGTAAATTGTGTATCTGAAACATTTGTAATGTAATTAAAAAATTTCAAAATTTTACATTTTTCTGTGTACTACCCCCTTTGGCCGAATGCAAATATTGAGCATTTTCGAAAATGAATGTTTTTTGGTTAAATTTTTGTTTAAAACTCATATATAATCACTTCTTATTGTTATTATATTTTGTAGATTGTGTATCTAAAACATTTGTGGTGTAATTAAAAAATTTCAAAATTTTACATTTTTCTGTGTACTACCCTCTTTGGCCGAATGCAAATATTGAGCATTTTCGAAAATGCATGTTTTTTGGTGAGATTTTCGTTTAAAACTCATATAATCCACTTCTTATTGTTATTATATTTTGTAAATTGTGTATCGGAAACTTTCTGGTGTAACTAAAAAATTTCAAAATTTTACATTTTTCTGTGTACTACCCCCTTTGGCCGAATGCAAATATTGAGCATTTTCGAAAATGAATGTTTTTTGGTTAAATTTTCGTTTAAAACTCATATATAATCACTTCTTATTGTTATTATATTTTGTACATTGTGTATCTGAAACATTTGTGGTGTAATTAAAAAATTTCAAAATTTTACATTTTTCTGTGTACTACCCCCTTTGGCCGAATGCAAATATTGAGCATTTTCGAAAATGAATGTTTTTTGGTTAAATTTTCGTTTAAAACTCATATATAATCACTTCTTATTGTTATTATATTTTGTAAATTGTGTATCTGAAACATTTGTAATGTAATTAAAAAATTTCAAAATTTAACATTTTTCTATGTACTACCCTCTTTGGCCGAATGCAAATATTGAGCATTTTCGAAAATGCATGTTTTTTGGTGAAATTTTCGTTTAAAACTCATATAATCCATTTCTTATTGTTATTATATTTTGTAAATTGTGTATCGGAAACATTTCTAGTGTAACAAAAAAATTTCAAAATTTTACATTTTTCTGTGTACCATTGAGCATTTTCGAAAATGAATGTTTTTTGGTTAAATTTTCGTTTAAAACTCATATATAATCACTTCTTATTGTTATTATATTTTGTAAATTGTGTATCTGAAACATTTGTAATGTAATTAAAAAATTTCAAAATTTAACATTTTTCTGTGTAGTACCCCCTTTGGCCGAATGCAAATATTGAACATTTTCGAAAATGCATGTTTTTTGGTGAAATTTTTGTTTAAAACTCATATAATCACTTCTTATTGTTATTATATTTTGTAAATTGTGTATCGGAAACATTTCTAGTGTAACTAAAAAAGTTTCAAAATTTTACATTTTTCTGTGTACTACCCTCTTTGGCCGAATGCAAATATTGAGCATTTTCGAAAATGCATGTTTTTTGGTGAAATTTTCGTTTAAAACTCATATAATCCACCTCTTATTGTTATTATATTTTGTAAATTGTGTATCAGAAACATTTCTAGTGTAACTAAAAATTTCAAAATTTTACATTTTTCTGTGTACTACCCTCTTTGGCCGAATGCAAATTTTGAGCATTTTCAAAAATGCATGTTTTTTGGTGAAATTTTCGTTTAAAACTCATATAATCACTTCTTATTGTTATTATATTTTGTAAATTGTGTATCGGAAACATTTCTGGTGTAACTAAAAAATTTCAAAATTTTACATTTTTCTGTATACTACCCCCCCTTTGGCCGAATGCAAATTTTGAGCAGTTTCGAAAATGCATGTTTTTTGGTGAAATTTTCGTTTAAAACTCATATAATCACTTCTTATTGTTATTATATTTTGTAAATTGTGTATCGGAAACATTTCTAGTGTAACTAAAAAATTTCAAAATTTTACATTTTTCTGTGTACTACCCCCTTTGGCCGAATGCAAATTTTGAGCTTTTTCGAAAATGCATGTTTTTTTGTAAAATTTTCGTTTAAAATTCATATAATCACTTCTTATTGTTATTATATTTTGTAAATTGTGTATCTGAAACATTTGTAATGTAATTAAAAAATTTCAAAATTTTACATTTTTCTGTGTACTACCCCTTTGGCCGAATGCAAATATTGAGCATTTTCGAAAATGAATGTTTTTTGGTTAAATTTTCGTTTAAAACTCATATAATCACTTCTTATTGTTATTATATTTTGTAAATTGTGTATCGGATACATTTGTGGTGTAACTATAAAATTTCAAAATTTTACATTTTTCTGTGTACTACCCTCTTTGGCCGAATGCAAATATTGAGCATTTTCGAAAATGCATGTTTTTTGGTGAAATTTTTGTTTAAAACTCATATAATCACTTCTTCTTGTTATTATATTTTGTAAATTGTGTATCGGAAACATTTCTAGTGTAACTACCCCCCTTTGGCCGAATGCAAATTTTGAGCTTTTTCGAAAATGCATGTTTTTTTGTAAAATTTTCGTTTAAAATTCATATAATCACTTCTTATTGTTATTATATTTTGTAAATTGTGTATCTGAAACATTTGTAATGTAATTAAAAAATTTCAAAATTTTACATTTTTCTGTGTACTACCCCTTTGGCCGAATGCAAATATTGAGCATTTTCGAAAATGAATGTTTTTTGGTTAAATTTTCGTTTAAAACTCATATAATCACTTCTTATTGTTATTATATTTTGTAAATTGTGTATCGGATACATTTGTGGTGTAACTATAAAATTTCAAAATTTTACATTTTTCTGTGTACTACCCTCTTTGGCCGAATGCAAATATTGAGCATTTTCGAAAATGCATGTTTTTTGGTGAAATTTTTGTTTAAAACTCATATAATCACTTCTTCTTGTTATTATATTTTGTAAATTGTGTATCGGAAACATTTCTAGTGTAACTACCCCCCTTTGGCCGAATGCAAATTTTGAGCAGTTTCGAAAATGCATGTTTTTTGTTGAAATTTTCGTTTAAAACTCATATAATCACTTCTTATTGTTATTATATTTTGTAAATTGTGTATCGGAAACATTTCTAGTGTAACTAAAAAATTTCAAAATTTTACATTTTTCTGTGTACTACCCCCTTTGGCCGAATGCAAATATTGAGCATTTTCGAAAATGAATGTTTTTTGGTTAAATTTTCGTTTAAAACTCATATAATCACTTCTTATTGTTATTATATTTTGTAAATTGTGTATCCGATACATTTGTGGTGTAACTAAAAAATTTCAAAATTTTACATTTTTCTGTGTACTACCCCCTTTGGCCGAATGCAAATATTGAACATTTTCGAAAATGTATGTTTTTTGGTGAAATTTTCGTTTAAAACTCATATATAATTACTTCTTATTGTTATTATATTTTGTAAATTGTGTATCTGAAACATTTTTAATGTAATTAAAAAATTTCAAAATTTTACATTTTTCTGTGTACTACCCCCTTTAGCCGAATGCAAATATTGAACATTTTCGAAAATGCATGTTTTTTGGTGAAATTTTTGTTTAAAACTCATATATAATCACTTCTTATTGTTATTATATTTTGTAAATTGTGTATCTGAAACATTTTTAATGTAATTAAAAAATTTCAAAATTTTACATTTTTCTGTGTACTACCCCCTTTGGCCGAATGCAAATATTGAACATTTTCGAAAATGCATGCTTTTTGGTGAAATTTTTGTTTAAAACTCATATATAATCACTTCTTATTGTTATTATATTTTGTAAATTGTGTATCTGAAACATTTGTAATGTAATTAAAAAATTTCAAAATTTTACATTTTTCTGTGTACTACCCCCTTTGGCCGAATGCAAATATTGAACATTTTCGAAAATGCATGTTTCTTGGTGAAATTTTCGTTTAAAACTCATATAATCACTTCTTATTGTTATTATATTTTGTAAATTGTGTATCGGAAACTTTCTGGTGTAACTAAAAAATTTCAAAATTTTACATTTTTCTGTGTACTACCCCTTTGGCCGAATGCAAATTTTGAGCAGTTTCGAAAATGCATGTTTTTTGGTGAAATTTTCGTTTAAAACTCATATAATCACTTCTTATTGTTATTATATTTTGTAAATTGTGTATCTGAAACATTTGTAATGTAATTAAAAAATTTCAAAATTTTACATTTTTCTGTGTACTACCCCCTTTGGCCGAATGCAAATATTGAACATTTTCGAAAATGCATGTTTTTTGGTGAAATTTTCGTTTAAAACTCATATATAATCACTTCTTATTGTTATTATATTTTGTATCGGAAACATTTCTAGTGTAACTAAAAAATTTCAAAATTTTACATTTTTCTGTGTACTACCCCCTTTGGCCGAATGCAAATTTTGAGCATTTTCGAAAATGCATGTTTTTTGGTGAAATTTTCGTTTAAAACTCATATAATCACTTCTTATTGTTATTATATTTTGTAAATTGTGTATCGGATACATTTCTAGTGTAACTAAAAAATTTCAAAATTTTACATTTTTCTGTGTACTACCCCCTTTGGCCGAATGCAAATATTGAGCATTTTCGAAAATGAATGTTTTTTGGTTAAATTTTCGTTTAAAACTCATATAATCACTTCTTATTGTTATTATATTTTGTAAATTATTAATCGGATACATTTGTGGTGTAACTAAAAAATTTCAAAATTTTACATTTTTCTGTGTACTACCCCCTTTGGCCGAATGCAAATATTGAGCATTTTCGAAAATGAATGTTTTTTGGTTAAATTTTCGTTTAAAACTCATATAATCACTTCTTATTGTTATTATATTTTGTAAATTATGTATCTGAAACATTTGTAATGTAATTAAAAAATTTCAAAATTTTACATTTTTCTATGTACTACCCTCTTTGGCCGAATGCAAATATTGAACATTTTCGAAAATGCATATTTTTTGGTGAAATTTTCGTTTAAAACTCATATAATCACTTCTTATTGTTATTATATTTTGTAAATTGTGTATCGGAAACATTTCTAGTGTACTAAAAAAGTTTCAAAATTTTACATTTTTCTGTGTACTACCCTCTTTGGCCGAATGCAAATATTGAGCATTTTCGAAAATGCATGTTTTTTGGTGAAATTTTCGTTTAAAACTCATATAATTCACTTCTTATTGTTATTATATTTTGTAAATTGTGTATCGGAAACATTTCTAGTGTAACAAAAAAATTTCAAAATTTTACATTTTTCTGTGTACCATTGAGCATTTTCGAAAATGAATGTTTTTTGGTTAAATTTTCGTTTAAAACTCATATATAATCACTTCTTATTGTTATTATATTTTGTAAATTGTGTATCTGAAACATTTGTAATGTAATTAAAAAATTTCAAAATTTAACATTTTTCTGTGTACTACCCCCTTTGGCCGAATGCAAATATTGAACATTTTCGAAAATGCATGTTTTTTGGTGAAATTTTCGTTTAAAACTCATATAATCACTTCTTATTGTTATTATATTTTGTAAATTGTGTATCGGAAACATTTCTAGTGTACTAAAAAAGTTTCAAAATTTTACATTTTTCTGTGTACTACCCTCTTTGGCCGAATGCAAATATTGAGCATTTTCGAAAATGCATGTTTTTTGGTGAAATTTTCGTTTAAAACTCATATAATCCACTTCTTATTGTTATTATATTTTGTAAATTGTGTATCGGAAACATTTCTAGTGTAACAAAAAAATTTCAAAATTTTACATTTTTCTGTGTACCATTGAACATTTTCGAAAATTAATGTTTTTTGGTTAAATTTTCGTTTAAAACTCATATATAATCACTTCTTATTGTTATTATATTTTGTAAATTGTGTATCTGAAACATTTGTAATGTAATTAAAAAATTTCAAAATTTAACATTTTTCTGTGTACTACCCCCTTTGGCCGAATGCAAATATTGAACATTTTCGAAAATGCATGTTTTTTGGTGAAATTTTCGTTTAAAACTCATATAATCACTTCTTATTGTTATTATATTTTGTAAATTGTGTATCGGAAACATTTCTAGTGTAACTAAAAAAGTTTCAAAATTTTACATTTTTCTGTGTACTACCCTCTTTGGCCGAATGCAAATATTGAGCATTTTCGAAAATGCATGTTTTTTGGTGAAATTTTCGTTTAAAACTCATATAATCCACTTCTTATTGTTATTATATTTTGTAAATTGTGTATCGGAAACATTTCTAGTGTAACTAAAAATTTTCAAAATTTTACATTTTTCTGTGTACTACCCCCTTTGGCCGAATGCAAATATTGAGCATTTTCGAAAATGCATGTTTTTTGGTGAAATTTTCGTTTAAAACTCATATAATCACTTCTTATTGTTATTATATTTTGTAAATTGTGTATCGGAAACATTTCTAGTGTAACTAAAAAAGTTTCAAAATTTTACATTTTTCTGTGTACTACCCTCTTTGGCCGAATGCAAATATTGAGCATTTTCGAAAATGCATGTTTTTTGGTGAAATTTTCGTTTAAAACTCATATAATCACTTCTTATTGTTATTATATTTTGTAAATTGTGTATCGGATACATTTCTAGTGTAACTAAAAAATTTCAAAATTTTACATTTTTCTGTGTACTACCCCCTTTGGCCGAATGCAAATATTGAGCATTTTCGAAAATGAATGTTTTTTGGTTAAATTTTCGTTTAAAACTCATATATAATCACTTCTTATTGTTATTATATTTTGTAAATTGTGTATCTGAAACATTTGTAATGTAATTAAAAAATTTCAAAATTTTACATTTTTCTGTGTACTACCCCCTTTGGCCGAATGCAAATATTGAGCATTTTCGAAAATGAATGTTTTTTGGTTAAATTTTTGTTTAAAACTCATATATAATCACTTCTTATTGTTATTATATTTTGTAGATTGTGTATCTAAAACATTTGTGGTGTAATTAAAAAATTTCAAAATTTTACATTTTTCTGTGTACTACCCTCTTTGGCCGAATGCAAATATTGAGCATTTTCGAAAATGCATGTTTTTTGGTGAGATTTTCGTTTAAAACTCATATAATCCACTTCTTATTGTTATTATATTTTGTAAATTGTGTATCGGAAACTTTCTGGTGTAACTAAAAAATTTCAAAATTTTACATTTTTCTGTGTACTACCCCCTTTGGCCGAATGCAAATATTGAGCATTTTCGAAAATGAATGTTTTTTGGTTAAATTTTCGTTTAAAACTCATATATAATCACTTCTTATTGTTATTATATTTTGTACATTGTGTATCTGAAACATTTGTGGTGTAATTAAAAAATTTCAAAATTTTACATTTTTCTGTGTACTACCCCCTTTGGCCGAATGCAAATATTGAGCATTTTCGAAAATGAATGTTTTTTGGTTAAATTTTCGTTTAAAACTCATATATAATCACTTCTTATTGTTATTATATTTTGTAAATTGTGTATCTGAAACATTTGTAATGTAATTAAAAAATTTCAAAATTTAACATTTTTCTATGTACTACCCTCTTTGGCCGAATGCAAATATTGAGCATTTTCGAAAATGCATGTTTTTTGGTGAAATTTTCGTTTAAAACTCATATAATCCATTTCTTATTGTTATTATATTTTGTAAATTGTGTATCGGAAACATTTCTAGTGTAACAAAAAAATTTCAAAATTTTACATTTTTCTGTGTACCATTGAGCATTTTCGAAAATGAATGTTTTTTGGTTAAATTTTCGTTTAAAACTCATATATAATCACTTCTTATTGTTATTATATTTTGTAAATTGTGTATCTGAAACATTTGTAATGTAATTAAAAAATTTCAAAATTTAACATTTTTCTGTGTAGTACCCCCTTTGGCCGAATGCAAATATTGAACATTTTCGAAAATGCATGTTTTTTGGTGAAATTTTTGTTTAAAACTCATATAATCACTTCTTATTGTTATTATATTTTGTAAATTGTGTATCGGAAACATTTCTAGTGTAACTAAAAAAGTTTCAAAATTTTACATTTTTCTGTGTACTACCCTCTTTGGCCGAATGCAAATATTGAACATTTTCGAAAATGCATGTTTTTTGGTGAAATTTTTGTTTAAAACTCATATAATCACTTCTTATTGTTATTATATTTTGTAAATTGTGTATCGGAAACATTTCTAGTGTAACTAAAAAAGTTTCAAAATTTTACATTTTTCTGTGTACTACCCTCTTTGGCCGAATGCAAATATTGAGCATTTTCGAAAATGCATGTTTTTTGGTGAAATTTTTGTTTAAAACTCATATAATCACTTCTTCTTGTTATTATATTTTGTAAATTGTGTATCGGAAACATTTCTAGTGTAACTACCCCCCTTTGGCCGAATGCAAATTTTGAGCAGTTTCGAAAATGCATGTTTTTTGTTGAAATTTTCGTTTAAAACTCATATAATCACTTCTTATTGTTATTATATTTTGTAAATTGTGTATCGGAAACATTTCTAGTGTAACTAAAAAATTTCAAAATTTTACATTTTTCTGTGTACTACCCCCTTTGGCCGAATGCAAATATTGAGCATTTTCGAAAATGAATGTTTTTTGGTTAAATTTTCGTTTAAAACTCATATAATCACTTCTTATTGTTATTATATTTTGTAAATTGTGTATCCGATACATTTGTGGTGTAACTAAAAAATTTCAAAATTTTACATTTTTCTGTGTACTACCCCCTTTGGCCGAATGCAAATATTGAACATTTTCGAAAATGTATGTTTTTTGGTGAAATTTTCGTTTAAAACTCATATATAATTACTTCTTATTGTTATTATATTTTGTAAATTGTGTATCTGAAACATTTTTAATGTAATTAAAAAATTTCAAAATTTTACATTTTTCTGTGTACTACCCCCTTTAGCCGAATGCAAATATTGAACATTTTCGAAAATGCATGTTTTTTGGTGAAATTTTTGTTTAAAACTCATATATAATCACTTCTTATTGTTATTATATTTTGTAAATTGTGTATCTGAAACATTTTTAATGTAATTAAAAAATTTCAAAATTTTACATTTTTCTGTGTACTACCCCCTTTGGCCGAATGCAAATATTGAACATTTTCGAAAATGCATGCTTTTTGGTGAAATTTTTGTTTAAAACTCATATATAATCACTTCTTATTGTTATTATATTTTGTAAATTGTGTATCTGAAACATTTGTAATGTAATTAAAAAATTTCAAAATTTTACATTTTTCTGTGTACTACCCCCTTTGGCCGAATGCAAATATTGAACATTTTCGAAAATGCATGTTTCTTGGTGAAATTTTCGTTTAAAACTCATATAATCACTTCTTATTGTTATTATATTTTGTAAATTGTGTATCGGAAACTTTCTGGTGTAACTAAAAAATTTCAAAATTTTACATTTTTCTGTGTACTACCCCTTTGGCCGAATGCAAATTTTGAGCAGTTTCGAAAATGCATGTTTTTTGGTGAAATTTTCGTTTAAAACTCATATAATCACTTCTTATTGTTATTATATTTTGTAAATTGTGTATCTGAAACATTTGTAATGTAATTAAAAAATTTCAAAATTTTACATTTTTCTGTGTACTACCCCCTTTGGCCGAATGCAAATATTGAACATTTTCGAAAATGCATGTTTTTTGGTGAAATTTTCGTTTAAAACTCATATATAATCACTTCTTATTGTTATTATATTTTGTATCGGAAACATTTCTAGTGTAACTAAAAAATTTCAAAATTTTACATTTTTCTGTGTACTACCCCCTTTGGCCGAATGCAAATTTTGAGCATTTTCGAAAATGCATGTTTTTTGGTGAAATTTTCGTTTAAAACTCATATAATCACTTCTTATTGTTATTATATTTTGTAAATTGTGTATCGGATACATTTCTAGTGTAACTAAAAAATTTCAAAATTTTACATTTTTCTGTGTACTACCCCCTTTGGCCGAATGCAAATATTGAGCATTTTCGAAAATGAATGTTTTTTGGTTAAATTTTCGTTTAAAACTCATATAATCACTTCTTATTGTTATTATATTTTGTAAATTATTAATCGGATACATTTGTGGTGTAACTAAAAAATTTCAAAATTTTACATTTTTCTGTGTACTACCCCCTTTGGCCGAATGCAAATATTGAGCATTTTCGAAAATGAATGTTTTTTGGTTAAATTTTCGTTTAAAACTCATATAATCACTTCTTATTGTTATTATATTTTGTAAATTATGTATCTGAAACATTTGTAATGTAATTAAAAAATTTCAAAATTTTACATTTTTCTATGTACTACCCTCTTTGGCCGAATGCAAATATTGAACATTTTCGAAAATGCATATTTTTTGGTGAAATTTTCGTTTAAAACTCATATAATCACTTCTTATTGTTATTATATTTTGTAAATTGTGTATCGGAAACATTTCTAGTGTACTAAAAAAGTTTCAAAATTTTACATTTTTCTGTGTACTACCCTCTTTGGCCGAATGCAAATATTGAGCATTTTCGAAAATGCATGTTTTTTGGTGAAATTTTCGTTTAAAACTCATATAATTCACTTCTTATTGTTATTATATTTTGTAAATTGTGTATCGGAAACATTTCTAGTGTAACAAAAAAATTTCAAAATTTTACATTTTTCTGTGTACCATTGAGCATTTTCGAAAATGAATGTTTTTTGGTTAAATTTTCGTTTAAAACTCATATATAATCACTTCTTATTGTTATTATATTTTGTAAATTGTGTATCTGAAACATTTGTAATGTAATTAAAAAATTTCAAAATTTAACATTTTTCTGTGTACTACCCCCTTTGGCCGAATGCAAATATTGAACATTTTCGAAAATGCATGTTTTTTGGTGAAATTTTCGTTTAAAACTCATATAATCACTTCTTATTGTTATTATATTTTGTAAATTGTGTATCGGAAACATTTCTAGTGTACTAAAAAAGTTTCAAAATTTTACATTTTTCTGTGTACTACCCTCTTTGGCCGAATGCAAATATTGAGCATTTTCGAAAATGCATGTTTTTTGGTGAAATTTTCGTTTAAAACTCATATAATCCACTTCTTATTGTTATTATATTTTGTAAATTGTGTATCGGAAACATTTCTAGTGTAACAAAAAAATTTCAAAATTTTACATTTTTCTGTGTACCATTGAACATTTTCGAAAATTAATGTTTTTTGGTTAAATTTTCGTTTAAAACTCATATATAATCACTTCTTATTGTTATTATATTTTGTAAATTGTGTATCTGAAACATTTGTAATGTAATTAAAAAATTTCAAAATTTAACATTTTTCTGTGTACTACCCCCTTTGGCCGAATGCAAATATTGAACATTTTCGAAAATGCATGTTTTTTGGTGAAATTTTCGTTTAAAACTCATATAATCACTTCTTATTGTTATTATATTTTGTAAATTGTGTATCGGAAACATTTCTAGTGTAACTAAAAAAGTTTCAAAATTTTACATTTTTCTGTGTACTACCCTCTTTGGCCGAATGCAAATATTGAGCATTTTCGAAAATGCATGTTTTTTGGTGAAATTTTCGTTTAAAACTCATATAATCCACTTCTTATTGTTATTATATTTTGTAAATTGTGTATCGGAAACATTTCTAGTGTAACAAAAAAATTTCAAAATTTTACATTTTTCTGTGTACCATTGAACATTTTCGAAAATTAATGTTTTTTGGTTAAATTTTCGTTTAAAACTCATATATAATCACTTCTTATTGTTATTATATTTTGTAAATTGTGTATCTGAAACATTTGTAATGTAATTAAAAAATTTCAAAATTTAACATTTTTCTGTGTACTACCCCCTTTGGCCGAATGCAAATATTGAACATTTTCGAAAATGCATGTTTTTTGGTGAAATTTTCGTTTAAAACTCATATAATCACTTCTTATTGTTATTATATTTTGTAAATTGTGTATCGGAAACATTTCTAGTGTAACTAAAAAAGTTTCAAAATTTTACATTTTTCTGTGTACTACCCTCTTTGGCCGAATGCAAATATTGAGCATTTTCGAAAATGCATGTTTTTTGGTGAAATTTTCGTTTAAAACTCATATAATCCACTTCTTATTGTTATTATATTTTGTAAATTGTGTATCGGAAACATTTCTAGTGTAACTAAAAATTTTCAAAATTTTACATTTTTCTGTGTACTACCCCCTTTGGCCGAATGCAAATATTGAGCATTTTCGAAAATGCATGTTTTTTGGTGAAATTTTCGTTTAAAACTCATATAATCACTTCTTATTGTTATTATATTTTGTAAATTGTGTATCGGATACATTTGTGGTGTAACTAAAAAATTTCAAAATTTTACATTTTTCTGTGTACTACCCTCTTTGGCCGAATACAAATATTGAACATTTTCGAAAATGCATGTTTTTTGGTGAAATTTTCGTTTAAAACTCATATATAATCACTTCTTATTGTTATTATATTTTGTAAATTGTGTATCTGAAACATTTGTAATGTAATTAAAAAATTTCAAAATTTTACATTTTTCTGTGTACTACCCCCTTTGGCCGAATGCAAATATTGAACATTTTCGAAAATGCATGTTTTTTGGTGAAATTTTTGTTTAAAACTCATATATAATCACTTCTTATTGTTATTATATTTTGTACATTGTGTATCTGAAACATTTGTGGTGTAATTAAAAAATTTCAAAATTTTACATTTTTCTGTGTACTACCCCCTTTGGCCGAATGCAAATATTGAGCATTTTCGAAAATGAATGTTTTTTGGTTAAATTTTCGTTTAAAACTCATATAATCACTTCTTATTGTTATTATATTTTGTAAATTGTGTATCGGAAATATTTCTAGTGTAACTAAAAAATTTCAAAATTTTACATTTTTCTGTGTACTACCCCCTTTGGCTGAATGCAAATATTGAGCATTTTTGAAAATGAATGTTTTTTGGTTAAATTTTCGTTTCAAACTCATATAATCACTTCTTATTGTTATTATATTTTGTAAATTGTGTATCGGAAACATTTCTGGTGTAACTAAAAAATTTCAAAATTTTACATTTTTCTGTGTACTACCCCCCCTTTGGCCGAATGCAAATTTTGAGCAGTTTCGAAAATGCATGTTTTTTGGTGAAATTTTCGTTTAAAACTCATATATAATCACTTCTTATTGTTATTATATTTTGTAAATTGTGTATCTGAAACATTTGTGGTGTAATTAAAAAATTTCAAAATTTTACATTTTTCTGTGTACTACCCTCTTTGGCCGAATGCAAATATTGAGCATTTTCGAAAATGCATGTTTTTTGGTGAAATTTTCGTTTAAAACTCATATAATCCACTTCTTATTGTTATTATATTTTGTAAATTGTGTATCGGAAACATTTCTAGTGTAACTAAAAAATTTCAAAATTTTACATTTTTCTGTGTACTACCCCCTTTGGCCGAATGCAAATATTGAGCATTTTCGAAAATGAATGTTTTTTGGTTAAATTTTCGTTTAAAACTCATATATAATCACTTCTTATTGTTATTATATTTTGTAAATTGTGTATCTGAAACATTTGTAATGTAATTAAAAAATTTCAAAATTTAACATTTTTCTGTGTACTACCCCCTTTGGCCGAATACAAATATTGAACATTTTCGAAAATGCATGTTTTTTGGTGAAATTTTCGTTTAAAACTCATATAATCACTTCTTATTGTTATTATATTTTGTAAATTGTGTATCGGAAACATTTCTAGTGTAACTAAAAAATTTCAAAATTTTACATTTTTCTGTGTACTACCCCCTTTGGCCGAATGCAAATATTGAACATTTTCGAAAATGCATGTTTTTTGGTGAAATTTTCGTTTCAAACTCATATATAATCACTTCTTATTGTTATTTTATTTTGTAAATTGTGTATCGGAAACATTTCTAGTGTAACTAAAAAATTTCAAAATTTTACATTTTTCTGTGTACACCCTCTTTGGCCGAATGCAAATTTTGAGCATTTTCGAAAATGAATATTTTTTGGTGAAATTTTCGTTTAAAACTCATATAATCACTTCTTATTGTTATTATATTTTGTAAATTGTGTATCGGATACATTTCTAGTGTCACTAAAAAATTTCAAAATTTTACATTTTTCTGTGTACTACCCCCTTTGGCCGAATGCAAATATTGAACATTTTCGAAAATGCATGTTTTTTGGTGAAATTTTCGTTTAAAACTCATATATTATCACTTCTTATTGTTATTATATTTTGTAAATTGTGTATCGGATACATTTCTAGTGTAACTAAAAAATTTCAAAATTTTACATTTTTCAGTGTACTACCCCTTTGGCCGAATGCAAATATTGAGCATTTTCGAAAATGAATGTTTTTTGTTTAAATTTTCGTTTAAAACTCATATAATCACTTCTTATTGTTATTATATTTTGTAAATTGTGTATCGGATACATTTGTGGTGTAATTAAAAAATTTCAAAATTTTACATTTTTCTGTGTACTACCCCTTTGGCCGAATGCAAATATTGAACATTTTCGAAAATGCATGTTTTTTGGTGAAATTTTCGTTTAAAACTCATATAATCACTTCTTATTGTTATTATATTTTGTAAATTGTGTATCGGAAACATTTCTAGTGTAACTAAAAAATTTCAAAATTTTACATTTTTCTGTGTACAACCCCCTTTGGCCGAATGCAAATTTTGAGCATTTTCGAAAATGCATGTTTTTTGGTGAAAATTTCGTTTAAAACTCATATAATCACTTCTTATTGTTATTATATTTTGTAAATTGTGTATCGGATACATTTCTAGTGTAACTAAAAAATTTCAAAATTTTACATTTTTCTGTGTACCCCTCTTTGGCCGAATGCAAATATTGAGCATTTTCGAAAATGCATGTTTTTTGGTGAAATTTTCGTTTAAAACTCATATAATCACTTCTTATTGTTATTATATTTTGTAAATTTTGTATCGGATACATTTCTAGTGTAACTAAAAAATTTCAAAATTTTACATTTTTGTGTGTACTACCCCCTTTGGCCGAATGCAAATATTGAGCATTTTCGAAAATGAATGTTTTTTGTTTAAATTTTCGTTTAAAACTCATATAATCACTTCTTATTGTTATTATATTTTGTAAATTGTGTATCGGATACATTTGTGGTGTAATTAAAAAATTTCAAAATTTTACATTTTTCTGTGTACTACCCCTTTGGCCGAATGCAAATATTGAACATTTTCGAAAATGCATGTTTTTTGGTGAAATTTTCGTTTAAAACTCATATAATCACTTCTTATTGTTTTTATATTTTGTAAATTGTGTATCGGATACATTTCTAGTGTAACTAAAAAATTTCAAAATTTTACATTTTTGTGTGTACTACCCCCTTTGGCCGAATGCAAATATTGAGCATTTTTTAAAATGCATGTTTTTTGGTGAAATTTTCGTTTAAAACTTATATAATCACTTCTTATTGTTATTATATTTTGTAAATTGTGTATCGGATACATTTCTAGTGTAACTAAAAAATTTCCAAATTTTACATTTTTCTGTGTACTACCCCCCTTTGGCCGAATGCAAATATTGAGCATTTTCGAAAATGAATGTTTTTTGGTGAAATTTTCGTTTGAAACTCATATAATCACTTCTTATTGTTTTTATATTTTGTAAATAGTGTATCGGATACATTTCTAGTGTAACTAAAACATTTCAAAATTTTACATTTTTATGTGTACTACCCCCTTTGGCCGGAAGCAAATATTGAGCATTTTCGAAAATGAATGTTTTTTGTTTAAATTTTCGTTTAAAACTCATATAATCACTTCTTATTGTTATTATATTTTGTAAATTGTGTATCGGATACATTTGTGGTGTAATTAAAAAATTTCAAAATTTTACATTTTTCTGTGTACTACCCCCTTTGGCCGAATGCAAATATTGAACATTTTCGAAAATGCATGTTTTTTGGTGAAATTTTCGTTTAAAACTCATATAATCACTTCTTATTGTTATTATATTTTGTAAATTGTGTATCGGAAACATTTCTAGTGTAACTAAAAAATTTCAAAATTTTAAATTTTTCTGTGTACTACCCCCTTTGGCCGAATGCAAATTTTGAGCTTTTTCGAAAATGCATGTTTTTTTGTAAAATTTTCGTTTAAAATTCATATAATCACTTCTTATTGTTATTATATTTTGTAAATTGTGTATCGGATACATTTCTAGTGTAACTAAAAAATTTCAAAATTTTACATTTTTCAGTGTACTACCCCTTTTGGCCGAATGCAAATATTGAGCATTTTCGAAAATGAATGTTTTTTGGTTAAATTTTCGTTTAAAACTCATATAATCACTTCTTATTGTTATTATATTTTGTAAATTGTGTATCGGATACATTTGTGGTGTAACTAAAAAATTTCAAAATTTTACATTTTTCTGTGTACTACCCTCTTTGGCCGAATGCAAATATTGAACATTTTCGAAAATGCATGTTTTTTGGTGAAATTTTCGTTTAAAACTCATATAATCACTTCTTATTGTTATTATATTTTGTAAATTGTGTATCGGATACATTTGTGGTGTAACTAAAAAATTTCAAAATTTTACATTTTTCTGTGTACTACCCTCTTTGGCCGAATGCAAATATTGAGCATTTTCGAAAATGCATGTTTTTTGGTGAAATTTTCGTTTAAAACTCATATAATCACTTCTTATTGTTATTATATTTTGTAAATTGTGTATCGGAAACATTTCTAGTGTAACTAAAAAATTTCAAAATTTTACATTTTTCTGTGTACTACCCCCTTTGGCCGAATGCAAATATTGAGCATTTTCGAAAATGCATGTTTTTTGGTGAAATTTTCGTTTAAAACTCATATAATCACTTCTTATTGTTATTATATTTTGTAAATTGTGTATCGGAAATATTTCTAGTGTAACTAAAAAATTTCAAAATTTTACATTTTTCTGTGTACTACCCCCTTTGGCCGAATGCAAATATTGAACATTTTTTAAAATGCATGTTTTTTGGTGAAATTTTCGTTTGAAACTCATACAATCACTTCTTATACAAGCCCTCACGAAGAAACCAAAGTGTTCTTCCTCACAAAAGTTCTCTCAAACTCTCTAATGGCTTCTCACAATCTCTCTCTCATCAAGATTGGGTTTTTTCTTCTTCTAATTGGCTTTATAACATAGCCTTACAATAGAAACCGAATTGGGCTTAAACAGGTCCCATATGCAGCAAACACAATGAGGACGTACGTACGCCCTAACTACGTACATACGTTCTATCTCCTGAAAGTTATCTGTGATACAGGACGTACGTACGCCCTAACTACGTACGTACGTTACTGAAAGAAAAACTTCCCTCTGTCCTCTTTTTCCACAAAAAACCCAACAATTCTCCACCTCGGCGAAGATTCAATAAATCTAAGCTGACACCAAGAATAAACCAAGTCCCAAACTCCCACACATGTCCCGAAGGACCAAAACGGTTGCACCACCTCATGGTTGCCTACGTACCCTTCTCCTAAGGGATCAAACCTTCGTAGTTCACTCCAATGACATCTATACGATGCCCACCATACCCCGAAGGGTCAAATTCCCACAAGGGGCCAAATCAAAACCAAATGCCCACCAATGCCCTATAGGGCTCACAAACAACTTCAACACAATGGGGTCCAAGCTACCAAATACCATCTCCACCTCAACAAAGTTCTCTATCGAAGATGATCCAATGCCCCGAAAAAACTAACCTCTCAAGAGTTTTTCCTATGAAGTTCAACCAAGTGGGGTACAAATTCAAAAAATACTATGCATAGATTTACCAAATACGTCTTCCATACTAAGCGCCAAACAAACATCACATGAGAGATTACCAACAATAGGAAGTACGTACACAAAACCCCCAAACAAAGGTTTCACGGCTTCATAAGGTTCTTGGGCAATAACCTTGCTACTAACAATGGTGGCTTCAACTTTCTTCTTTGTCGTGTCACCTAACAAACCAATCAAATGTGGAGCGACATCAATCTCCACCCGAACAAATGACGCTTCAACAAAATGCCTACCAACTATGCATGCCTCACCACCCGTAAACAAATATGTCTTCACTTGCATAGTACCATCAACAGCATGCCCCATATTACTATGCAATTCCTTGGTAGAATCGACAGACAAATCAATAACTGAACTATGCAAACCACATGTAATTGCACTTCCTTTTAAGTAGTACAACTTACCCTTTCTAATGCCTTTCATAACAACTCGTGCACCTACAAAAACTTTTAGAGCTCCACCAATACATGTAATTTTCATACCATCGGACTCTAAAACACCCAATGAGATTTGATTCGCAGTCAACTTTGGTACATACCAAACATCTTCTAACTTTCGAGTGCATCCATCTTCCAACTTCAATCGAACTGTACCTATCCCAAGAGTTTTGCAAGTATGATCATTACCAAGCAAAACACAAGCATCTAGCTCCTGAAAGCTATCAAACAACTCCCTATTGGGACACCTATGATAGGAACAACCCGAATCCAAAATCCACTCACTAGTAGAATGACTAACTGAAGATGAAGCCAACAACGAAACACCAACACATGAATCCTCATCTCTTCGATGTACACGAACAATCTTCTTCTGCAACTTTGAACAATTAATTTTCCAATGTCCCCAACAATGACAATAGGCACATTCATTCTTTGCAAGAGTTCTTCGACTTCTCAATTTACATTGAGAACCAACCAATCTACCAATACTATCATCAACCACATAGAGCAGGTCCTCTGTATTTTTCAAAGCGTACTTGTCTTCCAACTTGGACAACATAACTATTACAATGGTTTCCAATTTGACAATGTACCACAAATCTTCTACCAAACAATACCGGACAAATTCACAAGCCTTTAAATTTAGAGTTAACCATTCATCATCATTCATATTTCTCGATTTATCATTAAGAATATCCACATAGCCATTAATGGCTAACCAATCTTGTACCTCCGTCTTCCACAAAGCAAAGTCGAGGTTACCATCAAATTTATGAATGTCAACATCTAATAACAAGGTTTGATCAAACAAACTATCAATCTCCTTTCCAAATTCACTCGAATCCGAAATATGATCCGACATGATACCAATCAATTTCATACACCAGCAAACCAAACAAACAAACTAAACCAAAGGAGTTCACCAAGTACCACAAGAAAAATCCAAGATTGGATTTTTACCAAAATTGAGAAAACAAAACCGTCAACTTCAAAGAATTACTGGGAACAGAATACTTTGAAACAGAAAACGTACCATACACCGTTGGAAAGCCTGAAGAGCCTTCTTTCCAACCCAAAACACTGATCAACGTTTCGATATCTGAGAACAGAGTTATGGCCGTTTTACCACAGAGTATCGAATCTGGACAGATTCCTCAAACCCTTTAACCAATGTTCTGCAATCCCTTTTTAACCCAAGGAACTAACCTTCGGCTCTGATACCACTTGTTGTGTGTAGCGGAAACTTATTGCACCAATACCCAAGATTGAAATAGTGTATGAATTAAACAAAACAAAATAGAGAAGATAAACTCCTACTACTATCAAACAAACCCACACAAAACACAAGATTACGTGGTTCGACTAATATTGTCTACGTCCACGGACAAACAAACAATCTTTCTTATAGAGACGATTATACAAGCCCTCACGAAGAAACCAAAGTGTTCTTCCTCACAAAAGTTCTCTCAAACTCTCTAATGGCTTCTCACAATCTCTCTCTTATTAAGATTAGGTTTTTTCTTCTTCTAATTGGCTTTATAACATAGCCTTACAATAGAAACCGAATTGGGCTTAAACAGGGCCCATATGCAGCAAACACAATGAGGACGTACGTACGCCCTAACTACGTACGTACGTTCTATCTCCTGAAAGTTATCTGTGATACAGGACGTACGTACGCCCTAACTACGTACGTACGTTCCTGAAAGAAAAACTTCCCCCGTCCTCTTTTTCCACAAAAAAACCCAACATAAACATGGTGGTTGCAATTTATGGTTCAAACTGATCGATTTGTTACATGATTTGATTAATTCTTTTAATAATATGGTGAGGTCCAATAATATTACATCCATGGCTCTAGGCAACCACAATAACCTTCCTCTCAAGTCCCACCACCATAAAAACCTAGTGGGCTGGTATTTTAAAGCTTCAAATGATCTTTAATTGGTCGAGCTAGTTTGATCTATACTCCAACCTTTCAGAAATGTTGTGTTTGTGGTTGGTAGTAGTACTTGGTAAAATTAAAACATACAGAGAATGTATACCAATTTAATATTTTAATTTGTATTGGTAGCTGATTTAGAAATGCTTTGATGATGGACCTTCCATAAGTTGATAAACAATGCACCAAGTCAGATGAAGAAGAACTTGATTCAATTCTTATCTAGAAGATGGACCTTCCATAAGTTGATAAACAATGCACCAGGTCAGATGAAGATGAACTTCATTCTTTTCTTATCTAAAAGATGAACCTTACGAAACTTGATAACAATGCACCAGGTCAGATAGAGATCAACTTGATTCTTTTCTTATCAATATTAGGTGGTAGTGAGAATATAATTAATTATGTTTTTAAATACTTACATTCCTATTATATTAGAATTAGCTCTTGTGATTTCTTATTTTTAATTAGATTCCATTAAAACCAATCTCTGCAGCCTATTAAAAGGTGAGATTGAAGCAAATGAAAAACACACCAGGTAAAAGAAACATTCTTATAGTGGAGCTATTTTAGTTTCTTTGCAGTTAGAAGAAAGAAGAGAAGAATGAAGAAGAAAAGGTATTCTAAATTCTTAATTATCAAAAGCTCACAGCTTAATTATAGTTGGATGTCTAGTGAACTAGACTTGAATTTTCTCTTATGTTGTCTGTCTATTTTCTAGTGCTATATTCCACATTTTTCAATGATCTAAATTATTCAATAATGTAGGAAAATAGATCATTCATCGAGCGCAAACATACTACAGGTTCAGCGATTTACCAGAATTACCCAATGCAAGAAAGTGTGCCCATACTGGTATCCAGGGCAAATAATTGTCCTAGAACTGTGGTGGATTCAAATATTATCCATCCTAACAACTTCAATTTTTACTTAGGCGGCAACCATGCTGGTATCCAGGGTACAAGTCGTCCTGCTCATTACCATGTTCTGTGGGATGATAATAAGTTTATTATATTGCAGATCAACTTCAAACTCCCACAATAATCTATATTACATATACAAGGTGCACTCATTCTGTCTCATAAGTGTCTCGCCAACTATGCACATTTAGCTGCTTTTCGTGCACGATTTACTTTATGGATAACTCATTTTTCGAGGAAATCTTAGTCAGAGGCAGGACTCACGAAGCTGCAGATGCTCCAGTTAAACAACTTCTGAGCCTTTGAAAAACTTACAATTTTATTGTTGATGGTGAGTTATCTCTGGAGTGAGGAATAAAGATATGCCCAGCCCTTTAAATTGATACACTGTCATGTTTTGGAGAAAGATATTTCAACGAAAATCAATCGTGAGTTACCTGGTGAAGAGTTCTGAAAGATGATTCATAAGTATCAGCCTGATTATGCGGAAAGTTTTGTGAATGGAGAAGATAAGTGGAAAATGTATAAAGCTGAGCAATCGCGACGAATATGAAAAGAAAGCATGATTTGCAAAAGATATATAAAGTGGGAATTGTTTCTATCAAATTTTCAATTCCATTTCGCCCAATGTACCTAATTATAGACTTATATATACGATGTATTTGTGTTTATTCTTCTTCTTTTCTTATAAATGTTATTTTGCGCTAGAAAGGTTAAGATTGTTTTGCAATGATGATAATGAAAATGGACTAGTCAGGGGTTAATGCGATATTTTTTAGCTAAAGGGTAATTTTATAAATAAAAGAATGAAAAATAGGGAGTGCAAGCACCGGATATTGTTGGGTTTTTTGTGAAAAAGAAAAGGACGAAGGGAAGATTTCTGTTCAGGAACGTACGTACGCAGTTAGGGCGTTCGTACGTTCAACATCACAGATAACTTTTGGATCAAAGAACGTACGAACGTGTATTCGACGTACGAACGTTGATGGTATCGTTCAGGAACGTACGTACGTAGTTAGGGCGTACGTACATCCTGTAGCACAGACTACTTCGTTGTGGTCCGACGTACGAACGTTTGTTCGATGTACGTACGTCCCCCTTTGCTTTTGTGCGATATGGGCCCTGTTTAAGCCCAATTCGTGGTCTATTGTAAGGCTATGTTATAAAGCCAAATAGAAGTGGAAAAACCTAATTATGTTTTCTAAGAGAGAGATTGTGTGAAGCCATTAGAGAGTTGGAGAACTTTTGTGAGGAAGAAGACTTCGGTTTCTTCGTGAGGGCTTATACAATTGTCTCGATAAGAAAAACATCATCATTTCTCCCCGTGGACGTAGGCATATTGTCGAACCACGTATATCTTGTGTCTTGTGTGGTTGCTTGTTTGATTTTGTCGTTTTGTTTTACTTCCATACATTAGTTCAATCATCTTATTTGTGCATTAGTTTCCGCTGCGCACAACAAGTGGCATCAGAGCCTCGGTTAGACCTTGAGCGTCTAGAAGGTGTTTGTTGAAATTCCAGTGTGAATTTCAGATTTGGTGAAAAGATGTTTATCTTCGTTTGGTGATTGTTTAGTGCATGAAGGTTGGTGAAAAGATGGCAGAAGAATTGAATTCGAAGGGTTCGAAGGGGGAAATCAAGACAATGGTTTTCCATCAAGCAAAGATTGATGTAGAGAAGTTTACCGACACCAATAACTTTGGTATGTGGAGGTGCGAGGTAATAGATGCTCTATGTCAACAAGACCTAGAAGATGTTCTGGAGGATAAGCCAGAAGGTGTGGAAGAGAAGGATTGGAAGTAGATGAACAAATGAGCTTGTGGAATCATAAGATCGTGTTTGGCTCAAGACATTAAATACCTTGTGATGAATGATGCTTCTGCAAAGGAGATGTGGCGAAAATTGGAGGAAAAGTACATGACAAAGACTATCCACAATAAAAACTATCTACTTCGAAAGTTTTATCGAATAGATATGAGAAGAGGTATTTCAATGGTGGAGCATCTTAATGATTTTACAAAGGTAATTGCCGACTTGGTGAATCTTGGTGCAGATGTAAGTGATGAAAGCAAGGCAGTGTGTCTCCTCAATTCGTTACCGGACGGATATGAACACTTGGCTATCACACTTACATATGGAAAAGACAAGCTGGTGTATAGTGAGATTTCTGCAGCATTGTTAAATCATATGTGTATGAAGAAGGACAAAGAAGAGTCCAAAAGCTCAACACCAGAGGTCTTAGTGGCAAGGGGAAGCTACAATAGTAGGGGTGAGTCTCGTAGGGAGCCGAAGAGGGGGTTTCTAGCAAAAGATGAATGTTCTTTTTGTCATGAGAAAGGGCATTGGAAGAAAGATTGTCTTCAAGCCAAGGCAAAGGACAAGAAGAATAACTCTGAGGTAAATGTTGCACATATTAATAGAGATGAAGATGATGGTTCTGATTATTCTTTATGTGTTTCATCCATCGATTGTTCCACTAGTGCTAAAGAGTGGATATTAGATTCGGCTGGTACTTATCATGTGTGTCCCATAA
The DNA here is from genome assembly GCA_023053565.1 of Aquilegia eximia. Lineage (NCBI taxonomy): Eukaryota > Viridiplantae > Streptophyta > Magnoliopsida > Ranunculales > Ranunculaceae > Aquilegia > Aquilegia eximia. Next base: position 20,919,633 of record JALIGU010000005.1, read on the forward strand.
GGGAATGGTTTTCTAGCTTTAAAAGGCTCGATAATGGTGTAGTAGTGATGGGGAATGATCAACCTTGTCATGTATTGGGGATAGGTACTATTCGATTGAATAGACTACTTCGTTGTGCTCCGACGTACGAGCGTTCGTTCGACGTACGTACGTCCCCCTTTGCTTTTGTGCGATATGGGCTCTGTTTAATCCCAATTCGTGGTATATTGTAAGGCTATGTTATAAAGCCAAATAGAAGTGGAAAAACCTAATTATGTTTTCTAAGAGAGAGATTGTGTGAAGCCATTAGAGAGTTGGAGAACTTTTGTGAGGAAGAAGACTTCGGTTTCTTCGTGAGGGCTTGTACAATTGTCTCACAAAATTTGTATCATCTTAATTATTTTTTTTTCTTATTGTTCATCTTAATGAAAGAAGAAAAGTTAGGTTGTATCACTATGTGGCTATGAGGGCCCCAACCATAAAATGACACGTGCCATTAAAGTTTGATTTATTTACTAAAATATAACTTATGTATGGGTGCAGGGAACTTAGTGAACCTAAATTAATAACCCAACTTACACATGTCATTTTATGATTGGCTCCTTATAATCACATACAAAATAGGGCCACAGCCTAAATTTTTAAATAAAAGAGTTACTTAGTTGTTAATTCAAATAAAAGATGTTTCCAAAATTTGAGGACAAACACTCTACAAACTGCACTGCAATCTCTTTTTTAAATAGCAAAACCAATCCTACGATAACCATTGGAACCGTTGTCATCACATTTCTTATAAATCACTATAGTGTTTGAGTGAAATGATATATAATTACAGACAGGATATAGATAGGCCAGGCTGGCTAGAGTAATGAGCGTCCAAATCCAAATACAATACATAAGCCCTAGAAAAAAAGTCAATCTAGAATCAGAATAACAATCTAAACAATCCAAAAGCTTAAACAAAATCAGATGAAATATATATATACCTCAAAATCAGATGAAATATATATATAGGCCAAAAGCTGCACAGGCTATATTCCCAAATCTCAACTCCATTGATCTTGAACATACAAACTATATATAGACTTCAATTAATTCATTGGACTAGTGAAAAAACAACAAATTTTCATAGAGAAAGAAAAGATGAAGGGAGTGATCATAGGTTTCTTGGTGGTGCTATGTATGGTTGAAGTAATGGTTGAACCAGTTGAAGCCTACACTTGTGGAGATGTAAAAACAAAGATAATACCGTGCGGTCCATACATAACTGGAGAAACACCGATACCATCCCCAGTATGTTGTCATGAAGTGAAGCAATTCAAAACAATGGGAGTCACTACAAGGCACATATGTATTTGTCTGAAAGCTGTAAGATCTGCTTACCCAGACCTCAAAGAGGCAGCCGTTGCTGCATTGCCTGCGAAATGTGGCATCACACTGCCTTTCACTATCTCAAAGAACATCGACTGCAACAAGTGAGACAAAAATATTTATGTTATAATTTCTATGACGTACTGTTAAATTACTGACCAAAATTATATGTTGAAATTAATTATGATTTTGATTTCATGCAGGATTAATCGTTGAGGTGTAGATATGATGAAGAGAAGGACAAGGGTACATACGTACATGATGTGCATGTCGTATATACAATGTTCAAGATGTAAAATGGCATTTCATTTATTAATAAAAGCCCCAAATGTTCTAAGTGGGCATTGCAGTCTATACCTCACCGTATATTTAGTAAAATCAATTGAGAAATTCTTCTTATATAACCAATGAGAAAACCCAACAGACTTATATACTCACAAACTGATTACGCCTATAATACGATTTCTGCAGTCAAATTCAGTACGTAAAAAGACAATCAAAATCAGCTGATGGGTTGTATTAATTGAGCACTCTTGTTTATGGTTAACATAATATTGTAGAAACTTTGAGGTTTTCTCTCACAAAAATCAAATATACAGAATTATCATGGAAGCTAAGAGTTTTTGTAGTAGAAACTATATCTTCTCCAAAAATTTGTTACTGACCACATATTGGATGCCAAATTTCTTAAACATAGCATACACAAATCTGCCACAGTATCATCTATCATGCATAATATACACCTTTTCAATAACCAACGAGCACCATAGATTGATAATATGCATGATAAAAAATTTAGCATACCACACAGATATTGGTTTATCCTCAAATCTGATTTAATTTTATATCTTTGTTTGTTTTCACACCTGCAACTATTGGATCCGTGGCGCAATGGCGTAGCACCCCTCAAAAAAAAAAATTTTTGCGAATGGGCCTGTGGCTCAATGGTAGCACCCCTCTTACAAAATGGAGAGGTTGTGGGTTCGAAACACGTCAACAGCTGATTGTTGATATAAGTTTCCACACGTAATTTAAAAAGGGTAGGGGTCCTTCAACCCCATTTGCCAATCAAAAAAAAAAAAAAGTAAGAGGTGAGCAACCAATACATGTAGAGGTTGAAAATCTAAAAAAAACCCAGTTATGAGAGGGTCCATCAATTAAGCTACCCAAACAAGCTGTTGAAAATAGAAAATTGTATTGCAAACATTGTTTGTTTGGTGGGGAGACTTGAATTTAACAAGGTCACCTTGGCTCAAGCGAAAACTATGGCGATGAAATTATAGGGTCCAGAAGGTGTATGGAAAATAATACCACTTGGTAGAGGATTTTTCATGGTGAGATTCACTACGGAAGAAGATTTGATGAGGATATGGACTGGTGGGTCCTGGAAATTTGGCAGTCAAGTATTGAGGTTTTTTTTTTTTTTTTTTTACATAAAAAACTCTTATTAAAGCTTGGAAAGATCATCACCAATATAGAGTCTGAATTGGATGATACATATATCAGTTTAGTAATACCAAAACTACAACTAAAGAAAGCTAATTGTGATTCGAAGACCCTGAGCTTCAGATTTCTTGCCAAAGTTTGACCGTAGGGATAATATTGGAGCAAGCGAGGTTTGACATATAATCAGGAGTTGCTCAACATAAAATCCATTACTTGGCCCAGTATAAGTTAACATAACCCTATTTCATCCCAAAATGTTTTTAAACTGAGAATCATCGAGTTTTGACATATAATCGGGAGTACTGTCAACCAGAGGTTTTAGCATGCACAGACTACTTTGTTATTGCAACCAATAAAGACACACATACAGATTATCCATATTGGGCATATATATGATTAGTTCTCACCAATATCTCATCTTTAATTCTTATCAAGTTTCATCCTTCTACTGCATAAATCTAAAGTTAAAAGCAACATATAGTAAGAGGACTACATTAAGGATTATTTTCTTTTTTTCTTTTAAAACTTTATAGAATCAAGCTTTTCATTCACATTGAAGATGTTGGAGAATGTCACACAATACAATGTAGTGTTGAGTAAAATGATAATTACATGAAGGTTCAAAACATGAATATCTGGACTGTTGTCAAAGTTTCAATACCATTTTCTAACAGCATTCAAGATAGGTTGGCAATCCATTACATAAGCCCAAAGACAAGAAGTCAGTCCTCTATGCCACTAAGCAGCAAAAGAATCAGAATAAGAATCCAAAACAACCTAAAAGCTGAAATAGAGTAACTAAAAAGGCCAAAAGCTGCAAAAGAATCCCAAAGTTGAAAAAGGTGCACAAGGTTAAACTGTGTTCTCAACCCCCATCAACCTTGTACATGAAATTGCTTACTTCTCACAGCTATAGTCTATAAATAGACCACTATCAATCCACTCAACTTGTTTGTAAGCACAAAGACATATCAAAATATACATTTGAGAGAGAAAGATGAAGTTAGTGATCATAAGTGTCTTGGTGGTGCTATCCATGGTTCAAGTAATTGTGAAACCAATTGAAGCCTTCAATTGTGCAGAAATAGCAATGAAGGTAACGTCCTGTGCTCCTTTCGTGATTGGATCTGCAGTCCAACCATCTCCAGAATGTTGTAATGGAGTGAAGCAACTCAAAGCAATGATGGTCACTAAAAATGATAAACGCGAAATATGTAATTGTCTAAAAATTGCTGCTTCTGCTTACCCAAAGCTCAAAGATGCAGCCATTGCTGCATTGCCTGCCAAATGTGGCGTTCCACTGCCTTTCACTATTTCAAAGAATATGAATTGCAACACGTAAGTCAAGGGTTTTTTTTTTTTTTTCAACGCTCGACCGTTAAATTACAACTTTTATATGTTTAAATTGTGTGTGTGTTTTTTTCAGGTTAAATCCTTGAGATGCAGGCTTGATGAAGAAAATAACAAGGTGGTGGGGTGTTTATGTTCTAATAATATTATGTTTTAGTCCAAAAATGGTATCCAATATGTAACAGGTTGCGGTCTGCCTAAACCGTCTTTGCTATATGCATGTTTTTAGTAAACAATGCTCCTTTCATGTAAGGATTGTTGTCTCTGGTTTCCTCCATATAATACTTAAAGAGCAAAGTACATTATTCTAAGCATCTATCCAATATATATCTTAAGCATTTGTGCATCATTCTTAAGTGGGTGATTTAGGTTTTGGCCATTGTAAGTTAGTATTAATTAGGTTTTGGAGCTCTTTTCTTTGGAAATTAGATTTTGGCCATCAACCGGTACCTGAACCAAACAACATTTCAAAAAGGCTAAACTACCCCTATACCATTATTGGGTTTAGAAGAAGATCATTCACTTCATGTTTCTTCCTCATCATCTTCATAAACCCTAGAAAACTTTTCCAATCTTCTTAGTTAAGTTCTCAACTAATTCTGTCCGATCATCACTACAAATTCCTTGTTCATAATCAAAATCCCAACAATGTCACATGAAAATGGTTATTGCCTTATTGGGTAATCAAATAAATCCTAGATTCTTCAATCTCATCAGCAAATCTCATTTACTTGATTGATTTAGAAGAAAGTTATTGCTTTTTTGCTAAAACCCCATCAACAAACTCCAAAAAAAAAAAAAAAAACTCTACTAATTGACATGTTCCCAACTGGATCACCCTAGAAAAAAAAAATCCCAAATCAAATTTAATCAATTCAACACAAATTAAACAAAACCCCTTTTGATTAACAAATTTTTATTTAAATAAAGTTGAGTTTCGGTTTGAAATGAGTTTGAATCGTAGTTGTTTGTGATGTTTATGCTATTGTTGGTGATGATGGGGTTTGTTGATATTGTTGAAGAGATGAGATTGAGACGATTGAAAAAGTTGAGTAGCAATAGCTTGAATGAGAGGATCTGATAGTGAGAAGACTCCAAAACCTAATTAGTACTAACTTACAGTGGCCAAAACCTAAATCACCCTTCTTAAGTGTTATGGAGCGAAGTTTTTCTCTATTTCTATATTTTACAAGTGGAATGCAGATCCGTTGGATGTATTATATAGAAAAAATTAAATGTGGTCGGAATATGTTGTTTAAGTTTTTTTTTTTTTTCTTAATTATTATATTTATATTAATTTTAATTAATAAAAATTATTTATTTAATTATTATGATCTAATATTATGTAAGTTTACAAATTAATTAACAACATATGAATTATAATTATTATGATCCAATATTAAGTTTACAAATTAATTAACAACATATGAATTATGAATTATGATATGTATTGGAGAATACAATTTAATATTTGATTATATAATAAATATATTATTTGGTTTATTACAAAAAATTAAAAAAGAAAAGTAAAAATCAGTAAAAGTTTATTTTTAGTAATAATAGTAGAAGTGTAGGTTTAGAAAAATTTTGGTTTATTACAGTAGAAAAAAGTTGGAAGGTGGGTGCATGAGAATATATTTAATTTATGAGCCCCATAGTTGAATTAGTTGGTGTTGACATGTTGTACTTAACGTGTTGGAGTTAGCTTTCTCAGGAATGTGAGTCATATACAAAAAAAATTATCTGCGGCCCTGCTTGGTTACCCTGCAAGAAATTTTGACTAATTTAATATGCTTGAAACTCTTGATAATTAGTTTTATGAACAAAATTTATGCAAAAGTTTGATGTTATTTCAAATGTGCAAAAAATTTACACCTTTTTCTAATAAACTTAGTAGGGGACCACCTATGATTATCTCATGTTATGCAAGGTTTAAGTGGGGGACCAATAGGGTTTAAGCTAAAATAGGTTGGGGACCATTCAAATCAAAAAGTAAACTTAGGAGGGACCACTCTAACTATAGATGGGTAAAGATTTGCCTTTTTTGCAGCCCAAACAAGCAGGGCCTGTGTTTCGTTTAGTATGTGGTTTGTGTGGTCCCAATCACAACATGCCACGGATCTGTAAATTAATTAGGTAACTAATTCAAGGGAGTCCAGGATATATTTGACTCAATTTTGACTCAATCCTATTTAAAGTATTTGTACATGTTGGATTGGAGTGATTTTTGGTAGATATGATCTCCTTACTATAAAGAGCTACTACATAAACAATCAGCTCATTTGAATATATTTAGACCCATCAAATGTAATATTAAATTCAACGGTAAAAATGAACGTTCCACAATACATTAACTTGTAATATGATTTTTTTAGGGTTAGAAAATTCAGATTATTATAAATTTTGGTGAAGATGTCGTACATAATGAGAATATTCATCCTACCAAAAATCATGCCAATCCAATATGTACAAGTACCCATTAGGATTAACTATACCGATACATAGGTTATATTTTTGTTAACACGTACGTGGTGTGATGTGATTGGGAGTTCTAGGGGTGGCAATCAGGTCGGGTCAGGTTGGGTTCGTGTCGGGTCAGTTAGGTTTTCAGGTCTCAACCCCAAAACCTGAACCCGACCTGATGAATTTTTTTTCTCAAAACTGAAACCTTAACCTGACCTGCCAGGTTATCAGGTCAGATTCGGGTTGACCTGAAAACCCAATAAAACTGTTTTTCAAACCTCAATTAAAACTGGACTTGTTTCTTCTCTCTCCCACAATATCATGAGAGAATAAATTTTCATCGCTTCTCATACCAAAAATTTTCACTTCATCAAAACAAAAAACACTTGCTCATCAACTTCGTGATTTCTCAAGATCGAAAGAATCAAAAATTGAAGAAGTATGTAAAACTCATTATTAAGATTTCATCTAAGCTATTGATGATCTCAAATTTCTTCTTTTAGATGTTGATTTGTTAAAATCATCAATTTCTAAATCCAACTCACTCTTACAATTTGTTGCTACTTCTCGATTAATTTGTTGGAATCGATTTGAAACTTAACTCGTGAGTAAAAACATTGAAAATTTGGAATTGATTTAGAATCAATATAGATTTGTATCTAATTATTTGAGGTTTGTTCTAGACAGAATTTTCATCAAGAGAATAACAATTTCTACAAGGCTTCGAAGTGTGTTGATATTACTGAAAGAGAAATTTGAAGAATGCTTCAAAATGGGCTTTGAAGTGTGTTGATATTATTGAAAGAGAAAAATCAAAAAGAAAAATGGTGATTTTCTTGTTGATATCTGAGTTGTTAATAAAAATTTAGGACAATTAGCAAATTGAAGGCAACCTGATGAAGAGACAAAGTGAAGCAGAGATAACCAAATATTTGATTCTTAGAATTTTTGGTGATAAGAGTGAAGCAAAGATAACCAAAGATAGAAGATGCAATAGACCAGTACTATGATATGTAAATTAAGTTTAGTTTTAATCGGGTTTCAGGTCGACCCGACGGGTCTATGGGTGAAACCTGACCTGATATAAAATCAGGTCAATCGGGTCGACCCGAAATAGACAAAAACCTCAAATTGCTTAAACCAAACCTGACCCAAAACAGGTCGGGTTCAGGTCGGGTTCAGGGTCTCCAGGTCAGATTGCCAACCCTAATTGGGACCACACGAACCACAAAACGAAACACAGACAAAATTTATTAGCGTCATATAAGCTGGTGAAGAGGCTTAAATTACCCATTCTACCCAGATTGATGGATTGATATACAAAGAATGAGTCCTAGATCCCATTTAGCCCACCCTACTTATGGATTAGTCATGTTTGAGTTTGGCTTTAATGATTAGTCCTACTTTCTAATATTACTTAATCTCACATATTTTTTCTTTGAAAAAGTTATTAACCAATCCTTGACTTAATTTATCCTAAACTAAAACTTTCAGATTTATATTTTTAAATGGCAATATTATCCTTTTAAATCGCTTTTAACCGTTTTTTTATTTAACTATCTAACTATGCAATTCTAAAATATTGCTAACTATCTAACTATGCAATCCTAAGAAATTGCTAATCATTAACACTTGCAATTCTAAAAATTGCTAACTATTTAACTATGCAATTCCAAAAAATTGCTAATCATTGACAGTTACAATTCTAAAAAATTGCTACTTGGATTGAGTAACTAATTTAAGTCTACTAGGATTAACTACACTCATACATATGTTATATTTAATTATTGACATGTGGTATTTTGTGATTGGGTGTTTATAAATTAGTTGGGTAATTAATTCAAATCCACTAGGGTTAATTACACCCATACATAGGTTATAGTTTTTATTAAAACATACAAACTTTCTTTATAATTTTAAAAAATTGTTAACTTTACGTGCAATTCTAAAAATTTGCTAATTATTTATATGTGCAATTCTAAGAATTGCTAACTTTTAATTATGTAATTCTAAAAAAATTGTAATAGCAATTCTACTAAATTGCAATATCACTATGTGCGGTTTCAATTTTTGATAGCAATTTTTGATAGCAATTCCACTTGTTACGCTACCACTAACTTGGCAGTTTTTAATTTTTGATAGCAATTTTTGATAGCAATTCCACTTGTTACGCTACCACTAACTTGGCGGTTTTCAATTCTAATAACAATTTTAAACTTTAAATACTAGTAACAGAAGGTATTATTGTAAACTAACTTTTGGTAAAAAAAAAAGACTAATCATTAATGAGATAGTTTGACAAAACTAATTGATAATGCCATTGCATTTTGGGATGTATAATTTAATCACGATTGATATATGTTGTGCCTTTAACGGCAAAAGAGTCATCAGTGGAAAAAATGACAACTGTAAGTGACATTGGCTCACTGTTCCAAGTCGGTCAAGCCTTTTTATAAAGTAGTAAGATGAGAACTCGAAGATTCGAGTATCCAACGATTAATACTTTGTAAGGACACCTATGTAACACATGTCACTCATGGTAAGAACCTGCATCCATGCAATGGGGCATGTGGCGTACCATCATTGATCAAACATGGCCACGCAATTGATTATTTTATGCCCCTGCAATAGAGAATTCATCGACATTTGCAATGATCTAATTGATTATTCAAAGCAAAACTCATGTATGTAGTCATCGATCATTTGCATATAAAAATGACGATTGATAAACTCACTCCATAGTATAACTTATATGGAAAACCAAGAAGTAAAGCTTTTGGGGTTATGGAGTAGTCCATTTGTTAGAAGAGTTATATGGGCTCTCAAACTGAAAGGAATTAAGTATGAATACATAGAAGAAAAAGATATCATGCAGAACAAAAGTTCTTTGTTAGTGCAGAGTAACTCTATTTATAAAAAAGGTAAAATTGATAAAAAATACAACGTACTTTACCACTTTTTCCCATTAATACAATGTACAAAAAAACTGATCAAACAATTCTTGTACTTTTTCGTTTTGTTTCTACGTTATACAATCTGTTAAAATGAGCTAACAGACTGCTTATCTGTACAACATTTTCTGACGTGGTTTTATCTAATTAAGTTAATTTGCTGAGGTGTAAAAAACATAACAAAAATTCTAGTAATCCACGTGTTAGCAGATGTTGTTACCACGGGAAGTTTTTAATCTATACTCTGTTTGTATTTGTAATGATTTACAGTGATTTAAGTTTAACTTCATTAGCAATCTTAGACCCAGTGGATTTCTTAGCATTACAATCAATTAGAAAATCATTAGAAGATATGCCAGGTTCTAATTTCTTTTCTTCATGGGATTTTACTTCTGATCCTTGTAATTTCCCTGGTGTTTATTGTGATGCAAATAAAGTTATAGCATTAAATCTTGGTGATCCAAGAGCTGGTTCTCCTGGTTTATCTGGTCGTCTTCATCCTTCAATTGGTAAACTTTCTGCACTTGCTGAGTTATCTATTGTTCCAGGTAGAATCATGGGTTCATTACCACCAACTCTGTCTCAATTAAAGAATCTTCGGTTTCTTGCTATTAGTAAGAATTTCATTTCAGGTCAAATTCCACCTTCTTTAGCTGAGATTCGTGGTTTAAGAACTCTTGATTTAAGTTATAATCAACTTTCTGGTTCAATTCCTCATTCAATTGGTTCATTAAACTCTCTTTCTAATCCAACTACAATCTGTACTAATCTGGACAGATTGAAACAATTCGAGTATTATAGACGGCTGAGATTGAAACATGTGGTAACAACATCTGCTAACACGTGGATTACTAGAATTTTTGTTATGTTTTTTACACCTCAGCAAATTAACTTAATTAGATAAAGCCACGTCAGAAAATATTGTACAGATAAGCAGTCTGTTAGCTTCATTTTAACAGATTGTATAACGTAGAAACAAAACGAAAGTACAAGCATTGTTTGGTCAGTTTTTTTGTACATTGTATTAATGGGAAAAAGTGGTAAAGTACGTTGTATTTTTTATCAATTTGACGTTACCCTCTCTTATCTGTCTGTTTTTATCCTGTTTAACATCTAATTTTAAATTTTCTAACCAAAATACACATGTCGGCTTGTTTAGACTTTAAACCCACCTCCCGCTCAACCCAAATAAATAAAAAATTGGATAAATGTAGCGCGTTTGTCCTCTATATATTTTTGTGTAATTTCTTGAGTTTATCAATAAAATGGTTTTTTTTAAAAAAATAAAATAAATAACTTAACTGAAAAACCTACCCATTACCCTGATTTATTAGATCCACATAATAACGTCTTATAAACTTTGACCTAACAACCGGCCACAATTTGAACCCCCATAGTGATAGTGATCGTTGCTCTACCTTGAACAAAATTTTCTCTTTAAATTCACCATTATTTTGTTTTCTTCTTCCCCCTCCTCCTTAAACCCATTCTTCCTCCTTAAACCTACCATTATTTTTCCTTTTGTTGTTCTTTTTATTACTTCGTGATGGCCAATTTGAGTTTTGAAATTAAAACCCTAAATCTAAAACTTAAGCTAGCAAAATGGAGTATGAAGCTCAAAGCAAGATTAAAGTATACATAATTCTATTTATTTTTCTCTCAAATCGAACTTTGTAGGAGTGAATCCATTGTGTTAGACTTTATCATCTTCACTAAGTCTTGTTTTTGTTAGTGAGGGGTCATCTCAAATATTATCACAAATAGGGGGTTTTCTACAAAGCAATTGTGGAATAAGAAAAGGTATATTTAAGCTATATTTTCTCTTAAATTTTTATTTCTTTTTTATATTTTGGTGGAGATAGGTTGAGTCTAACTCTAAAAAAGAAGTCAAGGGTACTTTGGGTAGAAAATTAAAATTAAACGTCGTTAAATGGGACTGAAACAGACGGAGAGGGGGGCAAAGTCAAATTTTTGACAAATAATGTGGGTTTATTTAAATTGTGTTCATAGCTAGAGAGATTAAGTCTAAAAATCCCAAATTAAAAACCTATAAAAAGATTGTCTTGTAATATTTTTTTAACTTTTTTTTTTTTTTGTGCTAGGCCGGTATGCTCTTTGTCTTATTAAAGTCCCTCATATTTAATGCCTTCGTCTAGCCTGGAGTATAAATTTCATAGGTAACACACTGTCTTCCTAATTCATATCCAAAGTTGCAGTATCAGTGTAGTGCATGGTACTACATATACAACATACATGTGGCACCATCTCTACGTACCGTTTATCATGGTGCCACGTGTACCATCCATTATAGTGCCATGTGTCGCCAACCAATGCACTCTCTCATTAAATCACAAGTTACAAATTAAGTCAATTATACTTACGAAGTTATTTCTCAGCTCATTATTACCTTATTAATTGCTAGGAATTGAGTTACATTTGTAGCCTTATTAATTGCTAAGAATTGAGTTACATTTGTAGCCTTATTAATTGCTAAGAATTGAGTTACATTTGTAGCCTATAAATATGAAGGCAAATCACTCATTCCACATATGGTATCATAGTTAATCACACATATAAGACCTCAATACTCCCTCATGGTGAGACCTCACCACCTCACTCTCTTGAGTTCTTCTTGTCATGGAGCTCTATTTTGTATCATCACCACTATAATAAAATTCTCTTCTTTCTCCTGGACGTAGGCACAATTACCATCCATATATAATGGTGTCACATGTCATCATTCAATGCACTCTCTCGTAAAAGCACCAGTTACAAAGTTAAAGCCAAATTATTACAAAGTTATTTCTCTCATCATTACCTTATTAAATGCTAGGAATTGAATTATATTTGTAGCCGGCCTACAAATATGAAGGCAAATCACTCATTCCACACATGGTCGTCAATCACACACACAAGACCTCAACGTACACTCCCTCATGATCACCACTTATCTCTCTTGAGTTATCCTCGTCATTGAGTTCTACTTTGTATCATGCATCATCACCACAATAATAAATCTCTCTCTCTCTGGACGTAGGAACAATTATCGAACAACGTAAACAATGGTGTTCATATAATATTTATTATTTAATATTTCATCATTACACATTTATTTATAAGTTAATGTTATGACCAAGTTACCCTAGGTCCCATCAATAGTCCCTCAAAAATTTGGTTTTTACATGTGGCACCCACCAAGAAACTACTCCACATCCCCCACAATGTAGCTTGATTGTAGATCGGTTGGAAACGTAGTGGGACATGTGGCGCATAACACAATTATAGTGTTATAATTTATGGGATAGTGAAGTACTTTCCTCGAGTAGTTTCCTTGGTGGGCGCCAAATGTAATGACTAAATTTCTGGGGACCATTGATGGGGGTGATTTAGTCATAACATTAATTTATAACTTTTAAATAAAATTTTAAATAAATGTCTAATAAAATATATAAGATATGAACATTATTATTGTTTACGTGATTCGATAATTGTGCCTACGTAGAACGAAGAGGGAGAAAATCTTATTATATTGCTGATTATACAAACTACAACTCGATAACGAGGAGAACTCTCAAGAGAGAGAGGTGGTGAGGTCTCACCACGAGGGACTGTGTGAGGTCTTGTGTGTGTGATTAACTATGAGACCATGTGTGGAATGAGTGATTTGCCTTCATATTTATATACTACCAATGTAACTTTATTCCTAGTATTTAATATAATGACGAGAGAAATAACTTTGTAATAATTTGGCTTTAACTTTGTAACTTGTGCTTTCATGAGAGAGTGTATTAGATGATGACACATTCCACGCGTAGAGATGGTACCACGCGTATATTGTATGTAGTACCACTACAATCAGCAACAAATTTGACTTCCCTGAGTGTATGAATGAATAATAATTCTTCCGTTTTTAGGATTTAGGGTTTTAGTGTTTTAGGTTCAGATCATAGGTGTTAGTTAGAACTTAGAAGAGATCTTCTTGGGTGGCTCAAGGGTTATGCTTTGCATGCCTTTCTTTGCTTGGATTTAGCATGTGTCGCGCTCAAGGAGTTTAATGTTCCATGTGAGCATGGTAATAAAACCAACATTGTGGGGGAATGTTTTTTTTTATCTTTGTGATAAGATAATTGTACATTTTTTCTTATAAGCTCAACATTTCTAACACAAAACAATGCTAAAATCATAGATGAAAATATCATTGATATTTACAAAAATATTCAACAAATATATCTGTCTTCGTACAAATTAAATGTGAAAATATTTATATATTTGTCAAATTGTCGTGAAAATCATTGTTTCGAAGAAAGAAGATAAATAAATTTAATAATACCAAAAACAACGAATCTCGAGAGAGTTAGCTAGGTTACTCTGAACTAGCATGTCAAAGAGCAACAACACTACTCTGTATGATGTAGATTTTCATTAGATTATATTCTAGTTTTGAGTAAATGATAAATGCATGAAACTTGAAATCGAAAGGATAAACACACATTTTAGGATTCATATCCTTAATTTCCACTTAGGCCATTACCTACCCTAAAAGAATTAAGGGCCAGCCCATCCATCTTATCTGTGAAGGCCCAGCTTTAGGTCATTTTGGAGAAATTTTTTGCTCTTGGTAATTTTTGCTCCGTCATTGTCCACTCTAAAATTGACATATGGTATTATTTTATCAGAGTTATCTCAAAGTTAAACGGAGAGAAATTGAAGAGAATAAGTTTCCTAATTTATAAAGAAACCAAAATCACTGAAAAAATAAAAAAGGGGATTTTCTCTTTTTCTTCTACAACAATCTTACCGATGAACTCGCATTATTGTCCTCATGACCTTATAATTAGTTCTCACCAACATCTCAACTAAACTTGTAATAAAATTTAAAACCTTAACTCAGATATTGAAAGTTCAAAACAACTTAGAAAGGGGACTGCATAATAACTACTGTGTTAAAGATTACAGTAGCTTTTATGTAACGCCCCGGGATTTCGTCCTCGGTCATCATGGTGCGTCGAGCACCATACCGCTCGCTAATTTAAATATTGTCCCCTTTTAGTCACTGCGGATATCCAGCAGTAGAGGATTTTAGATCAGGGCCCACCCAACTAGATTTTCCCTAGAAGGCCTTGACATTAGTTAAAGTATAGTTAAGCTCTATATACTACCAATACAACCACTTCCTTGGCAATGTGGAACTAACACCAACTCATGGGTGTTACAATCCCACCACCTAAGAATAGAGCCGTCCTCGGCTCTGCAGTACACTTAGTACAATCCCAAAATCTCCGACGTTCCCTGCCAAGTGATACAAGTACCTGACACTCCATGGGCCTTTCTAGTGTACTTCCCACTTGCAACAGGCGAGCGACCCATCGTCGGCTCTGATACCATCTATAAAGCCCCATGATTTCGTCCTCGCTCATCCCGGTGCGTCGAGCACCATACCGTGGCAAAGGAATAAATGTCCGTAGCAATAAACCGAACCTTATGTGAATTTTTGTTTTAACCTTGCAACAGTACTTAACCGTGGCAAGGAAATTTCCTAGCCGTTGGATTGAGGATTAAAGATTAATCGCTAATCTATGGTCAGCGATCTGTTTTAGGTCCGTGGCTATTAAAAAGAATAGAAAAAACATAACAGTACTCAGTTGCCCACTTCTTCTTCCTAAAATTTCCAATTCTGTTCCTTACGAAGAACCCCTACTTCCCTCCTTCCCATTCCCCTTCTCTTCTCTTTTGAGCAAAAATCATTCTGCCCACTAATCTTCTCAATAGAATTTTCGATTTCAAAGATTGCTTCTCTCACTACCACAAATTGAAGGAAATGCTGGATTGGTAGTGAGAATGAATCCCGTTTTCTCTGGAATGTAATAAATCAATCAAGGGTTCAACATATTAAGATATTTCTGTTACTGTATGTTTTATTGCCCATTTACTTAAATACAATTATTACAATACATAAGTCTGCTGCTGCCTGCTGGTCACCAATGGTCGTACACCTGTACGTCTTTTCTCCTTTTTTCTATCCAGACCAGAAAAAATCTACAAAGCCACAAACCTGTCAGTATTTTCTTGGTTCTCCATTCATTCTTTATTTTCTAACGTCATGAAATAGGGTTGTTTTCCTTTAGCCATGGTTGCTGACTTGCTGATTGGTTGAGGTTTTTGGGATTAATAATGGTTAAAAATTCTAATATTTTTGCAGGAAATCAAACATTTGAGTCTATATGTATCCAAGGAATACTCGAGGGGTAATTAAAAGATGTCTTGTTGCGGTTTGCGGATTAAGGTCTCTCTCTCTCTGCCTATCATATGTTTGATCTAATATCTGTTTCATTCTTCAAGGTTTGCTGCTTTGTGTTTGTATGTAAACAAATCTTGTGAATAACTAGTAACATGAGTAGTTCCATTACGACTTAAGATAAACAAAGAATACTTGTATTGTTTGCCTTTTCAAGTTCCAAAGGACTGAAAAATCGAGCTAAAAGTTTAAATTATATATTGTTGGACTGTTTGTGAACTGTGTTGCAGGTGCTCGACTTAACATCAGTCCTCATTGCATTGTGTTATACTAGTATCAGCTATGCCCTTTCTCTCCCCCAATGCACTTGGTTCCCAAGTGGAATCTGCCATCTTGACTCAGTCTCAATACCGAGGCAGAGCTGTTCATGCACAAATCATCAAAACTCTCAGTTTCCCTTTACCATCATTCCTTTCTAATCATCTCGTCAACATGTATTCTAAATTTGACCTCTTGACCTCAGCTCAACTTGTTCTTTCTTTAACTCCAGACCGATCTGTAGTCACTTGGACCGCTCTCATTGCTGGTTCTGTACAAAACGCTCATTTTACTTCTGCTCTTGTTCATTTCTCTAACATGCGCCGTGAGTCTATCCAACCCAATGACTTCACTTTTCCTTGTACTTTTAAAGCTTCTGCGTCCCTTCGATCTTCGTTCACTGGAAGACAACTTCATGCACTTGCTATTAAGAGTGGACAGATTAGTGATTTGTTCATTGGGTGTAGTGCTTTTGATATGTATTGTAAAACTGGCCGTAGAGATGATTCGAGAAAATTGTTCGATGAAATGCCTGAAAGAAATGTTGCGACTTGGAATGCATATATTTCCAATTCGGTTGTCGATGGTCGAATTTATGATGCAATTAATGCATTCATTGAATTTCGTCGTGTGGGTGGGGAGCCGAATTCTATCACATTTTGTGCGTTTCTTAATGCTTGTTCAGACACCTCAGACCTTCTGCTTGGTCGTCAATTACATGGATTTGTTATTCGAAGTGGCTGTGATAAGGACGTGAGGGTCGCAAATGGGCTTGTTGATTTTTATGGTAAAAATCATCAAGTTGAGCCAGCTGAAGTGATTTTTTATGAAATTCACGAACCCAATTATGTGTCGTGGAGCTCAATGGTTGCAGCCTATGTACAAAATGATGAGGAAGAAAAGGCTTGTGTGGTTTTTTTGAAGTCCAAAAAGGAAGGTGTTGAGCCAACCGATTTTATGATTTCAAGTGTTTTAAGTGCTTGTGCTGGGCTTGCGGGACTCGAACTAGGGATGGCTGTTCATTGTCTTAGTGTGAAGGGATGTGTAGATGAGAATGTGTATGTGGGGAGTTCACTTGTAGACATGTATGGAAAATGTGGAAACATAGAGGACTCAGAGAGAGTTTTTCGTGAAATGCCTGTGAGGAATTTAATTACTTGGAATGCTATGATTGGTGGGTATGCACACCAGGGGCACTCTGACAAGGCTTTAGCATTGTTCAAAGAGATGACAAATGGTGATAGTGAGGTCTCACCAAATTATGTGACTTTCGTGTGTGTATTGTCAGCGTGTAGTCGAGCTGGGTCAGTGGAAGAGGGGATGGAAATATTTGAGCTGATGAGAGATTGGTATGGAATCGAGCCAGGGGCTGAGCATTATGCATGTGTAGTGGACTTGCTAGGGAGGGCTGGAAAGGTAGAACAAGCATACCACTTCATCAAAGCGATGCCAATTCGTCCGACTGTATCAGTTTGGGGAGCTTTGTTGGGGGCCTGTAGAATGTATGGAAAACCTGAGTTAGGAAGAATTGCGGCTGAGAATCTGTTTGAACTAGATCCACAGGACTCTGGAAATCATGTCTTGCTCTCAAATATGTTCTCAGCTGCTGGCAGGTAGTTGTTGCAGATTTAGTACTAAGCATTGATCATTCAATATGTTGTCAGCAATGTCATTAATTTACTTGTTTTTTGAATTTTTTTTTTTCTGTTCCGTATAGATGGAAAGAAGCCACAGATGTGAGGAAGGAAATGAAGGATGTGGGAATTAAGAAAGGTCCTGGATGCAGTTGGATTGCATTGAAAAATGTTGTTCATGTTTTCCAAGCCAAGGATACTTCTCATGAGAAGAACGCTGAGATCCGAGCAATGCTGGCAAAACTAAGAAGAGATGCAAAGGCAGCTGGTTATATTCCAAACACTGATTTTGCTCTGTACGATTTAGAGGAAGAAGAGAAAGAAAGTGAAGTGTGGTATCATAGTGAAAAGCTTGCATTAGCTTTTGGACTTATTTCTCTACCTCCTGGAGTTCCTATAAGAATCACCAAGAACCTCAGGGTCTGCGTTGATTGCCATAGCGCTATTAAATTCATCTCAGGCATAGTAAACAGAGAAATCATAGTGCGGGATAACAATCGCTTTCATATATTTAAAGACAACAAATGTTCCTGTAAAGATTATTGGTGATATAATCATTTTTGAGCTAATTAGTGATACCCCCGAATTCAAGGCAACATAGCGATACCCCAACTCCAAAAAGATTTGTGTCACCCCCCCAAAATTACTTTCTGGTGAAAAATAGATTTGAATTGCCATAAATACCCTTATGCCACATAACTAAGGGTATTTATGACAGTTCAAGTCTATTTTTCACTGGAAAATAATTTTTGGGGGTGACACAAATTTTTTTGGAGTTGGGGGTATCGCTGTGTTGCCTTGGATTCGGGGGGTATCGCTAATTACCTCGTCATTTTTTTGTGTAACAATGATTTAGAATAACGTTTACAAAATCTGCTACCCACGTGTTTCGCATGTGCTCACAGTACCCCATGATACGCAACACTGCTTCGCCGTATGACGGACGCGTGTAAAATCGTAAACTCCACGTCCGCCTATGCAAGGAAACCGATCGTTTGTTTTATCAAGAAAAGAAAAGGCAACAAAACTCGTGTTCGCCTTCACTTCTTCAGTCACTTCACTTATCAGAAGAAACAGAGTACCTGGAGCGAAAGAATGGCAGCAGCTGAAGGAGTTTGCTTGAACCACATAGCGAGAGAATCCTCAGATGTAAATCGTCTCGCCAAATTCTATCAAGAGGTATATTGTTCTCATCTCTCTCTCTCCCTTCTTATTCCTTCAAATCATCTAAACTTTGCACGGATTCGTTCAAATCTGTTTGCTACAGATATTGGGGTTTGAGAGACTTGATACCCCTAAATATGGAGAAATCGAAGTGATTTGGTTGAAATTACCACCAGCTTTCTCACTCCATCTAATCCAAAGAGATCCTGCAACAAAGCTACCAGAAGGACCATTCAGCGCTACACCTGGAACAATTGCGAATCCCAAGAATTTACGTAGAGGACATCATGTTTCCTTTGCTGTTTCAAATTACGAATCCTTTGTTTAAACCCTAAAGGCAAGCAATTTCTGTTCTATTTAATTCACATGTGGATATTGTATTCATGTTTAAATTATATTGTTAAATTGAGCTTTGAAAGTTTTCTTCAGTTCACTGGAAAAAAAAAAAAAAATTCAACAACACCTTATTTTCTGGATTATTTATTTATAGCTTTTGCCTTTTGCTGTTGTAATGTGATCTCGAATGATTTAAGGTTTAATCTCTAGGACGATTGCCTCATCTGGAATTACTTCTTGAACTGCTAATTGATTTTAGAGATCACATCAGGGAAGTTAGTTGATGGAAATGATAAACTCTTCTAACATTACTTTTCTCATGTTGAACTGTACATTGCTGTCAGTATCACTAATTTGGGGCTTAATGGTTATATACTTATATTTGTGTGTTTCCTTCTTACATACTTATTTCATTTTAGTAATATTTTTTTCATGATTGAAATTGAATAGCTAAATGGTTTAATGTAATTTTACAGGATAAAGGGATTGAGGTATTTGAGAATATACAGCCGGACGGAAAGACTAAACAAGTGTTCTTCTTTGACCCTGATGGTATGAGTTTGTGATTTCCTTTTGATTCATGCATACCCCTAAGTATTAAATCCTGGTAGAGCTATTATTTATGTCAACAAATTCTATCTGCATTAGTATTATTATTCAGAATAATCCAATAACATGCCTGCTACACCTCGAACTGTACGGGGAAGGAATAGTCTGGACAATTGCGTGTAGACGTGATCTATCAAAAAGTAATTTATTTTACATATTAAATATTTAAAATGCTGATGTTGAAAATGAAGTTTAGAAACAAGCTATATTCATTAGATCATATCCAATCGCTACAGTGATGTTTTTTCATTTCCATTTCTAAAAATTTAGTAAAATCTCTATTTCATCTTCAACTGATTTTGTTAAACTTTAAGTCACATTTCATTTTTAATATAATTTTGCATAATACGTGTCATCAAGTAAAGTTAAATTTGTATGCAAGTAATGTTAAAAATAAAGTGTGACCAGCCTTTTGCTCTTGTGAAACTTAGTGAGACACCGAGACCAAAGTTTAACAAAATGGCTTGGAGATGAAATAGAGAATTTGCTAAATTTTTAGAGATAGAAATGAGAAAACGAAAATAACATTACTGTAGCTGTTGGATATAGTCTTTCTTCATTATTGTTTTCGTCAGTTGGTGTATACATATGGATAAAGTCATAAAACACATATGAGAGTTGGTCTATTTTCTATCAGATCAGTTAACAATTTACTCTGATAGGGTAGTTAATAGGCTTGGCCCTTCTTTGTGTTTTAAACTTAAATAATAGCCAATTTATGCAAATAATGATTGCATGTATTCTAGGGTGGAACATGAGGTAACAAATACAATATACTGTATGACAGCAAACCTTCCAAAATGCGCCCATGAAACAAACCCTGCTTCTGTACTCTTCCGCTTTGGGTTTGCACATTTATGTTTTATGGGGATGCCAAATTTTGTCTTCATTTACACAAATTAAACAGAATCAATATTTTAAGGAGATTAATGTCGTTTTCAGGTAATGGCTTGGAAGTTGGGAGCTGGCCAGCTCCACAGTAGTGAGGTATCTGGGATGGTAGGCAGAGAAGTGATACTGTTTACATGAGAATTATGTCAGCTGAACTAGTTGTTTAATGTACTGTATATTGTGTAGTACCGGATTCTTGTTTTTCTTTAAAATGGGAATTTTAACTTGTCTTGGAAAGGTATCAGGGTTTTTTTTTTTTTTTTTTTTCGCTGTGTAATGTTACCTTCTCTCGCCTTTTTTGTTGTATTTGATCTGTCTTGGATTTGCCACCACAAGGACAGATGGGTGGTGGTGGGTGTTCGGGATCAGGAAGAAATGAGTGAACTTGTGAGAACTGTCTATTTTGTAAGCTATAAAGACTTGTGTGGAAATAATCAGACCTTGGCCCTAGACGAGATCACTGATGAAGAGTATTACTGATGACAATTGTCGTCATTATTTCTATGAACTTTGCCAATCTTATATAATAATTGCTATAAAGCAACACAAAATTGAGTTAAAGACATTGCAGTGGTAACAAATGCCACCACCAGTGAAAACCAATTTGAAAAAGACTTGTGTAGGAACTAAGAAAACTAAATCATACTGTTCCCAAACCCATTATCTGCCAGAAATGACCATGTATACCAAGAAACAACGCTAAAACTCTACCTTTGCTCTATTTGAATATCCTCATTGTCAGGCAGGAGGTGCTGGTGGCCACTATGGTAGACCAGGTGATGCCAAGCAGAAATTGGAAGGGAAAAGAACAACTTAGATGCTTGATCACTATAAATAGCAACTGCAGGATTGAAAACGTAGAATTCTAAGTCATTGTCAGCACTCGGCACCAAGAATATCCCAGTCTGAATGTGGATTAATAGGATTTCCTTGATCAATTACAACCAAAATTCAACACAAGCCTACAATGAGTAGACATGACTAACTAATATCAATAATATAGTAGACAGCAAGTAATCACTAATCAGTCGCCGAGATAACCAGTTACTTGAAAACTATGTTTCACCATTCTTTATACAGGACACCAGTGCTTAGGTTAAAATCATCACAACATGGCTACAAGACCCCTGCCATCAATCCAACTCACTTTCTGAAACCTCCTCCTCTTGTAGTTTGAACGAATCAATATCTGAAAAGTAAGCTCTTTGCTGGGCCATGACATCCCAAGGCATGGCATGTTGTTTAGACGCTAGGAAACATTGCTTCTGACAGGCACATCCAGGGGCACAACCAACGAATTTGTTAATACATGTAAAATCAGAACAAGAAACGAAGTGAAATTGAAGGTTACGACAGTGGCAGCACGACAGACCAATCAACACAGTGGCAACACTGACTGAAGTAAAGGGCAAGTAAAACATTACATCCTAGCCATGGAACCAAAAAAGGGAAATATCATACAAACAACTCTTTTATAATGGCAACAAGAGAAAATTGCAGCAGGAATTCAGGAAACAACTAAATCTAGGACAAAATATCAAAAAGACTAAAACCAGCCTTTTTGCTTCTAGGTGGAGGAACTAAGCATGTCCTGAGCAGACAAACACCTCTATGCTCCTTGTGTAATTGATTCCTGTCAAGTTGTTCCTTGTCCATGCCACACCTATTTGAAGACGAGGAACAAACTCAGCAATAATGACATGAACAAATAAGCATTATATTGCCTAAAATGTTGGCAAAGCCAAATAAATCAATAGTGCTTGAAGAAAAAAAGTAACAATTCTCACCCCAGAGCTTCTTAAGATCCATGTTTATACCAAGAATTTTGAGAGTGGGACTAACACATTATAATAAATGGTAAGCCAAACACCACAAGTCAAACAATATATAATGGTTAGAACTCTGATTCTCAGACCACACAGAATTTGCGTTTGGTTAGAGGAATTCTAGTAGTATTTCAAATTTTAAAATTTCAGAAATGGTTTCAATTGATGCAGTTCCATGGTTTATGTTTCTCACTTTACCCACTGAGCAACTAAGACAAAATGGTCTTCAAGTAGTTTTCCATTATTTCTTATGATCCCATCCTGTCCACTTCTCACTCAATTCAATCTCATATATATAAGTCCTACATAAATCTCACATTTTATAAACTTCATAACAACATTCATCTTTCTTCTCTGATCTTACAGCTTTACAAGCAACCAACTTCTACATTCAAATATGAGCCATGAACAACCTAAAAGGTCTGAAGATGGTCAGCAGAAAGAGCCGATCAAGTATGGTAATGTGTTTCCAGTATTTGGTGATTTAGCTTCAAAGCCTATAGCACCACAAGATGCAGCTATGATGCAAACTGCTGAGACTACTGTACTAGGCCAAACCTCAAAAAGTGGGCCTGCTGCTGTCATGCAATCAGCTGCAGCAGTTAATGAGAGAGCTGGGGTTGTGACCCATAATCAGGTTACTGATATTGCTGGTGATCAAGGTTTTACTGTTAGTGAAACTGATATGTCTGGTAGGCGTGTTATCACCGAGTCCGTTGCTGGACAAGTAAGTAACTCAGCGATTTGGTCACTCTATTTTGACTAGTCAAAATTGGAATTAACAGTTGACTTTTATTTGACTATGGTTTTAGGTTGTAGAAGCTCGAGGCTCGGTTAAATAATTAATTTTAGATTTTTAGAAGACTATATACACAGAGTTATAAACCACAACCCATATCCATTCATAACCAACCGTTTTAAAGATTAATGTTGAATACTTAATATTAGTATACTATGTGTCAATCATTTTTGTTACAATATCTATTTTAAAATTGCACTTACATAGGATTAATTAAGTTGGTTTCGTTATATTATTTTGTGTATGAGCATAATTTGGTTATTTCAATGTTAAACGAGCTCAAATTTGAGTTCAAGCTCGTTAAAGCTCGTAGATAAATGAACTTAGATGAGCCGAGCTTGAACAAAAAATTAGGCTCGTATTCAAGCTCGAACCGAGTTTAATCACACCTTATAAATATACGAGCCGAACTTAAACACTTGAAGCTCGTAAAACTCGGCTCGATAGCCACCCCTAGCCCCATCAATTGGACCTATAGGCCGGGCTGGGTAGGGTAATGGGCCTAGTGTGGGTGTTTCGATATTTTGAGAAAGTGTGATAATTGAATGCAAACTAAATTATTATTATTATTTATTGGCAAAAAATTGAAATATATTAAAATTCCGTGTACTTACAGTCTGAACAGCGTACTCAAGGTGTCCAGATTTCAAACAATCTATAGTGACAATCAAAAGTCAAAACAATCTATAGGGACCTATACATCACATCCCATTACGCATAGCCCCATAGCCCTCACAAAGATCAGAAAATGCGAAGCACTCCCCTTTTTTTCTCTCAGTAGCGTTGTGTATTATTTACCAAATAATTAGTTCACACCAATATCTTATGATGTATTGTAAATTAGAATTAAACCTTTTCTTTTACAAAAATTAAACCTTAATCCAAATATCTAAAGCTTAGAACAACTTAGAGAGGGAGACTACATAAGGTTTATTTTCTTTGGTCTTTGTCTCCATGTTAGAGTTGCAGCCTTTTTTTCACACAGAATTTATAATAGATTGTCACACAAAACATTAGTTTTTTTTGTTTTTTTTTTAATAAAACACAAAACATTAGTGTTAACTTAAATGATAGTTGCATGGAAAATGAAATGTGATCTATAGGCTGGGCTGGGAAGGGTAATGGACTTCCGTGTTTGAAACCAGTTACTAAGAACATCTAAGAAATCATGAAAATCCATTACATAATCCCATAATACATAAATCCTTTATGTCTATAGAAATTAGGGAAATTATAGACATTGTCTTTACTTGGTAGATTAGCTTACTCTAAGTCATGAGGTTATGGACTTTTATATATATACAAGTGGACTGCACATCCGTTGGATGTATTATATATACAGAAAAAAAATTGATATGTAGAGGGTTTTTTTTTTCTATAAAAAAAAATTTATTAGAAAATTATTCGTCAAATTATTTATACATAAACTAAAATTACCAAAATCGGACTTTTAGCAAAGTGTTTATCCCTTAATTTTATTTTCTTTTTGCAAGCAAAACTATAATAAAAATACATATAAAAAAAAACCTATAGAAATTAATAGTATGTTATATTTTTTTTGCTAAATAGTATGGTATATTTAAGCTAGGGATTGGTGCATTTTTTTTTTTTTTTTTTGTATAGAGCTAGATGACTAGATGGCTAGATGTCACCTGAAGCAATACATAGAGCTAGATTGTGGACTTTGTGGCTCAACTTTAGCCAACACATTAGATAGACATCTTTAAAAAAATATTAAATTATTTTTAAATTACCAATATACCCATATAAAGGTGCAATCTATCAAGGTTATTTTTGTCTTAAAGTAGCTAAAAGACCAACTATAAGTGACACTAATTAACTGTTCCAAGTTGCCCAAGCCTCATTAATAAGTAGTGAGATATATATATTTTATTGGTAAGCGGGGTTGAGAGGACCTCCTACCTCTTTTTAAATTACGTGTAGAAACTTATATCAATAATCAGCTGTTGACGTGTTTCCATTTTGTGAGAGGGGTGCTACCATTGAGCCACAGGTCTATTCGCATGGACTTATATTTTGCATGCCTTTCTTCACTTGGATTCAGAATGCTAGTCGCGCCTGAGGGGAGTTTAATCCTCCATGGTAGATTAGCAGGGATTGATACTTATTTATTTCAGAAGCATTGTTAATATGACTTTAGGTGATAGTAGCATTGCCGTTGTTGTAAAATTTTATTTAAATTTGAAAAAAAAAAATTAGGGAGGAAAACTTTTTTGTTATGAGATATGTATATATGTAACCAATTACACATTATTGATTTAAGGTAAAATGATCAAAAAATACAACGTACTTTCACAAATTTTTCACTTTATACAATGTACTAAAAATCATGCCAAAATATCAATGTACTTTGAAAAAAATTTCACGTTATACAATTTGTCCAAAACTAGGTAACAGACTGCTTACGTGGCCAATAATTATCTACGTGTATTTTAAAAAATAAATAAATTAAACAACATTTCCAACACATCAAATAAGGCACATGTTTCTCACATGATTGACCTCCTTCTTCCCTATTTTAACAACTGAATTCAACAAATGTAAAAATCCCCAAATCTGTAAATCCCCAATTCAAATCTCCAATTCAATTTCAAACCCTAGCTTTTGTGTCTTCATCTTTTAGTGTTAAACTAACTACTAGTTATTATTTACTTGAAAGAGGATTTGTTTTTTACACACACAACAAGATTGTTCCACGCCGATTCTTTCTTGAGATTCACCAATTCACCATACATTAGTGTTTTGTTGGGGTTTTAGTTGTAAGAAAATGATTAATTAAAATTAGGGTTTGAAGAATTAAAGAGAAGATTTAGGGTTCACATTTGCTATGAGAAAGAGAGATGGAAGAAATGTTGATTTATGGGGTTTCGATGTAATGGAGTAATACATCTATATCAATAACATCTTGGGATTAATGGATGGTTTAGATGTAAACATTTGTTGATGATGACATGTTTTAAAATAGATGTGTTGGTTTTAATTTTACAATCAACATTTCTTTAAAAAAAATAAAAATACATGTAGATAATTATTGGCCACGTAAGCAGTCCGTTAGTTAGTTTTAGATAGATTGTATAACGTGAAATTTTTTTTAAAGTACATTGATATTTTGGCGTGATTTTTAGTACATTGTATAAAGTGAAAAATTTGTGAAAGTACATTGTATTTTTTGATCATTTTACCTTGATTTAAATCCATGTATTATTTTACTAATAAGTTCAAAAAAAATGTATTTTTTCACTTTTAAGTTCAACATTTTGTATGTAACACAAAACAATGTTAATATTATTGATCGATTACACTGGAATCATCAATTACATTTACATTGGTCAAAATTGAGACCGAATTGAAATCACTAGTTACGTTGGACAAGAAGATTATAATGCTAAAAAAACAATAAATCTCAAAAAAGTTTTTTTTTTTTTTTTATCGATAAAATATTATTTTTATTAAGTAATCACAAATGATTACACATTTACTCCAACTGTTTGACAGTAGCAAGAAACGGAAACTAAACACCATTAAACATTAACTTTCCAAATGAAAATCCATAACATTTTCCCAAAGGAACACAATTTGGATGGTGTATGTAAGCGGTTCGAGTTTAAGAGTGTAAGGTTATTGTCATTAGTTTCCACCAATATCTGATCTTTAATTTCATCATAATCAAATTTAAAACTTTAATTGATATATCAAAATTCTAAACTTCAAGCAACTTAAATAGAGAGGACAATATTTCATTTGGTTCAGTTTGTGTAGTTATATCATGTAGTAGATAATATCAATCAATTTATACATGAGGTGTAATAGATTTTCATACAAAATTTATTGTAAGTTTGAGTGAAATGATAAATACATGATGAATGATAATTCCACATTTCAGCATTCATACATGTTCAAAGGTCTGCCCTTACTACCCCTTAGACCATTACCCTACCCCAAAGAAACCATGGAAATCCTCTTAAAACCACTCAGAATCATAAGATTAAATCATATACTGTATGTGAATCAGAATCAGAATAAGAATAAGAATAAGAATCAAAAAATTAACTCATATACTGTATGTGAATCAGAATTAGAATAGGAATCAGAATCAGAATCAGAATCAGAATCAGAATCAGAAAATTAATTTTTTCTGGCAAAGAAATCAGAAAATTAATAGCTTTCTGAAAATCAGAATCAAAATAACATTTAGACCCACCAACCAACCATTAACCTTAGAACATAAAAGATTTTCTTACTTCTCAACAACTATATATACCTCTACCAATCTCAACTTGTTATAAGCACAAACACACAAACATATCATCATATACACAGTTTAGAGAGAGAGAAAGATGAGGGTAGTGAAGATCGTAGGTGTCTATTTCTTGGTGGTGTTATGCATGGTTCAAGTTATGGTTAAACCAATTGAAGCTTTCACTTGTCAAGACATTGCAGTGATACTAAAGGATTGCAGTGCTTACGCGACTGGAAAAATACCTGACCCACCTGCAGGATGTTGTGGTGGAGTGAAGCAACTTGAAAAAATGGGGGTCACTAAAGCTGATCAACAGAAAATATGTAATTGTCTGAAAACTGCATGTACTACCTACCCCGACGTCAAAGAGGCAGCCTGTATTGCATTGCCTGGCAAATGTGGAGCCAAATTTCCTTTCCAAGTTTCAAAGTTTGCAAAATGCGATGCGTGAGTCAAATTTATGTACTTTTTTTTCAAATTTATAGATTGTTATTAAATTATTCCGTTTATATCTTGAAACTGTGTTTTCTCTGCGCAGAATTACATATCCTTGAGATGCAGGCTGGCTGGATGAAGAAAAATAATAGAGGGTGCATGTATCCAATCTATAAATCCTGAGATGTAAAAAGATTGCGGTCCTAAACCGTCATTGACATATAATGAAAATGGATTATGGTTGGACTCAGAATTATGTTTTCGAAAGTTTACTATATTTTCTATTTACTATATTTTCTAAGAATTTATACCAAGAAAACGCTATATTATCATACGAAAACCTACTGGTACTCCCAATATTTTGTTCAAGCACAAGAAAACACTATAGGATTCTAGTTTTTTCAGGAATATGTAAAGTGAGATCATTTCAAATAAAAGTGTCACCAACGTAACTCTAGCTTGGCATCATACTGCTGAAGTGTTAATCTGTTATGCTGCAGTTTACTGCATTTACTTCACACATCATATTCTAAAAAATAATTAAATTTATAAAACAAATGGTGTAAAGTTGTAAAACCCCAATTGGAGCCACTTTTGGGATAACCCCCCACATTTAACTAAACCCTCGCACATTGTTCGGTCGTAAACACTATGGACCGAAGTTTTTATGAGCCACTTCTATTGGGGTAGGGCGATGACATAAACAGTGCTACTGTGGCTATTAGTTTTCACCAATATCTCATTTTGCATCGCAACAGATATCAAGCATCCAAAATTTTCAAACTCCCAAACCTAATTTGTATGTTCTAATTAAAAGCAAAAAGCAACTCGATCGAAATAGGGATTGCGGAATAACCTACAAAATGTTTGTTTTAGAGGTATATATATAGTTCTATAATTCACATAAGAGATGTTGTAATTTGATAAACAAAACACTCCACTGTTGAGTGAAATGATAGATGCATATATGCATGAAAACATGTTTAATGTGATAGGCAACTGTTGTGCGCAGGGGAAACAAATACACAACTAATGATGATAGAACTAATGTGTACAAATGAAAACAACAAAAAATAACAAACAATCACACAAGACACAAATTTTATGTGTTTCGGCCAATATGCCTACGGCCACAAGGAGAAATGATGAATCTTTTCTTATAGAGATAATTATACAACTCTTCACGAAGAAACCGAAGTGTTCTTCCTCACAAAAGTTGTCTCAAACTCTCTAGTAGCTTCTCACAATCTTTTTCAAATGAAAATTAGGTTTTCAGACTTCTAACTGGCATTATTATAACTATACACATTGCCTAAATGAAATTGAACCCAACATGGGCTTTTGCACTGGAAATACCAAATTGTTCGAACTAACTATCGATCAACTATTGAACTCGGAAAATTCCATACCAAATCTCATGTCAAGACCAAAATGTTCGAACAAGAACATAATATGTTCGAACGTACTTTGATAAAACCAACAGCAAATACTAAAACGCACACACACACAACACTAAATCATACTAAAGAATTATATTTGTTATCTACACTTTATTAAAAAAGAGCTTGCCCTTAAGAAAATTTCCTTCCTCGCCTCAACTTAGAAAGCCCATGTATTGCAGGGGCTGAAGTGGTAGTCTACTCTGAATACACTGGCAAGTGGCATGATGCAATTTTGAAGAAACTAGGGTTGGACTTGATAGGGGTCACTCTCCCTTGCAATGCCGCAATCACGTAGCATTGAGTTGTACTTAATGTCTAATCTTGGAAGATTGAAGTCTCTAAAGGAACGGTTCAGATTATAGGCAGTAAATACGGAGAATTCATGGCTAAATAAAAAATTTATAGATCGATAACAGCAAAGGGTGAATACAGTCCTGATTAGCCTACATAAATGAATGGCACTGGCACCGTCAGGTAAACAAAGTAAAGAGGTGAATAAGAATTTCAACTGAGTCCCAAATCCATGCATTGATGCATACCATTGTAAGTGCATGCGTTGTTTCTTCACCGTTTATATTTCTGTTTGTTCAGTATCAACTTCTCATTCAAAGCAGTCAAGTCATTGTAAGATAATGCACCTTTTGTAACAACCTGTTACATGGAGTTGACAATTTCGTGAATTATGGAGCTGAAGACCTTCAAGCCCATTGGTAAATTAGGCCCGACATGGATATGAGGCCTAACATGTTATATATATAAGGGTTTTTTCTACAACAGAAAACTCTAAGAATTCAACATCTCTCTAGCCTGACAACCAGAGAATACTAGTGAGTGAAGCTAGTATAGGAATTGTAGAGAGTGAATCTACAAAGAGCACTTGTGAGTAAGTGTATACCTAGAGAGCAATTGCAGGTGTTATAGTCTGTGAGAGATATAACCAGAGTTTGTGATTGTGAGTGTAATACTCTTATATCATATAGTGGATTACTTTATCGGCTGAGTACCGGTCATGGATGTTTCCCAGTGATTGGGTTTTACCACGTTAAACAAATGTGCCTTTTGTTCTTTCTGGTTAATTAGTTACTTTTTGTCAATTGCTATTACATTGGAATATTGAGCAACTTAGGTTCTACACCTTTCTCCACTGCCCTCTTTGCCATTTCTCAAGCTCTTTAGCTCGCCTTCTCGTATCCCCCGCTTCTATTCCATTGAAGTTGAGTCACCACTTCTTGTATCCTTTCCTTAGTCACCAACACACTGTCTGGTTCGATTGCAATCCATAACTTCCAAAGCTCAAAGCCAGATCAATTCCAGTTTTTGAATCCTGAGTGGCAAGCTGCTCATTGTGGAATTGCCCGGCAAACAGAGGACATGTAATCAATGGTACACCTGTGGTAATACCTTCTAATGTTGAGTTCCACCCACAATGAGTCATGAATCCCCCAACAGCTGGATGGTCAAGTATGAGCACTTGTGGCACCCATTCTCTAATTATCAACCCCTTCCCTTCCATTCTGTTGTATTAAAGCTAGCATATCCATCAGTTTTATCTTGGTTTCACGCCGAACAGTCAACTGTGATTTTTTTCATCACTATTTGCTCTGGGAGACCTGGCACGGCGAAGATTTCTGAATCAGATTCAATCTTCACTTGGGGAACAAAATGCTCGATGTTATTTGTCACACATTTAGTAAAATAGCATCTTCCATGAAAGACAAACCGATATTTTCTGAAGAGTACAAAAACATTGGATAATGAGGCTCAGCCATATGGTTTTGTCGCCATTACGGATCAGCAGTTGGCAGTTGGGCCGGGCAATGCAGGCATTGAATATAATGTGAGTACTTTTTGAAATGATTTGGAGTACTATTTCTCATTTTTAAGTTGTTAAACGTTGATTTAGAGATTTAGAGGGTATTTTTTTCACATCGTGTAGGATTTCTTAAGAAGTAGACCTTATGAAGAAAACAATATATTTTTCATGTGACGTAGCATTTCTTGAGGAGTATCTTCTGCATGTAGATTGTTATGGTTTTATCCAAATTAAGTTACAAACTACTACCATATCTTAATTCCATAGTAGCCAAAAGAGCAACACCAATCTCTGTAATTGCATAAATGTTGTTATTTGTTAGTGTCGTCCTTAGTTTTCTCCAATATCTCATTTCGCAAACAGATCAAGCTTCCAAATTTTACGAATAACTCATTTGTATGTTGTAAAAGCTAAAAACAACTCGATCTAAAAGAAAAATAACCTACAAAAGGTTTGTCTAAGAGGTACAAGTATATATATAGACTCACATATAGGAGATGCTGTAATCTGTTACTACAAAACACTCCAGTGTTGGATTGAAATGATAGATGCATGAAAGCACAGAAATTCTGTGCAGTAAATATACAGATTTACTATTGCGCATCCACACACATATCAGCCAAAATCCATGCGGCCGGGCATACCATTTTTCTTTTTCTCGTTCAATAAGAATTTTATTAACAACGACAATGGATGAATACAATATTCCAGTTCAGCCTACTATACGAATGATAGTGTCTGGTAAGCAAAGTAAAGGATGCATACCATTGTAAATTTGTAACGTTTGTAAGTTCATGAGCCATTTCTTCACCGTTTGAATTTCTGTTTATTCGCCATCAACTCCTCAATCAAAGCAGTCAAGTCATTGTAAGATGATCCACCTTTAACAACTGCCCTCTTTGAATTGCCATTTCTCCAACCTCTTTAGCTCGCCTTCTCATATCCTTTGCTTCAATTCCATTGCCCATGAGTTGAGTCACCACTTCTTGAATCTTTTCCTTGGTCACCTGCACACAGTCTGGTTCCATTGTTAACTTCCAAAGCTTATTACCAGATTCAATTCCAGTTTTTAAAACCTGAGTGACAAGCTTCTCATTGTAGAATTGCTCGGCAAATAGAGGCCATGTAATCAATGGTACGCCTGCAGTAATGCCTTCGAAGGTTGAGTTCCACCCACAATGAGTCATGAATCCTCCAACAGCTGGATGGTCAAGTATGAGCACTTGTGGTGCCCATTCTCTAATTATCAATCCCCTCCCTTCCATTCTGTTTTCAAACCCTTCTGGCAAAGAATATTGTTCCTTGTCATTTGTTCCTCTTACAACCCAGATGAATGATATTGCAGAAGCTTCGAGTCCCATTGCAATTTCATGCATTTGACTAGTACTAATGCGATAAAGACTTCCAAATGAAACATATAAAACTGAATTTGGTTTCTTGGAGTTCAGCCAGCTTATACAATAGTTTTCATCAATGGCGGCTTTCTTCCCTCTCTGAGCCTTACTAGTACTGTTTCTATTGTAGAGTGAAACAGGGCCAATGTTCCATGCTCTTCTTTCCATGTCCTTCTTATAGTACTCAGCATAAGCTGGTTCCATTTCATAGAAGCTATTCACTAGGACCCCAAAGCTCGTTACCTCCGTTTTCTGTATTAATGTATCCATTATATTGCTCTTGGTTTCATCATGCCAAAGAGGAAATTGTGACTTTGTCATCTCTATCTTGTCTGGGAGACCTGGCACGACGAAGATTTCTGAACCCAATTCAACCTTCTCTTGGGGAGCAAAGCGCTCGATGTTTTTTCTTGCACATTGAGTAAAATTGCATATCCCATGAAAGACAATCCTTGGAATACGATATTTCTTAGCTGCATCGGTTGTCCAAGTAAAGAACATATCACTAACAACACAATCTGGATGATGTTCTTCTAGCAGTTTCTCAAATGGTTGTTGCAGCATGTCACAAGCCTTGAAGAAGTTCATAAACATTTCTGGTGAAGTAATCGAATCTGTATTTTCGCATCCTTTAGGTAAACCAGCTTCTACACATAGGAATGGGATTACCTGAACTCCTATATCTAACCCAGAGTTCTTGTCTCCATCTATACTCTCTTGGATATGGAGAGCATTAAGGGGAGTAGAGATAATCGTAGACTTGTACCACGAGCAGCAAATAGTCTAGCAATATCTATCATTGGAATCATATGACCTGAAGCCATGAATGGGAATAAGAAGATATGAAGTTTCTCAGCATCAGACTCCATGAAGAAAATTTAAGATTTCAATAGCAAAGCTTAGATGAGGTGAGTTGTGAACAGATTAATTATAGACTAGAAATTCTTATACTGACAAGCAATTATATTATTACCTTGCTCAAGTAGATTGTAAAATTTAAGATTTCAATAATTGGCCTTGATTGCTACCTTTGGAGGCTTGTTTAAATACTGGAATGGACAGTATTTATGTATGTAGGGTAAAAGCGTGGACATCCCAACGACAAAAATGTACCTAGGCAGTTCTGCCATTAGTATATGCACAAGTTTTGTTGATAAAGGGATCGAGTGGTGTGGGGGTAGTATAGGAGAGTTTTTGGTTGGTTAAGTGTACGTGTGGTGTAAGTGTAGTATGCATGCATCTCCTGTTCGCACCCACCGTTCTTAGACAGGACCTGCAGGTTATCAGATTACGTGTAATTACAAAGTCCCTACATTTCAATTCATGCTTGCCAATTCTCTTCAAGCATTTGGATCTGATAATTATTCCTGAAGACAAACATTGGTGGAGGAATATTAGCCATATGGTGTAGGGACCAGCTCACGGCAGGTGGGACGCAATGCAGGCATTGAATGTAAGTACATTTGAAAATCCTTATTTGTGTTTTTTCCCCCACAATGTTTCATTGCTCACAGGTAAACTAAATGGTCTTGTAATGTCACTATATCATGGTTAATAAAGAAACGACAACATATATACAAAATGCATGGAAATGCGCTTAGCTTCTGCATGTAGAATAATTTCCTCAATAACTGTATACAAGGTCTTCCATATAGTATGAACAATCGAACTGAATGTTTCCATCTTCCGTGTATGAACAGTCGTAACAACTTCTAGCATGAATGGCTTCTATGTATTGAACTACTAAATATACAATCACAACTCGGTCTGAACAATGATTAAGACTGCAGACTGAACTTGGCTTCAATAATCTTATCTGTAATGCCATACAGAGAAGATTAACATGGCCCCTGCGCAAGGATGACACGCACAAATCGAGAAATGGTCCAAATTTTATTTTGGCTTTTTCAACTGTAAAAAAACTATTGTTAAGCCCAATTTAGAAACCCCGAATCTCACTAATATCCAAGTTGGGTTGGGCTAGAATAAAACCTGATAGTTCAGGGCTTGTTTGATTGCCGCGGAGCGCCGGAATTTATTACTACAGACTATACCTGCCATTGCCATTTGGAGAAACTCTGCAATGAACAACTCAATTATGTGAAAAATGGGTGTGTCCTGGGAAAACAAGGTGAAGATACTCGTGAAATATTTTTGCCTCAATTTTTATAGTAGTCTTATGTATATGTAGCGGCGGGGTTGGAGGCTCTGTAAATCCGTATAAACCATCTTTTTTTATATTGGGATTGTCCTAATTAAGCCGATGGACTCCACTATGTCGGTATTGTCCCAACTTAACCACTACTTGGATTTGATTCCTACTTTTGTCCGGCCATGGAATTGGTTTAATTTGATGTACTCTTTAAGCCTTACAAATTGTTAAGGACTAAAGACACATGCATCAATGATCAAGGGGCACC
Organism: Aquilegia eximia; assembly: GCA_023053565.1. Classification (NCBI taxonomy): domain Eukaryota; kingdom Viridiplantae; phylum Streptophyta; class Magnoliopsida; order Ranunculales; family Ranunculaceae; genus Aquilegia; species Aquilegia eximia. Next base: position 20,954,770 of record JALIGU010000005.1, read on the forward strand.
ATTTACTGTCAATTCAATATTTTTCGATCTATTTCGACATAAACAGTTTTGGCTTGGGTTATAATATAATGATCGAATTCCGGTCCCTGTGCAGATCGATGTATGTAGTTATCCATAATCCACGAAGGCGTAAATATATTCTAAACGTTCCTTGAGATCAATGGATGTAAACTGTGTTCTTTGGGGTGGTGGGAGTTTCCATTCTTCGGAATATATCTGCAGGCTCCATCAGTACTGTTACGATTCCATTTGTCAGAATATACCTGCAGAGTCCATCAGCACCATGAAAATGTGTCGGTTTCAGTTACAACTTCACATAAAGAACGTAACTAATCACGCTATATGTGAGCCATAGTACATGCGTTTCACTTGCTAAAAGCTGCCAAAGTAAGAAAGTAAAACATGAGAAAACTGCAGAAACAGCTGCATTTTCCACCAGGCCATGCCACTTATTGCTATCTTGAAGATTTGTAACGGCCGCGCACACACAAGTTAAACCTGACTAATTCCACAACTATATATTTCCTTCAACCTGCAAATCTAAGTCATAAACAAAACACATAGAGTGAGAAGATAATTTGTAATGATGAAGAGAGTTTTCTTAGGTGTTATAGTTGTTCTAGCAATGGTTATGCCAAGACAAGCTTTTACTTGCATGGATGTAACAAAGTCTTTGGTCCAATGTTCTACTTATGTGATTGGAAGTGCACCTGAACCACCTAAGCCATGTTGTGATGGAGTGAAGCAACTCAAGGCAATGGCTGTTACTACGAATGATAAACGCCAAATCTGTGCTTGTTGTAAAGACGCTGCTTTTCGCTATGGTGATAAACTTAAAAACGATGCAGTCACTGCATTGCCTGCCAAATGTGGCGCTCCTCTGCCATTCACCATTTCCAAAAACTTTGATTGCAACTCGTAAGTCAATCAACTAAAATCAATCTATATATTTTGCAAGTATAATTGTTTCATTGCCCACAAGTACTGATGTTGTGTTCTTGTTTCTGATCATTACATGCAGGATCCCATGAGATGCAGGTTCTATGTGTAAAGTAAAATAACTAAATAAGCAGCAGTAGGCATGTCAATTAGTTGCTGTAGTAGATGCATGGAATATATATGTGATGGTCTGTACTTGTGTCAAGAAATGGCCAGTAGTCTTATGTAACAGGTTACGTTGCGGTCTGCCTAAACCGCGTGTGTGGTTGTTATTATCTATATGACAGTAAAAATATAATTAATGTGTGTTGTTTTCTTATATTTCTATGAGATCGATCTTTAGTTATTGTTTCTTTTCTGGAACCCATTGTTGATTTTCTTCAAAAAGGTAGTCTTCCCAACTCCACCGACTCCATACAATCCCAAGACTTGAATATCATCTTTTCGAAGGAGACTTAACGCATTTTCAAATTCAGAATCCAAGCCAACCGTAAAGTTTTCTGGCAGCTCTTGAACCGGAGGGCAAAGTGGATTCTCAGCCACAATTTCGAAGGCTCCATCGTGCTTCAGTTTTTCCACAAGTAGTAACTTCTTTACCACCATTTTGCCCAACTTGTAGCTACTCCAACAATTTTTAGGACAACAACCATTGAGGCACCTTCTCTTTGTCAAAGTATAGCTTTTTCTTTTTTTACCAACCGGGAACCCAATACAACCCTGATCATCTCTTTTTCTTTTAGAAGGCAGCTCATTAGGATCATCTTCGCTGTCTAGAAATTCTTCTCTTCCCCTCTTATGACTGCCTTTTCTGCCATTAGGCATGTATTCCATGCAAAACTTTATTGCTTCTTCAACTAGGTAACGCTCTCCAATACATCGCCTTCTGGATACGTCTTATTCATCACGTAGCGTTACGTTTATACGTCCTCATCATCCTAATACAAAATACATATCATTGATCAGATTCAAAAGATGTTAAAAATGTTATTGATAAAAATAATTAATTGTAATATTTCACTTACCGCTCAAAACGATACATCCATCGAAACCAAACAGGTCCGTAAACCAATGCCTCCTCCTCTAAGTGTATCACAAGGTGCGTCATGACAACAAAAAATGAAGGAGGGAAGTACTTCTCAAACACGCATAAAGTTTCCCCTACACGCTCTTTCATGATCATAAGTAGTGGGCGGTGGATTACTTTGGAGCATAAGACGTTAAAAAATACTGACAATTGCAATATTGCAACACGTAAAGGCTTGTGCTTCTTAAATGCATGCTTAACAAAACCGGGAGCAATTGTTGCATGAGGATATGGTAATCATGTGACTTCATGCTCTTGAGCTGAAAATCCTCCATATTCACATGATATTTCCAATTCGAACTATACCCAATGGGAACCTTCAACTCATACAGTGTTTGACACATTAATTTTCTTTCCTCTCGTGATAAAGAAAAATGAGCTTTAGGCACGACTAACTTGCCATTCCTTTCAATTGACCACAAGTTTCTCCTTATTTTCATTTCTTTAAGGTCTAGGCGAGCTGCAAGACCATCCTTACTTTTATATTTTGTGTCCATAATTGTAGCAATGAGATTTTCAGCAACATTTTTTTCCACATGCATCACATCTAAATTGTGTCGAACATGAAGATCCTACACAAATGATTAATAAGAAAAATATAAATATGTCCAAATAAGGGGAAAAATTACCTAGACTATAAACATACAATATATTAAAATTTACCTTCCAATATGGCAAGTCGAACAAAATTGACCTCTTAGACCATGGATATATATCATCATCTTCCTCCGTTGGCTTCTTCCTTTTCCCACATACTGTTGCAAACTTTGCTTGAAGAGCTTCCACCTTTGCTAATACTTCAGAACCAGACAAGCGCTTCAGATTCCTCTTGTGTTCCTCCTTACCATTAAATTGTGCCTTTTGCTTTCTAAACTTATGATCTTGTTGTAAAAATCTTCTCGTACACATGTAGCAACTTTTTTTACCATGTTTTAATCTGATTGACTCTGTATTTTCACCAGATATTGGACAACCATACTTTCCTCCTGTCCGACAACCTGAAAGATGACCCAAAGCAGGAAAATCATGTTTCGCCCACATCAGTATAGCTTTCATGGTGAACCTTTCCTTTTGGTGTGCATCATATGCTATTGTACCATCAGACCACAGTTCATTAAACTCCTTAACTAATGGTTGCAAATAGACGTCAATGTTACGTCCTGGACAGTTTTTGCCAGGAATTAGTAATGTTAACATTGTAAACTCTTTCGTCATGCAATAGGATGGAGGAAGGTTGTATGGAACCAGCATAATGGGCCAACAACTGTACGCATTAGACATGTCTCCAAAATGATTAAATCCATCTGTAGCCATTTCATTTTCTTTGCAATCCATGGTATGGTATATAATCTTCGCAGCCTTGGAGCTACTGGAAAATAACGCAACACCTTCCATGGTATTTTCGACCCTTGATAATGCTTAGTTTTCCACCTGCTTTCTTTACACTTTGGACATTTCTCTCTACTTGGATGTTCCTCCCAGTATAATATGCAACCATTGCGGCAAGCATGTATTGTCATACAATCCATACCTATATATTTAATCAGCTTCTTAGCACTTTGGGTGTTTTCTGGCAAAGTGCTCTCCTCTGGCAAAAGTTTCTTGAATATTTGAAGCATCTCAGTAAAACAATTGTCAGACATTTGATTTCTAGCCTTCATACTCATCAATTCAATTGTCACAAAAAGTTTTGTTTGACCATCTCGACAAGAAGGGTATATAGGTTGTATAGCTTCCTCCTTTAACTTTTTGTAGTAAATGTCATCAGAGAGATCATCCACATCCTGAGCATCAGGTTCAACACCAATATCATTCATGCAAACGTCTAAGAACTCAGGATTGACATTCTTCAATACATCATCAATTAAATCAATCATTCTCGGATCTACACTTGAAGTTGTGCTAGGAACGTTATTCTTGACTCCTTCATTTGAAATTGATTCTCCATGAAAAAACCATATGGTGTATGATTGATCTATACCATCACAAATTAGATGGTCTGAAACAGTAGAAAGTGTTTTTTTCCCGTTCACATTACGACAATTAACACAAGGGCAACAATACCATCCATCATTGTCTGGTTTTTCCTGGGCAAATTCAAGAAACGATATGACACCACCTAGATATTCAGGAGACGTCCTAGGTGCTTTCATCCACTCTCTATTTAATGCCATTGTGTTCTTGCACTATGCATTAAATTTACAAATATCACAAGTGTTCACCAGAACACATAAAATCTAAAAAAAAAAAAAGATAATATTCAAACATGAGCATACACATCTTAACAAGTAACCAAGTTACTGATAAACTTCAACAAAGGTGCATTTCACCAATACTTTAAAACAGAAAATAAACCTTATGGTTTACAATTATACGTAAAATATATCTAAGAGGAAGTCATGGTTTACTAATATGAAATTAGAATATATAACTAATTAAGTAGTAATGTTAGCTATGCTTTGTTATAATCTTCTCTAAACATCCACGGTGCATGCCAAAACTTGTGGAATCCTACTGAACTGAATATAATGAAAGCGCATTGACGGGGCAGGCAAGTGTGTTCTAATTTAAAGAACAAAGAATTAGATTGAAGTCGCAAGTTTAAACATGAATTTGGGCATGTCATATATGATACATATATATACAGACTTGTAGTTTATAACAACAATTAACTTCACTATTAGACATAATTTTGGAGAAAACAACAAAAAAATATGAATTATATTAACCCAACAAATAAAGAAACTTGACAAGAAAGAGAGAGAATTAACAAAGTGAAATTATTATTTACCAGGTATAACGAAATGTCGCGTCAAGTATTTAACCAAAATAGCCTCTGCCGCAAACTAAAACCTGTTGTGCAAGTGAATGAAAACTTAGCCATATGGTTATCAAAAAAAAAAAAAAACTTAGCCCTATAAAAGCACAAGATAAATAGTATATAAGGAAATCGATAGCGATAAGCCAACAACTTTAGTAATCTAACTAAAGCAAAATGATCCCAATCATACTTATCATTAATTACTATAGGCTGACAGTAACGATGTAATTTATTAAAGAGTAGAAAGTGATAACAATGTAATTTTGTGTTATTTGTTACTCTTAATAAAGTGATAACTAAAGCAAAATGATCCCAAACATTTTTTATTGGCATTTTCATGTGTTATCAAAAGAGAACGAAAGCAAATGAAGGCTATCTAATATCTGGTAAGGTTTAGTTTTATCAAATGTTCACTAGATGACATTCAATTTTTCAATTAAACCGTCTCTTTCACTTTTTCTTCAAACTAACTCAAATCATTAAAATTGAATTTTCCTATACCCAAATGACCAAAACCACCATTTCAATATCCAAATCCAACAACTCTCATCACTCAAGATAAGATTCCAAAATGGCTAAAAAAAATTCTTCGTGAAATTCCAAGCTCAGATACATAACCAGTTAATTTAGAGTACCAGTTAATTTTTTCTCCCTCTAAGTTATATACATTTTATATAAAGCCCTAACCTTGTTCACAAATTAAATAACCTCACAAACGAAGTATATCAAGATATATAAATAAATTGAGCAGTGATAAGAACATGAAACCATACCTTAATTTAGCAGGAAGTTATGATTGGGTATTCAGACTCTGGGAAGGATGCTGGGCGATTTTCTGCAGCTTGGCAATTATATAAAGCACAAGAGGATCTTATAAAGGTCTCCAAACAATATGGAGTGAAGTTGACAATGTTCCATGGCCGTGGTGGAACAGTACGACGAGGAGGTGGTCCCACCCATCTTGCTATACTGTCTCAGCCTCCTGAGACTATCCATGGGTCGCTTCGTGTGACTGTTCAAGGTGAGGTCATTGAACAATCTTTATTGCACTCTCCTGGTGCAGTTGATTAATGTCCATTGTAAACCTGTTTTGTAACGCAGTGAGCTGACTGCTCGGTGACTTTGTATTGTTGATGCTTGTACTACTTGTCAATGATCACTCACTTGTTCAAGACTCTGAACTCCACTCTTTCCTAAACAGAAAAACATTACTTTTCTTCATTGAATCATTCAAACTAATTATTGTTGGACAGAAGGTTATCTTTCCATCTGAGGTGAATGCAAGAACTTTCAGTTCAGCTGTTCTCTTTTGTGTTTGGAAACTCAAAGAGGGGCATGTTTAGCTGAAATCGTAATTTCAGAAGATTAGCTAATCTTGGTATCTCATTTAAGGATCTTAATAGCCTGACTAGCTATGTCTTGGTTTTATGCATTGTTAGCTTCATAGCAGGGTCTCTCTTTACTAGCCGGACATGGAGTCATTCACAGCCTGAGAGTAAAATTCCGGTTGTCATAGATAACATTGAACGTGTAAGTTACATTTCACATATTGATCGATCATCAATATTTACTTCATAATACTGTAGTTGAATTTGTGGTCATATCTAGTTAGTAACGTCCTTTATTTTTGTAATGCATTCATTTTGTGATCATCATTTACTTCATCATAATATAGCATTACTATAGTCTATAGCAGTTTCCTAACACATCTTTGTTCTTCTTTTCACTTAGAAATTGGTTGAAGGACGAATCTCAGCAGACATTATGGAAGAAGTAAAAAAGACCCATCAAGCAATTGAGTGAGTGACCTCAACTATACCAGTTTATTTGTTTGATTTGTTTTTTCTTATATGCTAATTAGCTAATTGGGTTTGCAAAATTAATTAATCATCATTTAATATATATTACCAGATCACTTGATAAAACGATTTCCACGTTAGAGATGGAACTAGCAGTTGGTCGTACAAGCCGAGCCGCCCATCACTTGAAGGGGCTTCTTCTTCTCCTTCTAACCACAGTCTAAATAAGGGTTTTGTGGTCATTGGAATTAATACGGCCTTCAGCAGCAAAAGGCGTAGAGATTCATCGATGATAACAGTGATGAGTAGTACATCTGGCATCACAGGACCTCTATTCCAAGAAAATGAATTTGCATAAAACATAACATACACAGAATTTTACAACATTTGCCTAATCTACCCAAAAAGTTACTAAACTTGCGAAATGAGTCTTGGTGGTTTCATTATCCCACTGCAATCTATTCCACCAATATGCCTGTCCTTTAATCATCTTGAGTGTGTTGTTAGCACTGTTTGAGTCAAGTGGTAGCCTCCCCAGATGTAGGCAATATCTCACATCTATAGTTTCCAAGGATGGGAAAGACAATGCACTGGTATGGCTACATATGGACTGGAGATTGGGCAAATTAAATAATTCCAACCTTTTGAGATTTGAAAAAGTAGTGTTTGTAGATTTGGAATGAGAAGAAGATATTATGTCTTGAAGACTACTACAATTCCGTATTCGTAGTGTTTGTAGATTTGGAATGAGAAGAAGCCATGTAAGATCCACCATTGCGTGACACCCATCAAGATATAAGTAATGAAGTTTTCTGAAATATGTACAATGGAGATTCCTTGCATCCCATGAGATAATTAATTTGGGGAGATTTTGGAGGACCATTTTCTCCAAGCTTTCAAATAACCCAATCTCTGGCTCATCAACATTTGTTATGCAATCAAATATCCACTCTTTGATCTCTGAACACTCACAAATTCGAAGAATTTGCAGTTTTTGAAGACGTCCAAGAGATAAATGTGATGATGATGAAGAAGATGATGCTGAAAGTGTGGGTAAGGTAATCTCTTTGCAATTTTTAATACCCAAATACTTTAGACAATTACACAAGCGGGGGTTGCTGAGTAACCTCTCAAGATCTTTGAAAACTGAAATAGAGATTACCAGACATTTCAATTTGTTCAAGCATCTGAATTCTTCAAATTCGAAAAATTCCTCTGAAGAATCATCAGATTTTGAAACATCCAACTCCAAAAACTCCAAATTCGAAAAATTCATTATCATTCCTCGTGGAATTGCAACCTCTCTTCCAAGCAAACAAAGGACTTTCAACTCAGACAATTCACGAATGCTTGTGGGTAGTTTTGTGATTTTACTGAATGATAGATCTAAGAACTTAAGATTGGGCATAGAAAGGAAAAAGTCGTCATTTATATGGTTTAAATCTTTATTATAGGGAGCAAGGAAGGTTGAAAGGTTTGGGCAGCTTGGTAATTTTTCAAGATGAGTGATTTTAGTATTCATCAAGGATATTGTTTGCACCACTGTTGGATTTAAATCATTTATGGGGAATTCTTTCAATTTGTAACCTGACTTCACAATAACCTTACCTTCGTCTCTCCCACCGATCCATAAAGCTAATTCTCTAATCACATCATGCATTTTCACTCTCTCATCATCATCGTCATCCACGTTCTCTAACAAACATGTACGCTTTAGGGTGCCAATGGTGCCATGACCGATATTAATTGCTTCTTCAAAATCCTCAAAATCACCAATATACCCCATCCCAATCCATTTGTTTATTAAATTTGGTATATAAATTGATTCGTCTTCTTGATACAAGGCACAAAACAAGAAACATACCTGATCAGTAGCACTTGGTAACTTATCGTAGCTGAACTTCAGAAGGTGAAACACACGTTTTTCCATACCTGGAAACTTTGTTGCAGACTTGTTCAATTCTGAGATGGCATGTTTCCACTCGCGAGGATTCGTTTTGCTTGCCATGGTCGCACCAATGGTGACGAGCACTAATGGCAGGCCATGACATTTTTCTGCAACTGTTTCAGCCAACTTTGGAATCTGTGGATCAGCATCAAGGGTCTGTTGTCCAACTTTTTTTTGAAATAAGACCCATGATTGTTCCTTGTTTAAGGATTTCACTTCAATTGTTTTGTTTGCTCCCATGGCGCCACATACATCTAATGATCGTGTCGAAAGAACAATTTTAGACTTGTTTTCAACACTAGGAAGAGGTATTCCTATACTTTGCAGATCAAGTTCTTCCCATACATCATCGAGCAATATCAAAAATTTCTTCTTTTTCAATGCAGTATGAATGTGACTGGCTCGCGAACTTAAAGGATCACTATCAGACCATGAATTCAATCCCAATCTCTTTCTGATGGTTTCTTGAACATCTCCCATCTTTACCTCGCTCGATATAATCACCCATATGATAACATCAAAGTGATTGTTTCTTTTCAGGAACTCATTGTTTATTTTCTTCAAAAGGGTAGTCTTCCCAACTCCACCGACTCCATACAATCCCAAGACTTGAATATTATCTTTTTGAAGGAGACTTAACACATTTTCAAATTCAGAATTCAAGCCAACCGTAAAGCTTTCTTGCAACTCTTGAACTGGAGGGCAAGGTGGATTCTCAGCCACAATTTCGAACACTCCATCGTGCTTTAGTTTTTCCACAAGTAGTAACTTCTTTACCACCTTTTTGTCCAACTTGTAGCTACTCCAACAATTTTTAGGACAACAACCATTGAGGCACCTTCTCTCAAGATGTTGTGCCCCTTCAAGTATAATTTGGTCCACCTCAGGTCGGATGTCTTCCACTCTTTTCATCCATCCGTCTACTTGATTAGTGCGTTTCTTTAGCCGCGCCTCTTCAACGATGACCTTATTGTTGACGTCGTTGTTAAGCTCATTCAATTGAGTCATTTCTTCCTTGAGCTGATCGAGATTTTCTTCAAGTGCACGGAGGTAATTGAGATGCTTTGTACTACAATCCATTACACGAGATACAATATCAATAATGGGACTAAAAAAATCGGCCATGGTTCTTTAGGCACAATTTCAATGAGGGGCTTGGTGTATTTTTTGCTTCAAAGAGGAAGAACAGCTTGGTGAAATGAAAACTTGAAAGTTGAAAGAAACAATAGTACGAAGTCCATGAATATGTTAAGACCATGTCTACCAGACGGCTCAATTAAATATTAAATTCAGTATTTTATGCATGATAACATGGTGGTTGCTTGTTTACAGCTAATCTTCACTGAATTATATATTACAAGATTGATTACTTAGATAGATATGAACATGGATGCTAATTAAATATATACAAAACCTTGACCAATTGATCATGATGTGTTACCTAACTATAGCATATAAAGTTAGAATTCACCAAACGATTGCAACAGGGCAGGACATTACTTGTGATTTAAAATTGCAAGTTGCAACACGAGGCTGACGGTAGGCGGTAGCCATGGTGATAGGAAGCATCGACAAACTAAACACGGCAGGGCATTACCTAACCATTGGCGTTTAGCTCATCGAACAACATTTCAGATAGTTCAGTGATTTAAAATTGCAAGTTGCAACACGAGGCTGACGGTGGCCATAGTGATAGGAGCTGGGCATCCCTTGTGGGAACTGAACTGGGATGCACATATTGCTGAGTCCAACATGATAAACTGTTGACAATTAGATAAACTATGACAACAGTATTTTGCATGTAACATTGCCAAAGAAAAATTTAGTTTTGTGGTTGTTGATTTATTAAAAAAGGGTGAAGACTTTATACATATGGTCATGTTTTCTGTATCAACTAATGTTAGCTAACATGGTTGTTGGAAGAACCTTTGATTTCACACGGTATTTTAATTGCCTAAATATATCTTCAAACTGATAGTCCTCTGCTGCCGGCCTCTTCACCAATTTATATTTTTCAACACTCTGTAATTTCCCACAATCTAATTCAGCTGTTTCCGTCAATCTTTATCAGGTCTTCCTTTATGCATTTACAAATTTATTTCTCTTTCAGCCAAGTGATTACACAACCTATTCCGCGCAATTTGTTTGATGCTTTCAGGTTTTGTTTGCCTTTGAGAGTGGCCATCCTATTATTGCAAAGGGTATTCAGTGGAAGAGGTACTTGCTCAGTTCTACTTTTTTATTGCTGATAAACTACTTGAAAATTAAGCAAGTTTCCCATTTCCCACTCAAATTTTATAGCTTCCAACTAATGTTGACACCCTAATGACTCTTTTGAAGTTTGTTGATGACAAAACTGGAAAGAGTATAGGAGGCTTCAATTGGTTTGCAACACATATAACTTCCATGAGCAAAAATGTAGCGACCCGACCTATATCACCACCGATATTGTCCCCACTTAGCCACTGCGGATGTCCGACAGTGTGGGGTTTTATGGGCAGTAGCCTGCTTCCCAGGAGGTCACCCATCCTGAGACTACTCCCACCCGAGCACGCTTAACTCCGGAGTTCTTTCGAACTCTGAAGCCAAGTGAGCCCAAAAGGCCTCGGTGATATTATATGACGGATCTATACCTATATTCCAATGTCAGGATATCCTCCTCTCACGTGCCGTAGGACACACCCCTCGGCAAACCACCTGCCGACCTGGGGTGTTACAACCCCACCACCTTAGAGGAGAGCCGTCCTCGGCTCTGGAATATACAGCCCCAGATCTCTGACGTTCCCTGCCCGTCGCGAGACGAGTACCCGGCGCAACCGTCACCCCTTCCTGGGCTAGGCGCCTTTCCAGCATACTCTCCCACCCTCGACAGGAGAACCGTCGTCGGCTCTGATACCATTTGTAGCGACCCGACCTATATCACCACCGATATTGTCCCCACTTAGCCACTGCGGATGTCCGACAGTGTGGGGTTTTATGGGCAGCAGCCTGCTTCCCAGGAGGTCACCCATCCTGAGACTACTCCCACCCGAGCACGCTTAACTCCGGAGTTCTTTCGAACTCTGAAGCCAAGTGAGCCCAAAAGGCCTTAGTGATATTATATGACGGATCTATACGTATATTCCAATGTCAGGATATCCTCCTCTCACATGCCGTAGGACACACCCCTCGGCAAACCACCTGCCGACCCGGGGTGTTACAAAAAACAACAAACTCATCAGTGGAGACAACCAAGGTGCTACTGCTAGATTCTTTGAAGACATATATTACAGCTATTGTTGTATCCTTATCTATATATGATTTGTTATGAATATTGCTTCTTTCGCTTATTTCATTTGAAAGTGGTTTGGTAGTGTCTAAGGGGGTTTCAACAATTTCTCAGTACAAGTGGACTTCCTTTTATAAAGGGGAAAAACCATAGGTAAAACTTGAAAGCTTTCTTCATAGACCATCGTGACCAGATAATCATAATTATAAATCAAATAGACAATATAATTAATCATGGATGTTAATGGCAAATATTTCGGATCTTTGGGAAGAGCTTGCTCATACAAACATAGGTACTGTTTCACCCTCGACACCTCTATATTTCATCAACTCCTAGCTTCAATAACTGCATACAAATTTCCAAGACCTGATCTTAGTCATAGCCCACACAAACCTCTCAATAATAGCAAAAGAAAGAAATACATGTTTTTGTCCATTCTTAGTACAACATCCATCTTGGTTTTTTATATCATTAAGAAGATACTGAAATTCTCTGATGAGATAGCTTCTTCAAAATCTATAAAGATGGAAGTTTCCCATCCATGATATAATTGTTAATAGATATGCTTTAAATTATTTTCCTAAAGAATATTCAGACCTCCTTGCAAGAGGTCGTAAAATTTATTATCTTTAGTTTATACAAACTAATTATATCTTTTTCTTCTTGCATTGTAGGGAAAAGAATTGCCATTTTTCTGCCTTCATTGCCAGTATAGGAGAGAGTTCGTTTCAGTATCTATAACTATTGTGTTGGTTTTTTTGGTGAAGGGAAGTTTTTGTTTCAGGAACGTACGTACGTAGTTAGGGCGTACGTACGTCCTGTATCACAGATAACTTTCAGGAGATAGAACGTACGTACGTAGTTAGGGCGTACGTACGTCCTCATTGTGTTTGCTGCATATAGGCCTGTTTAAGCCCATTTCGTGTTTGATTGTAAGGCTATGTTATAAAGCCAATGAGAAGGTTGGAAAACCTAATCTTGATGTGAGAGAGATTGTGAGAAGCCATTAGAGAGTTTGAGAGAACTTTTGTGAGGAAGAACACTTTGGTTTCTTCGTGAGGGCTTCAGATCGTCTCCATCCAAGTGTGAGAGAGAGTTTGTATCCTCAATTTGTGATTGTCTCTTTGAGAGATTTGGTGAGGATTTGAGAAGGGAGGAAACCAAGGGTTTCTCCATTTGTTTGAGAGCTTTGTACTATCTTCTCCAATAGTAAAAGTTCTATTTGTTTGTCCGTGGACGTAAGCAATATTAGCTGAACCACGTAAATCTTGTGTTTTGTGTGGGTTTGTTTGATAGTAGTAGGAGTTTCATCTTCTCTATTTTGTTTTGTTTAATTCATACACTATTTCAATCTTGGGTATTGATGCATAAGTTTCCGCTGCGCACAACATATTGTTGGCTACATTCGCTTGCATTTTGATAAGCTTACAGTGCTGCGTTCTGTCAATGAACTGATGTAGTGGCAAAAAACCCGAGAAACAGCCAAAAGAATCTCAGGTAACCTTCATGACTGAAGATGAGGTACCTAGATCTCATCTTCAACCAAGGGAGTCCAACTGAAAACAACATTAGTACATAATGCCCAAATCAAGCTACGCACCCATGGATCATCTATACAGTTTACATCCAAGAGGCTTCTCCTATGCGTTGGTCAGTTTCAAAGTCAGTGGCACGAAGTCGGGCAACCCTTCCAGAATAGAAATGAAACAACACTGATGTTGTAGAGAAGGAAGCCATTGACCAGAAAACAATTAATTCAAGTCAGTTCATCTACAACCTTGCAGTTCTGAATTCGTACTACTCTCTTTTGCTACAACTTGAAAATGGCACAAATTGCTAAAAGGATGTTTATCGTTAAAGGTTTTTTTTCTAGAATTTGTTTGTTAAGGCTATTTTCTTCTTGTCTCATGGATGGTATAAGTTCGTGGTTTACTTTATCTCAATTGGTAGAGTATATGTTTTCTGTTTCGTTGGGTATATGTTTAAGTTTTTCTCTTGCTTCTTGTTATGTTGTCAAGGATTTGTTATTCATGGTATGGCGTTTCTTTCGTTCTCTAGTTAGTTTGGTTTCTTCACTTTTGTCACCCATTTGCATCATTTGTGACAAAAATGGGGAGAGTTTATATGACTAAAAACTAACATGCTCTTTTTCTCCGTTAGTGTATTTTGGGTTGTGTTTCAGGTGTGCTACACTTGTGGGGGAGAAAAAGAATTGAATGTTGGAATTCATAAGTTATGGGGGAGTAGCTCGTAAAGTTTCCGTTGATTCTCTGATATGGTTTCTGGCTTAAAGCTTCTGCACTACCTCTGATTAATGAAAGTTTTGGGTTTGATGTTCAACTTCTTCTTCTTTGATTGTTTGGTTGTCATTGAAGCTTATGTTGATGTTCTTGAAGATTGGTTCTTGAAAGTTAAAGCTTCGTGTTTGGTGAAGGCTTAAGTGTAATGATGTAAGCATGATCTATAAATGCTAGTGAGGTTTGTTTTGGATTTTGTAAGCACGTACTATAAGTGCATTTAGAGTCATAGGTTTTTGTCACGAAATGAATGTCAAAGGGGGGATTGAAACCGGCATTTGGTTTCATGGTTTGACATCATTTCGTGTTTGTGTCATCGGCTATCTCGCCCGGACTTCATTGTTAGGTTGAACCTTGGTATGTGTCTCATTCCTTATTCCTTTCTCTATCATCTTGTGTCTCTAGTTTCTTAGTTTTCAATCTGTCAAGATTTAGTTCGGACGTAACACTTGGTTCAGACGAAATTCTTTCAGATCTTTTATTCATGCAGAAACTGGTATTTGGTTGCAAGTTGTTTCGTCCATTGGACTTGTGTTTATTTCTAGAGTCCATATAAATAGGTTTTCTCTCATTAGAAAACCTAACTCTCTAGCCGTCTCTTCCTCCATTGAGAGTGTTTGTTTGTCAATGGAAAAACATCATCTTCATCTTCTATATTCTTTTTCTTCTTCTTGATTCTTCTTGCTCCCATTATTATCCATATTCCTTTGTGAGTGCATATTGGCTTCGCGATCTCCTTTTGTGATTGTGTGACTATCAAAAGATACTAAAGGAGCAATCTATACTTTCTAGACTTCGAGATCTTGTGTGTTCATCAAGGTTCTCCGATGAAATCCAAGGGTGTTAGAGATAGCCGGTATTGTCAACTAGCAGGTGTATGCAGTAGTACTTGATAGGTTTGTAATCTCTTGCAACATAGTGGATTGATTTGTTACCGATCGAGGTAACCGTGGACGTTTTCCAGTTTGGGTTTTACCACGTTAAAACTTCTTGTGTTCTTTACAATTCTTGTTGATTTATTTACTATTTGTTTATTCCATTATATTGCACTTGTTTGGGGTCTCAGTTGTAATTTGTTAAACAAAACACTCCACACTCCACTGTTGAGTGAAATGATAGATGCATATATGCATGAAAACATGTTTAATGTGATAGGCAACTGTTGTGGGTAGGGGAAACAAATACACAACTAATGATGATAGAACTAATGTGTACAAATGAAAAGAACAAAAAATAACAATCACACTAGACACAAATTTTACGTGCTTCGGCCAATATGCCTACGGCCACAAGGAGAAACGATGAATCTTTTCTTATAGAGATAATTATACAACTCTTCACAAAGAAGCTAGCCGAAGTGTTCTTCCTCACAAAAGTTGTCTCAAACTCTCTAATGGCTTCTCACAATCTTTTTTCAAATGAAAATTAGGTTTTCAGACTTCTAACCACTACTAGAAAACCAAGTATTTGCCACTGCTCTAAGCAGTGGCTAAAGGCCTTTTGCCACTGCTTCTGGCAGTGGCAGGGCAGTAGCAACAAGTGGGGTAGCAAATACTTTGTCACAGCCCATGGCAGTGGCAAAAACCCAAAATTGCCACTTCCAAGGACAGTGGCAAATAAATATTACTTAATACTGCCCACGACAGTGGCAAATAAGTGCTACTTGCTACTGCCAAGGACAGTGGCAAATAACATTTTGGAAATAAAAAAAAAATAAAAAAAATTCCTACATTCACATTTTCAATATTTCGGTACTGCCGGTGCCTGATGCAATTCCAAAAGAGAAAACATTTTACTTTATCTTCTCAAACATTTAAGACAAAACTCAAAAATAAATGGTTACAACAACAACATGTATATCATCAACTTTGAAACAATTACACCAATGAAATAAAATGGAGTTCAAAACAATTATGTTCTTGTCACAGTTCGCAACCATCGAAAGCTATCCTACAAATCCCTTCCTTTGGTCTGCAGCAATATTTGCCCGTTTCTAGTGAACAGAGAGCAATCACCCCTACCACGCGTCAACAACCAACGTCTCCCAGTTCTGCATTAAGCAGTAGGTAAAAATAATGAACATACGGCCATACGGGGACGTCAATCATTTTTTCATAACAATCACTTTGTAACTTATAAATGTATTCTTCAACCCTTTTTATTTCAAAAATCAGAATTTAATTTTTGTTTATAAAAAAACATAACATACTGTAAATGATTTTTGGTTAATTACTGTATATAACTTGTTATCTTACGAGATGACTTGGGATTGTCCTGCAGACTATAAAAACTAAAAGCTAGTAACAATTACAAGGCATAGTGATAGTCCAACGAAAATGGTTTTGTTTGAAAGAAGACTGAAAATTATATTTGAAAATACCCTTGTCAGACTTGCTTACCAACATTGATTAAACAATTTTACCATAAAAAAATTAACAACTAACCTTGCTAGTGATGAAACTCGAGGCACATCTTCGGCCAAATTACAAATCCCTGCCCAATTTGTCCCAAAGTCGTACACCATTCATCATGAGGGCATGGCAACAAAGCATGTGGTATAAACGTACACTCAATGTAAACTAAGAAATTTCCTTCTCCTAGGCATCTTGCACCCCACTTGGAGTTTGGGTTAACATCTTTCACCTTTCCCTTTGTGACGACTTGGAAAGGACAACCACCAAACAAACTAACCTCCTGAAACAATATTATGGTAGTTTGTTTACAAAACAATCATAGTCCATCAAAAAAATTAGACTACTTCAGGGGGAAAAAGAGTAAGCAATGGATAAATCTACAAGCAAAATATAAAGTAAATGGTATAATGATGATTCCCAAACGCTTCAAATCTTTACGGGCATTGATATCATCTTTTGTCTTTCCTTTCGTATCTAACATCAACGCAAGAAGGATTAATTTCACACACATTTTTCTCATGCATGACATCAAGACTATGACGAATGGGAAGACCTTCCCAATACTCAAGATCAAACAATATTGATCGTTTTACAAAACAGGAGTCCTTATCTTTCTTAATCTCACAACCATTGCGCTTCTTCCTTTCTTTATTATTCTTCTTACTTTTCTCACCTTTGCCCCAGTCCACCTTGAGATCTTTTGTCATTTTGAGAACCTCTGACCCAGTCAATCGCATTGGATGTAGCCTAAGTTCTTCTTTTTTATTATATGATGATTCTCTCACATCCAATCTACTTGGATCATTCTCCCCCAAAAAACGTCTATGATCAGTATAAACAGTTTTGTTCCCATGATGGAGCCATATGCTAGATGTATTTGGACCACAACAAGGACAACCATACTTCCCCTTAGTCCTACAACCTGATATATCCCCAAATGCCGGTAAGTCATGGATGGTCCATAACAAAACTGCACGCATATTAAATACACTACCAGTGTTTGCATCTTTCACAGACTTTCCAAACTTCCACAATGAATTTATTTCCTCAACCAACGGCTGTAAATAAATGTCAATATCTTTTCCAGGTGGGCGTGGACCTTCAATCAGTAATGCAAGCATGGTAAATTGGGGTTTCATGCAAAGCCATGGGGGAAGGTTGTATGTGACACACATCACAGACCAAGAGCTATATGATGTGCTTTGCATCCCAAATTGATTAAAACCATCAGTGGCTAAACCCAATCGGACATTACGAGGTTTAGAAGAAAATTTTGGGTATGTGTTATCAATATATTTCCAGTTTGATGAGTCAATTGGGTGTCCTAACTCACCGTCTTTTAACCTATTTGTGGTGTGCCAACACATTTCCTTTGCTACCCACTTCACACTATACATCCTCTTTAACCTCTCAGGGAAAATATCTCAACTGTTTTGCAGCAGGCCTGACATGTGTCTTCCTTTCTTCAATAGTAGGAATTTAATATCTTGAAGTTTTGCATTTTGGACACTTCTCCCAAGAACCTTTTTCTTTATAATACAAGGTGCAACCATTTCGACACGCATCAATCTTCTCATATGTCAATCCCAATTCTTTCACTAACTTCTCTGCCCTGTATGTATTCTCTGGAGTTTTATTATCACGTGGTAACACTATTTTGAATAATTGAAGAAACTCCGTAAAACCTATGTCAGACAACCCATGTCTAACTTTTAAGTTAAACATTTTTAACACAAATCTTAAAACCGTGAAATTGTCACAGTTTGGGTATAACGCACTCATGGCTTCATTCAAATTCTCACTAAAATCTGTTGGTTCAATATTAGCAGTAGCTTGTTCATCTACGCTACCAACTCCAAAATCTTCATCAAAGATTGCATCCAAGCTATAATCTAAACCGACTTCTTCAATCACAGTGTTCCATGCATCATTCATGTGCATCTCAGGTTCAATAAAGCTTCCAGTTGTCTCTTCAACAAGTTGTGGTTCTTCACCGTGATGTATCCATTGTACATAGTCTTTACAAAATCCATTTTTGTAACAATGATACCTCACATCTTCATGTGATTTTCCCTTTCCTCCATTTCTACACATTGAGCATGGACATGGAATGTAAAGCTTGCTACGACAATGTTTTACAGCAAAGTCAATAAACAATTCAAGACCTCCAATAAAACGTGAGTCATTGACATCTAATGGTATCCAACTTTTGTCAATAAAATTAAGCCTTTCCATGATGAATCTACATACATATAAATAGTGTAAACTTTAATATGAGGTAAATTTGTAGCTTTTACCACGTAAGACCAATATTCAATCAAACAAAATTCTCTACCAATAAAACGATGAATTTCACAAAAACAATAAGAAATAGTCATACATGCATATAAATGACATAAATATAACAAGCAATTTAATTTAGGAAATTTCTAGTTTGTCGTCAATAGGCTAGATTCTACATAAGAATTATTTATTTCATTGCTAAAGATTGCAAAATCAAATGGCTGACTTATTATTTCAGCATTTGAAAGAACAAGCAATTTAATTAGAAACATCAGGTGTATAACTTCAATGCGTGATTTTTGGTCATATGATGGCTTTCAAACATAGTAGAGAACCTTCGGAGAGCGACGAGAGATATATATTTTGATGGAGGACTTAACCTTAACTCGTGTTTTCTAATTTAGAAAACGTCGTTTTAGAGTTTTCCGTCTATATAGCAGTTTTGATGAAGACAAATGTACAATTGAAACAGCGCACCAGGCAGATCAAGGACCATTGTGGGTCAAAAAACTTATGTGTACATTAACTTCAACTCAACCTACCATAATTTCATCAAGCACCAACTCTGACCAAATCATAACTAAGAAATTACAACTGTACATTTAACAACTGTGTTTTGAATAAAATTGTGACTAGAAAAAGAGGTATTTATGAGGCAAATGCACAGTATTTGGAATTTGGATCCAGGTTTTAAGAACGGGGTTTTTATACTTTGGTCATAGGTTAATAAGCTTAATTAGACTTTGGTCATAAAAAAGACGTTTATTAGACTTTGGTCACGATTTTTCTTTGAGTCACGATCTGAGTCCAAAAACAACCGAGTTTAGCTAACCCATGGGTTGCAATATCAATATTACCCCTACTTAAAGGACATGTGAGTAGCACATGACCAAACAAAAATTACTCCTAAAATATTTCTTCACTGATCAGTTCACCTTCTCTTCCTTCGTAAAAAAAAAACACAGTTCACCGTTTCTTCCAACTGCCGCCACCACCAATACTCGTCGTCTTTTCTACTATTACTTCTCTCTCCTCTTCTTCAACTTCACCTTCTCCTAATTATTCCTACCACCATCACCAACCCAATCTCAATTATACCCACTATAATCACCAAACCTAATCTCTCATTTCAACCGTTTGTTCCCACCACCACCACCACCCCAATTAATTTTCTTTCTTCAGGCTATTCACCACCCCACCTCAAATCCAACAACAGTTATTTTGTATGCCCCTCACCCTTTTCAAACCACTCATACATTTGTTATCATTTTGTACCATTTCTCTTCAACCTTACATTTCACTACATTTAAATCTCCATTAAATTTCACTACATTTAAATATTTTATCCAAAGAATATCTTGAGATTAGTGTAAAAATCATATCAACGGTCAAATCTAGGTGAAATTGATCGATGTAGTATAATATTGACACATGGCACTTCAAATCCAACAACTTAAAACTCACGTGTTTTTCATGTGAGGGGTATTTTTGCTATTTTCAAAAATTGTCAACCCCAACTGAGTCTGACTCAGAATTCGTGACCAAAGTCTAATAAACATCTTTTTTATGACCAAAGCCTAATTAGACTTATTAACATATGACCAAAGTCTAAAAACCCCTTTAAGAACATTTGTTGATCATTGAACCTAAGCATATCAAATCACATGTATAATGACCATTAAACCTAACAATCTCAATCACATTTATAAGTCAATAAACTGCAATCAGTAAAATTCGATCAACAAAAATTTACATAAGCAATAGAGATTGATAAAACCTTTGATTTAGAACCCTAAGTCATAAACAGTCATAAACAATTGAGAGAAGAATAAAGGTGAAAATCAATTGAAAATCATAAACAATCGTTCAATTCGAAATACCTTAAGGAGAGAAAGTGCGAAGCGAAACTAAAAACTCCAATTTCTTCTAAAGAGAACTTCGCCTCTCTCTTGAGATTTGAACTTTGAAGATAACTTTTTCTCCTGTGATCAATGTGGAAGGT
Source organism: Aquilegia eximia (assembly GCA_023053565.1). NCBI lineage: Eukaryota > Viridiplantae > Streptophyta > Magnoliopsida > Ranunculales > Ranunculaceae > Aquilegia > Aquilegia eximia. The sequence goes on from JALIGU010000005.1 coordinate 20,975,625, forward strand.
CGATGAGATTGGAGATTGAGAGATCGATGGTGAAGAAGAGAATGATAAGAAGAGATTGGAGATTGAGAGATCGAGAGATCAATGTTTTTCTTCTCAATCTCTTGAGATTGAGATCGAGAGATCACCGATGAAGATGAAGAAGAGAATCAGATCGATAAGAAAGAAGGAATTATATTACCCACGGCTACAAAAATAAAAACACTGGAAAAATCGGATTGGCGTTGGACTGTTATTTTGGTTCCCACGGCCCAATTAAGTTTACCTACGGTCTATAGCAGACCCAAATTTGCCACTGCTATGGGCCATGGCAAAAAAAACTGGATGCAGTGGCAACTGTTTTTTTGGTAGTGAACTGGCATTATTATAACTATACACATTGCCTAAATGAAATTGAACCCAACATGGGTTTTTCCACTGGAAATACCAAATTGTTCGAACTAACTATCGACCAACTATTGAACTTGGAAAATTCCATACCAAATCTCGTGTCAAGACCAAAATGTTCGAACAAGAACATAATATGTTCGAACGTACTTTGATAAAACCAACAGCAAATACTAAAACGCACGCATACACAACACTAAATCATACTAAAGAATTATATTTGTTATCTACACTTTATTAAAAAAGAGCTTGCCCTTAAGAAAATTTCCTTCCTCGCCTCAACTTAGAAAGCCCATGTATTGCAGGGGCTGAAGTGGTAGTCTACTCTGAATACACTGGCAAGTGGCATGATGCAATTTTGAAGAAACTAGGGTTGGACTTGATAGGGGTCACTATCCCTTGCAATGCCGCAATCACGTAGCATTGAGTTGTACTTAATGTCTAATCTTGGAAGATTGAAGTCTCTAAAGGAACGGTTTAGATTATAAGCAGTAAATACAGAGAATTCATGGCTAAATAAAAAATTTATAGATCGATAACAGCCAAGGGTGAATACAGTCCTGATTAGCCTACATAAATGAATGGCACTGGCACCGTCAGGTAAACAAAGTAAAGAGGCGAATAAGAATTTCAACTGAGTCCCAAATCCATGCATTGATGCATACCATTGTAAGTGCATGCGTTGTTTCATCACCGTTTCTATTTTTGTTTGTTCAGTATCAACTTCTCATTCAAAGCAGTCAAGTCATCTATATACTATATAATAGTGGAGCCTAACAAGTGCCACATGGCGTGTTCTCAACAACTTGAGAATAGAACTTAAGCCTAACTTTAAGCCCAATTAAAGTCCAATTGTAGTTAAAAAGGAAATCCACCTTCAATGTCGATTTATAGAAATCTTAAAATCCTTTAGAACTTGATTCTAAATCTATTTTTCCTACTAAATTCTTCTTCTATTTAAAATCCTTAATTCATATATAAAAATCGTACTAAATACAAAAGATATAATTATAAATCTCTACAAATTTAGGTTAAGAAGGGCATTAAAAAAAACTAGGTTCAACAAATCACTTATAGAGTCATTATAAATTTAGGTTGAGAAGGGCATTAAAAAAAGTTTGGGCGATTTTCCATTTTATTGAATAACACATATCCCGGTGCGTAGCACGGGTTCAACAACTTGTACTATATAATAGTGGAGCCTAACAAGTGCCACGTGGCGTGTTCTCAACAACTTGAGAATAGAACTTAAGCCCAATTGAAGCCCAGTTGTAGTTAAAAAGGAAATCCACCTTTCATGTCAAGAGAGATTTATAGAAACCTTAAAACCCTTTAGAACTTGATTCTAAATCTCTTTTTCCTACTAAATTCTTCTTATATTTAAAATCCTTAATTCATATATAAAAACCATACTAAATACAAAAAATATTAATTATAAATCTCTACAAATTTAGGTTAAGAAGGGCATTAAAAAAAACTCGGTTCAACAAATCACTTATAAAGTCATTATAAAATCTCTACAAATTTAGGTTGAGAAGGGCATTAAAAAATGTTCGGTGATTTTTCATTTTATTGAATAACACAAATCCCGGTGCGTAGCACGGGCTCAACAACTTGTTGTAAGATAATGCACCTTTTGTAACAACCTGTTACATGGAGTTGACAATTTCGTGAATTATGGAGCTGAAGACCTTCAAGCCCATTGGTAAATTAGGCCCGACATGGATATGAGGCCTAACATGTTATAGATATAAGGGTTTTCTCTACAACAGAAAACTCTAAGAATTCAACATCTCTCTAGCCTGACAACCAGAGAATACTAATGAGTGAAGCTAGTATAGGTTATAGTCTGTGAGAGATATAACCAGAGTTTGTGATTGTGAGTGTAATACTCTTATATCATATAGTGGATTACTTTATCGGCTGAGTACCGGTCATGGATGTTTCCCAGTGATTGGGTTTTACCACGTTAAACAAAATGTGCCTTTTGTTCTTTCTGGTTAATTATTTACTTTTTGTCAATTGCTATTACATTGGAATATTGAGCAACTTAGGTTCTACACCTTTCTCCACTGCCCTCTTTGCCATTTCTCAAGCTCTTTAGCTCGCCTTCTCGTATCCCCCACTTCTATTCCATTGAAGTTGAGTCACCACTTCTTGTATCCTTTCCTTAGTCACCAACACACTGTCTGGTTCGATTGCAATCCATAACTTCCAAAGCTCAAAGCCAGATCAATTCCAGTTTTTGAATCCTGAGTGGCAAGCTGCTCATTGTGGAATTGCCCGGCAAACAGAGGACATGTAATCAATGGTACACCTGTGGTAATACCTTCTAATGTTGAGTTCCACCCACAATGAGTCATGAATCCCCCAACAGCTGGATGGTCAAGTATGAGCACTTGTGGCACCCATTCTCTAATTATCAACCCCTTCCCTTCCATTCTGTCTTCAAACCCTTCTGGCAAAGAATGATCTTTGTCATTTCTTGTTCGATGAATGATATTGCAGAAGCGCTTTGAGTCCCATTGCAATTTCATGGATCTGAATAGTACCTATGCGATAAAGACAACCAAATGAAACATATAAAACTGAATTTGGTTTCTTGGAGTTCAGCCAGCTGACACAATAGTTTTCATCAATGGCGGCTTTCTTCCCTCTCTGAGCCTTACTAGTACTGTTTCTATTGTAGAGTGAAACAGGGCCAATGTTCCATGCTCTTCTTTCCATGTCCTTCTTATAGTACTCAGCATAAGCTGGTTCCATTTCATAGAAGCTATTCACTAGGACCCCAAATCTCGTTACCTCCGTTTTCTGTATTAATGTATCCATCATATTGCTCTTGGTTTCATCATGCCAAAGAGGAAATTGTGACTTTGTCATCTCTATCTTGTCTGGGAGACCTGGCACGACGAAGATTTCTGAACCCAATTCAACCTTCTCTTGGGGAGCAAAGCGCTCGATGTTTTTTCTTGCACATTGAGTAAAATTGCATATCCCATGAAAGACAATCCTTGGAATACGATATTTCTTAGCTGCATCGGTTGTCCAAGTAAAGAACATATCACTAACAACACAATCTGGATGATGTTCTTCTAGCAGTTTCTCAAATGGTTGTTGCAGCATGTCACAAGCCTTGAAGAAGTTCATAAACATTTCTGGTGAAGTAATCGAATCTGTATTTTCGCATCCTTTAGGTAAACCAGCTTCTACACATAGGAATGGGATTACCTGAACTCCTATATCTAACCCAGAGTTCTTGTCTCCATCTATACTCTCTTGGATATGGACAGCATTAAGGGGAGTAGAGATAATCGTAGACTTGGTACCACGAGCAGCAAATAGTCTAGCAATATCTATCATTGGAATCATATGACCTGAAGCCATGAATGGGAATAAGAAGATATGAAGTTTCTCAGCATCAGACTCCATGAAGAAAATTTAAGATTTCATTAGCAAAGCTTAGATGAGGTGAGTTGTGAACAGATTAATTATAGACTAGAAATTCTTATACTGACAAGCAATTATATTATTACCTTGCTCAAGTAGATTGTAAAATTTAAGATTTCAATAATTGGCCTTGATTGCTACCTTTGGAGGCATGTTTAAATACTGGAATGGACAGTATTTATGTATGTAGGGTAAAAGCGTGGACATCCCAACGACAAACATGTACCTAGGCAGTTCTGCCATTAGTATATGCACGAGTTTTGTTGATAAAGGTATCGAGTGGCGTGGGGGGTAGTATAGGAGAGATTTTGGTTGGTTAAGTGGTGGTGTAGGTGTAGTATGCATGCATCTCCTGTTCGCACCCACCGTTCTTAGACGGGACCTGCAGGTTATCAGATTACGTATAATTACACAGTCCCTACATTTCAATTCATGCTTGCCAATTCTCCTCAAGCATTGGATCTGATAATTATTCCTGAAGACAAGCATTGGTGGAGGAATATTAGCCATGCATATGGTTTAGGGCTCAGCTCTCGGCAGGTGGGACGCAATGCAGGCATTGAATGTTAAGTACATTAGAAAATGCTTATTTGTGTTTGTTCCCCACAATGTTTGATTGCTCACATGTAAGCTAAATGGTCTTGTAATGTCACCATATCATGGTTAATAAAGAAACGACAGTACAATGCAAAAGCATTTAGCTTCTGCATGTAGAATCATTTCCTCAATAACTGCATGAACAATCGAACTGAACGTTTCCATCTTCCGTGTATGAACAGTCGTAAGTGGTAACAACTTCTTGTTGGTAACGATATGTATGAACTCATAAAATAACACATGAATATCATTGTAATACACATTACAATATTAATTCTACTAAAGAATAAAACTCAAAAGAATTTATACTCAATAAACTCAAAAATAAATAAACACTTACTACATTTTTCGCATAAAGATTTGGAGAAGGAAATGAACTGAGGCTTGCCGAAGCAATTTCCTTAAGACAATATTACGTCCCTGCTATGGTGCAAACAGTTTCTGGACGATTGGTCTCCCAAGATACAACAGTTCTTCACTCTACTAAACTGCACTATAATAGTAGAGTACTAGCGAACGAATATGAAGAACCCTTCGAATTATTGTAGAGAAATGAAGAAGACTTTTTCTAATTAATTGTATACTAATTGGCCAGATTAGCACACTATTTATAGTCACATAAGTGTCTCTTCATAGGTGTCTTCTCACATACATACACCTTTTACAAAAAGGTGATAAGTTGTTTCAAAGTACCTTTTCACAAATAGGCACCTATTGTAGACTAACGGAAAAGGCATGTCTTTTCATAAAGAATTATGAAATTACACTGAATTTGGTCACACCAATTCCTAAAAGGTATTATCCAATGGATGCACCTTTTCTCATTCATTTTCACTCATAACAAAATATTTTATTAGAAAATATATTTCTAACAATCCCCCACATGAGTGACAATTATCTACAATGTTTTATAAGACCCAAACAAGCCCACAACCCATTGTGGGACTTTAGAACATTAAGTTCTATGTTTCATTCATATATAATGGAATTTTCCTTCAACAATCCCCCATATGAATGAAAACGATTCTACAACATCTCAAAAATTTCGAAGAGTATGTTGGAAGTTTGGAACAATATTGCCTCGGGATAGGTAGATATTTCACTTTGAACCTTCCGTAGCATAAGCCTATCGGATTTACTTAGCTAATCAGTGAAAATATTTCATCTTGAACTGTCAACTGTTGGTGTAAACCAAGACAATAAACCATGCACAACATTGCTCCGATTCAAATTCAATTCTCGGTTGTGTTCATTTTGGCCCTGAACAATCTTAGGTTCTGCGAGTGCTATTAGAGAAATTCTGCCTTTAAGAATCCTCATAGAGCCGACCCAGCTCTCACTAACATAGGTGACCGCTTCTATAAAAGGTATCCTACAATACCTCACTTGTATTTCACAAGATATAGACGTCATTAAAAGCATAGCTTAACCTCTTTATCGCATGTAGGTTGCACTTGTTGCATCATAGGAATCGGGATGGAGTAGGACTCCCAAGTGCTCCCGTGTGAGTTACTCAGAACTGGTTGTCCTATTGAACCTAGTCCGTGGGATCTCCAGTCGCTAGGTTAGGTTTCCGTATAAGGTAACTCGTATTGGTTTAGGCTTTAGGCCTATTCCCCTCGATGCACAGTTATTTTTCTCTCTAGATAAACCTTAATAAATGGATCCGTTAGGTTATCTTTTGATTTCACATAATCAATGGATGTAATTCCATTTGAGAGTAACTGCCTTACAGTATTATATCTACGATGTATTGTTTGTACATCATGACTTACCGTTGTACATTAATTTTTTTCTTTCCACATTGTTGCATAATATGACCCCCACATTGTTAGGCCATAGTGGAATATCTTCTAAAGCTCTTGAAGCCACTCAACTTCTACACTTGTTTTACTTATAGCTATAAACTCAAATTCCATATGGATTGTGCAATGCACATTTGTTTAGAAGATTTCCATGAAATTGCAACTTGTGCTTTGATAAACACATAACCACTAGTTGTTCTTGATTTTCTTGTATCAGAAAATCAATTTGCATTAGCGTATCCCTCAAGGACATTTGGATATTCTCCATAATGCAATATGTAATATGTATTCCTCAAATACTTACACTCGTAGTAATACATCTCAGTGTTTAGTTTACTGATAGAATAAGCAATATATGGTCTTGTACAAGTCACAATGTACATTAATCTACCAATATTACGAGAATGCTCGAGTTGAAAAATGGTAGGACCAATATTTTATGCAACACCACAAATGAAATACAAGGAGTACTCACCTTAGTAATTTCATATTGCATAAGTCTATATCTATCATTTTCTCAATGTAATTTGATTGAGATAAAGTTCGCACATTAAGAGATCTTATTATCTTAATTCTCAAGATAAACGTCTAGAATCTCTAGATTTTTCACATCAAAGTTGTTCGTTAAGCATATTTTCGTAGACATAATGACTTCATTGTTAGTCTTGAAAATAAGCATGTCCTCAACATATAAACAAACAATTGAATAAGTCTCACATACTTTCTTGAAATAGACACACTTGTCATAGTAGTTAATGTGAAACCCTTTGTTTAATATAACTCAAACTAGCATCACATGCGATTGTATTGAAAGTTATTTTAAAATAAATAAGGATTTAACCAGTTTACACATTTTCTTTCCTTATCATTGGATTTGGAACATTTTTGGTTGATCCATATGGATATCCTCAGTTTACTCGCCACTTACAAATGCAGTTTTGAACATCCTCTTGATGAATTTCCATATCATATATGGATGCAATGACTATTAATATCTTAATAGATATTATCCTCGTGATTAGTGAGTAGTTGTCAAGATAGTTTAAACTTTCTTTTGACAACACTCTTTTGTTAGTAAACTAGCTTTATATTTGTCAATGGAACCATTAGGTTTCATTTTTGCTCTTGAAAACTATTTATACCCGATTGATTTACTTCTTAAAAGAAGATAGACCAATTCCCAAGTAATATAATAGTTTCAAACTCACTATCTGTCACTTTCTCGAAAGTAAAGCTTTAAAAGAAGGTCTTGCCTTCATGCTCAAAATTTTTTATCATCTAGACCAAAAGAGTTTGAGGTTCTAGCCCTCTTAGTCTATCTTAGTTTATATAATTCAGTTTTATCTGAATCACATTTTCATTCATTTGCCACACAAGATACCAAAATATTTATTTTGGAGCAGTGTCAATGTGATCTTTCCTATGTGGAAAGACAATCTCACAGATTGTAATATCACATGACTTTGTTACAGTATTGATACTATATCTTTTTTTTTTTTCCAGAATTCTATAAAAATCTGAACGCACTACTGTTTTGAGCATAGCCCAGAAAATAGCATTCACTCATTTTTATGTTTAAGTTTGGTTCTCTTTATAGTGTGACCATAACTTTAGGCATATACCCCCACACTTGAGGGTATTTATAAGTTGTCACCCTTTTTCCATATTTTATATGGAACACATCATTTTTCTTATAGGGTACTCCATATGTAATTAAGCATACGTAAAATTCCCTTTAAGAACTCGCATAGACCAAAATTTAGACATAATGTTGATTTTTGTTTAAAATTTTGATCAACATAAATTTGAACCAATAAAGATTCGTATTCACCCCCTTTATCAAGATGTTATGATCTTAGTTTTTCAAACTGATTCTCAAATCTAGTTTTGTACTTTTGTAAAAGTACTTAATGCTTTTACTAAGCAATAGCAAGTGCATACATAAATCAATATGTATTAAACACAATGACTCAGTACACCTCTCAAATGAATGAAAGTGTTGTTAAATTTTGCTTCCACATAAGTCTCATACTTAAGGGATTTAATAATTTTAAATTTAGGAACTAATCCTAAACTTGCTTACACCTAAGCAAAGGTTTCATTTCCTCAACGAATTGAAAACTTGTCGATTTGATTCTATAAAGAAATCATTCGTTTCTCAATGGTACGAGATTTAGATAAGTTTTGGACAATTTTATAATCTCGTTGAAAATAATGATACTCTTAGGGTCAATGCACCCCACCTTATCAAGAGAGTTTGAGTAATGTGCTTCGAAAACACATAAAAAAAATTTCATATAATTCCGCTTGATAAGAATTATTAGAGACTTCTATGCCCTCCACATTTTTCAATTTTCTCATGACAAATAAATGTCAAATAAAAAAATTTTCACATTTATATGTGTTTCAATATGCTAATGTAACAATTAGTGTCATGCATATATCAGCCATAAATTCACAATTTGGCTAAAATATGCCTCTTGTTAAAATAAAGGGATGTTGCTGTAACCGACACTTGATGGCATGGACTTCAATCACTCAATAAGAAATGGACCAGACTTCATTTAACTAAAGTTTTCTCTTGGTCTAATAACCCAACTGATGGGCCTTACTGTTTGATTCATAAGAAGCCAAAAACCCATCAATATGGGCCGAACAGCCAGTCCATGTACTAGCTTGTGTCTCAAATGAGCCCAAAGTAGTAACCCTTTTGGAGAATACGATCCCTTAAAGCAAAGAACCCTTTTTGGCGACTGTTCAATTTCGTTTTGAACAATCAAGTGATGGTTGATGATTCCCAAACATCAATATATCACAACTCGCATCCATAACAGTGCTAGTAGCCTAGTACATAGAGAACTTTTCCTGTTCAAATCGACTTTCCAAAAGAAGGTATCTTTTAGTGAAACCTTGGTGTAATCACAACCACCATTATCTCAAAGAGAACCACCCAAATTGTCTCAACAGTGATGAAACGGATTTGGTTGAATAGGTGTCCATTAAACTGGTGTTTGTTGATGGCCAGTACCAAAAAGGTGTATTACATGGCGTATTACAATTGTTATCACAGTAAGCATGGCACCCATGAATACATAGAAATATTATATTTTCATTAATGTTTCTAGATATAATTAACTTCAACACATTTATCTGGTTCTGCCCCACCATTCCTATATTCTTCCCCAACTGTAATCCAATTGTAATTGGATTTTTCACTTGTACAGCAAACAACCAACACCACTATTTTCTTCAGTGATTTAAAATTGTTTAACCAGTGAAGCATACCCTTATGCTCGTACACTCTGTACTTCGGATGGCTGTGGTATGATCGATGATTAATTTAGGGTTTAGGGTTCATTTTTAATCACACTTTCAATCAAATTACCAACATTAATATTGTCTTAAGTTTGTTGGTAACGATATGCATGAACTCATAAAATAACACATGAATATCATTGTAATACACATTACAATATTAATTCTACTAAAGAATAAAACTCAAAAGAATTTATACTCAATAAACTCAAAAATAAATAAACACTTACTACATTTTTCGCATAAAGATTTGGAGAAGGAAATGAACTGAGGCTTGCCGAAGCAATTTCCTTTAGACAATATTACGTCCCTGCTATGGTGCAAACAGTTTCTGGACGATTGGTCTCCCAAGATACAACAGTTCTTCACTCTACTAAACTGCACTATAATAGTAGAGTACTAGCGAACGAATATGAAGAACCCTTCGAATTATTGTAGAGAAATGAAGAAGACTTTTTCTAATTAATTGTATACTAATTGGCCAGATTAGCACACTATTTATAGTCACATAAGTGTCTCTTCATAGGTGTCTTCTCACATACATACACCTTTTACAAAAAGGTGATAAGTTGTTTCAAAGTACATTTTCACAAATAGGCACCTATTGTAGACTAACGGAAAAGGCATGTCTTTTCATAAAGAATTATGAAATTACACTGAATTTGGTCACACCAATTCCTAAAAGGTATTATCCAATGGATGCACCTTTTCTCATTCATTTTCACTCATAACAAAATATTTTATTAGAAAATATATTTCTAACACTTCTAGCATGAATGACTTCTATGTATTGAACTACAATCTGAACTCGGTCTGAACAATGTATTAAGACTGCAGGCTAGGGAATGCAATGCCGAACAGGTGCACTCTTTGTAACAGTGAGAAGGAAACAATTCAACACCTTTTTTTGAGCTGCTCATTTGTGAAGGAAATTTGGAGAAGAATAATGGGTGGTATCGCAGGCCATAGTTTAAGAATGGAAGAAGCACAGGTTAGGGAGTGGATAGAGAATTGGCCGAAGGCGAATACAACTAGGTGGGGCAGTGAGTTATGGGAGTTAACGCCGTACGCGGTCATCTGGTGTGTATGGAAGATGAGGAATGAGAGTATATTTAAGGAGAAGAAAGCAACTTGGGAGAAAGGAACTGTAATGGTGCTGGCAACATTGTGGAATTGGGTATTAGGCCGTCCAGAGAGCAAGGGCCACAAGTTTCAGGAGTTAGCCACTGACTGGAAGTTTGCTTTAACTGGGATAGGGTAACATGCAATGTAATGTTATATATGTACAATTCAAAAGGGACTTGTCTTGTGTCTGTATGGGAGAGGGGAAAGTATGAATAATGAGTTGTAATGGTTTTTGTGACTTGAATCAATAAAAATTTTGCCGACCAAAAAAAAAAAAAAAAAAGACTGCAGGCTGAACTTGGCTTCAATAATCTGTAATGCCATCCTAGTTATCAGACCAAGCATTCCTGATTTCCTAGGACCTAGCTATACATAGACTTCTGTGTTGTATTCCCAATTTAGTCCCACATGGACCACGAACAAGAAAATATTTTTTTAATAATGGATTAGTTTAGAGTAAAGATTGTTCCTTCGGGGACATCTGATAAAATTGGAACGATACAGAGAAGATTAGCATGGCCCCTGCGCGAAATGGTCCAAATTTTTTCAGACTTTTTTTCCTTGTAAAAAAAACTATTGTTAAACCGAATTTAGTAAGCCTGAAAGTTCAGGGCTTGTTTGAGTGCCGCGGGAATTATGACTGCAGACTATACCTGCCATTGCCATATGGAGAAAACTCTGCAATGAACAACTCAATTATGTGAAAAATATATGGTTGTGTCCTGGGAAAACAAGGTGAAGATACTTGTGAAGTATTTCTGTCTCAATTTTTATAGTAGAGTCGTATATGTAGCGGCCCGGTTGCAAGCTCTGTAAATCCGTAAACCGTCTTTTTTATATTGGGATTGTCCTAATTAAGTCGATGGAGTACTCCACTATGTCGGTATTGTCCCAACTTAACCACCACTTGGATTAACAAACAACTGCTAGCTCAGTTGGTTTGTTATCCCTCTCAAACACTCCCACGAGTGAGAGGTTGTGAGTTCAATTCCTATCAACAGTGTTTGGGGGAATTTCTCCAGGGAATAAAAAAACGAACCCCCTTAACACACCGAAATGCAAGATTGGCCCAGTTAGGGAACCTTGTGTAAAAAAGGCCCCATCGTCAATCACAGGATTTTTAGACCAATATACCCTCCGTAATCTCTTCTCTCCCATTCTTTTCTCTGTTTTTTTCGTTCTTTTCTCTATTCTTCTCTCCCCTTCAACCATATTCTCTCTTTGCTAATATGAAAAAAAAATTGTAGATCCAAACTTTTGTAATGAATTCACATTTTTTAATTACAAGTTTTGAATTTGAAAAGAAAGAGAAATATAAGGAAGAATTTGTAAGTGAAAGCAAGATCTGATGAGGACAGACTTAGGGGTGGCAAAATGACCCGCAACCCGTTAACCCGACACGAACGCGACCCGAGATAAACAGGTTTGGGTTTAGTCTTATCGGGTTTTCGGGTCATTTTGACCCGAACCTGTTAGACCCGTTTATAAACAGGTCAGGTTCGGGTTTGACCACTAACAGGTCGGGTCAACCCGAAACCCGTTTAAAATTAATATTTTTTATTTTCAGTTTTTGAAATCACCTCTCTTTTTCATTTCTTCTCAACAATCGTTTTCTTTCTTCTTCTTTAACTACGGAGAAATATATAGTAGTAATGAATTGATTAATAAAAATTTGTTTCTTGGTGGTTCTTATTTTTCTATATCGAAGTTAGAGATTGCGTAAATATTTTTCTTGTTTTTCAATTGATTTATTTTGGGTTTAAGGAACATGATATTTTAATTAATCAATTGAAACCAGATTAGTGTTTTTTTATTTTTAGAACTCAGGTTGATGTTTTGATCATGTTTATAATTGGTTTTAATGTTAACGTTTTTCATCTCTATGCTCTTTATGGTAATTGTTTGTTTTACTGTGCCCTTGTTTTTGAAGATTTTTTTTTATGAATTTTGTCTTTTACTAATAGTTTTAATTTTTGATGAAATTAAGTTGATTAATTTATATTAAATATCGATTATCATGAATATCAATTATAAATAAGTAGTGGCGATAGAAAAAAATAATTAATAAATCTGAAATGGGTTTAAACAGGTCAACCCGAACCCGACCTGTTTAATTAGTGGGTCAGGTTCGGGTTTAGGAAAAAAAGACTAAACAGGTTAACAGGTCGGGTTCGGGTTAAGGGTAAAAACACATCAACCTGTTAAGACCCGACACGAACCTGACACGACCCGACCCGATTGCCACCCCTAGATGAGGTTGATTCGAATTCCAATAATTCATTATGTTGATTATAATCATGCTCCCATATTTGTCATCTTTCTTCTTTAAATTGTTTTGAAATTTTGTTTAGTTTCTTTATGGAATAAAGAGGATAAAGAAGGAAAGAGAGAGGTGAGGTAGGACCATTTTCCCTTGATAAACAGAAGTGAAGAGTGAGGGGAAGCAGAAGAAAGAAATACTACTCATATTGATACATCTCAATTAACTTGAATCCTTATGATACATACCCACAATTACAAACACATAAACATAAAATGCAAAGACATGTTTGCATATTAACAGAAAACTGTAGAAAAGTGACATGTGGAGGTTACAAGTAATGGATTCCTATTAGGAATCGGTTTCCTTATTTGGCAACAAGTATGGTGGAATTCTATTAGGATTCAATAAGACTTTCTAATCTATTAGAAATCTAAGTTGTTGTTGATTTAGGAATTGGGTTACCAATTGGATTAACCAAAGAGGTTATAAATATTGGTGTTGAGTAACCATAAGAAAAAGAGAAAAGAAGGAGCACATAAGAAAGTATGAGTGAGGGAGATTTGTGACGAAACCTAAACTAAGGTTTCATTAGTTATTGTGTAGTTCACTTCTCAATTATCAATAAAGCTATCTCTCTTTATCCCGTGGATGTAGGCATATTGCCGAACCACGTATATTATTGTGTTTCCGTATTTCTGCTTTAGTTTACATCTTTTGTGTTTGTTTCTTCATTAATCATATCAAGATCCTGTGTATTTATCATAACAATTGGTATCAGAGCCGAAGGTTATTCCTTTGGGTTGAAGACGGGATTTCGGAACGGTTTTGTTGGGTTTTAGGAATCTGTCCAGATTCGACACCCTGTAGTAAAACGGCCATAACTTTGTGCTCGGATATTGAAACATTGATCCGTTTTTTGGGTTGGAAAGTAGACTCCTCAGGCTTTCTAACAGTATATGGTACGTTCTGTGGTGCGAAGTATTCTGTTCTCAGTACTTCGTTGAAGTTGACAGTTCCGATTTTCTTAGTTTGTTGAAAATCCAATCTTGGGTTTTTTTAGTGGTATTGATTATTGAAGAGAAAATGGCTGATTCGAATTCTTCGAATTCCAGCAGTAAGTACACAAAGGTGCATGGATTTGATATTATCAAATTCAATGGGAAGAATAACTTCACATCGTGGCAAACAGATGTGAAGGATATTCTTGTTAATATTCCTGTGTATTTATCATAACAATTGGTATCAGAGCCGAAGGTTATTCCTTTGGGTTGAAGACGGGATTTCGGAACTGTTTTGTTGGGTTTTAGGAATCTGTCCAGATTCGACACCCTGTAGTAAAACGGTCATAACTTTGTGCTCAGATATTGAAACATTGATCCGTTTTTTGGGTTGGAAAGTAGACTCCTCAGGCTTTCTAACAGTATATGGTACGTTCTGTGGTTCGAAGTATTCTGTTCTCAGTACTTCGTTGAAGTTGACAGTTCCGATTTTCTTAGTTTGTTGAAAATCCAATCTTGGGTTTTTTTAGTGGTATTGATTATTGAAGAGAAAATGGCTGATTCGAATTCTTCGAATTCCAGCAGTAAGTACACAAAGGTGCATGGATTTGATATTATCAAATTCAATGGGAAGAATAACTTCACATCGTGGCAAACAGATGTGAAGGATATTCTTGTTAATATGAAGCAGATCAAAGCCCTAAAGGGGAAACCTGAAACGGCAAAGTTGCCAACAGGTTGGACGAATGATGATTGGGAAGAGTTTGATCAACAGGCCTGCAGTACGATTAGGTTATGTTTGACTAGGGATATCACACACAATTTTGCCGGTGAAACCTCGGCAAAGGAGTTATGGGAGAAGTTAGATAAGCTCTATCTTAGTAAGGACTTGACGTCAGAACTCTATCTAAAGAGGCGTTTGTATTCGACAAGATTTACACCTGGTAAGTCTGTGATTGATCATATTAATGATTTTAATAAAATCTGTTCTGATTTAGCAAACATTGATGTGATACTACCTGATGGTGAGAAAGCTATAATTTTATTATGTTCATTACCATCTTCGTGGGAAACAACAGTTGATTATTTTATTGCAAACAAAAAGACCACAAAGCAGTTGGTCTATGATGATGTTGTTTCGATGTTACAATCCAAAGCCATTAGAAAAAAGGAAGCTGATGATGAAGTTCAGGCTGAGGGTATGTATGTTAGAGGTAGATCATCACATAGAGGTTCGTCGAGTTCTAAAAGTCACTCTAAATCTCGGAAAAGAGATTTGAAGGATGTTGAGTGTTATTATTGTCATAACATGGGTCATTATAGTAAAGATTGTCCTAAGGTTAAGGCTAAAGAAGAGAAGTAGAAGAAATCTAATCTGAACACTGAAGTTGCTAACATTGCTCAAAGTAGTGATGAGGTAGCAAAGTCTTTTGGAGACAATGAGGATGAGGTGTTAACAGTTACATCAAATAGCTATTTAGCTGAAGGATGGTGTCTTGATTCAGCTGCTTCGTATCATATGTGTCCCGATAGGGAGTCTTTCACAACTTACAGAGAAGTAAATGGTGGTAAAGTCTTTATGGGCAATTCGAATGCCTGCATGACAGTTGGTGTTGGTACAGTACGGATCAAGGCACATGATGGAGCTGTAAGAACCTTGTCAGAAGTCAGGCATGTTCCTGATTTGAGAAAGAGTTTGATTTCATTAGGTGTACTTGAAGATAGTGGCTTCAAGTTTACCGGTGAGAATGGTCTCTTGAAGGTTTACTATGATGACAGGATATATTTGATGGGCGAAAGACATGGAAACTTATATTTTCTTATTGGAGATATAGTTTCAGGTGGAGCTATGGCTATGATTTCTCAAGCGGTTGATGAGAAACAATTAACTTCTACTCAGTTATGGCATATGCGGCTAGGGCATGTGAATGAAAAAGGTTTGTCTATATTGAGTAAAAAGGGTTTGCTTGGTGGCCAGAAAACTTGCAAGCTCGATTTTTGTGAGCATTGTGTATTTGGCAAACAGTGCAGAGTTCATTTTGGTACCGTTGTTCACCATACTACGGGTACTTTAGATTATATACATTTAGATGTATGGGGTCCCTCTAGAACAGTTTCTAAGGGAGGAGCAAAGTGGTTTGTAACCTTTATCGATGATTTCTCGCGGAGAGTTTGGTTGTACACCATGAAGCACAAAAACGAAGTCACCGATTTGTTTAAGAAGTGGAAAGTTATGGTTGAAAAACAGACTGGCCGTGTTGTGAAAAGGATACGTTCTGACAATGGTGGAGAATACACTGAAGACCCATTGAAAGTTTATTGTGCAGAACAAGGTATCGTTAGACACTTCATAGTAAAAGGTACACCACAGTAGAATGGGGTAGCTGAGCGTATGAATCGCACACTACTAGAGAAAGCACGCTGCATGTTATCCAATGCAGGTTTGGGTAAGGTATGGTGGGCTGAAGCAGTAAATACGGCGTGCTATCTCGTGAATCGATCACCATCTACAACCATTGATTGTAAGACACCTATGGAAGTTTGGTCTGGTACACCTCCTGATTATTCAGATTTGAAGGTGTTTGGTTGTCCTGCTTATTTTCATATCAGAGAAGATAAGTTAGGAGTTAGAGCCAAGAAAGCTATTTTCTTGGGATATCCACAAGGTATTAAGGGTTATCGTTTATGGTGCCCAGAGTTGAATAAATTCCAGATCAGTCGTGATGTGACCTTTAATGAGAAAGCAATGCTTGATTCAAAAAAGTTCACAGGTTGGGACTCTCAACATGAGGGTGATGATAATAACAGTAATGGTGACGATACCATGCAGGTGGAGCATAATATTCCATATTCATCTACAATAGATAAAGAGGTGACTGTTGTACAGGTACCTACAAGTTCAGAGGTTACACAGGTAACTACAGACACATATCCAGACACAGAGAGTGTAGATGATGAGATTGAAGAGGAGGTTCCTCTTGAAGATACTTTACAGCAACAACAATTAGAGCAACGTCATGAGTGGTCATCTTTAGCATCTCAAATTGAACCACGTTTGAGAAAAGCACCAGTTCGACTTGGTTTTGAGGATAGTGCATCTTTTGCATTATCAGTATTTTGTGATGATGAGCCTTCTACCTTTAAGGGGGCAATGAGGAGTTCTCATTCTCATGAATGGAAGTCAGCGATGGATGAAGAGATGAAATCTCTTCACAAGAACAATACTTGGGAACTTGTAAAGTTGCCTAAGGGTCAGAAGTCGATTGGTTGCAAGTGGGTTTTCACAGTGAAAGATGGTATTCTAGATTCCAAGGGTACAACTAGTGGTGTACGTTACAAGGCAAGATTAGTGGCTAAGGGATATACACACACGGAAGGTGTGGATTATAATGAAGTTTTCTCTCCGGTTGTTAAACACACTTCCATCCGAGTCCTGTTAGCTTTGGTGACACAGTTTGATTTAGAGCTCGAGCAAGTAGATGTCAAAACTGCTTTCTTGCATGGAGATTTAGAAGAGGAAATATATATGTTACAGCCCGACGGTTATAAGGTTGTTGGTAAAGAAGACTATGTGTGCAAACTGATGAAGTCCTTATATGGATTGAGGCAAACACCACGACAGTGTTATAAGAAGTTTGACACATTTATGTTGAAGCGGGGGTACTCTAGAAGTGAATATGATTTGTGTGTCTATTTCATAAAGCTTCGAGATGGGTCTGTTATATTTCTCTTACTCTATGTGGATGACATGCTTGTAGCTGCAAAGAGCAAGTCATGTATTGTTGAAGAAACAATTGAGTAAAGAGTTTGAGAAGAAAGTTTTAGGAGAGTTGTTCACTGAGGTGGTTTTCGGGGTCAAGTTTAGGCATTGCCTTAACTTGATCAATCTCTCCAAATGTTGAGGCCCTTCAGGGTAGTGGCTCTTATAGGCGTGTGGGGGCAAAGATAAGATGATGCTTGTGTGGTACAGGAGAAGTACGTATGGGTTCATTATGGTCGACTCAGTTTTTTACAATCTTCGCCGAGGTGGAGAATTGTAGAAAAGTGACATGTGGAGGTTACAAGTAATGGATTCCTATTAGGAATCGGTTTCCTTATTTGGCAACAAGTGTGGTGGAATTCTATTAGGATTCAATAAGACTTTCTAATCTATTAGAAATCTAAGTTGTTGTTGATTTAGGAATTGGGTTACCAATTGGATTAACCAAAGAGGTTATAAATATTGGTGTTGAGTAACCATAAGAAAAAGAGAAAAGAAGGAGCACATAAGAAAGTATGAGTGAGGGAGATTTGTGAGGAAACCTAAACTAAGGTTTCATTAGTTATTGTGTACTTCACTTCTCAATTATCAATAAAGCTATCTCTCTTTGTCCCGTGGATGTAGGCATATTACCGAACCACATATATTATTTTGTTTCCGTATTTCTGCTTTAGTTTACATCTTTTGTGTTTGTTTCTTCACTAATCATATCAAGATCCTGTGTATTTATCATAACAAAAACAACCACATAAACCATAACATGTAAAGACTTGTTTACATCAGTCACAAACACATACAAACATAAAATGCAAAGATGTGTTTGCATTAATTACAAACACATAAACATAAATGCAATAAATGCAAAGACTTGTTTGCATCTATCATAAACACATAAACTACAAAAATGCATATACTTGTTTGCATATACACACCACATCTGGGCAATAGTTTGAATTTATTTTGCTAAACAAATCTACACAACAGATAGTTCATTGAAATTTGAATTGAAATTGTTTCATTTAAGAAGAGATTAAGAACATAATTTATTTGAAAAGAAGAAACGTAATTGTGGGGGTAAGAGAAAAAAAAAAGGGTAAAGTTGGAATTAAAGTTAAACTTCAAATCTTCTTAGGGCCTTTTTTTACAATTTTTACGTTAAATAGGTACTTTCTTATCCCTACTAATACTTAATCAGGGCCCTTTTTACCATGAGTTTCTTAGCTGGGCCATTTGTGTTTTGCTCCCTCTTAATGAGGTCCCAGAACCATTTCCATGGAATTTCTCATGTAATTCTTAGGTGGGTCAACCTTCGGGCCTGGTTCGAGATTAGGAGGCTCATGCTCTTATGATGATGATATGTGGTTAGGTAGCAGAATTGCTCGAGATGCAAGGTGGCGGTGTGGACGCTTAGGTGGTAGCATCAGTAGCCTTCGGGCCTTGTCTTGTAAGCCCTTTGCGCCCTGTACTTGTATTTGATTCCTACTTTGGTCCGGCAATGGAATTTTGGTTTAACTTGAAGTACTCTTTAAGCCTTACAAATTATTAAGGACTAAAGACACATGCATCAATGAATCAATGGGCACCATTTACTGTCAATTCAATATTTTTCGATTTATTTCAACATAAATTTTTTTGACTTGGGTTATAATGATCGAATTCGATCCAGTCCCTGTGCAGATCAATGTAGTTATCCATAACCCACGAAAGGCGTAAATATATTCTTAACCTTCCTTGACATCAATTAATGGATGTAAACTGTGATCTTTGGGGTTGGTGGGAGTTTCCATTCTTCGGAATATATCTGCAGGGTCCATCAGTACTGTTACGATTCCATTTGTCAGAATATACCTGCAGAGTGCATCAGTACCATGAAAATGTGTAGGTTACAGTTACAACTACGTAACTAATCACGCTATATGTGAGCCATAAGTACATGCGTTTCACTTGCTAAAAGCTGCCAAAGTAAGAAAGTAAAACATGAGAAAACTGCAGAAACAGCTGCATTTTCCACCAGGCCATGCCACTTTTGCTATCTTGAAGATTTGTAACGGCTGCGCACACAAGTTAAACCTGACTTCCACAACTATATATTCCCTTCAACCTGCAAATCTAAGTCATAAACAAAACACATAGAGTGAGAAGATAATTTGAAATGATGAAGAGAGTCAGCTTAGGTGTTATAGTTGTGCTAGCAATGGTTATGCCAAGACAAGCTTTTACTTGCATGGATGTAACAAAGTCTTTAGTCCAATGTTCTACATATGTGATTGGAAGTGCACCTGAACCACCTAAGCCATGTTGTGATGGAGTGAAGCAACTTAAGGCAATGGCTGTTACTACAAATGATAAACGCCAAATCTGCGCTTGTTGTAAAGACGCCGCTTCTCGCTATGGTGATAAGCTTAAAAACGATGCAGTCACTGCATTGCCTGCCAAATGTGGCGCTCCTCTGCCATTCACCATTTCCAAAAACTTTGATTGCAACTCGTAAGTCAATCAACTCAAATCAATCTATATATTTTGCAAGTATAATTGTTTCATTCCCCACAAGTACTGATGTTGTGTTCTTGTTTCTGATCATTACATGCAGGATCCCATGAGATGCAGGTTCTATGTATGAAGTAAAATAACTAAATAAGCAGCAGTAGGCATGTCAATTAGTTGCTGTAGTAGATGCATGGAATATATATGTGATGGTCTGTACTTGTGTCAAGAAATGGCCAGTAGTCTTATGTAACAGGTTACGTTGCGGTCTGCCTAAACCGCGTGTGTGGTTGTTATTATCTATATGACAGTAAAAATATAATTAATGTGTGTTGTCTTCTTATATTTCTATGAGATCGAACTTTGGTTATATATAGGTAGACTCGAGCAATATTCTTCGATTTTTTTTCGTTCTCATAAAATTTGAAGTAGCTTAGGTAAAAGTACATTTTTTTTTTCAGGTGCCAGTTGGGCTCAACTGGTAAACCCTTTGGGTGAATGATACCAAAGGTCTGGGGTTCGAATACCGCCAGCATTACTGAGTTACTGATCTCATTATTAAAAACAGGCTTACCACACCATTTTTGCGAATGGGCCTGTGGCTCAATGGTAGCACCCCTCTCACAAAGTGGAGAGGTTGTGGGTTCAAAATACGTCAACAGCTGATTGTTGATATAAGTTTCCACACGTAATTTAAAAAGGGGTAGGGTCCCTCAAACCCGCTTGCCAAAAAAAAAAAAAAAGTACATTTTGCAAGTTATAATAACCTACACATTTTATTTTGCGATTTCCATTAGGACCAAAAAAAAATTCAAAATCAGGAAGAAAAACTCACAACCATAGTACAAAAAGTCTGAATTGAGTCATCGCACCTGTGGTTGTTTAGTCAAAATTGGGTCAAACTAGGTCTGACCAAATGGTATCTAATCTCCCAAGATAAGAGACATTATTTAGACTTTCAAAAACTGCAATTCAGTCACTCTCAAACTGTTTATTATCTGCATATTGAAGATGATCTTATCTTATCCAATATTGCCATGTCATATCCATCAATACAAATCTTATTTTCTGGTAATAACAGGTCAATTCCAAGCACCATTATTTCTCATGTATGTGTAGGATAATATAATATACTATAATTAGCCTAAATTCACATTTTAAGAGAGTTAAATATGATCTGTCAACATTAATCTTTTCAAATATCAAATCAAAATAAAAATTCTTAGCATGCATTATTATTGTCCAAAATAAAATCAACATACTATATTAATCTCATAACAATCTATATCAACTTTTCATGAACCGTTTTCCTTTCTTTGTTCATAAAATCCTATCAAAATCAAATTATTGGTATACAAGATAATTTGAAGTTCCAATTTGATAGAAAACGACAATATCATCTTACAAAAGGTACATTCTTCAATATACTTTCATGAACGTAAAAATATATCCTCTCTATTATTCATAGTACTAGTATAAGATAAAAGCAAGTTTGTTGCAAATTTACGTACATTACATTACGTATAAATTTTTTTTTGTGAATGAAGCTTAAACGTTGAACACCGAACTACATTTGTACTAGTTAGTGATGATACCAGAGGTCTGAGGTTCGATTTTTACCAGGATCGTCGAGTTATTGATCTCATTAAAAATAAAAAGTTTCTCCAAAAAAAAAAAAAAAAAAAATTAACAAAATTTGTATTAAAATTCTTGCAAATATTTTTGTATTAATTTTTTTTTAAATTTGAATTAGAGGTTGGTCATGTATTGTGATCAACCTAATTAGACAATATACATTTTACCTTAAAACTTTAGGGGTAAAAAAGACAAATGAAGATCATAAGACGTTGGAAAGAAGAACAAGTCTTACGTTAGACTACTGTTTGTTATTATTATTCCTTGTCGCACGGATTACTGCTGACGAGATTACTTTCTTCTTCTCTTCTTTCTACTTCAAAAACAAGCTGTTGAGTAAACAAAGAGAACTTCAGTACAACTTCACAACTCTCAACTTTCAACTAACTTGTAATTCTCTTGTTTGTGAATTTCTTGCACTATAGCTTGAAATAATGTAGATATTTTGATGATTTTTTTGAATTTTTTTGATTTTTTTTGAATAATTTTTGTTGATGATATGAATGTTAATTGGGTTAATTGTTTGTTTTTATTGATTATCTATGAATTTTAGTTGATGGGTATTCTTAAAATTGTAATTATATGGTATGTTTTGGTGTATTTATGTGGATTTTATTTCATATTTCAATGTTTTATATGAAGTTTAATGAAATTTGATGTTTGGGTAACTGGAATTGATAAGTGATAAAGTGGGTTTTGATTAAATTTCAATATTTTTTAGTGGTATTTCTGATCGAGATCATCGTTATTGGTATTATATAGTAATCTTATCTACTTAATGATCTGTGTTCATACATTATCTATATTTAACTTCCAAACCATTAAAACCAAGTGAATTGGAGGATATTGTGTTTTATTTTTGATTGGAAGTATTGTGTTATAGTTGTTTGTCGCACTCACTACCGTCATAATATGTTGATATCAATGTCAGTCAACTTTGTTCTTCGTTGGTATTGTTGTTTTGTTTTGAGGGTGCTTGACTTCAGTCATCACCATGTGTCTGACTGAATTTATGATCTTGTGGGTTTTCTTTCTCTTCTGCAGATACGAGAATTATCATTGTTTGTTAAAAGGAGTAGAAAATGAGGATTGATGGAGGTGAAGAGGTGTCTGCAGCACCAGAACATCTTGTGTTTGCATATTACATTACTGGTCATGGATTCGGTCATGCTACTCGTGTTGTCGAGGTAGTAAACAAACTCTTTTCTTATTGCATACAAGAATTATAATTCTTCTTAGTTGCTCATTAAGTGAAAAATTGATTGCATTTATGCAGGTTGTTCGCCATCTTATATTAGCTGGACATGATGTTCATGTGGTTACTGGCGCTCCTGCCTTTGTTTTCACTTCAGCAATTGATTCCCCAAGACTCTTTATTCGCAAGGTGTGTTTATGATTTTGATTAAAAATCTCTCTACAGAAATAGTGATACCCTTAGATGGATAGTCACAGGTTGAGATCTTTTATGTTGCATCAAACAATTCACAACAGCCTTGTGATCACTTGGAGCATAAATGATCTATTTGACCAATTGACTATGATAAAAAATATTCTATTATATCATGGATTATTATATTGAAGTTGTATAATTTGGGATGATATTGGTTTACCGTTTCAGCTATAACAAAATTGTTATTATAACCAGGTTTTGTTGGATTGTGGAGCCGTTCAAGCAGATGCTTTGACAGTGGATCGACTTGCCTCCTTAAAGATGGTATGACCTAAAAACTGTAAAGAACAAATCATACTGCAGTAACAAATATGAAATACTAACCAAATTTATATGGTATTATTACTTACCGGTAAAAAAAGCATATGTCACTATTACTTGCTAGGTGTACGAATATACACACAAATATTTTCCAAGTCAGTGTTATTTCCTTTCTAGGATCAGGTCTCACTCCCCGCCCCCCTCATTTTTCTGTTCTTTTTATCATGAGTTGTCGGATTGACTTGGTTTTTTTGTGGCTTGTTGCATTAATATAGTATTCAGAAACAGCAGTAATACCTCGGGATTCTATACTGGCAACCGAAGTAGAGTGGCTGAACTCCATCAAGGCTGATTTAGTGGTATATTATTGCTTCTTTATTTTTTCCTTCAAACCTACCGGCCAGATTATTCTTATTTTATGTTGTCAAGATAATGCAGTCACCCATTATCATTCTCAAGCTACCTTCTCATGATGAGCCCATTTTGATGCTTGAAATATATCTGTTTTAAATTTATCTGTCTATACTATACAAGCTAGTTTACCTTAGACCTTGAATTGATTTTATGGAACAGGTATCAGATGTTGTTCCTGTTGCATGCCGGGCAGCAGCTGATGCTGGAATTCGCTCTGTTTGTGTCACCAACTTCAGGTTATTTCTTTGTATAGAATCCTCTTGTTTTTATACCCAATATCTACCATGTTTGTTAAAAACATACATAACTGAAGTGTAATTGTTGGCATGTTTTGGTACAATTCTGAGTGTCAAACTTGTGTTTTGCTTCACTTCATAAATCCTTGAAAATTGGACCTGCAATTCTTCTTGTATCCAAAGTCTGTCTTTGCACTGAGTCGAATTTGAGTGTCATTGGAAGCCTTTTTGGACATAATGAAAACACTAATAAGAGGGGTAGAGATAATTGTGAAGGCTTACCCGACTATTGATTTAATCATAGATGAATCTGTGGTATTGAGCAGACAAATTCCCAAACGTTTAGATATTTAATCAATTTATATGGTATAGTGTTTTACGTCCAAAGCTGTATTAGTCTGTTGTAATCGATAATGTCTAAAATCCAGGGACTCGCTGGGTTTGTTGTCCCATAAGGATCCTGCATGTTATGGTGTGTGATGGTATCTAGAATGTTCTCTTATTTGGGTTTGAAAATAGTTTTATTCTGGATGGACCATTGATTGGTGCTAAAGATCTATCCTCAGCTCTTACATTATGTTTTAAGCTGACCGAGGGCTAAAGCGAGGCAGTAATTAGAACTTACGACCACATTTATACCATTGAACAAGTGCAAAAATGCTTTTCTACCATCCTTTACTGTTTGTTGAGTTAATAAAGTGTAAGTATGACCAAGGAGACATAACCAGGAAGTTGCCTACTTCGTTAATCACTTAATTATCTATTTGTAACCGCATGCTCTACATCCGTCGGTAATCGTCTTGCTAGTATTTATCAAAACTTGCTCTCTCTGTATACTTACACACACACTACTTGAATGTTTCTCAAGTGTTTTTCTGTTTTGAACCTCTTCAGTTGGGACTTCATATATGCTGAATATGTGATGGCTGCTGGTCATCATCATCGATCAATAGTTTGGCAGGTAATGATTTACATTTCATGAAATTGGTCTACTTTTGGACAATAATTTCTATGATTTTAGTTGTGTAGAGTATAAACAGAAACTTCGATAATTAGTATTGTCTCTTCAGTTCAAATAACCACTCCCCTGAAAATTTCTAAATCACTGCTATAATAGCAGTTTCCATAAGCTGCCACTCTGCCAGCAATTCCTCTTCAAAAGCATTGGGAATCAATCGGTTATGCATGGTGATTAATATTGTATATCTATAGAATACCCATCACTTAATTTCTTTCTAACATATGGAGGAATAATGGCAACTTGAGTTGTAATTTTGAGCTCCAGTGAGATTTTGAATTTGGAAGTGATTTGTCGATGTAGATAGTTTCACTGATGCTGATCTTAATGTTTTCTTCTGATTTTTTGAAACAGATAGCTGAAGATTATTCTCATTGTGAATTTCTAATCCGTCTGCCAGGATATTGCCCAAGTTTGTTACTCTAGGCGCTTCAGTTTTTGGCATGTCTGTTGTTTATCTGCTTTATTCTAAAATGTGTTTCCTGACTTTTCAGTGCCAGCATTTCGTGATGTCATTGATGTACCCCTTGTTGTGAGAAGGTTGCACAAATCACGAAAGGAGGTATCTGTCATGAAAATTTACAAAGCTCCATTCTTTCTTGATTAAATTTTCCATCTTTTCCTATAAATATTGTCTTAACTGTAGGTGAGGGAGGAGCTTGGCATTGGGGAGGATGTTAAACTAGTCATCTTTAATTTTGGTGGACAGGTGGATATTATCTTTCTTTTTATCGTATATATTTTATAATTCTCAATCTAAGCGAGTGTTCTTTTCTTTATCCACTACATTAAGCTCAAATTCTTTATATTTGAAAGTGACTAGTGTTTCAATATTGACACCAGTGCATCTGTCTAAGATAAACATATTCCACTAGCCACCAGTTTATGTTATCTATTCTGATTTTGTTTCTATTATCTGCCGTGCCACATACAGCCTGCAGGTTGGAAATTAAAGCAGGAGTATTTGCCTGATGGCTGGCTTTGCCTGGTATATTTCCCTCGATTTAACTTCTTTAACTTCTATATTTTTAGGTATCTAACTTTTGTAAGTGCGCTTATAATGTAGGTCTGTGGCGCATCCGAAACCCAAGAGCTTCCTCCAAATTTTATAAAGCTTGAAAAGAATTCGTACACGCCTGATTTTATAGCAGCATCTGATTGCATGCTTGGTATGGTCATTTATTTGTATATAATTATGAGTTTTTTTTTTTTTTTTTTTTTTTAAGTTTTGGAGCTGTTATCTGGAAGTGAAACAACATACATACCAGTACTTAAAAAGCATATCATTCCTTCCAGGAAAAATTGGTTATGGAACAGTCAGTGAAGCTCTGGCATATAAGTTGCCATTTGTCTTTGTACGCAGAGATTATTTTAATGAAGAGCCTTTCTTGAGAAACATGCTTGAGGTATAATATCTGTTTCAATGTTAGTGCTCACATGCTCTTTACTTCCATGAACGAAATGAATGCAGAGCTTTGACAATGATACATTATTTATTGTTATATTCTAAAAGTTGGTGATTGAATGATGCCAAAATGAATCTGAGAGTTCAACACATATTACTTTTCTTTTTTAACAGCATCACCAAGGCGGTGTTGAGATGATTAGGAGAGATTTGCTTACTGGACGCTGGGCACCATACCTTCTACGTGCAGTTAGTTTGCAACCGTGTTATGATGAACCAATTAATGGCGGAGAGGTAACCACTGTCTTCCCTTTATGTCCTTTATTATAATATGACCTTGTGTATTTTGTTTATTTTTGCAACTATGATAAATTGTGTTGATGAATGGAAGGATTATATGCATCACTTGTATGTTCAATTAGTTAACTAATGATAGCTCTCTTCCCGTGGAAACATTTGTGCTCAGAAGAAGAAATGTCAAAAGGATAAGTTGATGGGTTTAAGTGGTCGTGTATTCAAATCATGTCCCTTGAGAACATATTTTAGAAGGAAATGAGGAAAGTTCTTAAAGGTAGAAAAGGAAGGTTTTTGGTCATGACTATGTTCTCAAGGGTCATTTTTAATTTGTTAATGATAAAGGCTTTTGGTCATGACTATGTGATTATGGTACTTGTACCATTCATTTCAATGTGCCTCTTTTGGAAAACATACTGGTTTGAGTGTCCTCCTCTCTAAAGTCTGTCCCTCTTATCACCAAGCTCTAGGATACTCAGATCTGACAGCATGCACAAGACAACATCATGTCTTGATTATTAGCTTTTATATATATAGCATTCAAGTTGATCTCTGATATTTTCATAAATGAGGTTAACTCAAAGTAATGTTTAATTTAATTACAGTTGAACTGGATGAACAAGCTTGTGATAGTATTAAGGCTTTTGTGCCCCTGTGACCGAATGCATGTATCTGTGGTTTAGTTTTTTTTATCCGGTGAACACCATTTTTTCCATGTCTCAACCAAATTGCAGAGCGAGGTTGAAATTTAATCTTGTGCTCACTGCCTCATTTCACTTTCAGGTTGCAGCTAAAATATTGCAGGATACAGCTGTCGGAAAGAATTATGCTTCAAGTAAGGTAAGAATTAATTACAGTGTGTATATTTTGTTTCACTATCTTGCACATAAATCCTAGAGAATTTAGTTGTTTTTTCTTTGAACACATGGAAGAGATACCCATCATGCGGTCATGTATAGGCTCTAAAACTTGATGTTCATTAATTTCAAGCATACATGTATCAACACAAGGTGACTTGCAATGCAAGTAATAAAGAAAACTCTAGGACCTTCATAACACTGGAAATTTTGAAAATACCGTAGATTAAAATATTACCTAACAGTACTGTTTTTTAAAAGGACTTGTTCCATAGCTAGCTAGTGACATTGCTCTAAATTGATGTTTGTTTCACTGAAGCTGAAGATCTTACATGATAGAAAATAGATAAGACTAACAGATAGGTCCCTTTCAAGAATTGGACTCTCAGTCTCTCAAGAACCATGAATGAAACAAGCATGTAGATTGATTAGGTTCTATAGTGAATACGTCAAAGCAGTTCTGTAATTTCACGAAACATGCAAAAAGAATGAGACTGGATTTACCTTTTTCTTCATATGATATGACTGGTTCATTTCTGTATTTTAATGTCTCAATAATTTTTTTATTTTTATTTCTTCTGAAATACAGCTTAGTGGTGCAAGAAGATTGCGTGATGCAATAGTACTTGGGTTTCAACTTCAAAGGGCCCCTGGTAGAGATGCTGATATTCCAGAATGGTATGCAGTTGCTGAGACAGAACTTGGTCTTCGAACTGCATCGCCAAAAAGCTTATCTGATGAGGACAACTTTCTTGCTAAATTGTAAGTTCTAACCTTGCTCAAATCTGTTATTTTGATTTTTGTCTTTGCAGATCTGTACTTCAAAGGAGGTAACTTTTCTTTCCCCCACCTATATTAGGTGCACCGAGGAATTTGAACTTCTGCATGGGAGTCATCATCGTCTACCAGATACATTGAGCTTCTTAAATAGCTTGGCAGAACTAGATACAGAACATCACCCAGATAAGAATATTGAGAAACGGAAGATGCGAGAATTTAAAGCTGCCGCTGGACTCTTTAACTGGGAGGTGCCGTATTTGTCAAATTTATCTCCCTGTCTATTATTTTTCTAGGAACTCTTCACATGTTATGTACTGCTGTACTTGTGTGTTTCTGTATTTTTTATATTCCCATCCTCCACTGAACCAGATGGGGAAGAAAGGAAAATGAAATGCACTAGACTGATCCATGCAAAATTCTCCTATACCATATCAACAGCCACTCTTTAACCAAAAAGTGAAAAGTGTTGAATATAAATAATCTCTTAATGTTAGATATGAGCTAAGAACATCTCTTATTTAATTGATCAAAAGGAGACTGATCGGATTACTCAGTGAAAGACTAGGTGCAGAACAGAACATGACTTAACTGAACACCTGCCTACATGAAGATTTAATTTCGTCAGTGCAGTTTCATGGATGAATATCTTATTGTGCAGGAAGAAATTTTTGTCACAAGAGCACCTGGAAGGTTGGATGTAATGGGAGGGATTGCAGACTATTCAGGAAGTCTTGTATTGCAGGTAAATACATTTCATGTCGACCACTTCTTTTGTCTCGTAGCATTGCTGTAAAGCTGTATACATAAAGAAAAGCTTTTACTTTGGGTTTATGCAATCCAATATAGGAACTCTAGAAGAATTGTTTCCTCCTTATAGGATATGGAAAAAATCAGCTCATGTTGAATTATAAATTGCCACAGCTCAATTGGCAGTATAATGATATAATCAGTAAAGTTCTCATTTTGTAGTTTATAATATTTATATTGACCTTGCCATGTTGTTAACTTGACTTTCTGTGTAGATGCCTATTAGGGAAGCTTGCCATGTTGCTGTTCAGAGGATTCAGCCAAGCAAGCAAAAGCTCTGGAAACATGCGCAGGCTCGGAAACTTTCCAATGGGAGAGAAAGCACCCCTGTACTACAAATTGTATGTAATTGTGCCTGGTTGAGTTTGTGTTTTATACTTAATACAATTGTTTTTGATTGATTTCTAATCTGACTTTACATTATAATATGGCCCAACTGATTGAAGACTTTTGCTTGTCAATGACAATATCGTTGACAAATAATTTGTCCTTCCAGTGGTTTCTTACCCCATGTTTTGATTGCGCATGTCAGGTATCATATGGGTCCGAATTAAGTAATCGTGGACCAACTTTTGACATGGACTTGACCGATTTCATGGATGGCGATCAACCAATTCCATATGAGAAAGCAAAAGTATACTTTGCCAAAGATCCTTCTCAGAAGTGAGCAAATTTTGGTTTGAAATATTAAATTCATTTGTACTTTTCACGGCACCAATTGATGATTAAATTTCAAATTAGGTGGGCGGCATATGTTGCAGGAACTATTCTTGTGCTAATGACAGAACTAGGTGTACGATTTAATGACAGTATCAGTTTGCTGGTAATATCTCTTTTTCCCAAATTTTTCATTTTCCTTTTCTTAATTATTACTTATGGATGCTTACTGAAATCCTTTTCCTTGGTCAAACTAAAATGAAGTCACATCTTTAATATTTGTGACTATCTGTTTTCTCTCTTAAATCTGCAAAAACAAAAACAAAAAAATTAATCATACGATGAACCTCCTAAATAAATTAAAGAAAAGTGATTTATAAGAGAAGAAGAAAGAAAGGTAAGAGAAAAATAGAATACCCAACTGCAGGCTGAAGAAGATGAGTGAAGAGAACTGCAGCCCGCAGCCCTTGACTTTATATTCTTTTCTTATCAGGCGGGAACAAATAAAAGAGCAAACCATCACATTTTGTACATGCAATTCAGTTTTTGATTTATCAATGTGTACATTCAGGTATCTTCAGCAGTTCCTGAAGGCAAAGGTGTATCTTCTTCTGCATCGGTGGAGGTTGCTAGCATGTCGGCTATAGCTGCTGCTCATGGTATATTTCTTATTTTTTAGAAACTGAAACATTTAGTCTTTAGTTTTATCATCCATTGTTGACCAATTCATCTTCCCTTATCTGCAGGATTAAATATCAGTCCAAGGGATCTTGCTTTACTCTGTCAAAAGGCATGATTATTTGCAGAACTTGTTACTGACTTATAATTTCCATTCCACTTCTGTTTTCAAGTATAAATCTACAAAGCTTTATCCACTTCATTCCTTATTATATATTAAATAAAATATTTGACAGGTGGAGAATCATATTGTTGGAGCTCCTTGTGGTGTCATGGACCAAATGACATCAGCTTGTGGTGAAACGGACAAACTTCTTGCTATGATCTGCCAGGTATGTATTTGGTGCCTGAAATTTGATTACACAAGGTAAGTTTTGTTTATCGCTGAATTGTGTTTGTATTCCATGCAGCCGGCTGAGGTTCTTGGACATGTCAATATCCCTAGCCATGTACGATTTTGGGGTATTGATTCTGGGATTCGACATAGGTATGGAACTCTATTTCATTCTTCACATGCAGAAACTTTCATGAGATTCAGTGTGTTCAACTCCAAATTCCTTCTTTTTTTACCTTTCAAAGCCCAAACCAGAAAATTTTGAGCGGTTTAAATATCAATACACTGGTGATTTCAAAATAATAGAAGGGTTTATTTTCTCCTACATCTGAGTCCACTAACAGATATACTTCTTGATCTGGGACAAATTGTGGTTGCCTTGCAGTATTGGTGGTGCAGACTATGGATCCGTGCGAGTAGGTACTTTCATGGGTCGGAAGATTGTAACGTCTATGGCATCTGCCCCTCTGTCTCGTATGCTTTCTAGTGAGAAACCACCTCAACAAGCAAATGGAAATTATGATGAATGTGAAGATAATGTTGAGTTACTTGAAGCTGAAGCTTCTCTAGATTACTTGTGCAACCTATCTCCTCACAGGTAAATTCCTTCACAAACATTGCATATGTAACAATGAAACTTTATTTTTCCGTGAAATTTCCATGTCAGATTCTACGGCTTACCCATAATTTATACATCCCCATATTTTGTAAATGGATGGTTTTTCCCAACCAATTGATAAATAGTTTTCCAAAAGTAGCATTTTGTTTGAAAAATAAAAGTGAATGCACAAAATGCTGCTCTTGAAGTGGACAAGCTGCTTGCCAATGATGACACAAAACTCACTTGTGAACACACTATAATACAATTCTGTAGGTCCCTATGTCAGAGCTTTGTGCTACTGTTAAATAAACACAAAATGTTCTAATTACATAGATACCTAGAGGTTGTGCAACTAAATATTAGTATTGATACAAGTGGTCTGGGGTCCTCGGGCCGCCATAATTGAGTTACTGATCTCATTAAAAACAGGCTTGCCAATCCACTAAAACTAACCTAAATATTAAGATTTTACGAGCTATTTTACTAATACCTGATGAGGGACACCTCCAGCTTTCCTGTTTTATATTCATATTTATTGTCTAGCTCAACATTTTAATGATACTCCTCAATTATTTCCTATGTTATTATCTAATATTTCTACAATATATTAGGTACTACGGTATCATTTTCAAAGATGTAAGGTTGTGTTCGGTTTTTCTTATTTGGTGCAGATATGAAGCTGCCTATGCAAAGAAGATTCCAGAGGATTTACTTGGTGAGACATTCTTGGAGCAGTACGTAAATCACGATGATTCAGTGACAGTTATTGATCCCAAGCGTACTTATGGGGTGTTAGCATCAACAAGACACCCTATCTATGAAAATTTCCGTGTCAAGGTTAGTAGTGATTTTACATGCTATTGCTAGAATGTATGTAGGCATTCGTTATTGGTTGACAGAGTGATATATATTGCCTTTATATCCTCTGGATGGAACTTACAAATAAACCTTGCTTACAGGCCTTTAAAGCACTACTAACAGCAGAGGTTTCAAATGAGCAACTCCTTGCTCTTGGGGAGCTTATGTATCAGGTATGTACACGTTTCAATTTGGATTCCAGATTTCTTTTCTAGTTAATATAATATCAGTTATTCACATTAATTAATTTTGACCCATTTTATTTCCAAATTATTTGTGACAGTGTCATTACAGCTATGATGCTTGTGGACTTGGCTCAGATGGGACAGATAGGCTTGTAAAATTGGTGCAGGAAATGCAGAACAGTAAGTTGTCTAAAGCTGAAAATGGGACATTATTCGGGGCTAAGATTACAGGCGGCGGGTCTGGAGGCTCTGTCTGTGTGATTGGAAAGAACTGTGTGCGGAGTAGTGAACAAATTCTTGAGGTACCTATCCTAAACTTTACCCATGAATAAAACACTAGAAACATGAAAAATAAGATATTTTTTGCATGTTTACTATCCCTTGATCTAATGTTAGCGGGTTCGTTTGAAGTATAAATTCTTTTAACGTATGTTGTTTTGTGTTACCGTTTGCTTCCGTGGTTGCTTGGTAATTGGTATGCTGTACCTGTTAATGCTTATTGTTTAGGATATTCTAATTTCTATCTTTTCCTGAACCTCCAGATTAAGCAAAGATACAAAGCTGCGACAGGATATAAGCCATTCATTTTTGAGGGCTCCTCTCCAGGTGCTGGAAAGTTCGGGTACCTGAAGATTCGTCGACGATTACCCACCAACGAAAGTTAGGTGTATGTCCTCTATTTTAAATTATTTTTGGAGTTAGGAAATGCTGGTACCCACAATGAACTTTCTATGGGTGCTAATGGACTTTAGTCCTTACGTAACTAAATACAACTACAGATCTTTCTCATGTACATTTACAATGATCACTAAAAAGGAAACAGGCTCAGCCACAAATGTGGCCTTGTTAGTTGATTTAACAACCAAGTGTTCCACTTGATTTCAGTTTCAAATCTGGTCTTTAATAATGGTCAGTATTGAAACAAAGAGTATACCCTTGCTCTCCGTGCAATTGTAATGATACAAAGAGTATACCCTTGCTGAATGTGGAGTCAGGTTACTATAAAGTAGTAGAGTGTGGAAAGGAGATTGAGAGTCTGCGACCATTCGATATGTGAGAACTACCGTGGCATATTAAAGAGGAATAAGTTTACTCTTCGCAGTGAAAAGATCAAGAACCAAAAGAATAACCTGAAACTTCAGAAACCCTAGCTGTCTTTACTTTTTTGGTATATGGTTGGCTGGTTGCAGAAGAACCGTGTAATGACACTAATGTGTTTTAAATGCATTGCGCAGAAAACATTTGAACCAACTCGCAACTTCTTCTGGTATATATAATGCTGTGTTCTGCAGGAGTGAAATGTTTTATAGTGATTGGAACATGAGCAAGATATAACAGTTGCATCATCATCTTAATATTGATTATTAGCTCATTTCCATCCTTCACAAGAAGAAAGAGGTGTTGGAACCTAAATCAAAGTGCAACAAGTTTCTGCAATAAGCTTCTGCAGTAGGATTGTAGCCACACAGCCCACACTGGAACCTAGAATGCTAGGTGCATGGTAAAGTTTGGATTTGACAATTACTCAGAGTAGTGTGATACAACTGTATACAAGTCTATATGACTCAAAGTGTTGGTCTATGTGACAATTACTCTCTCTTCTCATAGTCTCATATTAATGTGTTTTCTTATTCTTTTGGGTATTATACCATTTCCAATTTCTCAAGCAAGTGCAGAGAGAGAGAGATTTCTCTAATGGATAATCATCTCTATTATGTTCATCACCCATCTTACCCTCAACATCTATCCAACCATCCTTACTTTATTTCACCACCCCCACCACCTGTTCTGAATCCTTATGCAAGGTTTACTTCATACCACCACCACTGGCACCACCCTCATCATGTTGGTGGTTCACTTTGTTGGGTTTTATGTGCAGGAATCAGACGGAGGGAAGGTTTTTTGTACAGGAACGTACGAACGCAGTTAGGACGTTCGTACGTTCAATGAGGCAGATGTTTTTTTGAAGCAGGAACGTACGAACGCAGTTAGGACGTTCGAACGTCCTGTATGGCAGATAACGTTTACGTGTTGTACCGTACGTACGTGATTTCGACGTACATACGTCCTCCTCTAGTTTTATGCAAATGGGCCTGTTTTGAGCCCAATTTGTGGCTATTGTAAGGCTATACTATAAAGCCAAATAGAATTGTTCAAAACCTTAACTTTTCTAAGAGAGAGATTGTGAGAAGCCATTAGAGAGTTTGAGAGAACTTTTGTGAGGAAGAAGACTTCGGTTTCTTCGTGAGGGCTTGTACAATTGTCTTGTGAAAGAAAAGCATCATCCTTTCTCCCCGTGGACGTAGGCATATTGCCGAACCACGTATATCTTGTGTCTTGTGTGTGATTGCTTGTTTACTTTTGTCGTTTTCGTTTTACTTTCATATATTAGATCAATCATCATATTTGTGCTTTAGCCTCCGCTGCGCACAACAAGTGGCATCAGAGCTTAGGTTAGAACTTGAGCGTCTACAAGGTGTGTGTTGAAATTCCGGTGTGAATTTCAGATTCGTTTGGTGATTGTTTAGTGTTTGAAAGTTGGTGGAAAGATGTCAAAAGAAGGGAGTTCGAAGAGTTCGAAGGGGGAAACCAAATCTGTGGTTTACCATCAAGCAAAAATTGATGTAGAGAAGTTTACTGGCACCAATAACTTTGGTATGTGGAGGTGTGAGGTAATGGATGCTCTATGTCAACAAGACCTAGAAGATGTTCTGGAGGATAAGCCAGAAGATGTGGAAGAGAATGATTGGAAAAAGATGAACAAACGAGCTTGTGGAATCATAAGGTCGTGTTTGGCACAAGACATTAAATATCTTGTGATGAATGATGCGTCTGCAAAGGAGATGTGGCGAAAATTGGAGGAGAAGTACATGACAAAGACTATCCACAATAAAAACTATCTACTTCGAAAGTTCTATCGAATAGATATGAGAAGAGGTATTTCCATGGCGGAGCATCTTAATGATTTTACCAAGGTAATTGCCGACTTGGTGAATCTTGGAGCAGATGTAAGTGATGAAAGCAAGGCAGTGTGTCTCCTCAA
This sequence comes from Aquilegia eximia, assembly GCA_023053565.1. Classification (NCBI taxonomy): domain Eukaryota; kingdom Viridiplantae; phylum Streptophyta; class Magnoliopsida; order Ranunculales; family Ranunculaceae; genus Aquilegia; species Aquilegia eximia. Next base: position 21,011,316 of record JALIGU010000005.1, read on the forward strand.
TTCGTTACCGGACGAATATGAACACTTGGCTATCACACTTACATATGGAAAAGACAAGTTGGTGTATAGTGAGATTTCTGCAGCATTGTTAAATCATGCGTGTATGAAGAAGGACAAAGAAGAGTCCAAAAGCTCAACACCAGAGGTCTTAGTGGCAAGGGGAAGCTACAATAGTAGGGGTGAGTCTCGTAGGGAGCCGAAGAGGAGGTTTCTAACAAAAGATGAATGTTCCTTTTGTCATGAGAAAGGGCATTAGAAGAAAGATTGTCTTCAAGCCAAGGCAAAGGACAAGAAGAATAACTCTGAGGTAAATATTGCACGTAATAATAGAGATGAAGATGATGGTTCTAATTACTCTTTATTTGTTTCATCCATCGATTGTTCCACTAATGCTAAAGAGTGGATATTAGATTCGGCTGGTACTTATCATGTGTGTCCCATAAGGGAATGGTTTTCTAGCTTTAAAAGGCTAGATAATGGTGCAGTAGTGATGGGGAATGATCAACCTTGTCATGTATTGGGGATAGGTACTATTCGATTGAAGATGTTTGATGGAAAGATAAGAGAGTTGAGGAATGTAAGATATGTTCCTGATTTGAAGAAGAACCTTATTTCACTTGGTACTTTAGAAGCCAAAGGTTACAAGGTAGTAGCTCAGAATGGTGTTCTAAAGGTTATGGTTGGTGCAATGGTATTACTAAAGGGTACTCGACGAAGTAACCTGTACTTTTTGCAGGGTAGTACAGTTACATGTGATGTGGCCATGTCAGAGGCTAGAACGAAGTTTGCTAGAGAGACTACCAAATTGTGGCATATGCGGTTGACGCATAAATGTGAAAAATCTTTGCAGACAATGACGGAGCAAAGGTTTTTTATGGGTGCTATCGCCTGCAAGTTAGAGTTCGGTGAGCATTGTGATCTGGGCAAGCAGACAAGAGCAAAGTTTGGCACAACTATCCATTGTATGAGTGGAGTTCTTGATTATGTTCACATGAATGTCTGGAGACCTACCAAGTACACAGCTTGGAGAGGTAAATCTTATTTTGTGTCTTTAGTTGATGAGTTTTCTAGGCGTGCGTGGATGTACATCATGAAGCATAAGGATGAAGTCCTAGAAATATTGAAGTGGAAGAAGCTAGTTGAGGCCCGAATTGACAGAAAGATCATGGTATTGTGCTTAGATAATAGCATAGAGTACAAAGATGATCCGGTCTTGCAAGTATGTCAGACTGAGGGTATTGAGCGTCACTTCACTGTGAGAAAGACACTGCAACAGAATAGGGTGGCAGAACACATGTTGTCTATGGCTGGATTAGGCAAAGTGTTTCGGGTTGAGACATGTCATCTTATTAACAGGTTGCATTTGATTGTGATAAGTGGTGAAACTCTTATGGAGGTTTCTATGTTGAAGCCTGAGAGTTCTCAGCAAGTGGAGAACAAGACCAAAGAGGTTTTGCAGTGGGTGGAGATTTGCATATCTCCATATGTTCCAGTGGGTTCTGTATCTAATGTGGAAACTCTTGTAAGGGTTTTGGGTGTTTCAAATTCTGATGACATGACAGATGATGAGACGATTGGAGATGCAGAAAATGGTGATCCTATTGATGAGGGTCCAATTGCAACTAGATTACCTAAGAAGGAAGAAGAATCTCCAGGTAAAGATGTGCACTTGAAGGTAAACGTTTGCATCCTTATGGCCTTGGTAGTGCGATCTGATTGTGTATTAGCTTTGTTTGATGTGAAAACGGTTGTTTTACATGGTGAGCTAGATGAGGAGATATATATGTCTTAGCCTAGTGGTTTTGGAGTTGCAAAGTATGATGAGTTGGTGTGTTTCAAACCATATATTTCACGAGCAGTGGGCATTGTAGGTAGATACATGCATGATCCTGATGTGAGACATTGGGAAGCTGTGAAATGGATGTTCCACTACATTCAAGGTAGTGTGGAGGTTGGTTTGTTAGTTCAACATGGAAGGACTTTGAGTCTGCGGTGTGGTGGTTATGTGGATGTTGAGTATGATTGACACTTTGATAGACGTTGGTCTACTCTTGGATATGTGTTTACATTGGCAGTGAGATCTATCAGCAGATTGTCCACATTACATTCTATGGTTGCTTTGTCTCCGACAGAAGCTTGGAATATTACCGTGACTAAAGTGGTGTATGGGACTAAGTTCTATTGGTTAGAATTGGTCCATATCATTCCTTCGAGTTGATAGTATATCTTGGAGTGAACTACGATGGCTTGATCCCTTAGAAGAAGGGTACGTAGGCAACCATGAGGTGGTGCAGCCGTGGTGGTCTTTCGGGACATGTGTGGGAGTTTGTGATTTGTGTTTTTCGGCTTAGATTTATTGAATCTTCGCCGAGGTGGAGAATTGTTGGGTTTTATGTGCAGGAATCAGACGGAGGGAAGGTTTTTTGTACAGGAACGTACGAACGCAGTTAGGACGTTCGTACGTTCAATGAGGCAGATGTTTTTTTGAAGCAGGAACGTACGAACGCAGTTAGGACGTTCGAACGTCCTGTATGGCAGATAACGTTTACGTGTTGTACCGTACGTACGTGATTTCGACGTACGTACGTCCTCCTCTAGTTTTATGCAAATGGGCCTGTTTTGAGCCCAATTTGTGGCTATTGTAAGGCTATACTATAAAGCCAAATAGAATTGTTCAAAACCTTAACTTTTCTAAGAGAGAGATTGTGAGAAGCCATTAGAGAGTTTGAGAGAACTTTTGTGAGGAAGAAGACTTCGGTTTCTTCGTGAGGGCTTGTACAATTGTCTTGTGAAAGAAAAGCATCATCCTTTCTCCCCGTGGACGTAGGCATATTGCCGAACCACGTATATCTTGTGTCTTGTGTGTGATTGCTTGTTTACTTTTGTCGTTTTCGTTTTACTTTCATATATTAGATCAATCATCATATTTGTGCTTTAGCCTCCGCTGCGCACAACACACTTACTCCAAACTATCATCATCATTGACCCAATACTTGTCCTTGTTTGATCAAGAAGGAGATGAGGATTCCACCATACTTTTATTTTAAGAATCATAGCCTCATAGACTTTGTTTCGTTGTATGTAAACATTGTGATGAGTTTTCTTAACTTATAAGCTCTTGCTACATCACTAAAAATCCTATGTTTAAATTGCTTCTAGGATGGAGCTGTGACAGATGAAAACACCGATTTGCAAGCAAAAACATCGATGGCTCCACCTCCATTGAACAAAGCTAGTAAGAGTGATCAATCTGCATGGAGTTGTGATATCTGCAATATAGATTGTTCCAGGGGAAAATTGGCGATAACCCCCCACATTATGGTCACTTTTGGCAAAACCCCCTCTTTTGTCCATTTTTGGCGTTAACCCCCCAACCCCCAAAATTAGACCTTATGTTGCCCAGTTTACCCCTGACCCCTCCTATTTGAGTAAACCCCCTAATTTAACGTCAACATAAGTTAACTAACAGATGTTAACTCCGATTACACCAACTTTTATTTGCATAAACCCTCATTTATCTTAGTATTTGCCTAAACCCCCCTATTTGCAACAGAGAAGAAGAAGAAGAAGAAGAAGAAGAAGAAGAAGAAGAAGAAGGAGGAGGAAGAAGAAGAAGAAGAAGAAGGAGGAGGAGGAGGAAGAAGAAGAAGAAGAAGAAGAAGAAGAAGGAGGAGGAGGAGTAGGAGGAGGAGGACGAAGAAGAAGAAGAAGAAGAAGAAGAAGAAGAAGAAGAAGAAGAAGAAGGAGGAGGAGGAGGAAGAAGAAGAAGAAGAAGAAGAAGAAGAAGAAGAAGAAGAAGGAGGAGGAGGAGGAGGAGGAGGAGGAAGAAGGAGGAGGAGGAGGAGGAAGAAGAAGAAGAAGAAGAAGAAGAATAAGAATAAGAAGAAGAAGAAGAAGAAGAAGAAGAAGAAGAAGGAGGAGGAGGAGGACGACGAAGAAGAAGAAGAAGAAGAAGAAGGAAGGAGGAGGAGGTGGTGGATGGGCGACACGTGGATTGGTGGTGAAGTAAAATTTTCAATTTTGGTTTTCAATTTTTTTACTTTTCGGGGGGGGGGGGGGTTTATGCAAATAAGAGTTGGTGTAAACGGAGTTAACATCTGTTAGTTAACTTATGTTGACGTTAAATTAGGGGGTTTACTCAAATAGGAAGGGTCAGGGGTAAACTGGGCAACATAAGATCTAATTTTGGGGGTTGGGGGGTTAACGCCAAAAATGGACAAAAGAGGGGGTTTTTGCCAAGAGTGACCATAATGTGGGGGGTTATCGCCAATTTTCCCTTGTTCCAGCAAAGATGACCTTGTTCAACACAATGTAGGTAAGAAACACCCAAAGGCACTTAAGAAGATGCTTGCAAATAAGAAACTGAAAAGGCTAGCAATAGAACATGAAGATTGTGTGGAAACCAAAAGACAGAAAATTGTTAGTAATGGTTCAGCGGCAGAAGGTGTTAAGGTTTGTTCATTATGCCATATAGTTTGTAATAGTCAGACAGTCTTTGAAGAGCATCTATATGGACAGAAACATGCTACCATGATGAAAAAACTGAACTGATCTTTAAGTTTATGTGATAATTGTAGATTTGTAGGATCAGTTCAGAAGTTTAGATCTTTTTGTTATGAGTTTCAACTTGTAGAATCAGTTGAACAACAGCACAAGTTTAGATCTTTTTGTTATGATGTGCCAAATTGCCAAATACTGAGATCATGTTGTAATGTTGTATAGACTTTTTTGTTGATGTAATGTAAATACCACCTCCACATTTGTCTTCACTACTGACTACACTATAGGAGGAATGAACTATCTGCACTTATAGGATGCATTGTGTCCCTGAATCGCAACATATGTACATTTGCCCGAAGGCTACTAATGCTACCACCTAACCGGCGACACCGCCACCTTGCAACTGGAGCAACTTGGCTACTCAGGGATTTGTTTTCGCTGAAGAACACTTAGCATGGGCCTCTTAATCTTGAACCAGACCTGAAGGTTGACCCATCTAAGAATTACATGAGAAATTCTCCCAAAAATTTTTGATGGGAATTGAACTCATAACCTCTCACTCGTGGGAGTGTTTAAAATGAGACTAAAATTCTCTCCCCCAGCAAAATGGAAAGTGGTTTCTTAAAATAAAAAAGGAAACCAAATTCCAGGATTTATCGTAATATAATCTAACTTCAGATATTTACCCCTGAAATCACTTCTTCTCCGGTCTTCCCCTTCATATCTCGTCTTAATTTCTAATTTTCGTCTGAAATATATGACACTCTTTTTTTGCCCCGGAATCTGTTTTCCGGTGAACAAAACACAGCCTATGGTTCAAAATTTCAAATACTAAGAGCAATCCCAATGGGAGGGCATTTGAGAAGGGCGGTAGTATGAAATGCCCTCTCAGCCAAAATTTCTTCCCTAATGGAACGGTGGGTCAAATATTCAAAAGTGGTTAGAAGTTCCAATGGCATTTGAGAGGGGAATAGAGTGCCATCCAAAATGTCATGTTAATTACATAAGACGGAACACAGTGTTCCAGTTCAACACTTTTTCGGAACTCACAGTTCCGTCTTATACACTTAAAAAAAAACAACGGAATACAGAGTTCCGTCTTATATTTAGTAAAATTATCGGAACTCAAAGTTCTATCTTATAAGCCATTTAATTTTTCTAAACTGACATTTCCAAAATTTTCCATTGGCACCACTTAGCAGGGGGGTTTTGACTACCATGGATAGAGAGTGATTTTGAAGGTGGTTTTGCTTATTTGGCACCTACGTGGAGGGCACCAAACTGCCCTCCGATTGGGATTGCTCTAAGGGCATCTCTAATGGTTCATCAAATCTATCAACAAATTCAAATTTGATGAAAAAGTCAAAAAAACTCCATCTAATGGACCATCAAAACTTTTTCAAATTTGATATTTTAGCAAAAATCATCAAGAAAAGCTTCAGGTTTGATACTGGGGTGAGGCGGGCAAGAGAAGACCGCTTCACTTAAAGCGGCTAATGAAGTGCCACTTAAAGTGGCACTTCAAAGCCCGCTTTAACTAAGTGGCACTTGGACAGCCACTTAAAGCGGCACTTTATTACCCGCTTCACTAAAGTGGCTCTTGGATGCCCGCTTTAAACAAACCGTTGGTTTAAGTGGCACATTGTTAGCCGCCTCACTCAACCGTTGGGTAAAGTGGCCCTTCAAGGCCCGCCCCATATGAAAATTCTTATTACCTCCATCAGTACTCACAGTAGCACATTTCTTTCTCATTTGCTTTCTTTCATTTTTACTCATTTCTATAATTCTTCTCTATCAATGGATTCACAATCTTCCAAAAACAATAGAGGTCCTAGTTTTACCCATGAAGAAGACTTTGCACTCACAAAAGCATGGTCGGAGATTAGTGAAGATGCATCGATTGGAACCGACCAATCAAAATCAATGTATTGGGAACGTATATTTGTAAGATTTCATGAGTTAATGGGTAATCCATCCAACACTACTCGAAATCCAAAGACAATTAGCAATCGTTGGGCTTTAATTCAAGCAAACATTAATAAATTTTCGGGTATTCTTGCAAACTTAGAAGCCAAATATGTTAGTGGAAAGTCACCCGGTGATAAGGTATGTTTGATTCTTTAAGTTCATAGTTATTTTTTCAATTTTGTTAATCTATTAATTTTGATTCTTACAATTATTTTTACCTTCTTTTATAGCATATTGATGCACAAATTGTATTTCGTGAGCAAGAAAAAAAAACTTGGAGATGGCAAAAATGTTGGGACCATGTAAAAGATACATCAAAATGGAAAAATATCCCGGTTATCCCTCCCAAGAAGAAGAAAGTCGGCGTAGTCACTTTGAATGTGTTGGAAAATGAAGGTTCCTCTTCTTCCACTCCAACCACCCCGAGTTCTACAATTCCAATGACATTCAATCAAAATTTTGAACCCACACAAGTTTTCCAACCACTTGAGCGACCGGACGGACAAAAAAAATCAAAAGAAAAGAGGAAGATAAGTTAAGAAGAATCCATTCATGAATTCCTTGAGTCAAATGAAGTTTTCAAGAGTTTTGTGGATACTTGGGCACAACGATCGGCGAAATCGGAAGAATTTGAAGCCAAAAAGCTAGATAATGAAGCAAAAAAAATAGAAAATGAAGCAAAAAAAAGTGGAAGCCTTGGCATTGAGAGAACAACGCAAACAAGAGAAAATACGGATGAAGCAAGAACAACACGATCAAGAAATTATGAACATGAATTTGGAAGGTTTACCTCAATTGCAACGTCAATTCTTTGAAATAAAACAAAAACAAATTTTAGACAAGTATATTCAGGGGGGGGGGGGGGGGTAGGAGGAAGCAGTAGTGGTGGATGTTAGATTTCTTATAAATTATTGTCATTGAAGTTTATTTTTAAGTTATTGTAATCTTAATTTTAAACATATTGTTATAAATCTATTGGTGTTTTTGTTTAACAATTTTCATTGACTAAAATTAAAAATAAATAGAGAATATTAATTCATATTTCATAACAATAGAACTAGCTATAACAACAACAACAACAATAAGAACCCCCCCCCCCCCCCCAAAAAAAAAAAAAAAAAGCACAATACAAAATAAAGAACATCACATTTCTCTAATGAAACTAATGATGACCAGCACGACGATTACCCCTCAATGACCATTGATGCTCAACTAGATCACGTTTAAGGAGATCATGTTTTGTCTTTGAACGAAGCTCAGCTGAGCGTGCTATGAAAAAACCTAAATTGAACTCAACATCGTCATTTTGTGGATTGTTGTCATTACTGTCTGGAATGAATTGTCTGTTGTCTAACATACTCTGTCGCCTCTGGAGAACCTACAGGTGGAGTATATGGTGGATGTTCCGAACTATGATTATCCACACTAGGATTACAATAATATTTTGTGAATCCGGATAACCTTATCCCTTTATTTTCATAATTCTTATTACCAGCCAAGCGAGGAAAATATTCTTCCATTTTATCCTTCTTTTCTAAGCTATCATCATAAGGTATAAGATGACCGAGGCCTATGCTCAACCCCGTGATCATCGTAAAATCCAAAGGAGTCACACCAAGCTCACAAGAAGGAAAGTGGAAAGTATGGGTGTTAGGCCACCACCTCTCAACCAAAGCAATTTGAAGAGCCCTATCAGTCGACTCATAATGAATATCTATAAGAGGTGCAAAAGGGGTATGAGAAATAACAGTTTTGATATGTTGTAGCTCTGGCCTAGACTTTATTACTTCCCACCATTCTCTAACACTAATAAACGTGGTCCTTGATTTGGGTCGAGAAATTTTCTACATCAAACAAAATTTAAATATTTTATTAACACTTCAAAAAAATTACTAACACTTAATGTTGAATTATTAAATCAAAAATTAATTCTCTACTGAAATTTTTTATAACAAAGTTGAATGAAACACTGAACTATGTGTTACAAATGCTTCTTAAAAAAATAATTGTCCCTACTACTATAGAATTCTAACTTCTCTGATGGTAAAATTAATTAAATGAAATTGTATGAATATATAAAATATATGAATTTACCTCCAATTGCTCCGCTCTATCAGAAGGATGTCCAGTATTTGGTTGTGATACAATCTTATAAGTGCTAGTATCTATCGGCTCGTCTTGAATCACTAAGTTATCTTCTTTATTATATTCATGTACTTTCTCAACCACGAGAGGTGGCCCATCATTTTGTTCACCAATAGCCGCTACAATCTCATCTAACCCGAGATCGTCATTATCATCGTCATCATAGTTCATGTCATCACCATTCCACATATTATTTTCTGCCTCATACTATCAAACATAAGAAGAAACAAATTAATCAAAATGAATAAGAGAAATTTTGAATGAATTAATTCCAGACTTATTACCTCATTTAAATGTTTTTTTTTTTTTTTTTGTCTATCTTTCAAAGCTGATGGAAACTCTGCCAAGAGCAATTGTTTGTCAATTTGTCCTGGTTTAGAACTATGGTTTGATTACTAAAAGTATGACTTTATACTTAGCATGTATGGTCGTTCTGGGTTAACCCCAGGAAACACCTCAGGCGAGGCTACGCAGAAAATGTAAAATGTTATTGTTTTCGCTCCTAATGGCCTTGGGGTCTTTAGGTAACAGAAGATAACCAATCAAGACCCTCAACATCACATATTTTCATCTTGTTTGGTCTAAGCAACAAATTCGCGATATGCCGAGCAATTTCAAAATAAATTGATCTATTTTCCACTGATCAATTTCACTATAGCTGATAATTTTTTCAATAATTGAATTATCAATTGGTAAGATGGTTCTATCAGTTGGTGCTCAAGAATGAGAATACAAACTTATCAATATTGAAACTAGCAGATATTCAATTTAGACATTTAATTTAAACTTTCAACAATACATATATTAACTAGGAATTGCTTGTTTAAGCTTAATCAAACATGGAAAAATAGGAATTAGTGAAGAAAAACAAGAAGAAAAAGTATTACCTCAGAATCATAGGTAGATTCATCCGGTGATTCTTGATCAAGATCCATATAACAAGGGTTTTACAGAGTTTTTCGCTGATGAAGAAAAGAAAACGATGCTGATTTCTGATCACAGTGTATAAATCGGGGCGGTCATGTGTGACCCGCCCCATTACATGCAAGCGGTGTTCATAGGCCCGCTTTAGTGAAGCGGTCATCTATTAGCCGCTTTAGTTGATGAACCATTAGATGGAGCAGATTTTCAAAGCAAAATTTTCATCAAAGTAGCATCAAATGTGTATACGTGGACCATCAAATTTGCCTAACCATTAGAGATGCCCTAATATACAAAATAAAAATCTTACGTGGCAGTGCCTACATGGCACCTAGCTGGACACTATGGTGATGCTCTAAAATTACATGTCATCTCAAATACAGTTGGCAAGAACCACCCCAAATTTAATTACTTGTGTGTTAAGCAAATGACAAAAATCACCTTAAAAAAATAAATAATCCATTATTTTTGACTTTAATTAATAATCTCAACTTAGAAAAAAAAAAAAAAAAAAGCTTATTACAGACAAAAAGAAACAGAGAGAAAGAAAGAAGAAAGAAACAGAGAAGAGAAGAGAAGAGGTGGAATTGAAGGAATCCTTCTATAACCTGATCTATAATTCAAAACCCACCTCATCTTCTTCCCCAATTTCAATACCCAAACCTTAGTTTTTGAAATTATACCCTATTTTCATTTCCCCCAATTTCTACAATTCCTTGGTTTTTTTTGTTCAAATTTCCATCATCAATGGCATTAAACATGAAAACCTTAACACAAGCATTAGCAAAAACAGCAGCAGTAATAGAGAAAACAGTATCAACAACAGTACAAGAAGTAACAGGACCAAAACCATTACAAGATTATGATCTACTTGATCAAATTGGATCTGGGGGTCCAGGTTTATTATGGAAATTATATTCAGCAAAACCTAGATCAGTTTCATCTTCTTCACAATATCCAATTGTTTGTGTTTGGGTTTTAGATAAACGTTCGATCTCTGAAACTAGAGCTAAAGCTGGTTTATCTAAAGCAGCTGAAGATAGTTTTTTCGATATTATTCGTGCCGATGCGATTAAATTAGTTAGATTAAGACATCCTGGTGTTGTTCATGTTGTACAAGGTTTAGATGAGACTAAAAATGCTATGGCTATGGTTACTGAACCGCTTTTTGCATCTGTTGCTAATGCACTTGGAATGGTGGATAATATTGTTAATGTGCCGAAAGAGCTTAAAGGGATGGTAAGTTTTATCGAAATCGAGTTTTAGTTATGATGTTTACGTGGTTGTTACATTTTGAGAATATAAATTGTTAGAGTTAATTGGTATTAGGAGTGTCGAATGACTTAACATATGCCCAACAGATAGAAACTTTTATTGAAATCGAGTTTTAGTTATGAAATTTTGAAATTGTTTTGTTTGATATGTGAATGTTCCATTTTGAGAATATAAATTGTGGAGTTAAGAAGACTAGAACACACTGCTGATCTTTGTAATATTATTTTAGAATAGTGCTTTGATCGAGCTTTGGTTGGTAACAGTAGGCGTGTAGGAGTGGTTGGTAATAGTTATGATGTTTTCGAATCGAATGATTGATACATATAATACTGTGATTTGATATGTGGTTGTTACATTTTGAGAATATCGAGAGTTTATTGTTTTAGAAGACTAAAACACATTATTGATCGAGCTTTGGTTGGTAATTGGTATTAGGAGTGGCGGATGATTTAACATATGCCCAACAGATAGAAACTTTTATGTTGTAAAAATACGAGTGACAATGCTTATTATTCAATGCCCAAATCAGTTTTCATTGTATGATCATTATTTGAGATATCACTGTGTCTAATTACTAGAATGGAGTATTAAGATTCAATGGATGCAAAGGGGAAAATGCACTAAGTTGATAATTTGATGTATGACTGTATGAGGCTGTGATTCTCCGTGGTTTAAGTTTTGGCTTGTAGTCCAATTGACGTTTAGGGATAAAATATGTAAATCGTGAATAAGATTGTGAGGCTAGGATATTGTTGCTTGTGGTTCTACTTTATTTATGACATGATTTAAGTCATGTGGGTAGTGCAACTTTCCCTTACCACAATCTTCTTCGTCTTACTCAATTCTCCATCTTATCTATAAACATAGCGAGCCGCAACTATTCTAACTGGTCTGTGAATATATATTAATATATTATTGGATGGTTGAGTGTGTTCTTTGCATTTAAGACTTATATCTATCTTCCAGAAATGTCAGCTCCATCCACTGTTCAATTACCGTTTTTTTTTTTTATTGTGAGAATTTGAGGATCCCCCTGTTGTTTAATGCCTACTAGCCTCATTGAGGCAAATAATTTGCAGTTAGTACGCTTTTGTAAATCTTTCTTCATGCTTAAGCAGAACTGCATCATATATTGTATACTTTTATTCCTAAGACATCCTGAAAAGGTTTCTAGCATTTCTGCAGGAAATGGGATTATTGGAGGTCAAACATGGTATGCTCCAGGTTGCAGAATCGTTGGACTTTCTCCATAACAATGCACGGCTTGTACATCGAGCTATTTCGCCAGAGGTTAGAGTCTTTTCTTTTATCTATCAATTTAGGTCCTATGTTTGTGGAAGTGTGATGATGTTGGGGAATGGAAGTAAGCCTAATTATCCATGTTCCGTCGAGACTTTACAAAACCTCCTGAAACTTTTCGTGATTATCCTCTCCTTTTAAAATGCACTTCTCTTTATTGTTTTATCAATAGTTTTGTACTTTGAAAGAATAAGAGTAGTAATAATGAACAACTGTTTTTCCAAAACTTTTGGGTGTAGCTACACTGAAGTGATTACTGATTACTGCCAACATGGGCTCTACTTTGTACTGTATATGCATTTTACTAAAGAAATACAGCTATCAGTAATATCAAACAAATGCAAGCTAGTTTCCCACCGTCAGATTATATAATACCCATTTGGGCGTTATTTATGTGCTGTGCAACTCAAATAGCTTGACTTTTAGAATTCAAATTTAAGTTTCAGTTATATCATTCTTGTTTATGGTTCATAGCATGGCTTCAATATTGATACTCTTTCTTTTACAGGCTGTCTTTATCACTTCTAGTGGAGCTTGGAAGCTTGGTGGGTTTGGTTTTGCCATCTCTGCGGATCAGTCAGGTGACGCGACTGGTTTGCCGCCTTTCCATTATCCGGTGAGTACGTTTAGGTATGTCATATACGCACTAGGCGTTCTTGTTATTTTTGAGCTGTATTTTGATCATCAAGACAAACGTTATTTTAACTGTTTAACTTTCTATTTGACTATTTGTATAAGAATATTATGAAAGAAGGGAAAAAATAATACAGAAAACAAGAGAGTATAGCAGGTGGGAGAAGTAGAGTGTAGACAAGTAGGTTGCGGAGCGAAAAGTATGGCAAGAAACTACATGAAGTTAAAAGTTTCCTCATAAATGTACGAAGGAAACGAATTAACATCTCTGTTTAAATGTGATGGTCTATACTATGCAAGCATTATCACTAAACTAGTAAACTTCCATCTTCCATGTACTCCACAGAATTTTATAATGATCACCTACCAAATTCCAATAATGGCCCATAAATAGTTTCTATTTTTTTAAGCATATCATTCCCAAATGCAGAGCTCGATCCGTGAAGTCTACTCTATTGCTGGTATATCTGCCCCCCTCCTACTTCAGTTTATCTTAAGAATGATTCCTTTGCCATTCTGGTGTGTTTATGTAGAGGAAAATTGTCATTGTTTTGCTTCTTCTGGAAAGACTAAAACACACAATTGATAGCCCAAAAACCACTGGCTAACTGCATTCTAAGGCATTTGGGGAGTAATACTATAAGTTTTTTTATGTAATGACAATTTTCCTCTACATAAAACAATGTCTCAGTCAACATTTCTCTACATGTATATGTTTTATCACTGGTCAAGTGTAATACCTTTTAACCGGAGCTTGATGTTTAGGATCTAAACCATGTGTTTATTTCTAAGTCAAATTATTTTGTGTGATTGTTCAAAGATTCTAATGTTGATAGTGTGTAACGTTGACATTTCTAACTTCTAAGATTGTAAATTAAGGCTAATGAATTCTACTGATAATTGTAATGATTGAGTCTTAATCTGGCAGGAATATGATGAGGATTCTGTATTACCCATTCAACCATCTCTCAACTATACGGCACCTGAACTGGTTCGGAATAAAGCATCCACAGCAGCATGTGCTTCTGATATATTCAGTTTTGGATGCCTTGCGTACCACTTGATCACCCGCAAACCTCTTTTTGATTGTCACAACAATGTTAGAATGGTAATAAACTTGTTTTCTTTTAGATAACTAACAAGGGGACAGGGATATAGTACGTTTTACGCTTATTATGGGTACTGGAAGTTTTGAGAGGCCCAACAGATTGAAGTATAGAAAATATTGCTTTTGTATATGATGGCATCAGGATACCTATGGTTGTACTCTTGTCCAAAACATTGAATTTAAAGGATGAATTACTCCCTTAGTGGTTGTTTTATTGTGATCAGTTTTACGAAAATCAACTCACTTGAACGTGTTTAACCTTTTTAAAAAATAGTGGCAAATTGAAAAGTTCTGGGTAGTTATAACAATCCAAAAGTTATAAAAACCTGTCGATGATGTTGTAATTGACCGAACGAACTGATTTTATGGTAATCATGATGGAAAGATCATTCTACAGATATTGATCTTTAAGTTCATCTTGCAGGTGCCATGTGTGTTGTTGGATCTTGTCCTACACGCACACACACAGACAATTGAGTGAATTAATGAATTAACTAATTGTGTGATGTTGCAGTACATGAATAACTTGACGTACATGTCACACGAGGCTTTTTCAAGCATTCCAAGTGATTTAGTTCCCGACTTGCAAAGGATGCTCTCTGCCCAAGAGGCCTCTAGACCAGGCGCCCTTGATTTTACAGGTAAAAGAGTGGAAGCTTGTGTTATTTTTTCCCCATGCTTGAACAAAGCTATTATTGATTATATACTTATTGTTTTGGATGATAATGATGTTGATGATTTACTCTGGAAATGCCCGATGGTATATATTCTTCCCACATATTGTATCTGGGCTGATGTTTTGATCCAGATGAAAAGATCTTATGCCTCTTCGTGTGCTTATTCTGACCTGGGAGTTTGCCGGAAATATTGTTTCATGACTTGTTAGAATTGGTTGAGGGAATCATGGGAAAGATATTCTTGATGACTTCTTAGGTTCATTTGAAGCATTAATATGAAGTTGCAAGTTGAAATATATCATGTTTTGGAAGAAATTTTTGGGATGTGTAGACCGTTTCATCAATTTATTACTGACATAGTTGTAACTGTGGCACAATTGCAGATGTTGGAATTACCCTTCGTTGAAACCTCCATTGAATACTGCCTTGACAAAAGGAAAAAAAAAAAAAAAAAACAAAGAAAGAAAGAAAGTACATGAACACGATCAATTGAAATTTGATTAGGGTGGTGTGGTGTTGTAGCTCAAATTTAATGGAGTAGGAAAATGAGGAGAGTAAATGTTATCCTGCATTTTGTGCTTGGGTTCTTGCAATTTCTTTAAATGGCTTCTCCGGTTTCTTCATCCAATAATATTCCTGCTTTAGTTTCCAATTGCAATGGGGTTGGTGCCATTTGTAGCAAACAGAAATGCAAGTTTATGAACATTGTGAAATTGTTCTTTTTTTTTCTTACTGGGATTAATCCCAGGGGACGCTAGCACAGCTTTCCACCGCCATGACCTCCCACTTAAGGGAGAATCGTCTAAGTGGGGAATCGAACCGCTGACCCGTGCCCCCAACCACACAACATTGTGAAATTGTTGTTTTATCTTCGATTTAACGATTGCTTTTATTTGTATATCTCAATATCTCGCGGGTGAGGACATTATTTCATTGAATAATCATGACAATTGATTGCCACTGCATCAAATTTATAGTTTTTCTCACATTGACTCGTGTTCCCTTTTGCAGGTTCACCATTTTTTCGTGACGATACCAGGTTGCGAGCTCTTCGATTCCTGGACCACATGCTTGTATGCACTGTTATCTTGAGCTAAGCTCTTACATATATTGTTTCTACTCTTATAAAATGCCAAGAGAACTTAGAATGAAAGCCAAGAATCTGAATAGAGAAAAGGTTGTATGCGGAACTAAAATTCATTTTCTTGCAGGAACGAGATAACATGCAGAAGTCCGAGTTTTTGAAAGCATTATCAGATATGTGGAAAGATTTTGATTCTCGTGTACTCCGGTATAAGGTTTGAGCTATTTCTTTTTCCGTCATTGTAATTTTTCGCTAATCTACAGGATTGCTTTATTCTGCTAACAAAGAAATATATGTATACACACACACACACAAAGCTAGTTGTGTGCTATGCAACAGTCTGTCCATCACTTATTATTGTTTGGTTGTATAATTAGAAATGTATGAAATCAGATGCTGCTTTCATATGGTACACTGTAGATTCAAACTTAATAACGACCTTATTGGTGTCCATGGTACTCACCATACAATTACATCCAGGTACTTCCACCTCTTTGTGCAGAACTTCGGAATCTGGTCATGCAACCAGTCATTTTACCTATGGTTCTCACTATAGCGGAGTCTCAGGTACTACATCCATAATACTGTTTATCTAAGACGTATACTTACAAAAGTTCTATATTCTTGTATGAACAGTAATAACATATGGAGAAAACAGAGGTCTACCATTGTGTGCATTAGCAGGGCCATAGTTTTATGCTCTAATTTTTCTACAAATGCAGAACGCATACTATATCTCTCAGCCACATATGCTCTACTTCTCTCCCTACATATGCATGTTGCTTTATGCCTTCCATTGTTATCCCTTGTGCCTTAGTTTGTGGTTGGATACCATAAATATGAGTTGATGACTGAATCATCTGAAACATGTACCTTTAGTGATCGATCAATTTGTGTGATTGGTATATCGCAACTTTAAGATCAATGGATGAAGCATCTAAGATTTGATTTGCTATTGTAGGATAAAAATGACTTCGAATTATCAACACTGCCAGCACTAGTTCCTGTCTTGAGTACTGCTGCTGGTGAGACAATGTTGCTGCTTGTGAAGCATGCAGAGCTCATTATCAACAAGGTATCTTCTTAGCTTTTTAATCTATTCTCTTAGATTCTTGATTGATATGGATATTGCTCTCTCATTGTGTTTGTTCAAGGTTTCATACCAGGGGATATTATTTATATATACCCCCCTCTAATGTACTGTTGTCTCTCTTCATTTTTCAAGGAAAAGGGAAAGAGATTATTTATTTTTAAATTTTCTTGGTATCTCAGTTGTGATCTTGAATGTTTGCAATCACAGACTGGGCAGGAGCACTTGATAAAAAATGTCCTTCCCCTGCTTGTGCGGGCCTATGATGATAATGATGTTCGCATACAAGAAGAAGTGTTGAGAAGAACAGTTTCTCTTGCAAAACAACTTGATGTTAAGGTGATCATTTACTCTAAAGCCTAAGCAACAAAAATTATCGTTTCTTTACTGAATCAAGGTACAAGAAATACAGTTGATTATTTGTTCGACCATGGCGATTTTGGACTGTATAGCGGTCTATCACAGATGATGTAAATTCTATTTAAATGTTATTGCCATTTTAAACTATAAAAACTTGGTTCAAACTTGACGTCAATGCTATTACTTTGGAGTCAGAATACTACCATGACATGACACTAGTACTCCCGAACTCTTCAAAGCCCATAATTTGTCATAAATTATTAAGTCATTAACTGTCCTCTGATGTTTTTTTTTCTGTAAATCATGACCGACTTCAAATAATTTATGATTATTGGGCTTTTTCTTTAAATTTGACATGCATAGATGCTTTTGAATTCTGCAATGCAATCATGGACCTCAAGCAAGTGCTTTTGGTTTTGGTCAACTCATATTTTATCACCTGCACAGCTGGTTTTGATTTTTTTCTTCCCGCAATTGTACTTTGGATACACTTGTGGGTGCAGAGGGCTTTTGGGTTCTTTTTTGCTTTTATGGGATTATGTAGTAGATATCTTGCTAATGCTCCACTGTAATCGAAAAATGTTCTATTTACTTTTTGGTTGAAATGTAGTATATCTTTTACTGACCAGAAAGAAATAAATTAGATTTTTCATTTTATCACATTCCGTCCCAGTTTTAAGTTGTGCTATTACATATCCAACCAAAACTTTAGGTCAGATGTATCTTTTTGATCGGATAAAATACTTCAAATATTTATATTAATAGTTTAAGTGGTAGCAGAATAATTTTCCCTTTTTGGTGATTCATGTCTGAAAATGTATACGTTGTCGCTGATATTCAGGTCATATGGCTTGAATAATATGTGTTCCAGTTTTTTCCATCACTTATCCGTTACTTTAACTCGTCTCTGGCATATTTGTGCAGCTGGTAAAACAAGCAATTTTGCCTCGTGTTCATGGATTGGCACTTAAAACAACAGTAGCTGCGGTATGTCCTTTATGTATGTTACCCAACATGTTATTTTTTTCTTAACTTGAAGTACTCTGATCAATACCTGTCAATATGCATTCGACTTTATTTCATGATGGTGCATATTACCAGCCCAAACATCTTAAGTATAAACTAATATCAGCAAAAGAAGAAGCTAAAAATCAAACATGATTCATCTGAACTACTTGAGTTTGCCTTTTGGCAGGTGCGAGTGAACGCTTTGCTATGCCTTGGTGATTTGGTAACAACCCTTGATAAGCATGCTGTTTTGGACGTCTTGCAAACAATTCAGCGCTGCACAGCTGTTGACCGTTCTGCTCCCACCCTCATGTGTACCCTAGGTGTTGCAAACTCTATATTTAAGCAGGTAACCTAATATGAGGTCCACTATATTCCTGAAAAGTGAAATGTAAATTTGAGTGAAAATCTTATTTGGGGATCAGCTGCTTATTGATTTTCTTTGTCAATGTCTCGTTTAGTTTGGGTTGGAGTTTGTTGCAGACCACGTCCTCCCAGTGCTCATGCCACTTCTCATAGCGCAACAATTGAATGTTCAGCAATTCGCTAAATACATGCTTTTTGTGAAAGATATCCTCAGGTGCAACCACTGTGCTATTATTTCACTTGGCGTCCCTGTAATCATCTTTTGATTTTAATGCCATCGTTTTGTATAATTATACTCGGTAGTTGAACTCATGATTCAAATATGTAGGAAGATCGAAGAAAAACGAGGTGTGACTGTGACGGATTCTGGAACTCCAGAAGTACGACTAGCACCTGTAACAAATGGGATTCAGTCTGAGGCATTGAAAAGAACAAGCGGTCCTGTCTCTTCTTCAACAAAGAGCAGTCCAGCATGGGACGAAGATTGGGGTCCCATAAAGAAGGGACCTTCCCAATCCCTCCAGGCTTCTGGGGCCAACCAATCATCCATGCAAGCAAAACCAGTTGTGCAGCCTGTTGTAGCCACCCAATCCCTGTCCTCCTTAATTTCTTCTGCCTCCAGTCAGCAAGCTACTTCATCATGTCCACCAGTTGACATAGAGTGGCCTCCGCGAACCTCTTCTGGTTCTGCCCCTCAGTTAGCTGAAAGTGAGAAACAAAAGCAGAATTCAGATGCACCTAGCCCTAGTTTTGATGATATAGACCCTTTCGCTGATTGGCCTCCCCGTCCTAACAATTCTATTGGTGGTTCAGCTTCTGCTAACAAAAGCAATATAGGGATGTCATCACACAACTTGGGATTCAATATGAGTTCTCAGAGCAACATGAATTTTGGCACAAACAGCAATCTTGTTGGACAGACAAACCAATATCAAGGTAGCTCGATGTTGAATAATACTTATCAAAATGCTGGAGGCTTTAACAATGGGGTTTTGAACTCCCAAAGTTCACTTGGATCATTGAGACAGAGTCAGAGAAGCTCAGGATCAAGTATTGGAACCAACACGTCATATACCGAAAAGAGAGCAACAGATCTCGGTTCTATATTTGCCTCTTCCAAGAATGAACAGACTGCACTGAGACTTGCTCCGCCACCGTCAGTGGCTGTAGGAAGAGGAAGAGGGAGGGGGAGTCAAGGACAACCTGGGTCTGCTGCATCATCAAGGACTAATAGATCCAAACCATCATCTGAGCAACCTCCTCTATTAGATTTGCTGTAACGGCTGTGCTCTGCTTTTCTTTGCCATCTGTCCCACTAATCACAGTTTTAATGAAAAGAATTGGTCTGTCGACTGTCATATCAGCAAAAGAAGAAGGTAATATTCGATCATGATGCACCCTGTTTAATTGCTGTTGGAAGAACATATAAAGGGTGATAAGCTTTGTGATTATCATTTGTTCATTGCGGCTTGTATGTTGTAGCTTATTGTGAATGACCATTGAGAAAATTTTGTTGCTTTGTGCATTTCTTTTTTCCTTGTATCTTCAATACCAAGAATATTTACAGATGAGTGTATTCTTTCGTACAGTTCCAGCTCCTTGATCTGAGTCTGGATATAATAAGTAAATGAAAATACGGATTACTGCTCTTCGTGTATATTCGACTCCAGTATATTGGAAAATTTTCTTAGACATACTTTATTGATTCATGTTAGACAAACTGTAAATGCTCGTGGATTAGACTAATTCATTTAACTAGGCATGTACAGTTATAAAACAGGATAAGATGTGGTTCCCCATCATCGAGTACACTTCTTTCTCAGGTTGTTACATCTTCATGTGAAGGTTTATCTGTGTCAAACCCAGCACTGTTTCAAACTTCTAGTATCTTCGGCTTATTATTTCTCCATGAACAGACATTGGTGATTCAAGTGGGATAACTTCTTAGCTCTTATACTTCATTGATAAACAAGGGATTTGACTCTACTGCAAATACCAACCATTTGGTGCCGAAAGACTGAACCTATGTACACATGATATATCCAAAGGTCTGATGATGCTAAGATTATAAGCTACATATTTACAACTATAGTTCCTGAGATAGTGAGGTCTGTACAAGTTACACCATATATACAACAGAGGTATAGATTTCACTGGCCTTTTAATAACACAGGAAGTTCAGAATCTGAATCACTAATTAAATCTACTGAAGACCCTGAACAACCCTGAACGAATTCCGTCAACATCTGCTCTGTGCAGCTGTGCCTATGACTTCTTGAGCCGGCCGTACTTTGCAACTCTTGACTCAATGGATCGAAGCTCTTGTCCTAGCACTTGTTCCTTAATTACTTCCTTACCTTCATTAGATTATCATCCAAAACTTCGCTCAGGAGCTTTGTTTGCGATTTATGTGTACATGCAGTGTCTATATCCATTGCTTCTCCTCCACTTAACATCTCAAGCAACATTGTACCGAAACTATAGACGTCGTTTTTGACCCTGAAACGTTCGAACGCGTACAACATTCGGTCTACATATATAACCGTATGTGCTACATGGGTTCTCTGTACTTTTGTGTGTGTGGTTTTTCTGGGAGCTTCACTGAGAAACCAAAATCACAGATTTTTGGGACATTCTCATCTGTCATGAGAACATGAACATCCCATGAATGATTGGGTGACCGACTTTTGTATAAAGATGGTTCAGCCCTTCTGCGATTTTTGCACATATTCGAATGCGCTCTAACCACGATAGTGTACATGGACCATCTTCGTTATCATGAATCATGCGCGGCAAAGTACCCTTATATAGGAGATATATTCATACACCTGTATTTGGTATACTTTTATAAATAATCTAAGAACTTTGATTAGATACACTTAGATACTTCTATATATAATAACAAAACAAGTTTACAACCATTATTCAACCATCATGTTCCACCATCAGAGTGAACGTTGTTACCGCTCACTGCTCACTGTACATTTTTACCGTTTAGGAGGCAAACGCGATGATACTAATGTAACTGTTGTTCTTAGTTTTCACCAATATCTCATTTTGTAGTGCAAACATATCAATCAAGCTAGTTTCCAAATTCCAGCTTTGTTACTCTTGTACAGTTGTATCAGGTTAAATAACATATATAGTAGGTTTGTCACAGAATACTATATATGTTGAGAAATGAGAATGATAGATGCATGAAAACATGTTATATGTGATAGGCAAACACAAGTACACAACTAATAACCTGAAGTGCCAACAGAACTACTTTAGCGCAAGAAATTTGTGTCGAGAAAACATTTGAGATCAAAGTCCAAACCATATTCAGTCAGAGGCCTATGGTAATAAAAGTTTGACTACAGAGATATATTTGATGTACAGTAAAACCTGCCTAAATGCACAACCTATATAAACGCACAAAAAAATATTAGTCCCATGTATAATAAGGAATATGTTTATTTTTACTTTATAAACGCACACCTCTGCAAATGCACATTATTTCTTAGTCCCAAGGCTGTGCATTTAGACAGGTTTCACTGTAGTACTGAAGAAATCCCATATTGATTTTTGTACTTAGTTAAAAAAAAAAGCATCTTTTACCAAAAAAGAAGAAAAAATATTTGCATCATGAAAAGTAATCAAAAGATTTCAGAAGATTGATAGTATAAGAATGATCATAAAACAATCATAAAAGATTTTGTACAAAGTAAATTTTCACTGTGTCAACTCACTGGCACTAAAAGAGTATATATATCACAATTCACAAGTACCCTCAATCAACACCCTAGGGGAAATGGCAGTTGTTTTTCCTATTTACAGTTTCTTTGTTTTGTTGCTTTTACAATTAGTTCTTGCAAAGTGTAATGGTTTCACCTTGAAGCTAATTCACAGAGATTCAACAGAATCCCCTCTTTATCCAGGAAATATCACTCCTCAAGAAAGAGTTGAGAGACTTCATAACCAAACTGATGCTCAAATTAATTATTATGTTGCGAAAATAACAAGCGCAAAGTTGGTGGTGGATCAGTCTGGAAATCATCTACAACCGGAGGTCGTACGTTCAAGACTTTCGTTCCAAGACTCTTTTTATTTAGCAAAAATTGGCCTTGGTACTTTTGTTAATTTACCACATCAACCAAATCATCGAAACTATTTCTTAATTGTTGATACTGCTGAGGAGCTTATATGGACTCAATGTGAGCCATGCAAAGCAGGTTTTAATCAAACTCAACCAGTTTTTCCATATTCTAAGTCGAAAACTTATAGATTGTTGAAATGCAATAGTCATAGCTTATGTTACCGAGATAGGTGTCAACATGGATATTGCACCTATGGGGTAAAATATGCGACCAATGAATCATCTACCGGCTACCTTGGCATTGATAGATTTACATTTGAATTGGATAAAGGTGCTACAGAAAGTGTCGATGGTTTGCTCTTTGGTTGTGGCGATATCCAAGAAAATTTTAAATTTACAACCCCAAACAAAATCAATGGGATTATAGGCATGGGAACCGGACCTCGTTCCTTGATTAGTGTAGGGGTACTATATACAACATACATGTGGCACCATCTCTACCGTCCATCATGGTGCCACATGTCAACATCTAATGGGCTCTCTCTTGATGGCACAAGTTACAAAGTTAAGCCTTATTATTACAAAGATATTTTCCCCATTATTACCCTATTAATTGCTAAGAATGGAGTTACATTGTAGCCTATAAATATAAAGGCAAACTACTCATCTTCTGATGGTCTCATGGTGAATCATACACAAGACCTCAACACTCTCTTATGAGACCTCACCTCTCAGGTCTCATCTCTCTCTTGAGCTCTTTCCATTATCGAGCTCCCATTTTGTATCACCACTACTATAATAAAGTTCATTCTCTCTCTCCGTGGATGTAGGCACAATTGCCGAACCACGTATACAATGGTGTTCACGTCTCTACTTTATTATTGTTCATATCATACACATCATCATCTTTCATTAATGTATTGACCAACCTCACAAAAATGGTTAATACATTTGGCGCCGACTACAGGGACTTGGGATTTTCTCAAGCGAATTCCACCCACCAACCCCACCGAACACCATTGTTCTAAAGTTCTCAGATGGTGATTTTCAAGAAATTCATTGAATTTGAAAAGATAGAATTGCAACTCACAGTTAGGGGCTTGGAGCAAATTGTTTACACAATTACTGGACTTGACAGAAGCAAGATAAGTATCACTTTAATATTTTTTTGGTGATTGAAATGAGGCACCGAGCTATCAAGGAGCGACCTCATCATCTACTGTTTATTCTACACAGTTTCACATATATTTATCTGGTGATATATTTTCATGTACAAATATCAGTTTACATTCTCATTATATTGATATGTTTAATTATCAATTCAACATGTGGCCATGGTTCAACAACTTATTTCAGATCCATTTGCCATGCCACATCAATTCTCGTGGTTATTTACAAAAAACCATGGAATGGAGGTTCTTCATACCAGGTCCTTCATGCCAGGTCCTTCATACCAGGTCCTTCATGCCAGGTCTTTCATACCGGGTCCTTCATACCAGGTCCTTCATGCCAGGTCCTTCATACCAGGTCCTTCATCGCGACCTCACCAGGTCTATCAACGACCTCCTCAAATTACAGGTCTTTCAACGACCTCAAGAATATTTATGCCATACAGGGGGCTATTCTCACTTTATCTAATGAAATTAACTTATTATTAGCACAATTAGCTATTAATGATATTTTTTGTAGCTCTCTCTATGTGCAGGTCACATGAACACGACCTCACTCCCCATGAGCTATTTTTGCACAAATGTGCCACATTGCTTTCACTGAACTCTTTACAAGTGAAATGCTTGATATACAATACGACCACCCTCATTGACTAGTGAGTCACTCGTATGCGGGACGACCTCAAACACAATTCTCTAGCCACACGCCTGGTCGAACGCATTCACTCTCAACGCAATGCAGACCCACAAAGGCCATATGCCTGAGAATTGTCAAACAGGTCTCCACGCTGCGACCATTCACTAGATCGGGCACCAAAAGGTTCCAAGTAACTCTCAAAACACTTGGTCAACCAATGCTCTTTCTCAAACGAGCTACATGTGCACTCCAAAGTGCCACATCTATCAGAATGTCCAATCACAAGGCGACAAAGATAGTACATACAAAACTCATAAGGAAGACATACAGTTCAGTGTAAGTCTCTTACTAAATTTTATAATATTTCACATGCTAACATTATCAACAAGTATCAGGTCTATGCAACTCGACCACAAAAAGACAACCACCCATGTATGCAAGAAGACCCACTTCAGTACGACCTGCTTGCAGCTGTCCATCTCGTCTACATGCCTTCTGAACGAGCTACCAGGTCTCCCTGGAACTAACTAGCTCGCTATACACAAATTCATGATCGAGTTGCCATTACCACAAGGGACCTTCATCGCGTCCTGCAAATCTCAATGATCAAGCTCATCAAAATTTGGGGCGGATCGACTTCGTTAAAGAACCCCATATTTCATTCATCTTGGGGGCTGGATCGGTTCGATTACTTCTTTTTAGCCCGAACTCCGTTCAACCTAAAAGGAGGGGGCTTATGTAGGGGTACTATATACAACATACATGTGGCACCATCTCTACCGTCCATCATGGTGCCACATGTCAACATCTAATGGGCTCTATCTTGATGGCACAAGTTACAAAGTTAAGCCTTATTATTACAAAGATATTTTCCCCATTATTACCCTATTAATTGCTAAGAATGGAGTTACATTGTAGCCTATAAATATAAAGGCAAACTACTCATCTTCTTATGGTCTCATGGTGAATCATACACAAGACCTCAACACTCTCTTATGAGACCTCACCTCTCAGGTCTCATCTCTCTCTTGAGCTCTCTCCATTATCGAGCTCCCATTTTGTATCACCACTACTATAATAAAGTTCATTCTCTCTCTCCGTGGATGTAGGCACAATTGCCGAACCACGTATACAATGATGTTCACGTCTCTACTTTATTATTGTTCATATCATACACATCATCATCTTTCATTAATGTATTGACCAACCTCACAAAAATGGTTAATACAATTAGCCAACTTGGGAATCGTGCTCTAGGACGTTTTTCTTACTGTGTCCAAGTTGGAAGAATTCTGATGATAATATCTTTCTGCGGTTTGGTAAAGAAGCTAAATTCCCACAAGGGCTACATGTACTTACTACTCCATTCTTTAAAGGACAAGTAATGTCAGCTTACTACGTCAGATTATTAGACATTAGTGTTGCTGGGAATCGACTCAATTTCCCAACTGGGTATTTCGATATAAGGCAAGATGGTACAGGCGGAGGGTGTGTCATTGACAGTGGTAGTCCATTTACTGCTCTTCCTCAAGCTGCGTACACGAGAGTGAGAGATGCAGTGATATCTTATTGGGCACAAAGACAATTGCCAGTAAAACAAAAGCCTGGGCTAGATCTATGCTACCATGTACCAACAAGGCCTGACCAACAATTTCCCCTGATAATATTCCACTTTCTCAATGCCGATTTTACTATCGGGTCAGGGGCATTCTTACATACAGGTGATGCTATTTGCTTTGCATTTAGATCTAGTGGTGGTCTTCACGGGGTATCAGCGATAATAGGAGGCATTGCTCAATCAGACTATAGGTTTTGGTTTGATTTTGCAACCAAAACTGTATCTTTTGCTCAAGAGGATTGCAGAAGAAATCCATGAACATTTCAATATTTTGTAATAAAGCAAAAAATATTACTACTACTCTTTTATTATTATGAATACAACTGCATCGCATCATGATATCAATGTCTGCTGAAGACCCTGAAAATATTTTCATTAACATCTGCTCCATGTCGACGACTTCATGACCCGACTGTACTTTGCAGCTCTGACTTGATACTTCAAAGTGGCATTGCAATTTTGCCCATCTTTGGTTTTTTGTATCAATCCATTGTAACGCACTAGCCCTGAATCAATGGCTTGTCCTAGCACGGTTTCCTTCTTCATATATCATCCAAAACTTTGCTCTTATAACGTGCTTCCCCATTAATTGAGTATCTATTCACATAGAATTTTGGTTAGAATTGGCACATCTTAATTGAATCTCTTCCAAATTGGATAAAGTTTTAAGATGTAATGACGATGATACTAATATTACTGTTGTCCTCAATTTTCACCAATTTTTCATTTTATATAGCAAATCAACATATAAGGCTTCCAAATTCCAAGTTTATTTGAAATTTGTATCCGATAGACAGGTTAAAGAGTTATATATAGAACACATATAGTAGGTATTCATTCATATCAATAGGATGCATGAAAACCATCTAATGTTGAGAATGATAAATGCATGAAGAGGTGTTATCTGTGATAGGCAAACACAACTAAACTGAAGTGCTGAACTTGTATTGAGAGACATTTCCAATGGTACAGATCGATATTGGTCTCTATACTCCTATCTACATAAAGATTGAAAAGTACGCGATTTTAACTTTTAATCACAATCTATATATTGTCGAAGAAAAAAATAAAGGAAAATTAAACAGGGTAACTGAAACTATTATTGATGGAAACAATGAAGAATATATAACAAGCAAACAGATTTCAACAAGTGATGGACTGATGGAAACTGTTATGTACTGTGTTCTTGAAACTAGTTTTCATGGTGATGATTCACCATCTTGAAGAGTTGAAGGCGAAGAGCGGCCACCAAGATAGTCTTTGACTAGTCCACCACCAAGATTATTGGTGACTACATTACTTTAAATTTAGACACAGTACTTGTTTTTTCCAAGCCAAATATCCGTTGGTGAAAAAAAAAAACAGGAGCACCAATGTATAATAATATGATTTTATTTGTTTAAATAATAGCATTACAATATATACCCAGATACAGTATAATGCTGTGATCTGCTTCCTAAACTGTAGAAATAATCATTTTACATAAGAATTTTGGTTAAACTCGACACATTTCAATTAAATGTGTTCCATATTTTTCAAAGAAACTATAACCGTTGATATAGTAATCGAGTATACCAGCTAGTGACACATTGGGAGATATACTCTTGTTGAATCACTAAGTTTAATTTGCCTGTGGCTCTAAAGATTTTTTTTGTTTATTTATATGAACACTTACCATACACAAGATTCTAAACATTTTTTCATCATGTGTTTTCCTGTAATCAAGTGAAGGGAATCATGGTGATATACTAATGTTACTGTTTTGCTTAGTTTTCACCAATATCTCATTCTTTATAGATCGCTCGACAAGTGACAATAGATCAAGCTTCCAATGCAAATTTCAGGTTTGTTTACTCTTTGACTACTCTTCTATCTATCCAATAAACATATATGTTCTGTTTATATTACAGGTATTCATGCATATAGGACTTAGTAGATGTAGTTTGTGACAGAAAACCCCTGTAAGGTTGAGATTGATTGATAAATGCATGGAAACATCTTATATGTGATACTGTGATAGGCATTAGGAAAACACTACTAGCCTGAAAGACAAGAATTTCAGAAGTGTTGACGGAAACGTTTGAGGTTTTGGGCCGAGTTGGTAATGTTAGTTTTGAATGTCGATAACTAAATGTCCTTTGACTATATCTAAAGTACAAACCATATTCAGTGAGAGGCATTTTTCACAAAAAATACGAATCAATATTCAGATGTTCTTATATAGTCACAAAGAAAGCTGTACTAACCTCATCATGATACATTGAGAGAGATTTGCAATGATACAGACATTGTTATGTACTACTATCATTTGGTGTAACTTGCTTATTGAAGCAAAAGGTCGTCGGAGCAAGGTAAAAACGACACTGTTTAGTAGTGAAACAGCTATGCGAAGAACTTAATTACTGGACACACAGTCCAATAGTACACCAGCTTCCCTTATATGGTCAATACTGCCATAGTCAGATCTATGGACTATTTCACGAACAAGAAACGATGTCATTTTCTGCAATGGGATTTTCAGTATTGATGCTATCATTAGTACAGTAAAGAACAGGGTTTGGGATTGGCTGGCGGACATGTCGAATAAGGGTGTGGAAATGATCGAAGGAAGCACCCAGACTGTGTGACACTGACCTGCTACAAAATTGGAAACATTACAACTGGGCATGGATGAGAACCAAGTAGTAAGCTGCTGCAGCAGTGGGAACACTCTTGAAAAACTGGAACCTGACAATGGAATCATGGTAGTGGAAGCTCATGAACTTCTGAAAGTCTGTTTGTATGGGTCATCTGTTAGGTGTAGGATATTTAGGGGTCTTTGTAGAGTTTTACAGTCTGTACTCGTAGGTACTGTTTGGGTCTGAACCTGACGATGCCTCATTGTCTTGCGCATGTTGATCACGTTAACCTATTTTTTTACGCAAATAATAATGCTACTCTCAGAAGAAAAAAAAAAAAAAAAAGCAACAACAACACTAGATATTTGTTGAGTGTTTTTTGTAGATATTTACACATTAATAACCCCTATCAAAAAAATAAAAAATAAAATAAAAAAAAACCTATACATACAACACTAGATGACTAAAAACATCAAAGAACTATAAACATTTACTTTTATAAAAAGAATGTAAACAGTTAGTAATATTTTAGGAAGTATGTAATACTGATATTACTAGTGTTACTGTTGTACTTAGTCTTCACCAATATCTCATTTTGTACTGCCAAGTAACTTATACGTACGGCTTCCAAATTCCGAGTTTATTTGAGTTTTGTATCCCATAGACATGTTATATTTTATTTTTTTTGATAAATTTTCGCTTTATGTTGAAGTGTCATACGAAAATGAATAAATAGGAAAACCATGCATCTAATTTTGAGAATGATAAATGCATGAAGAGATGTTATCTGTGAAGTGTGGACTACACAAGTAACTAGTAAGCTGAAGTGCTGAACACAAGAATGTCAGATGTGTAGGGTGCTATAATAACCATAACAACATCTACTCCCATGGTGGAATTGATAAATAATTTTTATTTTTCCTTCTATTATATAAGAGGTGCGTGTGAGTTTAGATTAAAAATTGCATGTACACATGCTCATGAATAAACAGGAAATTTTAGAGAGATACAATTAGTAGTGGTTCCCCATTATTTAAGTAAAATACAATTCTTCCTGTCAAGGCAACATAACATCTTCTTGGGAAGGTTTATCTGTCTCAAGTCAAAGATTTATTTAGCCATCCATCATTCAGCATTGCACATTGTTTTTAAAACCAGAGAAGGATCTAAGAGCATCTCTAATGGGTCGGGCAAAAATAGCATATACATAAGTTTTTTTGCCTTACATAGGCTAGCAAAAGTTTTTTGGAAGGGGAAACATAGAAAACACCCTAACGCATTTTTTTTTTTTTTTGGACGCCAATCCGTGAAACAACAATTAATTCAGGTTTTATTATTCCACGAGGCTTGGACTTGCGTTGCGTGAAACTGTAGAATAAGTTTTAATTATTAATAGAATTTTATATATTTAAAATTAAACTCTTCCATGCAGGTCCAACCTGCGTGCAATTAATAAAACAAATAGTTTAACATTTCCACGCAGGTCCAACCAGTGTGAAAAAGTCTCAAAGAAATAAATAAAAAATAGTTCCAACTTCCACGACTGTGAGTCGTGGAAGTTGTGGAAAGATCCACGCAGATCCAACCCTCCTAGAACAATAAAAGATAGACCATTGTTAAGTCTCTCATCTTCGTTTTTTTTTTTTTGGAAGAGAAGACAGGAGACTAACAAATAATCTCACGGACAAACTGATATAGCAAACGCATTAGGGCCAACTTTTTCCAAATTTTAGGACAAATAAGGTTTTGCCCGACCCATTAGAGATGCTCTAAGAAATTAAGTTTAGATGGGTGGAATCTTTATACAGTTTTAGGACATTCTTAGCTAATAATTAACTAGTACATTAAGGATAAAATTAAATCTTATGAAATAAGGTTGTTTCCTTTCACAAATATAATCCTAATCTATTAACATTCGTAGCTCCCAAGTTAAGAGTATTTTATACACAATTAGTGCACTATTTATAAAGATTAACAAACCACTAATATCATCATGTAACACTAAAACAAGAATCAAAATTCCAACAAAACCTACATATATAAAACAAATTTATAGACTAATAGCTTAGGTCAAGTTCCAAGATGCCAACCCAACCATAACATGTGGGAATGAATATGTGAGTGTGAACACACATTAAGAATGTCCCAAAGGGTGTGGAATCTCAGAATAGTCACAGAGTACGGAGAAAGAAAGCTGACATCTTAATCATCCAACCATTCCAACAAACAAGAAACAACAACCACAACCAAAACCTATGTACTTCACTTCTTCAAACTCCAATACAATGTTGTTGTTGTAAGTAAAACTCATTGGAATCTGTGTAACCAATGAGCTTGTTTAGATTGCCTTTTTGTGACACAAGCATATACTATATATAGTTGGGCTATGAATACTATTTTACCTGGCCCATTTTGATGAGATCTATCATTTTTTTTTTTACATTAGCCCAATTCATCTTACATGCTACAGACCCTTGTCAGATTCTATCGCTTGTCGATGATTTGATATAGTACATTGTATCAAAAATATGGTATTTAGTATATTTTTAAGGAGATCTTCCTTTGAAGCAAATTTTTTTAAGAAATTGTTTTGGTCATTTATTAAATAATTAACATAATTGGTGACAAAATTAACATCAAAGCTGGTTTTAGAGTATAATATAATTAACCATGTGAAGAACACATGGACTGAATGAGCATGTGGAGAAGACATGGTTTAGATCAAGATCAGATTGATCACACAGAAGAAGAAGAAGAAGAAAAAAGGGATAAGGTTGTAATAATAGTTCTACTATTTAGAAATTTCTGAATTATCCAGAAAAATATGGATATATGGTCACATGGAATTTGGATACAAAGAAAAATAATAGATAGCAACTCCATCATATCCCCTCAATGTTTAGAATGTTATTTTGTCTTCATTTTCAATCTGAAAGTCATTATTTTTTTCAGAAATAACATTGTGTTCCAAATTTTAGACAACCAATGAAGAGAAAGATAATAAGGAAATGTGTTGGCAGAGAATTTCATACATGCATGACTGTCAGAAAAATGTGTAAGAGGGTATGTATTGAGAAGCTAGCTATGCTGCAACAACATGTGAAAGACATTTGGGTTGTGTAAGGGATAAAATGATGAAAGTTAGATAACCTTGTAATGTGGAATACAAACATCAAACAAGTTTATCTCTGAATGAAGAAAAAAAAGGTGATGAACTGATGAATGAAGACTGTGAATGAAGAGTATCTTTTGAGGTTTTATCTGTTCTTGGGCTTTTCGAGGTTGATGACCCCCTCATCCCCCATACCTTTTTGGCATAAAAATGGGTCCAACATAATCTAAGGATAGAAGTATAAAACACATGTAAAAAGTTGCATTGTTGCAGCAGCACATTGTGTTTAATTTGTAATTTTGTATGATGTTATGATCAACTATTTAATATTTTTCTCAAAATAATATATAGTCATGATGTTTTATTGATGAGAAATGGATTTAGGGTTTAGATTTATATAATCATTTTCATATTCTTTGGCTTCAATATAATCAAGATCTATATAAATCCTCCTCCACTAGAGTTGGAACACAAAAAGAAAAGTTATCGACAACCACCAAAAGATGACAAACAATTTATTTAAGGAGTTGTACTGTGCAACATCATATCAATGTATACCCCCTTGTATGTATTGAGTAAATGGAACCATCAAGGGTATAGTAGGCCAGTATCGGCGAAAGCTCCATACAGTATGGTGGCCAGTCGGATATTCGACATTCATCCTTCGAAAACCTAATACCGTGTCGATCTACAACAGAAGTTGCCTGCATGGCTTCATGGATTTTCCCTTTTAAAGGCAAAATCTAGCTACATGATATATAGAAGCTATATTGAACATCCAAAAGGAGAATATCCTTCTCATAGATCCACTAGCAAGAATTCACAACTGTTTTTTTAAGTGCTCACATTCAATAAGTCAAAACTATTTGTGAATCAAATCATCATCTTTGACAATTTTTTCATACAATATGAACTAAAAGATCATGAACACACACACACAACAAATAAAAGTAAATGCAATGACTATATATATACTTTCAATATTTTCAACAACTTTTCTTCCAAACCATTCACAATATATATAATTGAAAAACTTTCTAAGGAAACTTTGCTCTTCTATAATTCAAAAAAATCCAAGTTAAAGAGCATAAATGCAAATGACCTACTTGTATTTCAAAACCGTCCATATTGGTATTAAAGATGAGCATTGTTCCGGCCATTTGTTTTTTAGTTGAAGCAAAAGGGTCCATATATATATTCCCATGTTGTATAAATTTTGAACAAAAAAACTTAATAAGACATAGCATCATCAACACCGACCATACCCGTGATATTAGGTGAATGAAGTTCTTCCTCCTTCTACTTCAGATTTGTTCTTCTTTGACTCTCCTCAACTGTTTCTTTGTCTTAGAACAATAATATACTTTAGTCATTTTCATTAATTATATGTAAAAACGCCGCACGGTACAATATTACTATACGTGTAATATATAATGTAGTGTTGGGATTATATTGTATGAACTCGGGAATATAACACAAAAAAATTACAGAAGTAGAGATTCTAATAACATAGATAGAATACAAATAATTTATATTAAATAAATTTACAATAACAGTAACACTTACTACACAAGTTGATGATTAAGGATTTGAACAGAGGTTAGCTTGCGACGATTAGTCTCTCAAGATACAATTGTACTACACTCTGCTAGACTATACCTGTTACCTGTAAGAAAACGTCTTTTCTCAACAGACACATCTGTTAGTGTAAAGGTTTAATATGATCAGTGAACCCATTCACAATTTAATTAAACAAAAGGTGGACTAAAAAGATAAGTTATCTTAGCAACCACCATCGAGTCCGAGGCGGCGATGACAAACTCACCCAAAAACTTGGTAATCTAAAGGGCTACACCTTTAGTGTTGTAATTATTGTATATAAACATTTTTACTCACTTCCCACAACACATGTGGGACTAAGTGTAAAAACACTTTGTTCATTCAATACATAGGAGACAGTCTGACAAGTCTGTCAGACCTGTTTCTCTAACATGTAATATCGAAACAAAATATCCAACCAGTACTGATATACTGATATGATCGGTACTAGTTGTGGTGTTGAAATAATCGGCATTTCCAACTAGATACATTTACTATACGTAGGTGGTTCTGTAGGCGATAGCGTGTAATATGGTATTGGTTGATGCATTTGAGTTTAATATATACTTTTAAAAGGATTTATTTTTATAAGTTGTTTTATCTTTTTGTCAAAGGAAAATATTTGTTTTGGGGGTGTCGGTGACTTATTTGTATGATGTAAATAAATATAATGGAATGGCCGGACCATGGTCATCAGCATTTTGATTTATATGATGAAGTAAGGAAGACTTAGGTAATACATTTACATTTTTATATATCCAAATTCCATAGTACAAACCATAAATTGAACCACCCCAACTTTTCTTCTTCTTCTGCAAAGATAATTTGGCTCCATTGTGCTTGGTCTTTGAAAGTGTCCTTTTTGTTTATCAATGAATAAATGAACATATGTCTCATTCATGTTTATAAAAGAGTGAGATTGTGTTGGACTGTTATGGACTTATGGTCTATGGAGTATGGACATTGTTTTAGCCAACAAGAACTTTTGAGGTCGGTAGCTAACTTCAATTCACAGCTCCTTTTCAATCAAAACACTTCAAATGAAGAACTGTGAATTCTTTGTTTTTTAATCTATATTGGTTTCACTAGAAGTAGAGATTGAGTAAAGATTGATTTCAAGGGAAATTTTAGAGGTTCAATTCAACAAATGTCTTGAATAGAAAACTGGCAGTACCTTTTTTTCTTTTTTCTTTTTCTTTTTTTTTAAATGGTTGATGAATGGTTGCTTCCGACATTAGGTAGCTTGCAACAAACATTATAAATTTATAATTTACATGCATAAATACAAAAGTTATGACCACCAAAATGTAGAAACTATTTAATAGTAAAATTATGATTCAACTACTTCTAAATTGAGTAATAATACTCATTGTTCATTCAAGAGATTTTAATTATGTCTAAATTAAATTAAAAGGACCCATACATTGGAATCCAACTCCAGCTTTTATGTAACAATGTACTCTACAAGTTCATCAATCATGGTATTAAAATGCTATGTAATACAGATATGAAGGCCTGTAGTGGACCTAGAAACAAAATTATCATATGCAGTATATAGACTTTGGTGTGCATGAGAAATCTCGTGAATATTATGAATTATATAGATACAATACAATGATGTATCATGGAAGCAACTTATTGTTGACTTTGGTTTTGTTTTAAATGATCTATACAATGTGTTGTCCATGATTGCCATTTATAGTGCATTCGATCGAGTATTTTCTTCGTAATGCCCACAAAAATGGTTATCGATGTTCATGTACAAAATGATAAGGCCGCACGATTGGTCTTTGGCTAGCGCTATGTCGCTCGTGCATTTTTCTCGTGTGTGTGGTTGTGCGATGAATCTGAATTCTTATCAAAAAAATTACTAGCTAAAATTAGTTAAAAAGAGTTTAGGACTTTTTTTTTTGTATGTAAGTGACGACTACCATAGGTTTAGGGTTCGAATTCTATCAACATTGAGATACCCCAAGTTTCTCGTTTGAAGACGAACCCTTGATTATTATTTGACTAGTCTTTATGTGTCTTAAACGAAAATACCCTTCCTTCCTTCCTTTCGACCTTAATCCCAGTCAGCTACCCACTCTTTTTATACGAGTGATACATTTATTCTTTTAAAATTATAAAACAATCGAGAAAATATGATTCATATAATATGTTGACAAACATAAAATTCATTTATAAAATAAATTCAAAATAAATGTAATACTCGATCGCGTAGAATAATACAAAAATATCCATTTGGAACTATTTTCGAATATCCAAAAAAATCAAACCAATAATTTTTGAATATCCCCAAAATTAGAATAGACCAATCGATATTTAATTTTGTTTTCTTATAATTTTCTAATTAATAATTACACATTATTACAAGACTTTTTATAATTTCTCCAAGCTCCATACTGTGGATGATTAGTTCATTTTTCTCTATGGTCAACATCCCGTCAACTTCACAACTTTTTCCGTTAACTACATTTCGTTAAACTTAACGGAAAATATCCTATTAATATAGAGAAATCAATTAACGTCGTTAAATATCTCCGTTAAATGCTTTGCTGGAAGCTGCTGGATAGCTTAGGGTTCCTGAATGGACCAGCTGGCACGGCACCTTGCACATGGCCAGCTGCCTCTCTGTCTTGAGATAGACCACCGAATTCCATAAATACCCTTGTATATATAAAATGATTATATTACCCTTCTGACTTTAATAGTGGTAATTAATATTTTTTTCTTGATGTTATCAACTAATTAAAGCATTAAAGTCAGCATTAATAGTTATTTTCAACATAGATTTTGGGTTTAATTTGATTTCAACCAATTAAAACTTAAAAGGTTAATTCATAGTTTTTTGTTACTTTTGACTCTTTGTTTTTTTCATTATAAAAAAAAAAAAAAATGGATAAGTTTTTTTTAGGGACCATTGGCTTTTTCTTTGGTGCTTTTCTAGCCATGAAAAAGATTTCTGTATGATAGAAATTGGTTGCGTTCTATAACTTTTGAGCACAATTTCTTTTTTTTTTTATTTTAGAATGCGAAGAGTTTTCATTTTCTTATAAACTAGCAAAAGCTTATTATTTTTTTTATAACTTAGTGACATTCAATTTTTTTGACTATATAAATTTACAAACAATAACCAATTTTATAAAAAAGAAAAAAAACACAGGAGATTTGTCGCCTGACTTACCATTAATCACATTCTAAAATTTGTTCGTTATCAAATATTTTGACAAAATCGTGCTTGCATTAGACCAATTACATAACCTTTTTTAAAGCAAGTATAGTTACCTAAAATCACAATCATTTTACCTAATTTTTGCCGATAAACCATAGATAAATTATAATTTTATTTTTATTTTTAACAAAAAAAAATTAAAAAATAAGAGTAAGGATAATTTAGTAATTTAAAGAGGGTCATAAATTTTCAGTTGGCTGTTTTTCCCTTTTGAGTAAGAAAGTAAAAAAAAATCTGAAAAAGTACGGAATCTCAAAGACCAAAAGACAAAATGAAGGTCGACCGTCATCCGTTATTTTTTTACACAAATCTCAATACAAATCCAACGAATCTTCTTCACTAAAGAAATAACAAAAATACAAAATGGTCTTCTCTAACATCAACACCAAGGTAAAACGGGTGTTAACGTACGCACTCCCCCCACCACATTACTTTCTCTCTCTTCTGTAAATTAATACTACAATACTCTGTTTTTCTCTCTCTAAAAAAAGCTCTGTTTTTTTTTTTTTTTACTCTGTTTCTCTCTCTACATTCATTCCTTGCTTCTTTCTTTTAAATCACGAGAACCCCATCTCTTCTTTTTCTTTCTTTCTTTGTTTTCTCTCTTCTTCTTCATGTCTTCTTCTTCTAGTTTTCTCTGTAATTCTTCTTCTACTTCTTTTACTTCTACTTGTTCTTCTTGTATATGTGGTTACTGACATTTTTGAGCTTGAAACAGAGGAAATTGAAGTATTTAAAAACAAACCCATTTCTGAAATTAAGATTTTCTTTTAGTAATAAAGATTTGGAAATTTTTTTTTAGGAAAAAAGATGTCGAATTTAAACAAACCCATTTCTGAAATAGGTTTAGATTCACTTACAGATAGATTTCAAAGAAGTTGTTATGATGAAGATAATAAACCTGACTTCAAAGAACTTGATCTTGGTTCACCTGTTTCACCTTTAAGAACAACTAGTCGTGTTGTTAATGGTGGTAGTAATGGTGTTAGTGGGATTACAACTACAAGTAGTAGTTCAAGTTCATCTGGTTCAGTTTCAGGTAAAACTGGAAATCATATTAGCAATAATCATTTAGTATCGAAAAGTGGTGGTGGTGGTGGTGGTGGTGGAAATAATAATAATCATTCTGGGGAACTATCTGTTACAAGTGAAAGTAGTCCAAATGGTGTAGATAGTGGTAGATCACCTGCTGTAACGCGTAATTTTAAAGCGGGGCATCGAAGATCGAATTCGACTGGTGCCCCATTGATCTATTCAGGTAGTGGTGGTGGAAGTGGTGGTGGTAGTAGCTCAGTTACTTCACCTAATTTAAATGGTCTTCCTACTGGAAACATTTGTCCATCTGGGAAGGTATTGAAGACAGGTATGGCTTATAAACCTCTGGTGAGAAGCGATGTTTTAGGGTCAGGAATGATGAATTATGGTCATGGAAGTATAATGAGAGGTGGGAGTGGAGGTGTTGTTGCAGGGAAATCTAGTAGTGTATGTGAAATTAGTGGTGGGGGTGGAGGTAATAATGTTAGTGGAAATTTACAAATTGGGGGAGAAACATCAATGGTGAAGCGAGGAATGGCGAGTTTGGATCCGGAGGAAGTGAAGAGAGCTGGAAATGAGCAGTATAAAAGAGGGCATTTTGCCGAGGCGTTGTGTTTGTATGACCGAGCAATTGCTTTATCGCCGGATAATGCAGCTTATAGAAGTAATAGGGCAGCAGCATTAACAGGCCTTGGGAGGTTAGTTGAGGCAGTGAATGAGTGCGAGGAGGCAGTACGATTGGATCCAGGTTATTGGAGGGCACACCAGAGATTGGCATCCCTGCATCTTCGGTTAGTAGTAGTGATCTTAACCTACATTGTTCACATTGTTTCATGTTTTAAACATTTGTTAGATTGTGTTTGTTCGTTTGTTATGATCTACAAGTGGTTTATTGTATGATTTGGTTATAATTCTGTGTAAATTTGATGTTCTTTGGACTGATTAGATCTCGTTAGAGCAAATGATCTATATGTGGTTGCTTTTTTGTTTGTTTATTCTTTTTTCTGCCATTGTTGATTGGATAGATCTTTTACGTTTCTGGTTTCTAATTTAGCCAATTGGTATAACTAAATAGTAATTTTGATGGTTCTTTTTCCTTTAAGAATTGACGTATTTGGGTTGATGGCTATTCA
Organism: Aquilegia eximia; assembly: GCA_023053565.1. Taxonomy (NCBI): domain Eukaryota; kingdom Viridiplantae; phylum Streptophyta; class Magnoliopsida; order Ranunculales; family Ranunculaceae; genus Aquilegia; species Aquilegia eximia. Next base: position 21,049,984 of record JALIGU010000005.1, read on the forward strand.
CTACTATTATTGGTATTGATATGAAATTATGAATCAATATATTCTCATTGATTTGCCTCAATGTGAACTTGTCATAATGTATGTATTGTTGTTTCTTGGTCACTTAATTTGTCTCACTATTTCTACTTTAGTGATTGAACTTGTTGATTTGATGTTTTTGCCGTGCTTGATTTGGGGAACCCTTGATTTTTCATTTGTTATCTTTTTGAGTAATGTGGTTTCTTTTTGCATTGGAGGACAATATTTTTTGACATTCTGCAATCAAGTGATTGTGTGATGTTCTCCAAAGTTCTAAATCTTGTTTGTCTACAGGTTAGGACAGGTTGACAATGCACGGAGGCACCTTTCATTCCCTGGGCAATCACCGGATCAAGCTGAGCTACAAAAATTACAAGCAATTGAATTGCATCTGAATAGATGTACCAATGCCCGGAAGATTGGTGATTGGAAAAGCGCATTGAGAGAAGGAGATGCCGCCATTGCTTCCGGAGCTGATTCTTCTCCTCAGGTAGTAACCTAAAATTAATTGGTTTGCATCCGTGAATGTTTAAAGTTTTGGTATAGGAATAAAAAAACAGGACTCTTAATTGGTTAACATTGAATTTTCAGCTCCTCGCGTGTAGAGCAGAAGCCCTTCTGAAGCTCCATCATCTTCAGGATGCTGATTCTGTTCTAGCAAACATACCCAAACTTGAATCATTTTCCCCAGCCTGCTCACAATCCAAATTCTTTGGAATGCTTCTCGAGTCATACATTTACTTTGTCCGCGCACAGGTTGAAATGGCATTAGGAAGGTGAGTTTGGAATTATAAAGTTCCCTGAGATCTATTGTACATGATTTTGGAGTAAGTGAAGAATGGATGATGGATGTCTTGCAGGTTTGAGAATGCAGTTGCTTCTGCTGAGAAGGCCGGGCAGTTGGATCCTCGAAACATTGAAGTTTCTATGACCCTGAACAATGTGAGATTGGTGGCAAAAGCTCGAGCCCGTGGCAATGATTTTTTCAAGTTGGGCAGGTTTGCTGAAGCTTGCTCAGCATATGGAGAAGGCTTGAAGTTTGATCCTTCAAACTCTGTTCTTTACTGTAATAGAGCAGCTTGCTGGTCTAAACTTGCGCAATGGGAAAAATCTGTTGAAGACTGTAACCATGCTTTAAAAATCCAACCAAATTACACCAAGGCTCTTCTTCGACGAGCTGCATCAAATGACAAGGTAATTTGTTTTTCTAGTGTTTCACTCAACGTCTCACCCAATTTCACACTTACATGTTTTTATACTTTGGTAGCGTTATGTAATTAATGTATTTTCTTTATGGTCGTGGGTTATAGCTTGAAAGGTGGGCTGAATCAGTAAAAGATTATGAAATTTTGAGAAAGGAACTTCCGGCGGACAATGAAGTGGCAGAAGCTCTATTCCATGCCCAAGTTGCATTGAAGAAATCTCGTGGTGAAGAAGTCTACAATTTAAAGTTTGGCGGTGAAGTGGAGGAAGTCTCAGGTCTTGATCAGTTTAAAGCTGCGATATCTTCACCAGGTCAGTGTTCTCTTTGTTTATTGTGTTCTGTTCTCAATCGTTTCTAGCAATAGTTTATTTACATCTGTAGTCTACTCGCTCTTAAAAATACAAATGTGAACTCTCAGGTATATCAGTTGTTCTATTCAAAAAGGCGTCAAACCTCCAATGTGACCAGATTTATCCATTCATGAATACACTCTGCACCCGATATCCATCTGTCAATTTTGTCAAGGTTAGTATCTCATAATGAATGAATTTATTTCCCTGCTTGTTAAAACTTGAATCTACTTCCGACTTTTTCCATCCCATATTTAGATGTATTAACTGATATCATTTAATTGTATATTATGAAGGTGGATATTGAAGAGAGCGTGTCTGTAGCTAATACCGAGAACGTGAGAATTGTTCCAACATTCAAGATATACAAAAGCGGTGCCAGAGTGAAAGAAATGATCTGCCCGAGCCATCAGGTTCTGGAGTACTCGGTGAGGCATTACAGTCTCTAAAGCAATATTTCTTTTTTGGCTTACTTCCACTTCTTGTCTCCCCTGAGACACAACTCTCCACCCATAACGAAACAATTGCCACCCCGTCCGCTCTTAATTCATTCAAAGAGTACTAGTCACATTGCCATCACACCAGCATGGTTCCAAAGAGCTAAGACAACATTTGTTCAGAGAGATTGCTTAATTCATTTTTCAATTTTCATTTATTCTTTTCATTCCCATTGCTCTCTCTGGGTTTATCTCCGTCCTGTACCTTCAATCCCATTTATCTTTCTTTTTCCTTTTCTTTTAAACGCGTAGGGCTTCCTCATTCTTATGTTACCACTCCCCCCCTTGCCTTGAAGAGCCGAGAAAAGTACCAAATCGGTTCATCGGTAAGAATTATAAAAGAGTGGCTGCTAGAAGAGATTGTGTACATGCATGTATATTGAATATAAATATTCAAAGCCATGAGAGATTGTATGTCTGGTGGGTAACAATTGGGTTTGCGAGAGGAGGATGAGATCATGATTTTGTCATTCATGTTGTTGCTTTTACTCTACCATTCTATGAATAAAAATCCTAATTTTTTCACACATTTTCATTACCATTGAGTGTAAAGATCTTTCAAGGGGTCAGCATTATCAACTGTTCTGACAAGTCTTTGGATGTGAATATAAGATAAAGATTAAAGAGTACAAACATTAAATGAATAGAGTTGTCTATATGAGTGGTAGTTGAATGCATTCATTTACATCTTTTAGTAGATTTGTCTACATTTCACAGAAAGTGATCATAATACACCTCTATAAAGAATTCATTCTACTACTTTCATGGTACTTAATTTTGGACTATAGGGAAGAAGAAGAAGAAGATGTTATGTTTTGTATAGTTTTGTGTGTAATACATTTGTTTTTACATCTTTAAATGAATCAAACAGATCTTGTCACCTATACCTATAGGTAACTTTTTCATTAACCTGTACAACATTCAGACTGTTTAACAGCACTCATCTTCTTCACTACTAGACCTTTTTTCTTACTAGTTAGCTAGAATGAGCTTGGTGCTGGTGAAGTAGTGGTCCATATTGCCAGAGACCCATAGTGAAGAAGAAGAAGATGGGAAGGTGAGAGAGACATGTGTGCCTCTATCAAGAAGTCTTTCTTACCTTCTTTGTGAACCTATTAAATGTTGTAGGTCAGAGTAGGAAAGAAAACAAATCTAAGACATTTAAAACCTTGGACTTCCTTTTTGTTAATTATAAACACTTTGCTCGTCTTCCTTTTGTTTTAAAGTGTTATTAGATCCCCAACCACATACTTTCATATGGCTTTCTATCAACTAATTATTTTGTTGGTTTTAAGTTGATATATGCAGCTGTATTAGATCCATTCATCAATCCTCCTGGCATATCTTCGGCATTTAATCATACGTGTTTTTCTCATGCAATAAAAACATCAGTTTTCGTTGCATAAGAAATGTTGGCAAGCAACGTTACAACTCTCGTTAGTTATAATGTTACTTGCCGGAGAGTAAATGTTGGTAGACAACGTCACAAACTAACATATGTGCACGTTGTCGACCAACATTGCTCATTCTATAACAATCACCAAAGAAGAAAAACCTAAAGTTCCAATCTATTTGTCTATGGTACAGATAATCCAATTTTTCTAATGAATGGACATAAGCTTTTAGGTTTGGTGGGGTCTACCAAATGTGGTCCAAGTACACTTACACGTGGCAGAATGGGTCATTATATATAGGAATCCAAAGTTTAAAGGGATAGTACTTGATAAGGTACGTATGGGGTACCCTACTACAACAGTAGTACTTCTGCAAAATTTCTGATAGATGGGAAAAGAAACTGCAGAGAGAGAGAAGGAAGGAAGAAAGAAAAAGATAGCCGTTTGAAACTTTTGTGGAAGAAAGGAAAAAAAGACAAATTCAAATATGTCATCAAACTCAATAATGTGTCAGATAACCTTCAATGTCATACAACTATATATTAATATTTAATGTACTAAATTTTCGAGTGTATTTTCCGTTTCACCCTTTGAATTAGGGTTAAATTTTCCGGTATACTGCCCTCTCCGATAGTATGTCGTGTGGGTTGTGTTAGATGTTCGAGACTATTCGATGTTTTGGTAGTCCTTCGACTTTGAGAAACTAGGAAGGAATTTCGGTAAGAGTAAATTTCTAAGAAAGGAAAAAGACGGAAGGAGAAAGCTAAATCCCGAGACTTGAGGAATAAGTCATTCTTGACTTACCAAAATTACTTTCTAAATTGATTTTGATGTTTTGCCAAACTACCTTATCTCTTTCCTACTTTCAAGAAGACAGATAATGCATTCCTAGGCCTGTACCGAACGAGCCTATAATATTTTAGCCAGAATGCATATATTTGATGTGCTTACACAATTAATTTTCACGGCATTTTAACCTATGGTTGTGTTTAGACTTACAGAATGTGGCCATAACCTACATTGTTCAAAATTATAGCTTGTATGCATTATTTTGTGCAATGGACCATCAAAGATTTGAAGGGTTAAACCAGAGTGCAGACCATTTTGTTTTACCATTATAAGTGAATGAACATGATAGAGCTTTTGCATTATTTTCATACAAGAGGAAAGAAATGACCTTAGGTTAAAGTACATAGAACTTGGAATGTTTTGTATCATTCAAACTCAAACTAGTCTTAAGTGATTGATGAAACATTTATTCTAACTTACCTACTACAAATTTGTTTGTTCTATCAAATAACCAATTGGGACTACCTAGAGATTTGGGTCATGGATGGACCATTTTCCTTTTTAAAGTCTTAAACACTTATTATTCTGAGGTTCCAATGTGGTTCAGAGTTTTTGCAGATAAAACCAACAAGTTTGGTCAATCCAGACTATAACTCAATTTACAGGTGTACTAGTCAAGAATCCTATGTCTTCTGAATTGATCCTTTGGCATATTCATTTTGTGTTTTTGAGTAAAAATTATTCCCCTACATGGTTCAACTTTGCTTAAATATTTAATTTAATAGAGGTTGATTAATAAAAATCACGACGAAAATACTTATACGTGATAATAACGATTATAAAATAGCTTTTTTCGGGCCTAGTTTCAAATGTATACCCTTCGGAGACAATGTAGAATCGCGCAAAATATACTAAATATCTAGCTCATTCTTTCATGATCACGACGAAAATGCTTAGGTGGTAACGATTTTAGAATCGCTTTCGGGCCTAGTTTCAGATATACCCTTCGGAGACGATGATGTGGATTCGAGCGACATATACTAATATACATATCTAGCTCATTCTTTCATTATCATATGCTTAAATGGACAGAACAAGCTTTAGCAAAACCCTATCAAGAGACTTTTCAAAGAATATAACCACAAATTTAGGCTTTTGCAAAGATTTGCTTTGCTTATAATTGATTTTAGATGGTCTAAAACTCTAAATAACTCAAATGTCTTATTCATGATTCCAAAACATGAATTAAAGAAATGGATTTGACACTAAATCATTGGATTACCAACTTACTATAAAAGGAATGACTTCATAAACAGTGTTCTTCATTTCATCATTATATGCTTAACATTCAACAACCCCACTAATAATAAATAAAATTTTATTAACTAATATTCTTATTATTATTATTTCATTTCAATGATCAAAACAAACCAAAACAAAGATCTTAAATTAGTAAAACAAGATTACTAAACCATGCAAATAATACATGACACAACAATTGAGCCATGTAGGGAAATGTTTAAGGTGGTGGATACTATTACTTTCCGGCAGCAAAAGCTTCGGCCGGGAAGGTTTTGGTGACACCGGCAAGACTCTTGAAATGAATCTTTCCAGCTACATTTTCATCGACGATGATTTCATTGACAGGAGGCCATAACATGAGTTCCTTTGCCTTAACTCCCTTGAGCTTCTTAATACGATTTTTTTCGATGTAACCATGAATCTGGGTGTCATAGCTAACTAACTTGCTAATCACTGTGAACTTGTGTTCAACCTTTTTAGGTTGTGAGATCCACATGTACCCAGTCTCGCGAACGAAGCCCACTTCGATAACGTTTTCGAGTGGAAGAAGGCCCAATGGAAGTCCAAATTCTTCAAGCAATGTGACAGAGAATTTCAATCCTTCTTCATGACCTTTCTTGATGATAGCACCTTCTTTCTCTGCCATGGTTGTTGATATCTAAGCTTTCTTTGATATTTTTGTTGACATTGATCAAGGTAAATGAGTTTTCATTTATAGTTGAAAATGTGAAGTGAATGAACAATTACAAGGGACAAATTTGATGGAAGAAAACTAAGTGATTTGCTTTGGACTAACCGCCCACATATTCATGCAGAATAGCTGCATCACTATCTAAATGAGTTGTTAATTAGAGCAAATATTGTATTAATCGGGTATTTTTTTTTATCGTTAAATCAGATTACACAACCAATCAGATGATTTTGACTGTTCCGCCGGATGATTAAAGATTCTGTCAAACTGCATCAACCTGTTCCGCCGGATTTTGTCAAACTGCATCAGGGTTGCTCGATAGAGCTGATAGATTATACTTCCATTAGGGAGGTTAACATTTGGTTTATACTTCCATAGTCAGGTGGTGAAGAAGCTTGGACAGTAAAAATTGAACAGCAATATTAACAGTGAAAGCATTGCAGAATGTTATAATAACAACCTTCTGCTGACAGTTGAAGATACTAGTCATTCACACAACCAGTGTTCTGCAAATTACAATATCACTGCGGTTGTGCAATACCTGACCAATCAGCCACATCCCTGCAAATTACAATAGCTCGGTGGGATATTCCTTGTTGTGCAATACTCAAATGATCAGCCAGATCCGATCCAAACGTACCATGTACACAACAGTGACAATTTCACTGCCAACGGGCCCACTGCCGAAGCCAAGTGCAGCACATTTCCATCTGAACAATGCTTCACAGCTTTATATCAAACCACCACCGAAACATCAGAAAACAACCTTAGAAACCAAGAGTCCAGTACATGTTTATTAGATCATCCAATGCTACATTCAGGGACGAACCTCAGAACTGGCCTCGTGTCTCATATTTGGTTATAAAGGAATCCGTGCTTCTGATGTGCACACGCAGCAACTCAAGGACAACCTCCGCTCACCCTTTTTTGTTGCTGACCATCCATCCATTCAAATCTCAATTGAAGAGAAAAAAAAAATTAAGGAAAAAAAAAGAAGAAAAGCACTCCAAGTGGGGCTTTTAATGTTGTATACTGTAATTATGAAGAGCACGATCACATGACAGATGAACAACAGACTTTATCTATTCATACATATTGAAGTTCCTTTTAAAGAGGACAAAGGGATTAACAATCGGTAAATGGATCTAGGATTAATCTTGAGTCAGATATCAAGACTTTCAATTCCCTTAAAAATAATTTCCAACATTAATAATTGCATCCCGTTTCTGTTATTTGCGAAGAGTCCACCAAGTCATTACGCACCACTTGCATATAGCCGGGTCCACTCCTTCGCTGCACAGTCCAATAAATGACATCAGTAAAGAAAAATCTGACACAAGCAACTAAACTTCAGAAAAGCGATGAGCTATACAATACGACTATCTAGTCCTAGGGAAAGAAAGCCTTCAACCATTACACTATCTGCAAATTGTGAATATTTCAATAAGAAACTTTCTGACGAGCTGGCCTGTAATGAAATGAACTGCACAAAATACAACTCAAAACAGATGAAAGTAAATACCTGTTTCAACGGCTTCAGCCTCGTTAGCCTTCCAATGCTTAGCAATGTTTTCAGAAAGAGGATCATCTGGGTTTGGAGCACTTAGAAGTGCCTGGATACTGAATAAAGATATAGAAAAATATTGTTAACATCAATACATTAGCAAATCCTACGGCAGTCAATATCAAAAGCCAATTTGCATCCTAGTTTAAAGGGTGGCCCTGAGTTATGAATTGTATTATATAGAAAAGTTAAAAACCTCTTCCCACAACCTCAGCAGTCTTATACCTAATTCATTTCCAAGTAACACTATCTGTAAATTATCTCCTCGCTCTACCTCGAATGGTTAGACTTAGGATTCAATTGCATTAAAAGAATTTGGATCCAAATGACACATTATCCAGATTCCATTGCCTTTCGTCCATATTGCAGACAAAAGGCATGTCATTTTAGCATTTTGTTTCTATTCATATCGAAACCAACAAACAAAGAAAAAACACAACAGTGATGTGTACCTTAGCAATACAGTACGGATTTGAAGAGCTGGACTCCATTTATCTTTAAGAATATCAAGACATATTCTTCCAAGCTGCACTAGCAAAAATTTGGTGAGACACAAAAAAGATGAAGTCAAAGGCCAAAGTAGAAAAGAAGAAGAGATAGCCACTTGCCTTGTCAATGTTGGGATGGTAAATTTTAGTGAGAAAGCGAACCTGTAAAATAAAAGAACAAGGATACAAGATAAATATGTGATACAAGAACTAGAGGCTGTAAAGGAACAAACAGGGGCACCATCAGAGACATTTATACTTCACTGGGTGGAGTGTCCCACACGGAACTATGCAAGTACGAGAGAACCTAAGACCACAAGTATCATGCAGAAACACCATAAAACTGTAACATTTTTCACATACCTTAGGTGCAGCCATTGGATATTCTTCCGGCAAAAATAACTCCAGCTTGAAAACCCCTCCTACATATTCAATAACAAAAATGGTCTCTATCAATGAGATGACAAAGGAAGAATAGACAGAGACAGCCAAAGAGAGATTGCACCAGGTATCACTCAATATAGTTAAAAGAAATAGTAGTTCATCCAAGACAGTCAAAAACTTGAAATAGCAAAAGTTATTTATATAGTTTTGTATCAGTGTTTTGTAAGGAAAAGAGTTCAGGATATTAATATCAACTTTCTAGTAACTATCAAATGTTACATGAAGAATACAGACCATGAAAAGGATATCTGTCATCATTACAAACTTTACAAATTAGATAGTTCTCTGCTTTTCTCGTACATATATATGGTAAGCAATAGTTATATCAAGGAATCAACCGATAAAATAAAAAATTAGTTCAATCAAGTTTAGCACATTAAGATGTGCACACCTTGATTTAGTTTCCTAAATTAGATGAACAAACAAATTATTATGATAGAATTTAAAATAGATAAGGTATCACCGAAGTGAAGGGATTCCTCTCTAACTTGATGATAAGCTCATTTGTGAGATGTGGATGTCGCTTTGCTGAGCTGGTTATTGGGTGGGATACCCTTGTAAAACAATACAGAAGTAACAGTTTCTACTATATTTTTTGGTCTTTCTTCCTCTAAAGGTGCATCCCCTATTCCCCTTCAACTGGTATTCCCTAATGACTAATGAGTTTTCAAAATATCGACGAAAAGAAACATTTTGATGGTAATGGTCACTGGTCAGACACCATCACATTCTAACTCAATATAAATTTATTTATTTATTGATTGGCAAAACGGGGTTGAGAGGACCCCCTACCCCTTTAAATTACGTGAGGAAACTTATATCAAATAATCAGCTGCTGACGTGTTTCGAACCCACAAACTATCCACTTTGTGAGAGGGATGCAATCGTTGAGCCACAGGCTCATGTGCATTATAAATTTATTTTAAATAACCTAAAGTGTTTAGAAAGTTTTATTTACCATATACTGATGCAAAACAAAAAGTAATGAATGCAATCATCTACAAATTAAATGAGAACTAAATTAAGACATGGACTGAAAAGGAAGAAATACCAAGTTATAAACCCTAATCATAGAATTATAAGCAGCAGAGACCAAATCAGATAGGACCAGTTAAACGGCATTAACTACTAGTCAGAAGTGCTAATAGTCATACAAGCTACTACTTGATTACAACTTAAGAAGGAACAAGTTGCAAACTTTGATGTAGTTCAGTCTGTTCTTAATCTATTAGATTCCCAATTGAATAAAATATATGGGGTTTGCATCGAAACCAATCAAAAACGTGGGAAGCCAAATACTTAACAACAGGTATAGATGGAACATATATCATGAGGATTCTCAAAATCAATGTATAACAAGTTAACAACCATGCACAATGCAAGCAATAATCGAGCACGAGTAAGTCCCGCTCTCATTCATTAGTATCCAATGTAGCAAAAAATATCGACAAACATAGCTCCCAAATAAATGTGGTATGCATCAAAACCAATTCATAAACTGAAAACTGAAGACCGGAAAAATCACAGAACATTTATATCATAACAACCACGCATAATGCATTAAATATTTAAATCAATCAAGCTCAAGTAAGTCTCACTATCAATCATTAGTATCCAATGTAGCAAAAATAATATCGACAAACATAACTTCCAAATAAATAATCACGCAATTTCAACTAGTAAGCTATTATTACCTTCATATGGAGACTGAGATGGACCAAGTATCATCACATTGAAATATCGCATATTCTCTTCAGAAGGAGAAGCACTAATTCCAGGTGCTACAACATCACCAAAAAAAATACAAAATTCCTTCTCAAAATCAAAACTTTCTACCAATTTCATATCAAATTTCTTCTTAAACACAAAACCCTTCATCAAAATCTCATCTTTCAATTAAAAAATACACAAAAACCCTTATCAAAAACAAAGAAAAAAAAATTACCTGGTTCACTAAGAAGCCTTTGGGTTTCCTGTTATGAAGAAAATATAGAGATCAAAACCCAATAAATGATACAAAAAAGAGCAAAAAATACTAAAAAAATTGATTTTTGAAGAAGAAAAAAGAAATTTAATGAGGGATTGATAAGAGAGGATTAAGAGAGTAAAACCCACCTTGATAATTCTTCTGGGTAGATTAGTATTTGCCATTGAAGCTTGAAAAGAAGCAAAAGAGAGAGAAAGAAAGAGAGAGAGATAGTTGCGTTATTACTTGACTCGAATACAGGGATGTGGAAATGTGGGGAAGCAAGAGAGGTAGATGCATTAGTATTGTACTATTGTATTGTTTGTGATATTTGCATCCACATTTGTTATGTACAAACATGATCGAGTTGACTTGACAACATGGTTGCAAATATAGAATTGCCGATTGTGAAGACCCGAGTGAGATTCTAAATTAGAAACGATCGAATTGAAAGTTGACAAGTGATCAGAAATCGAAGTATCTTTTACCATACGTAACAGATGTAACTACTGTTTTAGGTGAAGCTGATTTGTTAGTGTTTTCGCTATGTACAAATTCTCCAATTTTTTCCAAAGTTCTTTTGCTGTAGAAACTCCCTTTAAAGTAATATTTGCCAGGATTTTCTTAGATTGGAGTGAGACTATTGAGAGTGGATAGACAGACATGATTTTTATACCACGTACTCGACTCTAAATAGGCCTCCTAAAATTGGTAGATTAGAAGTAATGTTAATGGGAGGGCAGTTTGGTGCCTTCAATATAGGTGCCATATTAGCTAATTGCTAAACTAGCTTTGAAACCACCTTGTACCGGTGGTGGTTAAAACGCTTGCAATCGATGGAAAGTTTTAGCAATGTTACTTTACATAATTAAATGGGTTCATAAGATGGAATTTTAAGTTGAGATTTTTGGACATACCCCCCATTTGAAAGTCGAAATTTGAGATACCCCCCATTTAAAAAAAAATTTGAGATACCCCCCAATTCAAGATGTGGTGTTATCTTAGCCGTCCATCATAATCCATCATAAAACTCACCTACGGCTGTAAAGCTCTTCTGTCTTGAATTGGGGGGTATCTCAAATTTTTTTTCAAATGGGGGGTATCTCAAATTTCGACTTTCAAATGGGGGGTATGTCCAAAAATCTCTTTTAAGTTGAGGTACTTACAATTAATAAGACGAGTGGTATTAGACGAAACTCGTAGGTTCTAGTTTTGTATTTTGTGATATTGCAATCAATTTATAAGATGAAATTTCGAGTTTGAAATCTAAAAAGTGAATACGAAGGAACACCAAGTTTCGAAAAATTTGAAACGGAACGTTGTAATCTATCTTATATTATTAATTTGTCATTTTGAATTGCGCTTTCCTCCCTTTTGAAATCATATTAGAACATCTATTGCCCGTTGAATATGTAGAAAAGTGACATGTGGAGGTTACATGTAATGGATTCCTATTAGGAATCGGTTTCCTTATTTGGCAACAAGTGTGGTGGAATTCTATTAGGATTCAATAAGATTTTCTAATCTATTAGAAATCTAAGTTGTTGTTGATTTAGGAATTGGGTTACCAATTGGATTAACCAAAGAGGTTATAAATATTGGTCTTGTGTAACCATAAGAATAAGAGAGAAAAGAAGGAGCACATAAGAAAGTATGAGTGAGGGAGATTTGTGAGGAAACCTAAACTAAGGTTTCATTAGTTATTGTGTAGTTCACTTCTCAATTATCAATAAAGCTATCTCTCTTTGTCCCGTGGATGTAGGCATATTGCCGAACCACGTATATTATTGTGTTTCCGTATTTCTGCTTTAGTTTACATCTTTTGTGTTTGTTTCTTCATTAATCATATCAAGATCCTGTGTATTTATCATAACAATTGGTATCAAGAGCCGAAGGTTATTCCTTTGGGTTGCAGACGGGATTTCGGAACAGTTTTGTTGGGTTTTAGGAATCTGGACAGATTCGACACCCTGTAGTAAAACGGCCATAACTTTGTGCTCTGATATTGAAACATTGATCCGTTTTTGGGGTTGGAAAGTAGACTCTTCAGGCCTTCTAACAGTATATGGTATGTTTTGTGGTTCTAAGTATTCTGTTCTCAGTACTTCATTGAAGTTGACGGTTCCGATTTTCTTAGTTTGTTGAAAATCCAATCTTGGGTTTTTTTAGTGGTATTGATTATTGAAGAGAAGATGGCTGATTCGAATTCTTCGAATTCCAGCAGTAAGTACACAAAGGTGCATGGATTTGATATTATCAAATTCAATGGGAAGAATAACTTCACATCGTGGTAAACAGATGTGAAGGATATTCTTGTTAGTATGAAGCAGATCAAAGCCCTAAAGGGGAAACCTGAAACGGCAAAGTTGCCAACAGGTTGGACGAATGATGATTGGGAAGAGTTTGATCAACAGGCCTGCAGTACGATTAGGTTATGTTTGACGAGGGATATCACACATAATTTTGCCGGTGAAACCTCGGCAAAGGAGTTATGGGAGAAGTTAGAGAATCTCTATCTTAGTAAGGACTTGACGTCAGAACTCTATCTAAAGAGGCGTTTGTATTCGACAAGATTTACACCTGGTAAGTCTGTGATTGATCATATTAATGATTTTAATAAGATCTGTTCTGATTTAGCAAACATTGATGTGATACTACCTGATGGTGAGAAAGCTATAATTTTATTATGTTCATTACCATCTTCGTGGGAAACAACAGTTGATTAATTTATTGCAAACAAAAAGACCACAAAGCAGTTGGTCTATGATGATGTTGTTCGATGTTACAATCCAAAGCCATTAGAAAAAAGGAAGCTGATGATGAAGTTCAGGCTGAGGGTATGTATGTTAGAGGTAGATCATCACATAGAGGTTCGTCGAGTTCTAAAAGTCGCTCTAAATCTCGGAAAAGATATTTGAAGGATGTTGAGTGTTATTATTGTCATAACATGGGTCATTATAGTAAAGATGGTCCTAAGGTTAAGGCTAAAGAAGAGAAGAAGAAGAAATCTAATCCGAACACTGAAGTTGCTAACATTGCTCAAAGTAGTGATGGGGTAGCAAAGTCTATTGGAGACAATGAGGATGAGGTGTTAACAGTTACATCAAATAGCTATTTAGCTGAAGGATGGTGTCTTGATTCAGCTGTTTCGTATCATATGTGTCCCGATAGGGAGTCTTTGTCAACTACAGAGGCAGAGTACATAGCAGTGACAGAGGCCGTGAAGGAAGCTTTATGGCTTCGTGGTTTAGTTGGTGACTTGGGTATTCTTCAGAAGAATATTGTTGTCAATTGTGACAGTCAGAGTGCAATTCATCTTGCTAAGAACCAGGTTCATCATGCGCGCACCAAGCATATTGATGTCAGGTATCATTTCATTCGAGATGTTATCGATGAGAAGAAAGTGATTCTTCAGATGATTGGCACCGCTGATAATCCAGCTGACATGTTGACTAAGGTGGTTTCGGGGGTCAAGTTTAGGCATTGCCTTAACTTGATAAATCTCTCCAGATGTTGAGGCCTTTCGGGGTAGTGGCCCTTATGGGCGTGTGGGGGCAAAGATGAGATGATGCTTGTGTGGTGCAGGAGAAGTACGTATGGGTTCATTATGGTCGGCTTAGTTTTTTTTTTACAATCTTCGCCGAGGTGGAGAATTGTAGAAAAGTGACATGTGGAGGTTACATGTAATGGATTCCTATTAGGAATCGGTTTCCTTATTTGGCAACAAGTGTGGTGGAATTCTATTAGGATTCAATAAGACTTTCTAATCTATTAGAAATCTAAGTTGTTGTTGATTTAGGAATTGGGTTACCAATTGGATTAACCAAAGAGGTTATAAATATTGGTCTTGTGTAACCATAAGAATAAGAGAGAAAAGAAGGAGCACATAAGAAAGTATGAGTGAGGGAGATTTGTGAGGAAACCTAAACTAAGGTTTCATTAGTTATTGTGTAGTTCACTTCTCAATTATCAATAAAGCTATCTCTCTTTGTCCCGTGGATGTAGGCATATTGCCGAACCACATATATTATTGTGTTTTCGTATTTCTGCTTTAGTTTACATCTTTTGTGTTTGTTTCTTCATTAATCATATCAAGATCCTGTGTATTTATCATTATAAATATTGGTCTTGTGTAACCATAAGAATAAGAGAGAAAGAAGGAGCACATAAGAAAGTATGAGTGAGGGAGATTTGTGAGGAAACCTAAACTAAGGTTTCATTAGTTATTGTGTAGTTCACTTCTCAATTATCAATAAAGCTATCTCTCTTTGTCCCGTGGATGTAGGCATATTGCCGAACCACGTATATTATTGTGTTTTCGTATTTCTGCTTTAGTTTACATCTTTTGTGTTTGTTTCTTCATTAATCATATCAAGATCCTGTGTATTTATCATAACAGAATATTTTACCCACCTTCCAATTGACAGAGTTTTTTTTTTTTTTTTTTTTTTTTTGACTTGGAGAGCATTTCATGCTATTACCTTTCCCCGGTGCCCTCCAATTGGGATTGCTCTAATAGGGATGTGGAAATGTGGATGTATTAGTATAGTATGGTTTGTGCTATTTGCATCCACACGATTTATTATGTACATCCACAATAACGAATACAAAGTTGACCTGACCACATGGATGCAAATATAGAAACACTGTTTTTACTTTTTATCCCCACTTATGAACTACAATGTAGAGCTGTGAGACGATGGGGGCCAACTTAAGTCGGGGAGGAATTGGGGGTGAAATAATATAATGGACTTCCTAAAGTTGGTTGTTCACGGTGAAGTCAATTCCTAAGTCATCAACTTCATGTTTTTCTTTATTGTTCATTTGTTTTAATTAAATTGGTACGACATCATGATGTTGTCGGTGAGCAGTAAATAATATGGCTGCAAATAGCCAACCATAATTATTTTCCGAAGCTATGTCAGACTGCCATACATATATGTTCTTCTGTATATTCACAATGTCTGTGTTCGAGTTTTCTTCACTGACGAGGTAGGAAATAAGCTAGGAGAATGAAAGAGAGCTAAGGCGAAGGGAGTGAAGAGGATGATAAGATAGTACAACTGGTATAATTGAAATTGATTCAATTAGATCTACAATTCTAAGCAGGTTGATTAAGGATAATATAAATGCAGATTGCGACAAAAACAAGATAATGAATATACACAAAACTGCGTCAAAACTACATTTTGGTAACAAATTTAGTATGGTGCCGATTCAGAAATGGAGTAATTAATTGTAAAATTTAGTACATTGATCAGGGTCATAATAGACCTAGTTGGTTCGATAAAATGTTGTACGAATTTGTTGAAATTTTCAATCCCATTAAGATATCACAACCCGAACATTAATCAGCATAATCATTTATTTGGCTTATGCTATTTGCATTATACCGTGAAACAGATTTTTTTACAAAAAAAAAGGAAAAAAAACTAGAAATTATATAAGAGTATGTACGCGTGCGAAAATTTTTTATAGAAGTCTCATAGAGCCCCTGATTTATTATATTTGGCACCAGATAAGGTTACACTTCAAAACTCATGCAAAACAGACTCATATATGTTTTACATGTAAATTTTGTACTCTTATAATCAGCATTTAAGCAGATGGTTCCTTAACGGAAGTTGGAATCATTGCGGGGATCATGCCCATTCCCCTCAAGATCTCGTGGCATTCTGGAAGGGGTTCTTTCTTCAAGAAACCCAAGGAATTCACGAAGCGTGACAATTCAGAAATGCCATTGTTTGAGGTGACAAGAACTCGTGCATTATCAAGTCCTGGAATAGTTTCATTGCAATCTTCACGGGGGCTGCTTATAAGTTTAATTTCGCAGATCTCTTCCTCATGATCTCCTTCAACAGCGAGTTTATAGGAGCCGGTGGAATCAGTGACACCCTCAAGGCTGTATGTAAGATCTCCTGCTGCTCGATCTCTGCAATTTAGAGCTACTTTCGCACCTACATTGTACCATAACAGATAAAACCATGAGTAAGACATACAAAAAACTCACGGCAAATCGTCAGATTGAAAATAGAAAATAAACCAAGTTATTCTTACCTTCAATTAAATTAGAAGCTTTAGTGACAAAGGCAGTACGGCAGGTATCACAGTACACCTGGCCTTCAATAAACAAAGTTTCGTCGCACATGGCGAAGCCAAGGAAGGATAAAAAGCCAATGGCAGCAATGAGGGGAAGAAGAGCTTGAATAGACTTGGCCATCTCTTTGTTGTTTTTCTCTTCTTGTTGGAATAATAAACTGAATGTTGTGTTAGAGAACTCTAACAAAGGGGACGATTTAATAACAAGTTTGAAGGTGGTTATAAGTAGTAGTTCAAAGCTAATTTGAGGGAAAAAGTTGTTATGTTTCTGCAGTAAATAATTGTTGTCAAATTTTACTATTTTTAGGTTCAAAATAAATAGAAGTTTGAATTGGTTCTTATCCATATATTTTTTGGGGTTCAAGTCAACTTAGTTGTCGCGTATAGTTATCGAATAATACTCAAATTTTCCAAATAATTCTCCACCCTGCGAGCGTATCTGTCATTACATTTGGCTTCATCTTTGGGCACACCCTAAGGACACTAGGACAGACCAAGTGCGAATGTGAGTGTAGAACAATACTCTCCACCAGATGAAACCACGTAACCATATATGGGTGTGAATAAAACACCTACAGATACAGTGGCGTAGCCAGGATTTGAAGTCAGGGTACGCACTCAATTTCACGATACATAAAAATAAAAAAAATTCTAGTAAAGTAAACAACCAAATACTAAAAAAAAAAAAAAAATTCTAGTAAACAACCAAAAATGTGTTAATAAAATGATCAATCAACAAATTATCGGAAAAATCAATTCAAAAATATGTAATTGAATAGTGTGGGCATAGAATTAACTAGAAGAAAAGCAAGAATTTTATAAAAAAATACTAAAAAAAAAATCAATTAACAAATTATGAGAAAAATCAATTCAAAAATATGTAATTGAATAGTGTGGGCATAGTTAATAAGAAAAACAAGAATTTTATAAAAAAAAAAAAAAATACAAACTTTGCAAACCTGAAATCCCTAATTAAATAGAATAAACTTAAATATTATAATTTTAGAATATAAATATATATACTATCAAATCATAAAAAAAAAACTTATAAATAATAATTTATTAGAAATTAAATTAAATTGCATTGGTAGGTAGCGAGGAGAGTCAGAGAGATACCTGTAGGCTGTAGTGTACTAGTGCTTGAGAGAGAGATACAGTAGTGTAATAGTGTTGAGAGAGAGAATATCTCACGTTTTGACTTCCCACGTCACCCCATCCCATAAATTTGGGCTCACTTTCTATATATTCAGTTCATATTCCAATCAATACACTAACAGTATCTAAAAGTGTTTTAGTCACACAAGGAAACAAGTATTAAAAAGATTTGATCTGATCCCAATTGTGAATTGCCAACCACGTATACAAAAAAATTATAAATATTTTTCAAAATCTCAGGGTACGCACGTGCGTACCCTTACACCCCCCTGGCTCCGCCCCTGTACAGATACTATGTGAACATGCATGCACAGGGTCTGTGCGTGACCCATAATCCTTCATTCTGTACGGGCGGGTTGAGTGATATATATATATATATATATATGGCTTATAAAATTTATCAAAGCCCAACCCATAATATCATATCTAGTTTGATTTTTATATTTCCATATTTACGTGTCAAGATTTGGTTGGTTGTACCGTAATTGAACCAAAAAATCAATTTTTTTTTCTATTTTTTAGCCGATCAAATACTGCCACACACTATGTTTACTATTCATTAGCCCGACTCTCTTCTAAAGTAGTAAAGATAATTGTTGATAACTTTAGTGGAATCCATATTTTAGAGACAAAGTGTGTTTAGGTCGTACTAGGGTTAACAACACCCATATGTGTATGTGTATTATTTACACCCATATATGAACACGTGGCTTCATCTGGTGAAGAGTATCGGAACAAATTCGCACTCGGACAGAACCCCAGGAGAATGTACATTTATCAAAACAGTAGCACTTTATACAACAAAAAAGTACTAATTTTACGACAAAGTAATAATCGAATAATACTCGAACTTTTGCCGCATCAAAAATTTAATTTTGTCGTACGCCGAATTGCTAACTATGGACATGTGTCAATCTATAGGAAAAAACTGTGTCACAGTGTCACCATTGCATGCATTCCACATTTTAAATTTTAAACTCCATTATTTTCCTGCCATATCTGCCATTATTTTCCTGTCATATCTGCCATTATTTTCCTGCCACAAATGTCTTCATTTCCCCTGCACTTTCTCACTTTCCGAGTGCAACAACAATGTCTTCCTCTTCCTCTTCCAACTTCATTAACCTTTCAGCACAACAAACACATCTTTCTAACTTATTTCCTCAAAAACCCACTTCCCCTTTACTTCAAAAGCCTTCTTTCTTCACTCCAATCACCTCTGCTTCTAACTCAAATCATACTAAACTTGTAGTTTCAGGTGGTACTAAGTTATCTGGTCATGTTAACATTAGTGGATCAAAGAACTCAGCATTAGCAATTCTAGCAGGTACACTTTGTTGTTTTGGAACTTGTAAGTTATGTAATATACCAAATGTATCTGATATTAGAACTATGATATTGGTTTTAAGATCTTTGGGGGTAGAAGTTGAGGTATTTAATGGAGAAATGATGGTTAATACTGATGGGATTTGCTCTGTTGAGCCTTGCGATGACGCGGTGGGGAGAATTAGAGCTGGGTTTTTTGTTGTTGGTCCATTGCTTGCTAGATTTGGTGAAGCTGTTGTTGCAATGCCTGGTGGTTGTGATATTGGAGCTCGACCTATTGATATATATGTTCGAGGATTTCGCGCACTTGGTGCAAATGTTGGATTGAGGTGAACATAGTCTGAACATTTTGTAGTCCTTATATTTGTTCTTGATATGGTAGAAAAATAGAATAGAGCTTTAGAGGCTTAGATCAACTGTTTGATGAAAGGTCTTTGAACATTTTACTCTTAACACGTTAGTCTGTGGAACTAGTGTCGATTTCAATTGATTTAACATTTGCCTTAAATTTCATTAAAAATTGGGGAATATCAATATATGTTCATGCTTTTTAGTCGTTAATGGTGTAAGAAAGAATCAACTGAACTGAACATGTGGGCGAATTTTACAGGGAGAGGAAATTGTATGCCCATGCTGCAAATGGCAAAGGTTTGGTTGGGGGGAGGTTCCATCTTGATTTTCCTAGTGTTGGTGCGACTGAAACTCTCATGATGGCTGCTTCCATCGCTGATGGAGTGACAGTGCTCTCCAATGTAGCCCAGGTAAGTTCTGTTCCCAAATGAATGAAAAACACATAAATTTCATCTGATTGTGTGCCTGAATATTTGTGCTACAGGAGCCAGAGGTGGTTGACCTTGCGCGCTTTTTAAATGTTTGTGGGGCCAGTGTGGAAGGAGCAGGGAGTACCACTCTTGTTATCAGTGGTAGGAAGAAGTTACATGGTCCAGAGTTCTCTGTCATTCCTGATAGGATAGAAGCTGGCACATTTCTGATTGCTGCGGCTATCACTGGTTCATGTTTCTCAATGTCACCCGTCATCCCTAGCCATTTAACATCTGTTATAGAGAAGCTTTCAAATGCAGGCTGCCATATTATACAAAATGAACCCAATGCTTTGGAGGTAATAACATAGTGTAGAATTCTCTTTCATCTTATCTGGACCAACTATTATGTTGATTTTGAACCATCCCAGATCGCAGCTGTGCCTTTAAAAACTATGCAGAGTCTTCAAGGTTTCAATATAAGAACAGGCCCATTTCCACAGTTTCCTACAGATCTTCAACCTCAAATGATGGGGCTGCTTACGACGTGTAAAGGCCAAAGTATAGTTGAGGAATTGGTTTTCGAAGGGCGAATGAGCCATGGTATGAGTTTAAGTAGTTTTTAATTAGATACCTGAAACTTAAAGCATATCTCTGTCCTAACATTGTATTTCCAATATCAATCTAAATATGAGTTGATTGGTTATACAAATTTTATTTACTTTGATAGCAGTAAGAGAGCTAGAGAAGCTTGGAGCAAGTATCAGAGTTTGTGGAAGCACTGCATTGATTAATGGAAAGGGACAAGGAAGGTAAGCTCTTCGTCTCACTTATTTGGAACACTGTTCTGATGGATAAAATGAAATGATAGTATCTAAACATCATGTTTCCTATATAATTTTCTTCTGCCAGTTCTTTGTGTGGTTCTCGTGTTGTTGGCAATGATTTAAGAAGTGGAGCTGCTCTAGTTTTAGCGGGACTGGCTGCGGAAGGGATTACAGAAATTGAGGGTGTCACTCATATAGATCGAGGTTATGAGAACCTAGAGACAAAGCTTTGCTGTCTAGGGGCAGATATTGTCAGAAAGTCGATCTAGCTCCCTTGCCACTCAGCTATGACCACTGAAACCAGCCAGGTATAAAATGTTAAAAAAGGCTTCTATCTAAAGATTTCAACTGTATATATTACACAAATTCTAAATATCCTGGTGCCTGTAGGCTTCAAAGGTTTAATACGGTAAGTGCACTCCAGATCCATTTATGGGCATGCTAGAACTTGTATACCACATGCAACATTGGCATGTTCGTATATTGATTTTGTCCCAAGCACAAAACTTCGAAGCTACAGAAGAAAAGCCAGCAACTGCTTCATATATTGCTTGGTGGTGCTACAGCCATGTGGTCTTACTGCATCAGCATTTCTGTTGTATGTTTCTTTGCAAAATAGCTGCAGGTTCGATTTGCCTTTTTCGTTCGAGCTGGTAATGGGTTTGCAGTCTTCATGTTGAATTTTTTCTGCTACATGTGGTTTGGTCTACTGTTGATCTGTTCAAAGAGTGAGGCGCTTTTTGCATTGATGGGAGGGAGCATATTTTTGAAATTGTTTGAACTTTGTTGCCTTCCGAACTCTGCTTTCCCTTTACATATGGGTAGAGCATAGTGTATGCTAGGAGAACTTTGTTAGGTTCATATCCTTAATGTAAAAAACCTGTAATGAATCTTCAGATCAATATGTATGCCAGTCGATATTCCTTGCCAAAAACAACTACCATTTCATTTCAATTTAGATAGGTGGTAAAATTTCTACGCCACAGCTGTTGATAAACCAAAGTACATATGAAAAAACATACAACTTATATTACAATAAAATAAAGCCTTGGAGTCAGCAGCAAATTTGGTGTCCCTCTAAAATTGGTCTCTGAGTCAATTTCTATCCACAGCCGGTACAATTTCAAAATTCTGTTTAACATGGTAAGTCTATAACTAGCTCATCATCAATCAAACCCATAGAGAGTTTGGACAACATTTACCGACTCCATCCCATCCCATAAAATGCTCCAATCATCTACTACCATTCTACACAACATGTCAAATTGTCAACATGTACGCGAAGTTGCATCTATGGCTTCAATAATGAATGATCGACCATAAAATTTGTGAACCTTTATATAGATGATTTAAGCAAAGGTTGTATAGAATTGATTATGAATGACATGTATTTTGTATTCTTTGTCACACTTTTTTCTTGTGGAATTGTGGTTTTGTTACAGGCAACAATATAAATCACTCACCCACTTAATGGTCCTAAGTTACCAAAGCAAAGGTTCTCACCTTTGCGATATGTACTATGTATGTGTTGGATCTTGCAGGTTCCATTGCCTTTTTTTGTTCGAGCTGGTAATGGGTGTGCAGTCTCCTTGTTGACATGCATGTGGTTTGGTCTACTGGATCATTCGAATACTACCAGTAGTAGCTCTTATACATGATCATACTATTTTTTAGTCAGTAACTATTTTCTCTCTCGAATGCATGTCACAAACAGAATTCTACTGGAATAATCCATTTTCACAATTAGTTCCTTTTGTTCTCATTTTAGCAATCATATGATATACATGCTTCTTCACCAAAAATAAAATAAAATTTACATGTTTAATTAGCTTCATTTTCATTTTTTCCTTGTAACTTATATCTTTTTTAAATGAAGAGAAAAAGGAAAATTATGCTGCATTACTTTCGATTCCAAACAAATTATATCTCACATGAAATTGTAATTATGAACAAGGCAATCTTATATGCATGACTCTACTCTAGCATGCAATGCTCATGGTTCCGGGATTGAGCAGTGGCATAGAGTGAAAATTCTGATCTATGCCCTCTTGTAATGCTGTTTTTTTTCCCAGATGTGCACGTACCCGAGTTTTTTGTTGGAAGAGCATTGTTGGCATTTATTACTATTTTAATCTGCGCGCGCTGTAAATCTACGTTAGTGAAATTCTAATGGCTTTGATGCCAATTGTTAATAACTTAACTGTCATGAAAAATAGTGAATTTTGGTCAGATATGGATACTTCAGCTTCGGATGATGAAGTTCATTGGAAGGTATTCGCTTGAATCATTGCCTCAAGATCATTTTGATCACAAGACTCGCAATGCTTCTCCTCCCGTGCGAAAACAGATACATATAGCATGCTAGATTACAAATGTATCTTACACTGGTGTAGCATGTCATGCGTTTGTTTGATTTGATAGTTAAACCAAACTTTCTGTATGAACACGTACGAAACAATATATACATTTGAAGTTTCACTATGACAGCACCTGCAACCCGGAGAATTTATCTTACAATGTCGTCTAGTATATTGAAATTCGTATTGTTTTCATGTTGTTAGCACAATATTAAAGAAAAAAAACTGGACTCAGATTGTCCACACTATTTTTTGCACAATCTTTAACCATTCAGCCTACTTAATTAGACTACTTCTCTCTGATTGCTCGTAAGGGCCTGTTTGGCTACATCTAGGTGCATTGAACAGAAAACTCAATTAGTTTAAACGATGATAAAGATCCCTGATTTTTTACCATACCATCAGTTATATATGTTTTTAAAGTTGAATACCAGCGGGGTGAACTGTAAAGCAACTGTGACTCCATTGTACAGATCATATAATTACATACTCTGTTACAATAGTTACCTTTAAAATGCAGTAAAATTTTGTTTTTCTGTGACGCATGGACCTTTATGTTGAACATATCTTGCACAACTTGTTTCACTCATCAACTTCGATGCCAAGTGTTATTCATTGTATTATTACTTTCTCATGAATGAATGAATCAAACTTCTGCCTTAACAGAAGGCACAATAGTATACACTGAGGTAAAGGAATGACTCATCCATAAAATTGTTGAAATAAAATTAACAAAGTTACCTTTGAACGGTGGTTTTGGTTTTTGGTTTTTGATTATTCATTAAGTAGTTCATGAAAGAAATAAAATCTAAAATGCTAAAATATAGATAAATAAATAAAATGTCTAGGAGGATCGAATATGCATTAGGTATTGGTCACAGACAAAACAATATAAATAATTCATACTTTTGTATATCTTCTAGTTCATACAACTTATACTAACACTTAACTTATCTCAATTTCTCTTTACTCAAGGTAAGTGATCAAAATCTCATGCATTATTCTCAATTCATACATAAAATATTATATTAATATTCAACGGTTCATTCTTCTAAATATTAAGATAGATTAAGCATTAATATGATTTAAAGAAAAAAAAATAGGCTGGGTCGCAGTAAGAGAACTCGAGAAGTAAGAAAAATAGGCAAAAAATATGAGTTGATCCAATTTTACAATTTTTATTTACTTTGATGGCAGTAAGAGAACTAGAGAAGCTTGGAGCAAGTATCAGGTTTGGAAGCACTACAATGATCAATGGAAAGGGACAAATAAGGATGATAAGCTTTTGATGTCAAACATTGTTCGGACGGATAATATTGAACGACAAATGAGTTCAATGTCGTTTTTGTTCGAGTTGGTAGTTGGTTTGCAGTCTCCTTGTTGAATGTTTTCTGCTACATGTGGAAAGTCTACTGGATCACTAATATCACCAAGCTCCAACCTTTGTGCCAACGTATTCAATGTGCATTGCAATGTGCATCCTCTCTTCAACTGGGTATAAGACCCAGCTGCTACCGGAGGAAGACTGATAGACATATAAGAGATTAAGAGCTATGGGAGGAAGCATATTTTTAAAATTGTTCGAACTTTGCCGCTTTTCAGGCCCCATCACCCTCTATATGGGTATGGCACATGTGTATACTTTGGGATATGTTCTCGATTCAGGAAGTTAACAATAACCAGGTAGTTTTGAGTAGTATAGTTCAAAACCCTTTCGAGCAAAATTTTGAATCCTAAAAGAAGGTATATGCTGGGATTTCGACACTAGAAAACAAATTGGAAACTGAGTATTCGTGGATATTCATAGATATTTATATATCCGATTTCTCAAATACCGGCATAATTCGTGGGATATCCGCAGATATCCCTGATATTTTAAACTATGGTTTTAAGTCGTTTCAGACTGGGTACTAGATTCAGTTACACTTGGCCAATAAGAGGTTGTACGTGGACTACGGCTCTGACGCTTTCAATCACTCCTAAAAAAAAATGGTTTTTTTTGTTGGCAAGCGGGGTTGAGGGGACCCCCACCCCTTTAAATTACGTGTGGAAACTTATATCAACAATCATATGTTGACGTGTTTTGAACCCACAACCTCATAAGAGATGTTTTCTTGTGAATAATCAAGAGGGCTCGAATGCTAGTGAGTCAATGTGTCTGTCTATATAGATTGGGTCCTCTGAAAGTATTTGTTCTACTTCAAGGAACCTAAGCTCGTGATAGTGCTTGAGACGTTGACCATTGACTTGAAATTCAGAACCGTCTGCAGGGTTAGTGCAAGTAATGGCACCCAAAAGAAGTTATCGCAGACACAATAAAGGGACATCACACCCTAGTTTGTAGTTTACCATGAAAAAAATGCACACAAGAGTTATAAAGGCAAACTTTTTCACCAATTCGAAAATCTCTATGCATGATCTTCGATCATGGAGTTTTTTCATGTTAGCTTTATACGACTTGGAAAGATCATAAGCTTTATTCCTAAATTCCTCAAGATAAAAAATCTGGAGTTTTCTTCTCTCACCTGCCTGGTCGAGATTAAAATTGAGTGTTTTCATTACACACAAGGCTCGGTGCTCAAGCTCTACCAGGTAGATGACTAAGATGAGATTTCCAATAAAGATAACCAAGCTGACATTTTCAATAACAATAATTTATCCAAAATATTTTTATTTTCTCTATTGGAAATCTCAGCTTGGCCATTCATTTGTGGATGATAAGCGATGACACTTTGTAAGTTACTCCGTACTTTTTGACAAGTTGGGCAAATATACGATCATAGAAATGACTCTGCCCATCATTAATAATAACACATGTATCGAATCTGACAAAAAAAGTTATTTTTTAACAAAGCTTACTATAGTCTTGTGGTCTCGAGGGGTGATAGTTGTCCAAGTCCTTCGATAGGAATAGCCAGCCGAATATTAATTTTATCAAAAAATTCTAATTTATTTAGTTTAAAGCCAAAATATCAAATAAAGCTCAGACTTGTTTGATTAAATCTCATCTCATCTCGGCTCAAACTCATTCTTCAATCAAATCTCGGCTCGCTCGAACTCGTTATATACTTCTATTAAAGCTCAGTGAGAGCCGACTAGAATTAATATGAACCAAGCCCGTGTAGAGCTCGAGTTGGTTCTAGCCTAATACCTAAATATACAACCGTGAAGTGGTGGGGACCGAATTTAGGTTGTGAGGGAGAAAAAGATTGGGAAGGAGAAAAGAGAAGAGGAAGAACAAAGAAGGGTTGAAGGAGAGTGTGTGTGCTTGGGGAGAGAAAAAGATATGAGAGAGTATGGATGTTAACGAGTTGGTTCGGGGCTGGATATCTGATAGAAGACTTTTTACACCCTCTATCAAAAAATGAAAGAGGAGATTTAGAGATTTGAAGTTCCTTTTTGTGCCTGTATAAATTGAGATCAAAGTAGACAAGTAACAAGCAAGGGTCGTACCCACCTCAGAGGGGGAGATCTTAGCTTAAACACAATTAAGAATAATAATTAAGAAACACCAAATGATCAATAATAAGAGTTTGATAATTGATTCTACTTTCTACATGCAATAATAAATAAATAATCCTAACTTAAGAATATGGAAGATATGGAAAAGAAGATTATATGATGACACATGGGGAGTAGTTGGTTTCCACAAACTAAATCATGCAATTATATCATGTTGTTCTTTATGTTCAATCTATAATAACTAATAAGTCAACTCTCAATTATTCCAACTAGTTATTAATACCTATAATAATCAAGTAGTCACCTCTCAGCTATTCAACCTAATTAAAACGGGACTATTATGCATGCTATTGAATATGTTTCATTAATTAAACCCTCACCTCTCAGTTATTGAATCTAATTAACTCAACATATTATTCATAAGTCATAACTAAATCATCACCTCCCAGCTATTTGATTTATTCATAAAAGGGTTCTAATAAAAGATAAATATCATAAACATGTAATAATCACCTCTCAGCTATTTCACTACACATCTATAATAAACATAAATATTATTGTAGGGGTACTACATACTCCGACCAATCAAAAGCAGCCACGTGGCACAGTCATCCATCCATCAGGTCGCCACGGTCTCTACCTGCTAGCAGCTCGACTAAAGCGACCCGATTACACAACGAGCAGCGACCTGCTATACACACGTGCTCTTATTCAATGCACAGAATATTCTCATCAGTTACATAATTAATTCACAGGGATGATCCTCGCGCGTTACACATTTAATCCTCATTATGATGGCGGAGAATCTGCAAGATCCACGATCCACGCCCTTCTATCTTCTATATAAACAGAACTACGATGGCTTGATCTCTAAGTTCAATTCCCCCGAGCTAGAATACGTAGGCAATCTCGATCTTAACGAGGTGCAGCCACCCCGATCTCAAACATCCCCATTTGGTCAAGTCCCCCAGCAACCTGACCTAGTAGTGCATTAATCTGGAAACAGGTTAATACATTTGGCGCCGACTGCAAGGAATTCGATATAATCGAAAACCCAAACCCTCCCACCCGAAATCAAAATCACTAACTCGAAATGACTACCCCAGAGTTAGCTATTCAAGATCTGCATGCTCAAATCACTGCTTTGCAGGAAGAAAATGCACGCCTGAAAGCTGCACAAACCAACCCCCAGCAAGGTGAAAATAGCGGACATGGAGTCGTTCCTGCTGACGATTCCAACCAGAAGTACGAGCAACTCAGTCAACAACTGGCGGAATTCAAAGCCTCCCAGGCTCTCCTTCACCATTCTAAGAGCTACACTGCAGAGCAACTTGCCGTACAGTCTCTCCAGCAGTTCCAGGAGTCTCCTTTCTCCAAGGAGATCCTTGACCATGATCTACCGAGCAAGCTGAATGCTCCCAAGTTTGACCAGTATGCAGGAGTCGGAGATCCAACCGACCACATCAAGGGATTCCGGAAATCCCTCCCTCTTATCAAAGAAGATCATCTTCTATGTCTGCTGTTCCAGTCCAGCCTCACTGGACCTGCTCTCGACTGGTTTCATCGTTTGAAATCAGGATCCATCAGCTCGTTTGCCGAGCTCGAGAAGCAGTTCGTTATCTTTTACATCCACAACAAGAAGCGCCCAGTCACCATCGATTCCATCTTCAAAGTCAAGCAGCGAGATGGTAAGTCACTAAGCGTTTTCTTTGCTCGCTTTAAATCTGAATTACATTCAATTCAGGATTTCGCAAAGGAGCATGAGGCCTTTGCAACCATAGCATTCACTCACGGTCTGACCCAGGGGTCCGACCTCCACAAGTCGCTAGCCATGAAGCGACCTTCATCCTTGGACGAGCTCTACCTGAAGGTAGATCGTTATATCAAGCTAGAGGAAGCCCTCACTGGGAGGGAGAAAAATCACGTAGTCAGCAATGTGGAGTCTGGCTCATTCAAGCGACCTCGGTTAGATGGCAAGAGGTTCAAGGGTAAGTCGTTGCCTACTGAGCAGCGAGAATATCACCGGTTTACACGACCAGCCGGTTATATTTATGAGCGGATCAAGCACAACCATTGGTGCAAGATCCCTTCCTTCACACAGTTGGAAGATACATCCGGTCGGCCGTACTGCAAAGTCCACAAGGTACGGTGTCATCAGACAGATGACTGTCGCGTTCTGAAACGCGCACTTCAGACTTGGGCCGACGAGAAAAGGCTCAACAATTGGATCCTCGACAGACAGGAGGATTCTGCAAACAAGCGGATGAGGAAGGGATCCAGAACCCCTCCTCATTCACCAAAGCGGGGTCACAGCAAGGCCAGAGCGGCCTCCGCAAGCCCAGTACGCAGCAGAGGGCGTAGCCTCTCCCAACGCTTAGGTCCAACAGGCGACCTACGCGACCACATCAACAAGAAGGTCGCAAACAAAGTTGACAGCGACAGCGAGTCAGACAGTCATGTAGTCTACATGATCGATGAATCCCACCACACCCCTGTCTCACGTGACAAGAAGAGACGAGTAGAACATCTTCACCATGTCTACTCCATCACCGACCGAGCAGCCCGTTTCAACATCCCTGCCCGCCAAGAGACTGACATCACTTTCACCGAGGACGATCTCAACAAGGTCGTTACTCCACACAACGACGCCCTAGTCGTTGAGCTCAGAATAGCGGATTACACCATCAAGAGGGTATTCATCGACCCTGGGGCATCATGCAACATTCTCATGTACAGAACCTTCAAGGACATGAGGCTGCCCGACTCAGTGCTAATACCAGATTTCACACCCATCCTTGGCTTCAATAGTTCAAGGGAAGACCCTAAGGGTGAGATTCTTTTGCCCGTCACTGTACGCAGAAGGGAAGACAAAGTCGTTGTAACCAGCAAGTTCAGCGTCCTCAATATCGCAAGCAAGTACAATGCGATTCTGGGTCGAAAATGGATCCATGCTATGAGAGGTGTGCAGTCAACATACCATCAAGTATTCCGCTATCCTGGCCCTTATGGAATAATGGAACTCCGCGGCAATCAGAACACCGCACAGGAATGCCATGGCATTATTGAAGCTGTTCCATCGTCAAAGCCATCCACCTATGGAGTCAAGGATGCTGATGTCAAAGGAAAGAGCCTAGTCACAACAGAGGCTCAGGAGGGCAACAACAAGTCAAAAAGCCCGTCCAAAGAAAAGTCTGAACCTGTCAAATAGCAACTACAGAAGGAGCAAATGAGCTCCCCCAAGCTGAATCTCGGAAGTACTGATCCAGGTGTACGTGTGAACATTGGGTCAGAAGATGACCCGAGATATATCTATGTAGGTGCAGAATTGAAAGAAGATAAGTTCAATAACTTTGTAAATTTTCTTTCAAGTAATAAAGATGTTTTTGCTTGGTCGTACATCGATATGCCTGGTATAGATCCATCAATTGCATGTCATAAACTGCGGGTCAATCCCAATTATCGACCTGTAAAGCAAAAACCAAGGAGGCTTGCTCCAAAGTTTCACGAAGCTGTCAATGAAGAAATCAACAGACTTAAACAGGTCAACTTCATCAGAGAGGTCGATACTCCAGACTGGTTAGCCAACATCGTACCAGTCTTAAAGAAGAATGGAAAAACAAGGGTCTGCATCGACTTCACAAGCTTGAACAAAGCTTGTCCTAAAGATTCATTCCCACTGCCACGAATCGATAGGCTAGTCGATCAGACATGCGGTTTCGAGCTACTGTCATTCATGGACGCATACTCAGGGTATAACCAAATCCCAATGTACGAGCCTGACCAAGAAAAGTCCTCTTTCACAACAGAGCAAGGTATTTTTGTTACAAAGTCATGCCATTCGGGCTAAGGAATGCAGGAGCGACCTACCAAAGACTGGTCACCAGAATGTTCGACGACCTCCTAGGTCGAACAATGGAAGTCTACATTGACGACATGCTAGTGAAGAGTGACAAAGAACAAGATCATTTGTACAATCTCGACCAAGCGTTTCAAAGGTTAAGACAGTACAGAATGCGTCTTAATCCAGAAAAGTGTTTATTCGGGGTTGCGTCAGGAAAATTCCTTGGCTACCTAGTCACCAGACGAGGCATTGAAGCAAATCCCGATCAGATCAGAGCCCTGATCGACATGCCAAGCCCAAAAACAAAGAAACAAATCCAGAAACTCAACGGCATGGTGTCAGCTCTGAACAGATTCATCTCCAGAGCATCAGATAAGTGCAGACCAATGCTTCATATCCTAAAGAAGGGGGCTACATATGAGTGGACAGAAGAATGTGAGAAAGCCTTCAACGATCTCAAGGCATATTTGTCTACTCCACCAGTTCTCACAAGGCCCAACGATGGAGATGTACTTGGCGTTTACCTTGCAACATCAGATTTTGCGATCAGTGCAGTTCTTTTTAAAGAAGAAAATCAGGTCAAACGACCTATCTATTTCACAAGCAAAGTCTTACAGCAAGCCGAAATAAGGTACACACCTCTAGAGAAGTTAGCATTGGCTTTACTTTACGCTGCATGCAAATTCAAACCTTATTTCCAAGCCCACACTGTAAAAGTAATCACCGATCAGCCATTACGCCACATTCTAGAAAAGAAAAACAAAACAGGTCGTATGGCTCGATGGGCAACAGAACTGGGTGATTACACATTTGAGTTCGTGTCACGGTAGGCCGTCAAGGGCCAGGTCGTCGCAGACTTCTTAGTAGACTATCCAGCAGAGGATGTCAATTGGGAACCAGAACCTGAAACAAGGCAAATCCAAGACAATCCTCCAGACCAATGGCAGCTGTATGTAGATGGCTCCCACAATTCCAATGGAAGTGGTATAGGTGCTGTGTTAATCTCTCCTGAAGGTTCACAGCTCGAGAGATCAGCTCGTCTAGACTTCTCGACCTCCAACAACGAGGCCGAGTATGAAGCACTCATCCAGGGCCTACAGATGGCCGTCGAGCTACAAGCAGTTCGTCTCAAGGTGTACAGTGATTCCCAACTGGTAGTCAATCAGGTCACTAACAACTACCAGATCAATGGGGTCAACCTAATCAGGTATGCTAGCAAAGCAAAGGAACTCATCAGCAAGCTCAGCTATTTCACAATCGAGCACATACCTAGAGATGACAACAGACACGCAGATTCATTAACATTCCTAGCATCTAAGATCGAGTCAGACAAGCCGCGGGCTCTCACTATAGCAATCAGTGCACAGCCCGCATATCTATTCAAGGAAGAAGATGTTCATCAAATCTCCGACCTACTACAGACAACTCCAGAAGACATCCAAGGGACTTGGATGGAACCTTTCATGGTTTACCTTCAAACTGCTGTCCTACCATCCAACAAGAAGGAAGCTAGTCAATTGCTCCATAAAGTCACAATGTACAAAATCCATGAAGGTAAACTTTTCAGAAAGTCTGCAACTGGATTGTTATTACGATGTCTGATCCCAAAACAAGGAGAGATGATATTTCAAGAAATCCATGAAGGTGAATGTGGAAACCATTCCGGGGGGCGTACCTTGGCCCATAAAACAATTTCTCAAGGATACTTCTGGCCAAGAATGAAGGAAGATGCCAAGAAATTTGTTTTAAAGTGCAAAGAGTGCCAGCGATTTGCCGACAAGCAGCACCAGCATCCAAACGATCTCATTAACATCACTGCACCATGG
This sequence comes from Aquilegia eximia, assembly GCA_023053565.1. Classification (NCBI taxonomy): domain Eukaryota; kingdom Viridiplantae; phylum Streptophyta; class Magnoliopsida; order Ranunculales; family Ranunculaceae; genus Aquilegia; species Aquilegia eximia. The sequence continues at coordinate 21,082,345 of JALIGU010000005.1, forward strand.
CCATTCCACATGTGGGGGCTTGACATCATGGGCCCCCTAATCAAAGAAAAGAAGTCTGAAAAGAGGTTCGTTCTAGTGGCCGTCGACTATTTCACAAAATGGGTAAAAGCTGTTGCACTAACCAACGTAAAACAAGCAGATGTCCAAAGATTCATGTGGGAAAACATCATCACAAGGTTTGGACTACCAAAACGAGTAGTCACAGATAATGGCACTCAATTCGTTGGAAAAAATATCAAGGCATTCTACGACCTATGGAAAATCGAGCATTCAAGGTCAACACCTAGATACCCACAAGCCAACGGCCAGGTCGAAGCTGCAAATCGACAGATTCTAAACAATTTGAAGAAGAAGTTCGAAGACCAGCATGATCAATGGCCACAGCAGCTAGAAAACATCCTGTGGGCCTATAGGACAACCCCTCGTACGTCAACTGGGATGTCACCTTTCAGCCTATGCTACGGAGTTGAGGCTGTTATTCCCACCGAGCTAACATTCGGAACGACCAAATCACTTTTGGTCGATACTGAACTCAACAATCAAGCCTGGTCGTTTGGAGTCGACCTCCTCGAAGAACGCCGTAACCACGCCACTATAAAGCTCGAGCAATACCAACAGAGACTCAAGCGAGCTTATAACAAAGGCGTGCGACCAAGAACTTTCCAGCCAGGGGAACTAGTCTTAAGGAAAATGTTCAACAACAAAAGAAAGGACACGATTGGCAAACTGAACGCCAATTGGGAAGGCCCTTACATTATCACGAAGGTTCAGAGCAACGGTTCTTATCGTCTTCAAACACCAGAAGGGGAGATCGTTAAGAACCCATGGAATGCTTTTCACTTAAAGAAATTTTATCAATGAAATGTAAGCATCCATTCATTGCATTTCAATGTATAAATTCACTTTTGCCTTCATCTCTGCTCAAACATGAATGGCTACTAAAGGTCCAATCCCTCGACCTACAAATTATCAAAACTCTAGTCCCTTTGATAATTTAGTATTTTGTTAAGTTAAACCACTAACAACTTAACTTGGTGCATTGGTCACTCTCTTCCCACGACCCAAGCACAACTATGTTGAATGTGACCTCAAACCCAAGCAGGTCGAGCAAATGTTACTTATTGTTTGCAAATCCCATTCAAGCAGACAAAAAGACATGAACAACAATGCAAGGTAAATCGTTGAATTAACTTTTTACTTGATAAGGTTCTAACAATTACAGGTACAAGAAAAATAGAGTTACGACATACAAGAGGAACTGTTTCAGTACGTCCTGCTTGCAGCCATTCATCTCGTCTACCTGCCTTCTGAACGAGCTACCAGGACTCCCTGGAAACTAGCTGCTCAGAAGAACTTCATACAAGCTCGTCAAAAGTAAAAACTGACTACTGATGATAAATACAAAAGACAAAGAAGTATCCACTCAAGCTCTCAAAATTACAAGGGGGCTCTCAAGAATGCGCTCTGGAAACTATGCCAAGTGCAAGGAGTACAAGAAGACATACTGCAAGAACAAGGAGTGCAAGAAGCAAGCCTTGCACAAGGTTACCCAATATAAGAAAAGGGACACAAAGGCTAGCTTACTGCTGCGTAGACTGGTCGCCTGAAGCATCAACTTCAACAAGGACTCCAGCGACCTGGTCACTAGGGCCTATCGAGGCGTCCTGAGCTGGCGCCAAGGTACCCTCAACACCACCTCGCGTCTCCTCTCCTTCGAGCGACCCCGTCATAGCTTTCACCAGTTGGTCGCAGTAGGTCTTCCACGCCGCTTCATTCTCCTGACATACCTTCTGCCAGTACTCAGCAAAGGATTGCGAAGCAGCATCACGTTCCTTTAACTGCTCCACCGTCTCCTTCAGCGCTGCGACCTGGGCATCCCTGTCCTTAACCTTGCACTCAGCAACGACAGCAATGTTCTTCGCCTGCTCGAGCTTCTCGTTGAGCGCCTTCAACTCAATTTCAGCTTGAGCACCAATCTCAGCAACCAGACGCACCTCCTGGAAGCTGGCATTGAGCTGCAACCAACATCAGAATTTAGACCAAATGTCAAAACATAAACAAGACAAATGCGACTTATGCTCACACTCACCAAAGACAGCGCCGCATTTATCTTCGAACAGGTCTCCAACAAGGTCTGCGACTTCACCGCCCGGGCATCAGCATCCAGGACGATACCCTCATTCACAGCCCGGGCAACGCAAGGGTCATCGATAGCACTGTCGTTATCATACACGACATGCTTCTTTCCTTGACCATCCAAATAATCGAACGGCCCGGGGCGGAATTCAGACAAAGTACCTTTGCCTTTCTGCAAAGGCCGAGGCGCAGTCTTCCTGGACAAAACAGACATCCCAGGAGACGTCACAGGCATTGAAGAAACAGGAGCTGGCATAGCTGGGAACTCCATCAGCTTAAGGTTCCCTGTGAAGGACCTCTTCTTCCCAGCCAAGGCACCCACTTTAGGAAGTGAGGCGGGAGGACCGGAGACTGGAGGGCTCGCCATTGCTTCAACCTGGCGAGAACTACCAGCAGAGCGCTCCCTTTCCACAGGTAGCTCTCTCTCCACAGATCGTTCCTGCACCAGAGGTCGATCCTTGTCAACAAGTCGACTATTTTCCGACCTCCGAGGAGCACCAACAGAACGTTGACTCTCCCCCTGCCTCGAGCCACCACTAGCCCGTTCGCTGTCATCAGCTCGCGAGCTACTACCAGAACGCCCACCTGCAGATTTGTGAACAGAAGACATAAATGCTTTCTTCAAAGCTTTCCTCCTCTCGAGCTCGTCCCAAACAGTTTTTGGACCACCTTTAGGAATAAAATGCTCCTTTAGGTGGGGTAGAAACGAAATCTTCCGCTCGTCGCTCAACTTACCAAAGCAGTTCAAAGCGGATCTCAGATCGTTCTTTCTAATCAAATGATCGTCCCTAATCGCTGCAACAAAAAATACAAAGACGTCAAGTTCAGAAACAGGAAGACGAATCAACAACCCTAGTGCTAAAGACCACAAACTTACGAGCGTCATTCCTAATCACATGACGCAACTGGATATCCCCTTCAACAATCGACCCAGTAAACAGCATGGGATCTTTCCACCATGGCTCACTACTTACTGGGTAGATCAAAGGCAAACGGTCTGGCCTAACTTGCATGTTATAGCCCGAGAGTTCAACTTTCGAGGAGCGTTTGAAGCTGAAGTGGTTCAGTACATCTTTCACAGTAATGTTCCACCTATGCAACCTGTTGAGGTCGTCAATTACCCTCATATTCCGCCAGAAATTACCATTCATCTGGCAGGGGGCTCGACCAATGGCATTCAAAAGGTCGACTACCAAACAAGACAATGGCAACCTCAGGCCGGCACGGAATTGGTTCAAAGTAAGTACAGTAGAGGAAGGATTATTAGGACGATAGTCAGGAGAAAGCAAACGATCTCCAAGAAATCTAATCTCCAAGTGCCTAATCGACCTAAACTCATAAACCCTCCCAACAGCAAAACGCCTATGTACATAATTCATATTCACCACTCTACACATTGCACCATCGTCGCCCACTACCATTTCATCATCAGAAGAGTCTGGCCCATGAAAACCACTACTCTGGGGGCTATCTACCTCCTCATCGCGAACGGGAGACGGAATGTCAGATTGAGTACTCTCAGACTCATGAACCCCACCACTCAAGTGATCATTTTGGGAATCACTAGTGTCAGACATTACTCTCAACACAGTAAAGACGAAAACAGAAGATGAAAACGAAAGAAAACAAACAATCAAAGAAAAGAGAGAGAAGAAGACAAACCTCACGAGCTCTCAAAGTTCTCCAGATCGCAAGGCAAAAGCGGCAGCAATTCAAATAAAGGCGAAATAGGTAAACCCTTCTCAAGGTAACTACAGCTTAAATACTGTAGCACGAGTAATCCCAGCCATCGGTTCGAAACAGGTGAACGGCTTAGATCGAGCAAGGATCCATATGCAGTACAGTTATTCTCCACTCACAAAACGGTTTGCATCCACCGTTGGATCAATCCACGTGGAAGGCAGATAGCAAATCAAGCAATACGTGCGTCAGTTGCCATAACTACACGGCTAACTGCTCGAGTAAACTCCTCCACTTCCCCGTAAGAACGCCATGATTACCACGGACAGCGTTGCATGACTGCCACGTCAGCAAATTCAAAAAGCACACTACAAATCAACATCGATAAAAGTCCTTAGTCTTTTCAGCCCGACTTTCACAGCCGACCTAAAAAGAGGGGGCTTATGTAGGGGTACTACATACTCCGACCAATCAAAAGCAGCCACGTGGCACAGTCATCCATCCATCAGGTCGCCACGGTCTCTACCTGCTAGCAGCTCGACTAAAGCGACCCGATTACACAACGAGCAGCGACCTGCTATACACACGTGCTCTTATTCAATGCACAGAATATTCTCATCAGTTACATAATTAATTCACAGGGATGATCCTCGCGCGTTACACATTTAATCCTCATTATGATGGCGGAGAATCTGCAAGATCCACGATCCACGCCCTTCTATCTTCTATATAAACAGAACTACGATGGCTTGATCTCTAAGTTCAATTCCCCCGAGCTAGAGTACGTAGGCAATCTCGATCTCAACGAGGTGCAGCCACCCCGATCTCAAACATCCCCATTTGGTCAAGTCCCCCAGCGACCTGACCTAGTAGTGCATTAATCTGGAAACAGGTTAATACAATTATCAATAAAGCTAGGTCTCCCTAAACCCTAACAATAATATTTTAATACTATGGATAACAATAGCATACAAATAATCATACTTATATCATATCGCGAATTAGAGATAAGTAAACATTAAGAACCTTGAATCACAATGAAAGCATCACCTAGAAAGCTTCTACCATCCCCCCATGAAGATTTAGCTACTCATACCAAAGTTACAAATAAATAAATCATAGAACATCATAATGAAAAATAATGGATTGATATTGATATTGAGTTGAATACAATGAAAAAGAAGATCAACTCTTCTTCAATTAAAGTTGATCTTAAAGTGGAGGCTAAAAGATAAGAAACCCTAGTTACAACTTCTCTTATATAGATATTATAAAGTAGAATACTTGCATGCAAAGACTTCCAAATTTGATGAAATTCGTGGCTACTGCTGTTGGTCTCAAAGAGAGATTAGGCAATTATGAAAACCTAATTTTCTTAGGCTGGAATTGTAGCTTGGACCAAAACCTTCAGTTTGATAGCTCATGGGTCCCAATCGGACTTCTGAATCTTCTTGTGGAGCCTTTTAAAGATTAAGACCCAAAATAGAAATTTAGGTCAACGAAAGTCAACAGGGTTGACCAAAGTCAGCAAAATCCAACAGTTGACCAGAAGTCAACTAAAGTCAACAGTTGACTAAAGTCAATCGAAGTCAAAGTTAACCAAAAAGTCAACTAAAGTCTGACAAAAAAGTCAAATCAAGAGGGTTGACCAGAGTTGATTGCATATTTTACGGGTGCAAATATCCATTTGTTTTTGCTTGTTTTTCACCACTTTTTGCGAGCTTTTACGCTATAAAAGACAAGAAAGCACTAATCCTTAATTTTTTTCCTAGATTTGAGGATTAGAAATTGCTTCAGTTAGGGTTTCGATTTGAAGATTATTAGGAAATTGATATAGGGTTTTTGTATCGATTGAGTTTGGTTTTTCTGGACTCATCAAAAGATTAGAAATTGATTTAGTTTTTTGTATTTGATCGATTGAGTTTCAATTTCTATCTTGAAATTGATTTAGGGTTTGTATTTGATTATCGATTTGAGTTTGAATTTTCTGTTTAGGGTTTTTTTGGTTTTTCTGGACTCATCAAAAGATTAGAAATTGATTTAGTTTTTTGTATTTGATCGATTGAGTTTCAATTTCTATCTTGAAATTGATTTAGGGTTTGTATTTGATTATCGATTTGAGTTTGAATTTTCTGTTTAGGGTTTTTTTGGTTTTTCTGGACTCATCAAAAGATTAGAAATTGATTTAGTTTTTTGTATTTGATCGATTGAGTTTCAATTTCTATCTTGAAATTGATTTAGGGTTTGTATTTGATTATCGATTTGAGTTTGAATTTTCTGTTTAGGGTTTTTTCGGTTTAGGGTTTTTTTCTAATATGGAACCAGGAAAACGAGCAGCTATACCTCTTGGGGAAAAGTATCAGGCAACAATTCCGGATTTGAATGGAGTCTTGGGGGAGGATTTAAGTCTTCCGCTTGAAATTCTTAATGATCAAGATCTTGAAGGTACAGATCTTGAAGGTACAGAATGGTTGAATTGGGCATATCCTCTAAAGAGGAGAATTAATGGAACAATCCTCCGGTGCATTATTAGTAAAAACAGGAGCAAGAGTGCACCTTTGTGGATTAATGTCTGCTTACACACATATCATGACTTGTCTCGTAAAACCTTGATGGGGTTTTATTACCAGGATTTTCACCTAAGGCTCTCAAAAGACACAAACTGGAAGAATGATCCTGAGACGGAACTCATCCGTAGAAACAGAGCTTTGGGTGAGTGCTCATTTAATTCCATTATTATCTTTTTATATTCGGTAATGGCTGTATTGTTTAAATCCACATTTTTTCTTTGATATCTATGATAGAGTAGCCTTAAAAGTAAGTGTATTGTCAATCAAAGTGCAATTTGTTCTTAAATCTTACATGCTTAGTTAAAGATGCTGCTCTTGAATCCCCTATATTTTGGATTTTCTGGTAACGAATCTTGGCGCTAGTCTTATTTTTTGAGTTTGTGCTTTTTTCTTGTTAGAGTATTGCCTAACGTAGTTTGTTATTTCCTCTTGTTCCAATGAAACCACGTGGTTGAAATATTACAAGGATTTACCAGGAGAACAAGTTATTATCAATGATGAGTAGTGTATACTATTGCCCCTTATGTAAGGCAGAATAGATATTCGTTCACACTTGACGCTGTCCCATCCTCCCCTCCTCTTTTCACCTCCATGGAACCATGTCCAGGCCTCATCCATGACAGGGTGATCACTTCTACTTTAGGATGATCCCATGGATGTACCTTGTTTTTCTGGGGATGGGGGTACCTCTGACCTTGGATGATGACAAACACCATTGGTCATCACTGGTGGCGGAGCTATGTAGGGGCGGTGGGGGAGGGGGGGGGGGGGTTGACAGGACTAGTATTATATTGCAAAAAATTATTAAGTAGCAGTTTTTTTTTAGAAATTCTTAATATAAACTACTAAGCCCACCATCTAACTCCAAGTGCCAAGCTTGATGCCTTAAACTAGGCGTAACTCTGACGCTTTAACAAGGAAGAAGACACCAAACAGAACTTCTAAAGCAGGCAAAGCTTGCTTGTTACCCATGGCGGGTATTTTTTCATTTTATGTTTTTCCACTTTCATGAACTAAATTGCCACAATCACACTGCTTTATCGATGTTGGGTTCAATTAAGAGGTTTCACTTTTCAATTCTCAAAGTGCAATAGTTTTCTTAAATTTGGGAATGCTCTAGGGTTTTTTGTTGTTCAGACTCCACCCATATGCATTTCCAATTACTTGGTACTGCTATTTCTAAACTCTCTTGAATAGCAAGAATCTCAGCTTTATAATTAGTCCCTACTCCAATCTTTTTGTGTAGGGTTGGTTTGGAACTTCTCTCATAGTCTCTAAAGGCTGCACCAATCCCCAGACATACCTAGATTGCCTAGGGATGTTCCTTCAGTGTTAACCTTGATCACATGCCTTGGAGTAGGACTCCATATAAGTTGTCTGAAAGAAGGAGAAGGGAGTGGCCTATTCTCGACATTCCAGAAATTGAAAACACAAGAATCCCTTGCAGAGGGCAGGGATTGAGGGTTAGAGAGTTGCAGAGATTCTAACCTGGCATCTGATGAATCTGTTACAATTAGAACTATTAGGCTCTTTGTTAACAAAGTGTACATTGATTCTTTGTGATCTTGCTACTATAGCAAGGTTTAAAAAAACATTTTTAAGGCGCGAGTTAAGGCGAGGCTGTCTTAATACGTAGTGAGGCTTACGTTTTATAGGTGCAGATTGAGGCTTATGTTACATCCAATTGAGGTGTGGATTGAGGCGTATGAGTTGGGGCGATAATTCAGTTGCGCCTTATACTTCTTAGCTTGCATAGCTGGACTCTTGACTTTCAACGTAGACAGATCCAAATCAATAAAATGTTAATATAATTTTAAAATGTTAATATAATTTTAAGTATATTTACACTTCTACCCTCTTTATGACTTATTAGATAAGCAACTAAACTACCAAATTTTTTAACATATCTTTTGCGAATGGGCCTATGGCTCAATGGTAGCACCCCTCTCACAAAAGTGGAGAGGCTGTGGGTTCGAAACACGTCAACAGCTGATTGTTGATATAAGTTTCCACACGTAATTTAAAAAGGGTAGGGATCCCCTCAACCTCGCTTACCAATCTAAAAAAAGAAAAAGAAAAAAAGAAAACTAAACTACCAAGTATTTTGTTCCCTTCTTCTTCTTCTTCTCATTGAAATAACCAAAACTACTATCTTTCACCATAAAATAAAAAGTTATCTTTTGTTTTATTTTTCTGTTTTTCTTCCTCTGTTTCTCACTCTTATTTATTTATTTTTATTTCTTTGTTCCAAGAGCCAAAACTCTTAAAAAACTCATTTTTTTCCATGTTAAAAGTTTTATTTCATCAAAACACTGAGTTTTCTGTTTTTCTTTATATATTTTACAGGATGTTTTTTATTTTTGAGATTTCTTATATTATTTTATGATTTGTTTTCTTAAAAATCTGAGGCTTATGCCTCATTGCGCTTTAAGGCATACGCCTCGCCTTATTTCAGTGAACCGCGTCAGTTCTCAAAATAACTTTTTTAAACCTTGAACCATAATCCTAACGACTGCAGAATCCCACAAATGTGTACACCTTAAGCTCGAGGTTTTAGATATCCTCTTTGCTTCTGCAACTGAAGAAGGTGTTTTTGTAGTTGGAAGCCAAGAGCAACCCATTACCAGATCTCCATGTTAAATGGGCATTCCCATAGAATATGATGTAAATTTTCACTTTGGCACTGTCACAGTTATCACCTTGAAGAAACTTCTTTCTTTATAATGATATCATCTGTAGCTGCGCAACCCCTCAATAGCTTCCTTGCTGTAGCTGCCATCTTGGGGTGTATGTGTTGGTTTCATAGCATGTTTGCCCATGACACTTTACGAGTGGTTCTTCGGATAATATCAAAAGCAGATTTGCAACTAAACTTACCATGAATGTCAGGACACCACAATAAGTAGTCTTTTTTCTCCGTGGGGTCCTTTAAAGCATTGTTAAGATTCATGCGAGATGTGTGTATGAGACTAGATAGCTGATTAGGAAGTCTCCACCCTTGTTGAATTAGGATTGAGTCTACAGTTGCCCTGCACCCTTTCATCTGAGCTGCTGACAGGTTTAGAGCTTCTTTAAGAGACATTTCTTCCATCCAATTACTCCTCCATGAGTCAATGGCTTACCATACACCTAGGCATCACTTCATTAAGAGCAAGTTTAACACCAGGCCACACTGTAGGCAGTTTATAGTAAGATATGAGATCACCATCTTTATTCCAATACCTGGCTTTAAAAAGTGAGGAAAAATCACTTTTATCATTCAGAGTCTTCCAGGCAAGTTTCATGAGCATTGACAGATTAACTTCTTTTAATTTCCTAATGCCCAAACCTCCCCTCTTTGAGTGGTTTGCAAACTTTCTCCCAACTGACAGTCGTAGCCCTTGATTTGCATGCATCCCCGGTCTACAAAAAATTCCTAATCATAATCTCAGCTTCCTTTATAATACTCATAGGCCACTAGTAAATTTTCATGTTATAATACTCAGTTTCGTTTATCATATTTGAAGTAATGGATATAAGTTTTGATTACCTTGTGATGGCCTGATGGCATAAAGGAAAGATGAACACCACATTTGCTTAAATCTTTTGATTCCAAGCGTCAGTTAAGGGCTTCAGTCACAATTTGTCACTTTAGTACTCAAATTTTTAAGCACAACTAGTTAAGTTGTTAACTAGTTAAAAATTTTAAGCACAACTAGGTCAAATTTTTAACCTAAAAATTTTGGTTCTTTAGGTGCCCCCCTTGAACAATTTGGTTCTTTAGGTTCTGAAATTTCTTTGGTTCTTAAGTTAATTAGTGTTCCGAAAAAATTTTGGTGCTGCCTCCGCCATCCAACCTGAAGCACACAACATATGCCTTTTCTTGGATTTCGTTGGTGTTATTGTTTCTCTCTCTTTCGTCTTCTATGCATCTTTTTTTTCCCTTTCATAAAAAAATTCATATGAATATTGGATGCATAATCAGCAATTCAGCATTATTTTGAGAAAGTCAATTATTGACCATAATTTCGCTCTAGTTTCCTATTGTCGTGTACTGCTTGTTTGTGCTTACGCATTTTTGTTGCAGAAAATGAGTAAGTGTGATAAGTAGAGACATACGCTGCTGGTATTGAACTGTCCTTAGATAATCTTAGGATTGTTTTTATATGACAAGTCACTACTCATGAAAGCGATTGTGATATTTTTTGGTGTGTTGGTTCAGATGTTAAAAATAATTTTCTCTGTTTCATTCTTTCACACATTTGTTTGTTTTTACTCAGAGTTGAGAGCAGCAACAAGGAAGACGTCAGGTCCTCGAAAGGGTGGAGCAACAAGGAATACATCAGGTCGTGGAAAGGGAGGAATGGGTTTTGGAAAGGGAGGAGCCAAGAGGCATCGTAAGGTTTTAAGGAACAACATCCTGGGTATCACAAAGCCGGCAATCCGACGATTGGCAAGACGTGGTGGTGTGAAGCGTATCAGCGGTCTGATCTATGAGGAGACACGTGGTGTCCTGAGGATCTTCCTGGAGAATGTCATTCGCGATGCTGTTACATACACTGTACACGCTCGCCGCGGGACTGTCAGTGCAATGGATGTTCTATATGCTCTCAAGCATCAGGGCCGAACTCTCTATGGGTTTGGTGAGTAGTATGGTATCGTGGCAGGTGGAGGAGGACAGAAGTCAGTCCTCATACAGGAATTATATGGTATTGTCTCAGGTATTCAAGGATGTCCAATGATCCAGCTTTAAGTCAATTTTGGTGGAATCAGACTCCTTGAGAGCTGTCCAAGCTATACTGTCCATCGGTTTAAACATGTTTAGTTTGACACATTACTGACCATTTTGGTAGTTGTATTAATTCCTGTCAATGTTGTAAGTTTCTTTAGCCTCCATTGGAGTGTATCAGAATTAGATGCTAGATGCATATACATGATGGGACCTGTAAAACCTGAGGTCTCCTTTTTTTTTTTTTTTTTTTTTTCAAGTCAAAACAAATTTTATTGAAAAATATATATATATTTTTTTCTGTTTTTTTCCCTTGGCTATACTGGTTCGGCTTAACTGTTGGTTTGGCTAGGATGGCTGTTGGTTTAGACTTTAGATGACTTGACTGTCTGTTTTGGCTTGGCCTGCTGGACTGGCTAAACTGAGTTGGCTCGGCTCAGATTTGAAATTGAGCCAATTTACAAATTGCAGATTTGCAGAGAGAGAGAGAGAGGGAGGAAGGGGAGGGTAGTGAGTTCGTGGCTGGTGGTTCAGAGGAGGAGGAGGTGGTTGGTTGTAGTGGAGGAGGGAAGAGGCAGGTGGCAGTGGTGGTGGTGGAGGAAGAGAAGAAATAGTGGAGGAAGGATGATGGTGTTTGAAGGAGAAGAGGAAACAAGGCAGAAGAAAGGTTTGTTGTTGGGTACATATGTAGGAACTCAAAAGGTGACCATCTCCGAGGGTGAAGCTAAAACTTATAAATGTTGCACTATTTACCAACTTATAATTGTTGCGCTATTCACTAAACATAAATTATAATCTAAATTATAAGTGACAACGGGTAATTAAACATAAACATTATTTTGATACGAAACCTATTAGATGGAATACCATAAATTCTATATAAATTCACATTAGTGATAAAGCAATACGAAACCTCCTCCTCAGCAAAGCCTCCTCATCAAGTTGCTGCTTATCAAGTTGCTACTGGTTATTCTATATATTTTGGGAGACAAAATTATATCTCAACAGACCCGATTTTAAGTTGGAGGCCGAAATTAGATCTCTTATTAGGGTCTGTTTGAAAACGAATTCCTGCTTAGCTAGTTTGAGTGACAAAATTGGCAAAAATGAGGCAAAAAACACATTTGCCGGATTCTGGCAAATGTTTTTCCTGTTAAATGTATTTGCCGTCGTTTGATAACAAAGCAGACAAAACCCTGTTTACCGTTTAAATTGCCTTTGATAACACATTGGCAAAACTAGAAAGTTATATTTGCCGGTTATATTCCTTTTGATAACGGCGGTAGGTTTCGGCAAAGAAAAAAAAATGGTTGGGCTGGATAATAGCCCAGTTATAAAAAGTTTGGTTTAAAAGCAAGTCCAAATTTACATCACTGGACTATAACACCAAAATCAACCAAGTTCTAAACCAAATTTAACAAAAGGCCAAACATACTAGAAATTATTCTAAACCACTGCCAAATTTACATCATATTAAACCATAATAATATGTCAATGGGTTTGCATAATCACTGTACATAAAACTTACATATGTCCATACTACCACTATACTTAAAAAGTATGTTTAACACTTTAAAAGATGCATCCCAAACTTTAAAAAGTCTACTTAATACCCATAAAAAATCTAATTTTTACCTAATCCATGACATAAAGTGAATCTAAGGTACCAAGCTTTTCTGGTTCAGTGCGATTCCTAACAAGTAGAATTTAAAAGTGGGACTAGCAAGAGGAATGAGAATGATATTTTACTGTCGCATAAAAAGTTCCAAGAATGAGTATCCACTTAGGCTAGTTAACATCTAGTTAAGACCCGAAAATTGCACCCTACACAACTGGAGATGAGTGTATTACAAACATTAGAACTTCAGCTAAGAAACCTCAAGTATTCCATTCATCTAAATTTGTATAGGATGAAGCTTTGCTACAAAACTAGAGGATGGACTCCCTCCCTGTAATTTAACAAGATACTATTCTTTCTTTGCAAATTATTTTCCTTAGGTACCAATTCACACAAATATAGAATCATTAAATACAGAGATTAAGGCACAAATGTAATCTGCAATCCAATATATGACTTAAAAGAGCTAGATAAGATCCACATGCTTCAAAAATATAGTGCATAAACGACAGTACATACAAACATATGGCCATGCCCACAGTCGTAGTCTCTTGACGACACGCACCCACACATATGAACTTCCACCTGCAGTCCCACACACATACAGGTCTCTGACACCACAAACTTCAGACATAGAAACTAGTATAATCACAACTTTTATGGACCTCAATGGATTTGAACCACCATCTTCTGAGAACTATTGGAAATGCCCTCCAATTCTCAGTTGCTCTACCATTTGAGCTAAAAGTCCAGTTTAATACTTATGAAATATATGGTACATGCAAAATTCCTCAACTACAATATAGAGAAGCTTATGCTATTATGCTTTCTTACAAAAACTATATCTGATCCATGCCAGAAGGTCAAAGTTCTAAATAAGTAAATAGGCATACCTTGTGCCAAGGATGAGCTCTTATCTGTGGAAACCTAGACATTGTAATTTGGACTCATACAACCAATTTCATCTCAAGTTGGAATGCCAAGAACTTGAAAAAAAAAACACCAATTAAAGAATCACATCCCTTTCTGAAATGTACAGCTTCGGAGGAAAAAACAATAGAACCAAATAAAAGGGACAACAAAATATCACATTCCCCCCACTAGACCATACATTCTCACAATGTACGCGTACCCAGAATGATGGAGTTGAAGCCAATATTCCTATACAGTATGGAAAAGGTAAGCATATTTAAAGACGAAATGCAAGTGCTATTCATACTTGTCGGCGTATGTGCGGCAAAGTTGCAAACAGAATGAGTGGAATGTACTAATTGTGAGTTGCTTAGCCACATCCTTCCCTGCCACTGCACCAATCCGATCTCTCATCTCAGATGCAGCTGTTGTTGTGAAGGTCATGGCCAGAATGTTGGAAGGACCAATCCCCTGAAAAGTTGGATGTGGTTGCAAAAAGGACAATATATATGATATCCCATATGTCAATACCTCGTTTAAAAGCATCAACACACGCCCAACCATTGTCGAAGTCTAATATAAAAACAAACAACACAGATAATGAGTGTATCACCAAAACAAGCCAAGTTGTTATCAAGAAAATATAAACAACAAACCTTTCCACTTCCTGGACCTGCAACAATCATCAAAGGAGTTGAAATGTCAGTACGAGCTGCCTCCTTCGTTTGGCCATTTAGAGATTGCAAATAGTCCGAATATGCTTTTGGAAAACCTGCAGTACTCATAACCTCAATGTTACCAGATCCTTCTGCTGACCCATCAAGTCTGTCCCTTACTTGTAATGTGCCTCCATTTTCTGAAACATTATTAGCATTTGCAGACTCAACTGATGTTGTATCCACCCCATCATTCTCATTATATCGGCTTCCACCAGAAGGATCATTACGAGTCGCATCCTTCTGCTCTGATTTTTTTGCTGACCTCTCCTCACACAATGCATCAATTTCTCGCAAAACTGACTCATCAAATTCGTCATCCAGATCAGCAGCTAACGAGAAAGCACCACTTAGATTAGTACATTCAGAATGCCTCAATGGTGTTACAAACAAATTTGGTAGAAATCCATCTGTACTTGGAACTCTACTTAATCTATTTCTATTTTCATCTCGGAAATTAAATATATAGGAACAAATAACAAATAATAGAACCAAGAATAAACAGTATTTTAAGAAGAAATAAAATCAAGTAGGGAGAGATTAGACCAATTACTAACTTTAGATGAATGTGACCTGAGATTGAAAGGCGTTTTACAGAGTTGATTTCAGCAGGTAAACTCCAACGGAACCGAAGTCGGAATGTTTGATTGAACATCAGTTAACGGTACTCTACAAATTCCAGAATTATGTTCAGTACTGGAAAATGAAATTTTCTATATCAGCTAATAACAACTAAAATTTCAAATTGATTTAAAGAAAATCAGATTGAATGAGTTACTAACTTGAGATTATGGTGATTAGGATGATCAGAGATCAAGGCAACATGATAAGGTCGTTTCGAGCAAGAAGTGCCTTTGCAGCCCTAAATTTCTGAGAAATTCGAGCCTTTTGTTCTTCAGTGATTTTTTCTTGTGTTCGGAAAATGTTCTCTTTGTTCATTGCTTCTATATAAGTAATGACTATAAAGAAATTAGGTCGAATAGGAACAAATAACACAAAATTGAGAGGAAGAAAGAACTGTAGAAATAGAATACCCAGACGTACAACGATTCAAGCAGAATCAAATTCATCAATGAAGTTGATACAAACCCTAATTGGCAGAGACAGAGAAAGAGCAAAAGCAGCAAGGTCGAACGAAGTGCTTTCTACGGATTGTACAAAGGCCCTGAAGTCTGCCACTACAAACTCATGTCCAGAAAGTATAAACTGCAAACAACATAAAACAATCAGTAAGAAGAATCAGACTTTATATAACCCATACTTCAATTGGGATGACCATCTGTTAAGTAAGAAAAAGGGTAATTTCCCGAATAAGTACAACATTATGCATAACATTCCCAAATAAGTAACAAGTATAAAAACTTTCCCAAACAAGCACAAAGATTCTTTTGTTTCCCTTTCTACCCTTCTTACACATTCTCTCTCTTCATTACTTAACTTTTAAACATCACCATCATTCTCTCTCCTACGTACTTCAACATTAAACATGATACCGACATGCAAACCAACACTATCCGTTAGATCGAAGTTTTTCATCTCAACCGTCCATCACCAACAAACTTTTTCATCTTCTTCTTCTTCACTGATTTTTCTGTTGTTCTTCGTCTGCTATTATATAAACAAGTTTTTCTATTCCAAGGTTTTAATCTATCATTTAGTTGTTAGGTTGTTGTGTTACAATTTCGGTTTTTCCGTGGTACCATCACCAACATTTTGACACTTTGGTACTGCTTTAATGGGGAAACAAAAGACAACCAAGAAGAAAGTTAATGTTCTCGAGGAAGTACCCATACCTGGTATGCATTTAAACCCAAACCCTTAATGTAATGATTGATATTTAAGAGGGCTTGCTATTCAATTTCATACTGTTTTCGAATTAAATTCGCATTAAATTCCGGTTTCAGTTTGGTAACCCTTGGTATTGTTTAAGTTAGTTTGTATTTGTTCATTTGAAAAGGTTTGATTTTGTATTTGAAGATGAAAGCTTTGATTTTGAAAGATTTTAATTGATTTTTAAAGTTGGCCGGGCCAAGATGCAAGATGCAAACTTTGCTGTTGAATTGATTTGATTTCTATGTTTGTTATAGATGCAAACCTTGTTGTTGAACTTGCAATTTGGTTTAAAGATGCAAACTTTCATTTTTAAAGATTTTAAGATTTCAGTTTGTAGGTAGCCGATATATTGGCTATGTAAAGCAACAGTTCTTGCCAGTAGCAGATACGACAGAATCATGTAGCAGATACATTGTAGAATGCATGAAACACTTTGAATAACTACTATAACACTGTGATACTAATCAACATTATTAACATGTGGATACTTTCAGCGAATACTTTCAATATAATTTATCGATTTGGTGGTTTGTTGGAGGTCACAGCTGAGGGGGAAGAGGTTGGATATGTGGATGGAGAGTCAAGAATAAGGATTGTTGATATTCAGACGATCTATACAGACTTCCTCAAGAAGGTATCTTCCTCATGCAATCCTCCAAAAGGAACATGGTCACTTCGAGCAGTAGTCAACCTCAGGGTATCCAAACTTGAATGTGAAGATCATTATAAGGCAATGTTAGCTTCCATATACAATTCAGCTGCAATGTGCATATCTGTTTGGATTGTTGATCATAGAAAACCACCTATACTGAAGATTGTGCCTGAAATAGCAAGGAGTGAAGAGAAGGAGATACCATTTGTGTTACAAAATGAGGCTCCCAAAAGCAAAGGGAAAAGAAAGCTTTTTCCGGAAGCTATTCCTTCTTATACACCTTTGAGTGAAGGGAGGGAGACACCACCAATGCAGTTACAAAAGAAGGCTTCAAAAAGTAAACCCGATTACTCTACTTATCATACACCCACCAAACCTCTTAATGTTCCAGATGAATATAGGTTGGAGACTCCTACTCAAGATCCAAGTGCTGATATGATAGTCAAGGGAATGGGGCATACAAATGACCCTGTAGTTTTAGAAACCCCTCCACCTAGTGGTGTCTATATTCCTAAACCTCCAATCCAACATACTCCCACATCTGCTACCAATCCATTATCAGAAACTACTTGTACACCCCTATCCGTAAAAAACAAAGGTTTCATGGATGCAGCTGGAATTCTTTCTGCCATGCAAAAAGATGATGGTTTTTGGGATTCACTTTCATTACAAGAAGTTGATGTTGTTCTTCAATCTGCACAGAAGACACAACCGACATTAATAGATGATGATAGTGAGGAGGACTCTGAATCTCCTAAGTGTGAGGAATACCATTGGGATACAGATCCAGAAGTTTTCGACTCACCTGCATCTTGGAATACTGAAGATGAGCTCGAGGATCAAATGTGGGATGATAGTCAACCAATGTTTGGTCCTTCTAGACCAATCTCCGAAGAAGGCAGCCCAAATGTTGGTGATAACGCAGACACGCAGCAAGGTGACAATGTGGCCGATGTAAATGAAAGAAAAGAGGGAGTCAGGTGCAATATAGCCGATAGATTTGAACATCTAGACGATATGAACAACAATCAGCCATCACAACACGATATGCCGTCACAAACCAATAATGTGCCTCCTCAGAACAATGTGCCTTTTCCTAGCAATGTACCACTGCAACATAATACTAGGGTTGAGGAAAATCGTGATTTCGATCAGGTAAAACGCGAACTTAACAATATTTTTTCCTCCTATGTTGCGACTAAAAGGGCAAATGTAGGTTGTGCTCCTCACACAGAGCCTGCACACAACGACTATGTGCAACCTAAACGAGGAGTAATCTACAACAATCGTGATGAGCTTGAAAGGGATGTCCAAACATACGCGATTAAAATGGAAAAAGATCTAAAACGTGTAAACACAAACAGTAAGAGGATGATTTTTAGGTGTCCAGCTGGTGGGTGCAAATGGTATCTGTATGCAACCCCAAATGGTTTGGATGGAAGTTGGATTATAAAAACACTTATAGATGACCACTCGTGCGGTAACTTTAGGGTTGGAAGTAAAAACCGCCAAGCAAACAGTGATTGGGTTTCAAGAGTTTGTATGAGAAGGTTGAGAGACAACCCAGACTTGCCACCCCTAAAATTGGTGAGTGCAATCAATGAAGAATACATGGTCAAAATTTCTTACAAAGTTGCATGGTTAGCTAAAGAGAAGGCAATGAGGAAGGTAAATTAAATCTATCCCTTAGAAAGACGAATCTATCTGTTACGCAGTCATTACAATCGTCTATAGTTTGTACTATATCGTCTTCAAAGAGCTTAACTGTTTGTTTATATACAGATAAGAGGAAGCTACAGCCACTCATACCAAATGCTTGAAACATACTGCAATGAGCTGAAGAAGGTGGATCCAGATGCAGTAACAGACATTCTTACGAATCCATTAGGTAATTTTGAATGCATATTTTGGACATATGGTATTACAATTAGAGCTTACAAGAAGACTCTACGTCCCATAATCTTGGTTGATGGAACTTTTCTTAAGGGAAGATACCCTGGCACAATTCTTACAGCAATTGCAGTTGATGGCAACAACCATATCTTCCCCATCGCTTTCGCAATTGTTATGAAAGAGAAAAATGAAAGTTGGGACTGGTTTTTCACAAAGTTAAGGGACCATGTTGTTGGAGAGGATCATGAGTTTATTCTGTTATCTGATAGGCACAAAAGTATCATCCAGGGTGTCCCTAAAATCTTGCCAAAGGCTATCCATATGTACTGTTCTTATCACTTGAGTGGCAAGTTTGGTAACAAGAAAATCAAGTTCTTGGTCCAAGAAGGTGCAAAAACTCTCAACCAAGATGAATTTTGGGGAATGATGCTTAGAATCTGGTGTATGTCAAGCAAGGCGCATGAAAAACTTATGGATGTTGGTCCTGTAGAAAAATGGGCAAGTGCTTTTCAAGAAAAATCAAGGTCAGTCAATATAACTATATATCTGCTATTATATTGTTTCCATTCTCTACATATGCCTTTATATCGCCTATAATTGCTTATATATCGCCTACAGTATAATTTGATTATGTGTTGCAGGTATGGAATTGTTTCCACAAATCACGTGGAGTCCTGGAACAAAATGATTGTTGGGGAGAGAATGATGCCAGTTACTACTGTTTTGTCAATGATAAGAGACAATGTGATTAGGCATTATCGTGATTACCACAATGACTCCCTGAAGTTCAACTCACCAGTTACAACATGGTGTCAAGAGCTAATAATTCACAATGCTTCCACAACAAGAAGATGCACAGTCGAAAGAGTTTCAGCAGGAATTTGGACGGTTACAGGGCTGGTTAGGTCATGTGTAGTCGATCTTAACAAGAGAACATGTACATGCAAATGGTTTCAGCATATGGGGATCCCATGTGCTCATGCCATGGCAGCTATAAAGGATGTAGGCCATGATCCATACAAGTTTGTTGATGTTTTTTTCTTGAAAGAAACATACATGGAAACGTACAAGGAAGAATGGATTCCCACTCCTGGGAAGGAGTCATGGCCAACTGCACGACCGACAAGAAAAATATTGCCACCACTTAAAGTTTGCATGCCAGGTCGACCTAAAGTGGTCAGGAAGAGAGGTAAAGCTGAAGGTGTCCCAGTCCAGAGTAGGAGATGCTCAAGGTGTAAACGGAGAGGTCTCAACAAAAAAACTTGCATTGAATTCATAGATGACTATGATCTTTTCACTCCAATGCAGTTTGGAGAAGGACCTCCTCTCTCTCCTCTCAATCAAACAGCATAGTAGGGGGAAGAATATTTGGCTATGTATACACTTTTGCTATCTTTTGCTATGTACACAGTTTAGACTCCCTGTATTATCTGCTACTAAGAGCAGTCTATCTTTTGCTATGTAAAATCTCAGAATCCGTACTAACATGTTCAACAGAGTTAAGAAGAGGGTAATCGAATATACTATAAGTTAACAGGATCATAAGTTTCAGAATACAAGAAAATCAGAATACTTTTCAACAACCATATACAAGTCTTCACAAAACATGTCAATAGAAGTGCAATCAGGTCTTTCTCTTTGGTGGTAGCTCTCCACAATCAATTAGGTCTCTAGCAATGCGGTAGCGCATCTGCAAAGGATCTGCCTCAAATTCCGGTGGTATTCCTCGAAGGACACATTCGACGAATGCAAGAAGGAATGCCCCACAAGTACAAAAGTCTGGTTGTGTAACACAGGATACATACTCACGCTTCCACTTCATTTCCAAATCAAGTTGAATCTGAGATG
Source organism: Aquilegia eximia (assembly GCA_023053565.1). Classification (NCBI taxonomy): domain Eukaryota; kingdom Viridiplantae; phylum Streptophyta; class Magnoliopsida; order Ranunculales; family Ranunculaceae; genus Aquilegia; species Aquilegia eximia. The sequence continues at coordinate 21,102,911 of JALIGU010000005.1, forward strand.
GGTCTGCAGCATAAATAGCATAGGGCAACATCTTCTCCATGTTTCTCTGTTCAGTAGTTGCCCTTTTGTAGCCCAATGAATCATAGATCCTAACTATACTCTCACTGAAACTAAATGAGAGCAGAATCCAATGATTGTTTTCCACCTACATTTAATAATAGATATATAAGATATGGTAGATGAAATGTACATTATAAACGATACAGACATATACCTAGCAGATTGTGTATCACAATGTAGAAGATAAAAGAGTGTCTATTATGGAGTAGTAGATACTCATCCATATCTAGCCGATAATAAGTAACTAATGTAGCAGATAAGGTGGTATAAATGAACACAAATACCTGTAAAGGAACAAGAAGTGCCTTAGCTTTCACAGGGTGTACTTGATTGCGGAGGCCTATCCATGGATCAACAAGAGAAGTAACATTCGATGGAATCCTAAATCTCTCAGATAATATTCTCTCTTGTGGCTTCATTTTGGCAAAACTTTTGTCCTTCATCAGAGCATCAAACTGAGGCTTCATATAAGAGGCGATTTGGGTCTAAACAGATGAAAGCAATAATAAGAAGTTGCTTACATGTAATAGAATTACAAGAACATAACCATGGAAGAATAAATATTGACAAGAATATACTTACATGTAGAAATACATTTGGAACCACAGCATATTGATCTTCTTCCTTGTAATCTTGTGGCCTCCTTCCAATCATAAGACGAACCAACAACCTCAAATAAACATCAATAACCTCATCATCAAGCCAGTTGTCTTTATAGAGTGTGTTGAAAGCACTCACAGGGCATGATTGAAGATAACCATAAACCCTCACATACTGCCTAAGCCTCGAAGGTTCCTTAGCTAATCCCCAGAAATAATGAAGAAGATCTGCTTGCCACTTCTCAACATGCCTAGTGAAGAATGGTTCCCTCATTATATCTTGAATCTTTGCATCACACCTAAGACCAATCTCAACCTCCTCAGGTGACATTTTGGCCAAGTATTCTGCATCCTGTTGCCTCTTTCTATCCCTAAACAACTGAAGATCGAAGTTTTCGATAACATCATCATCATTTGAACAGACACCAAGATAAAGAATGGAGGCTTTATCTTTGTTGGGACTAGCTGAAATTTCTGGAGTTTCAAGTCTATAATCTATTGGAACTTTCTCCTTGTCAATCACAATATCAGTTTTTCGATCAACCCCCCCCTGTAGATTGTTCATAATCATCATCAGTGGACTCATCCTTTGAGTCTTCAGTCGTAGAGGTTGTAGATGCTGGTGGTGTTCCTGTTGGTGTTGTTGTAGCCGATGGAGGCGCATCTGAAGAAGATGGTTGACTTGATGTAGCTGATGGCTGAACATATGTAACCGATGGATGACCAGATGTAGCAGATGAACTACCTATGTTTAATGAATCAACCTTCATTGAAGCAAGAATAGAAAGTTGTTTCAACTTTGACATCTCTGTGTCAAGAGGATTACCTCCTTCTTTCAAATTTTTCACCATAACTTCAAAACTCTCACGATCACTACTATCATCATCATCCCAAAAACTCAATTTTCTTGCTTTCTTGGAGCTTGGGACATCATCATCATCCGATTGTGTTTTTCTTGCTTCATGTGCCCTTTTCTTCCTTGCCTCATTTCTCCTTCTAATATCTCTCCTCCATGTCAGTTCTTCTGCTTCATGCTTAACCTTCCTATTAGGTTGTAGCCTTGAAGGCTGAACTCCAACTTCTGTTTTCTTCCTCTTTCTTTGTTTCACCTCCATTTCTTCCTTCTTTGTTCCATCTCCATCATTATCATTACCTTCTTGCTCTTCTTGCTCATACCAGCCAAGTAGAAGGACTTCAGGGGGCTTGAATAATTCCATGTCTATCATTTCTTCACTCACATAAACACCACCCTCCTTCACTTCATCATCACCACTTTTTCCCATTTTTTTCCCTTCTTACCCTCCCTTTTACCCTTCTGAACTTCTTCAACTTTATCCCCCACTTTCACCTTCTTGGTTTCCTTCTTATCTACTTATCTGATCTTTTCCTCTTCTTAACTTCAGGAGCTTTTGGTTCTGTTGGTTCCCTTCTTCTTAACTCATATTTACCAACTGTTGTAACATTATCCTCCAAGGCTTTCCTTCTGGTAGTTCTAACTGAAGTTGGTGATGTTGTTGGCTTTGGTATTTTCTTCTGTTGTTTAAGCTGTGTTGAATCACTCTTAGATTTTGAATCCCTGTTGGGATTGGTCGTAGGGGGTTTCTTCTTAGGTGGAAGTTTCACTCTCCCAACTGGTTTGGGTGATACACTAGCTTTTGGGGTTGAAACAATGGGTGTCTTGGCTGCAGCCTTTTTCTTAGGAGAAGGCTTGTGAGGTGAAGGCTTGTGAGGTGAAGGTCTGTGACTTGAAGGTTTGTGAGAACCAGGTTTCTTGGTTTTAACTGGCAAGTTAGTCTTAGGTTTGGCTTTTGGTGTTGCCTTTGATGAGGTACTTGACTTCTTTTCTGTTGTTGCCCTAGATTTGGATGCCCCCTTTCCAATCTGACCTAAGGCATCCCTCACAAATTGTTTTTCATCAAGTTGCTGACCACTCTGCAGAAATGAGTACAAAACATTGTAGCAGATAAAATTATAGAGGTAACAGATATAACACAAAAGTAGCAGATACGATAGAGTCATATAGCAGATACATTAAAATGGAAAATCATGTTTTACCAAACAACATACCTTCTGAGTCATGCATGCCTTCACTACTCCACTCAGAATTGTCTCAAGAAAATCCTTGTCCATTGAAAGCAAATCTGAACCTCCACCACTTCTTGTTGAAGATGTGTGATAAGACGGAATGGTAGGCACAGATGGCCTAGAGGAAGCAGACTCTTCATGTTCTGCTTTGCATTGAGCTTCAAACTTCAAATAAAATGTAGCAGATAAGAGTTGCATTCTAGAAAATAGATTGTACAATATAACAGATCAACTTAATACAGAAAGGGGATTCATTGTTTTGTAGAAGATAAAAACAAAATTCAAGGGGATTTACCTCTGCAACCTGTTGTAGATTAGCAAGATCTCTTTCCTCCTGGGTGACATCTAATGGATATGCCATAGTACATTTACCTTTCTTGGGAAACAGCCTCAAAGAAATTTTATTCCTCGTTTTGTTCCTGTTGAGCAACTCAGACCATCCAAGCATCCATGGAAATCCAGCACTTCTATCTCTCCTAGGACCCAAATCAGGGAAGTGCAAGTATGCCCAAATCATAAAAGCTAACATACATCCATTGATGCAATAACTAGGATTATCCTCAATGACTTTGGGATAAATTTCTTCAAGAGAAGTCTCAAGCAATTGAAAAGCAACAGTACCCCATGGAAAATTATCAAATGCATTCAAATCTTCGGCTAAATCAATGTACTTTACACTCAAATTTTTTGATGACTCGGCAAGAAGAAAAATGCACAGAAAATACAACCTGTTCAAACGATGAACATCGTTTGGATCAGCTTCTCGCTTAGCAATAAATCTCCTTGCTTCAGTAATTGCACTTGAAATCTGCTCATCCTTTATGTGAAGGTTTGTACCGAAGTACTTGCTCCTGAATGTAGTGTAGTCTTTCGGCTTCCTCATCAGAAAATCAACTGGAACATTTCCAAACTTTAAAGGGCCTAAGATCATGGCCACATCTGACATTTTGAACTCGACAACTCTTCCTCCAATACCATACTTTAACCTACCTACTCTACATCTCACAATTTCTGTGATAACTGATGTTATCATGTGAAAATGTTCGGAATTGAAATCGAGAAATTGACCGAAGGGCGAACTTCTAAATGATTCTAACTCTTCCGGTGGAATTTTATCACTTGGATGTTGAAAGTGTTCAAAAAATTTAGTTGTTGAACACCTAACTGTGAGAGTAAATCGCCTACCTTTTTCGATTTCATCATCTCTAGTTTGCTGCTGCTGCTTTTTAATTTCCTTCATGTTTTATCAAATTAGAACTTTGAGAATGGAGGCTTATAAATTGAGGTTATGACGGTTGGGGAAAAAGAAGATGAGAGGAACAGTTGCGCCGGTTGAGGAAGAAGAAGAAGATGAGAGGAACAGTTGCGCCGGTTGAGGAAGAAGAAGAAGATGAGAGAGAAGCTGTTTGCTAACCGAAATTGAAATTGAAATCCCTAATTTTAATTTTTCCCCAACTAAAAGCCCGCCTCTTTGTTACCTGTTAAACTTCTGCCACGTGTATCTGATTAGCAGATTAGCAGATAATTTCGGTTTTTTTACATATTAGCCCAACTAAACTCTAGATCCAACGGTCACAGTTCATCATACAAATCCAATGGTCCTTATTTAAAGAAGAATATTTTTCTCACATGTCACATCGGTCATTCAAACAAAAAAATAAAACAAAAACTATTATTTAAGTACTAAGGGTAATATCGGAAGAAAAATTAGCTAAAAGACAAAAAAAAAATTTTAAAGAGAATCTTTGTGCTTGTTTGGGAAAGTTTTTATACTTGTTACTTATTTGGGAAGGATCTGCATAATGTTGTACTTATTCGGGAAATTACCCTAAGAAAAACCATACTTGACAGGTTATATAACCCGTCAAATTGATAAAACCATCGCGTAGGAACTTATGTTAATGATACTATATTGTATCTAAATTATACAATATAGAGTAATACCTCTATGAAGACATTCTGATTCCCTGTGTCAGATTGAGTTTGAGTAAGGCAACGTCTCCTCTTTTTTTTAACACGGCAAGTCATATACACATTCCCCCACTAGAAAAGAAAGAAAAATATCACATCAATAAATATAAAATCTGCTATACACAATATATCAAAAAAGCATCCAAATATAAAACTCATATCCAACAAGCTGTTTTGTGAGATCCTCACCTGCTGCATAACCAATTTCTGAATTAGCTCTAGTAACTATGCAATTTGTCCCTTTGGATTTGAACTTGCATATCTTCTTCTTTAGAAATATTGGACTGTTCTCTGAATTTTTCAAAATAATTCATATAAGAAAACAACAATTACAAAATCTGGAATGAAGGTGATTTAAAGTTAAGATAACAAAGTGGTGGTCATAGAAACATACTGAACCCCAGAGATTTTGTAAAATTCAAATATCCATATAAACCAAAAACTACAACTTATTAACAAAGATAATTGAACTAAAGTTTACATCTTTTTTTAATAATTAACAATCAATTTCAAAATTAGAGTTACAGTTTGACATAATCTATAAATATAGGGTTTAACAAATCCCCATGATATAGTTAGGGTTTACAAAATCCCCAAATTAGGTTAGGGTTTCGAAAAAATTTCAATATTTTTAACAAAAAAAGCTCGCACTTTATCATGAAAATTACTAAACCAACATAATTTAGAACCAATTTGACATTACAAAGAACAGTTATTGAAAACCCCCAACTTAGGGTTTTGATAATTTTCGAAACAACATGAGAAGAGGAAGAAGAAGAATAAAAAATTTAACAAAAACAACCCAAAGTTCAATAAAAACAAAGTAAGAGGAGATGAAGATGAAACATACCTAAAAGAAGATGAAGAGAACATGAGAAAGGAATCGCTATGGTGTTCGTCAAGTCAGTGGCCGCCATGGATGAGAAGTGAGTTTTAGGTTTGGGTGGTGTTTTCTTTTTATTTTTCTATTTTTTGTTGTTATTTATACTGGGCAAATAAAAGTGGTCCGAGTGGCAAAGCAAATTTTGCCTGGGGTATAGTCAAGCAAAATTTGTCCGCTTTTAAGCGGGTATTGGGGCAAATATTTGGTCACGTGAGGGTTTAGAGGCAAATAATATCTGATCACTCAAATGGTTATCAAACGGGGGCAAACACTAAAAAAGCGGGCAAAACCCGATTTGCCACAGGAAAACCCTGTTATCAAACGCTACCTTAGAGTTTTCTCGGTTACAGCAAATCTAACTTTGACATAAGTTTAAAATGTGGGCTAAGTTAAAATCATGGGTGGGGCTTAATTTGTGGGCTTCGGTTGAAAAAAAGGGGTCATTTGTCAATACACCCTAAAGTCTTAAAATTAGGTTTTCCATCCCATTTAACCGATTGACCCAGTTAAAAAAAACAGTCAACTAATGTTGACTTGTCAAACCCCCTAAAGTGACCTAACACCCCTATATTTTAAAATATCTAAGTTGTTTTGAATTGATCTAAACCAATTATCAAATTACTTCTCAGATCTAATCCCAGTCGTCTATTTAAGCAATATACATTTAATTTGATGATTGAAAATCTCAACTTGATTGAAGCTCTTCTTTCTCACTCACTCAATCGTTGACAAACATTTTATGCAATTTTGATTGATTAATTGAATACCAGTTCCAATCTAATCTAATCCCTCCCCCTATCCATGGTAGTAATAGTACAAGAAAGAGAAGAAAAGAAGGGGGATTATTAATTTCTTCAATACATCCACTATAACAATCGGAACAAGTAATTGATTGTTCTATTTCTATAACTCTAACAAAATGATTACAACTCTAACACTAATATGAAAATCCCATTGATACCATTAATCTTTTTTCAAAACCCTAAAACTAAAATTGAGTTGAGAAGAAAGAATGAAATTGAAAGAAGAAAGTTTAGCTTTCAAGTTCATGAGAAGACTTTATTAATAAAAATGGGAGTTCGACAATGAGATTCTGATCCTCTCTTGTCCATTGTTGAAGTCGTCCAAGATTCAGTTGATAGGTTTGTTTCATTTTTTTTAATTAAAAATTGTATATTATCATCTCTCTAGGATATGTGTGTAAAATGTGGTAATTTTGTTATTTCATTTTTTAGGGGTATTTAAGTCACTTCAGGATTTTGACAGGTTAACATTGGTCTACTGTTTCATTTAACTGGGTCAATCTGTTAAATGGGGTGGAAAACCTAATTTTCAGACTTATAGTTTGTATTGGCCGAGAGTGAGCATGGGGGTTTATTGAAAGCAAGCTATCTTCTATTCTCCTTGCAAAGTTCTTCCTGCTCGATTTTCTCTACCAGCTTATCTCTCTTCCTCTTGCATCTTATCGATCTTAATATCAATTCAAGAGGCTTACTTGCAAGTTGCAACTAAATAAGAAGTTTAAATAAGAAGAAGATAATGTTAGAAACTTTCAACATATATTCTTAATACCAGTTTAATTCAGAGGTTTATTTGCAATATCAAAGAGTTGGGGTAATCTTCAATACTTTTTTCTCTAGCAATTGCTTTTATTTGACATTTTTTTTTATTCTTGATTCAATTCAATAAGAGCATGTTTGCTTAGAATTTATTTTATTCTTGATTCAATTCAAGAATTTTGATAGCGATTATCTGTTATAGCTTAATTATTGTTTACAATAATACTATGAATTGTTTGAATCCTCTTTTTTTATTTATTTATTAGGTATGATAGAATAAGGTTTTTGCCTTTTTGGTAATCCTTTTCAACAGATTAACGTTTATGCGAATCAAGTATTATTTTTTATTTTTTTTAAGGTGTACCTTCTGTTGTTTATCAGTCAGTCTTAACAAATATTTCCATTGCCGCATGTAGTCATAGAACCTTTGTCCCTTCTTTATGTCTATGCTTCTTTGTGTGATGTCTAGCCACGACCAAATGATTGTTATACGATTAATATATAATACAAAGAACTAAGGGTCTATTTGATTCGAGTTCGGGAAATAGATTTTTCGGGAAATTTTAATTTCCCATGTTTGATTAAATGGAAAATAAGCGGTAAATATTTAAAACGAAATGATAAGTTAAAATATTAGGAAAAAATGGAGCTCAATTGTCGAACTCTTATTACAAACATATTTAAATAATTTTTCAAAAAAATCATAATCAATGTAGTATTATAAGTATTTTTTCAAAATTTTATTTCCCGAATATTTGCACACGATAAATCTATTTCTCGGTAAACTCTTTTCCTGTCCGAATCAAAGAGACCCTAAGTTTTGTTCTCCATGCTTTGAACGAATCAACTAATTATTGGAACAAAAGGATCTTAAATCAAAATTCATGAGATATTCACGAGGACACATCGAAGGAAAACAAATTAGAAAAACAAAGCAACAGTTTCCTTGCTTCTCTCTATGGCGACAAATACGTAATATAGCTTTCTGCAGCAAGGCACATCATTACCAATTCGTAAAGAGCTATATCATAAAGGCTATTATAACTGGTGATTTAGGGTTTGGTCCTCAATAGTTTATACTAATTAGGGTTCGAAACTGGTTTTCTTTTTTAATAGGCTTTGGCCATTATTTTTTAACCAACCAGGAAATGGTTCCAGGCCCCCATTAAGAGCCCGATAAGCAACATTTCCCCACCTAAATCTAAAAAGAAATTACGGCCTTGAAAATCTCCCAACTAAGATAAAAAATGAAAAAAAGGCCCCACTCTCATATAAGCCCGCGAAAGATCTGGGATCACAATGTATTTTTGGTCAAAAATACCCTCTTTTGGAAAAAAAAATTTCTCCTTCATTTTTCTTCGATCTTTTCTCCATTCTTCATCATTCTTCTTCGATCTTCTTTATTATCTTCCTCCCTCCCTTGCTAGTTACAGTCGTTGATCAAAGCAATTTGTCATTCAAATGATTGGGTTTGAAATCATTGTTTAATTTAAAACGATTTATCATTCATAACGATTGAGTTTGAAATCATTGTTTGAGGTATGTTTATAACGATTTTTCTTTTTTCATGTTTCTATTATATGTTTTCATTATTTGATTTTTGTGTTATTAGAGATTGTGAACCTTTTTGGATTTAGTAATTTGATTTTGTTTGGATGGTTTGGAGTATTGGGATAAATTGCAATGGACTCATGGTGCAAATTTTTTTCTGCTTTTGTTTTGTGTTTAAGCCATGGATAAGCCGAGTGTTCTAGTCGTTGTTTCGTTTAATGGTGAATCTATTGGTTTTCGTGTTGATGTGAACTACAACCTTTTGAAGTTCAAAGAAGAAATATATAAGACATGGCCGACATTGAGGCATATGGATTATGAGTTGTTGTACAAATTGGATGGGAATGATGCTGTTTTTGATAGTGATATGAGCATTCAATCTTTGGCATGTTTATGGTTCTATAAAAAAATTGGCAAGGTCGATGTTGATATTTCAGTTGTTAAAATTGTTGGTCGTGTTAGTAGTGAGTTGTCAGCGGTTAGTGGTTCTGGTGGTAGTGATTTGTCGTCTATTGCAAGTACGTCTTCTACATTAACAATTGGTTCATCTCACGAAGTTCGAAAATCCTTAACTTGGGGTATCGCTATAACGGGTAAAGGACAAAGATTTTCTAGTAAAAAAGAATTTGTCAGTGCATTGTTGAGATATAGCCTCCATCATGGTTTCAAGTATAGAGCGATTAAGAATGAAAGAACATGGTTTACTGCTTGTTGTTCCCTTAAAGAATCAGATGATTGTAAATGGTATATCCGGGCTTCGGCTATTCAAGGTATTGACAAATTTTTTGTTGTAAAGAAGTTTCACTCCGAGCATACTTGTGGAAGACTACTGAAAGACAATTATAAGCCCAGAATGAGCAGAGATCTAGTAATGGCTTCAATCATTAGACATGTGCAGGACAAACCATCTCTTAAACCAAGTGAAGTCATTGATGAAATACAAAGAGACTACGGAGTTCCAGTGAATTATTATTATGCAAGGGCTGGGAAAAAGCTTGCGGTTAAGAAGATTTACGGGGATGAAGCTTGTTCTTATTCACAATTAACATTTTACATGAATACCTTGAAAGAAAGAGATCCCGGTGGACGCTTTATTTTGGAAACACACCAGGAAACTAAAAAGTTTAATAGGCTTTTTATCTCATTTGAAGCTTGTATACATGGATTCCAATACTGCAGGCCGTTGTTGTTTCTAGATGCATGTCATCTCAAAACAAAGTATAAAGGTTGTTTGATGGCTGCAACAGGGAAAAATGCTGACAACAGATTTTATCCTTTGGCATATGCTGTGGTCTCGACTGAGAATGACGACAACTGGGAGTGGTTTCTATGTAACTTAAAATCTGTGGTTTCAATAGAACGCCCTATCACCTTTATTACAGATAGAAATAATAGTTTGCTCAAGTTTGTTCAACATGTATTTCCCAATTCTTCTCATGGATATTGTTTGTGGCACTTATGGTGTAATCTGCGTGCTTCGATCAAAGGCCCTAGTCGTAACCGGTTATTCATCGATGAGTTATTCTTCCCTGGTCAGAGGTATGGGGACATGTGTTCAAGCATTGCGAAGAGCTTCAACTCATGGGTTGGTGAAGAAAGATTTTTGCCTATTACATCTATGTTAGATCACATTCGAAGGAGGTTAACAGATCAATTTTCGGAGAGGCGGGACTGCAGCAATGGGTGGAGTTCAATCATCTGTCCAGCAATACAAAACAAGTTGAAAGAAAGAATTGATGCTAGCAAAACATGGACTCGTCCTGTTAAGTCGAGTGAGGCATTATTTGAAGTTCACAGGATTAGAACTAATATTGTCAACCTGGAACAACGCACATGTTCTTGTAAACGTTGGACCGTTGAAGGCATTCCTTGTGCTCATGCGTTGCATTGTATTATATCTGATCGACGCGATGTTGAGGATTTTGTTGATCCAATGTTTCGTGTCTTTGCCTACCGTCAAAGTTATGCTCATCATATTCCTCCAATTATTGTGAATCTGGATGATATTGTCGTAGGTGAAGATGATGTCATTAAGCCACCTGATCTTAGTAAGCAGTGGGGTAGACCGAAGACAAAAAGGATACCAAATGTTGGTTCCTTTAAAAAGGGGCGTTTCAGATCCAAAATTTGTATGGATTCATTTCAATGGTCAAACTTGGTTAATCGTTTTGATTCCTAGTGATCGATCATATTTGCAATTTGAACTATTACACAAAAGAGTTTATTTAACTCTATTAATTGATAGTATTTGTCATATAATTCTCTTATTTGCAATGTCTTTTATCATTTTGTGCTGTTGTGATTATGCCAATTGGTCTTTGTGTTTTCTGCCAAGAGGTTTACGCATCGTATGAAAAGGGTTCCTGGATATATCTCTTATTTGCAATTTTTTTTTTGTGCTGTTGTGATTATGCCAATTGGTCTTTGTGTTTTCTGCCAAGAGGTTTATGCATCGTATGAAAAGGGTTCCTGGATATATGTTCCAACACTTGTTGGCATGGTTCAAGATAGTTTTTGCAGGATGATTGTGTTATAATGTGTGTTTGTTACAGCATATATCAATGGTGTAACAACATCATGCCCCAGAAGTAGAACTTTTAATTTATCAAATATTACAGCTTGAAGATGAAACAAGTGAAAATAATATTTGAGACATTAAACTGAAGGACTAGAAGACTGAACAACTAGAAAACTTTGAAAGTACTGATTTTGTATTAACAAAATGATTGTTGTTAACAATTCTATGCCTAACTACTCCAGCTTGCTTTACATTAGTTTTTACAGCAAAAGCAACAAAGAGACCCTTCCCATATGTTCACCCAAGTTCTTCCACTAAGTTGTCACACTACATAATCGCATCTTCTAACCTCCAGCTTTTCTCTTTATCTGCTAAGATCAAGTGCGCCAACGTAGGCTTCCATTCATCAATGTCTTTCTTGAAATCAATTGCTTTGTTCATCTTCGCTTCTTGGCTGAATAGTTCCATGAATTTGCAGACATACAGTCCACAATCAACCCTGAAAAATAAAATCATGTGATCAATTAATTTCTGAACTATAAACTTATGTATGTACTCAATGGTTTCGGATACTTACGTGTCACCTTGCTGGGGGCAGTACAGTTGGGTATTTGGTTCGGTCAGACTACTCCACTTTTTGGAGTCAATCTTCATTTTGTTAAGAATCTTGACAACTTCATCTCTCTACAAAAAATTAAAAAATGTCAGCATTCCTTTTTCCCCTCGTCTCGAGCGTATGAATATATTCAGTTTTACATACCATTATGTTTGCATCATCAAAATATTTATCAACTCCTTTTCTTCCCCTCATACTGTTGTAGTGTTGAAATTTCTTTGTCTTGCCATTCAACACTAACAAACTCCAATGGTGAACTTCATGTGGGAAGGCACTCTTTGAACTATTAATGGGGAGGAAAACAAACTTGACATCATTTGTAAATTCATTTTTCAAGACCTTGTCCAATAAGCCTTCTTTACTTCTATGTTGTCTAGCCTTCAAATGAGTCTGTATTGAAATCATATGTTTATATATCACATTACAAAATAAAACTTGACTAAAACTTAACGAAAACAAATGAAGTTAATTGTGGTTACCAATGCATAAGCTGAGACATATATGCATTTGATGTCTTCATTCTTCTTCAACCATTTAGAATAGAAATTGATGACCTTTAAGAAAAACAATAATTCATATACATCAGATATGATTGTGTTGATACTTTTGTAATCTTAGCAACTAAGACCAACTTCTTCGCGATAATTACTAATCTACTATACAAACACTTCTTAACAGTCTAAATAATACTGGAAACAATGATCTGGATGACATCATCCCTTAAACCCTTTAAAAACACAAGTAATGGAAATTATAGCAGATCAATGATTTCTTGGCATCCGGAGCTATGGAAACAATGATCTCTCAACATTTTAGAACACACAACACTTCCAAAAGCTTGAAAATCAATGTATTCAAACATAATCCACATTTATAACCAGATCTAATATTTCAAATAAGAGTTTAATCCACATACCTCGGCATTCGTGAAGTTGTCGAACATCAAATCCTCAACTGCTTTCCTTTTTACTACACAAGTATCATCTTCATATGCATTTGTCCTATATTAGGAAGGAAATTTTAATCACTTTTACTCATTTAAGATCATATTTCATAGAACTATTATAAAATGTAAATTTCATGCATTTGTCCTATATTAGGAAGGAAATTTTAATCACTTTTACTCATTTAAGATCATATTTCATAGAACTATTATAAAATGTAAATTTCTTTTGGTAACTTACTGTGTATTTGCAAGTGAGAAGAATTTCAGCAATCTTGTTTGTTCTTCTTTCTCCAGGTAGTTGTAGTGAAGGCTATCTCTTACATTTTTCAAGGGTGTCGGATCAACAACATTCTTGCTATCATCGAGGACCAAATCATCCACATCAACTATTCCTTCGATGTCATCAACTTTCTTCTTTTTTGAGCATTTCTTTTGTTTTTTATTATTTCCTTTGTCTTCATCAACCCTTTCAGTTGCCCTTGCCCTTGTATAATGTTTCGTGGCCTTCTCCATTTGAACAGGTTCTGCTGATGTTTGTATTCTTTTCAACTGCAGCTTGTTGTTGTTGGTTTTTAGTTCTTCAATTGGAGCTTGCTTTGCAATTTCTTCAATTGGAGCTTGCTTTGCAATTTCTTCAACCTGAACTTGCTTTGGAATTTCTTCAACCTGAGCTTGCTTTGGAATTTCTTCAACTTGAGCTTGCTTTGGAATATTTTCAACAATTTCTTGATCTTTCACTTGCATTTGGATGGGCAAATTCGGAACTTCATCTGATTTTTCTGGAATTTCAGCATTTTCATCCCTGCCATTATCTTTATCGTCAGGTCTACTTGCTTGTTTAAGCTCTTTTATTATCTTCCGTAGTTTCATATTTTCATCCTTCAACTTCAACTTCTCTTGAAAAAGTTCGTCATAATCTATCATGGAAGTACGATCTCCTGAATCTTCCTCATTATTTTCTGATATGAAGAGTTCCTTCTCCTCATCTGTGACATCTTTGAAATCGCCTCTTATCTTTGAGAACACAATATATATATATATTACTTTCTATCGTTTCAAAACAACATGCAGTATTTGAAAATAAAATAGAATAAATGCAAAGAAATCATTGCAAATAACTTCACCATTTCCAGGAGCTATTGGGAAGCACTACACATACATATTGGAATGATTTTCTTAGAGTTAATAAACTACGAAGGACAACCAAAGCAAAGAACTTCACCAATGTCAATAGTTCTGTCCAAATAAAGCAATAAGCTCTTGGCATTACACCATATGATAGAAAAACTTTTGAATTTTGGATCCAATGTCCATAAAAATATCACATTTTTTGATTAAAAATATAAAATAAAATAAAAATAAGGTTTAATTCTTTATTTCATTACCTTGTCCTTCGTGATTTCACTAAGAAAGTTATTTCTCCATTTTTTAGCAAGTTTTGTAAAATTCCATCTTGCAATCCTAGGAGTGCCAACACTGTAGGCTTTCCTTGGATTTATTATTTCGGTTATTTCACAAAGCCACACCTGTGAGAGATTAAAACAAAACAAACATCAGTCAGTTTATGATTCTACACAAAAAAAAGGGTAAAAATTAGTGTGGGGATTCATGACAGGTTTTGTTTACACACATACCGACATATGCGTAAAGACGAAAAGTGTTTATTCACTAAATAAGTGAGTTATGATTCAAAACTAGAAAAAAAACATGTATCATGTGAAAAAAATTCTTACCAATAAGGGAATAAGGCATCCAGTAACAGAAAATGGTGTCCAATTCTCCTTCCTATTCCTTATCTTTTTCATCAATGCATCATAGATAAGATCTGTCCAACCAATTGATTTCATTGTTTCAAGACTATCCAAGTGTGCTACAAAAGACTTCCCAATGGAATAGTTGGAGTTCGGAAAAAGATTGTGGCGCACATGAACAAGACTACCATCCTACAAAAATTATTGTGGCTTCCTTCCTCATTCATCAAAATATTGATTCTATTAATCATGGTCTCTTTTGAGATTTCGCCACACTTTTGAAGGTTGTTGTTAACAAGGAATGAGGACTGATCGGGATCAAATTTGAACTTTCTGAACAGTTCTGAGACCTTCTTTCCATGAAGAGGCAATCCAAAAGTCAAGGGCACATGTTCGGGTTTAAATTTAACATATGTTGCATTCTCGCCTTCTCCAACTTTGAACGCATCTTCTTCAATTGAATATTTTCTCAGAATTTCACAAAGAGCATCTTTATTTTGGTTTGTGACCGTTTCATCTCTAATTCTATTGTCGAGAAAAAGAGAGAAAAATCTCCCAAAAGGAGTGTTCAGCATTGCCTCCTTGTGTGAAGCTGGTAATGTCATCTTCATGTCCTCTGTCAAGGTGACCATGTAGGTAGGGGTACTTCTGAATGTACCACTTTGTTTTTTAGGTTTGATGGGCTGCAGAACAAAAAAAAAAAAAAAAAACACATTTTTTATATAATAAAAACTGAAATTCAAAATGTTTAAGTTAATACAAATTTTGAGAATCCAACTCTATATACCTAGTCACCCTCTTCTCAAAACCATTATTTTCACCATGCATTCTTGCAGATCTATATGCTTGGGGTTTTGAATTAATTAGGAGGATTTTTGGAATTATGTTGAATAAAAAAAACACAGAAATATGTGATCATGCTATTATGAAGTAGTGGTGAAGTGAAGTGAGATAAGCTTACCTAAGAGGTTGTTTTCTTAATCTTTTTTGAAGAACCAGGCTTCTTAAGTTTTTCTTGTACCAATACAATTTCCATTTCCTCTACTGCTTTCAGTCAAGGAGATACACGTACTTTGGTCGCCAACTGTGAAAAAACCTCAACTTAATGCACAAATGCAACAAAATCATTTTGGAGCATATTTTTTAAAGTTTGTAATAAGCTGTTACCTGATCTTCCTTTTGAAAATTCAGTTGCGTTTGTTTCAGCTTCTTTTTAGTTTTTGCATGTTGTTTTCCTTTCTGCCTTGAAGATTCTCCTTGCTTTGCATTTTCCAACCTTGGAGATTTACGTTGTTTTAATTCAACTTGCCCAACCTTTTTTCTTTTTAGAATAGAAGTTACAGTTTTATCAACTAACATGTTCATCTTGTCTTCATTCCGTTTATGTAATCCCATGAAGTCATCTTCACTATCTGTCATTTTGTTCCTGGGATAACATGAAAAACAATAAATTCAGAACAAATTTCAATGAAGTTATAATCTGACATATACAAATTCAATGCAAATAAATTCACAAATGTCCTGATTTTTGTCATAACAATCATTGAGCTCCTAAGGCTATGCAAACGCAACACAGAGTTCAATGCCAAGATTGTGTTGAAACAAAGCATTGAGTTCTTGGCATTATATTCAACGTATTTCAAACACAATACCAAAACTAAGATGATAGTAAGCATTCATCTCTTGGCAACCATTGTGTTGATCTATGTGCTAACATTTTTAAAATAATTCAACAATGCAAAAATCTATCTACAAACGTTTCATTGAGTTCTCTGCATTGTGTTAATCTGACATGTACAAAATAATCAGCCTATTTGATGATATTTAAGCTAGGCAAAACCTATAACAAAACATTAGTACGCCAAAACGAACATGAAAGTAAGCATTCATTAGCCTATTTAATGATTTCCTAGATTTCAATTCGGGTATGGATAATTAGAGGCATAAACAGAACAGAAGTGCACTTTGATTTAATATTAGACAATCGAGAAAAAACAAGTAACACTTTCTGGTACATAATAGGTGTACAAGTGGGTCTTATTTAAACTATGACAGAAATGCCGAATCAGAAACATAGATGCCAATTGCTCCTTGTGTGCCAAGGAAGTGTGCAGTCAGAGCAAACTCTTATAGGAACTAAAACTGTCATATACTATACCAAATTGCCTATAGTTGTTGCATGTAGACTGATCGACATAACAACAAATGACAGGATAGAAGAAAAACACAAAGTTTGGAAACATTACAATGAAAGTATGTTGAACAATGAGTGCAGAAGTTGTTGAAGCAAGCAGAAGCAGAACATTACAAAGAAAATGTCGTCCACTTAAATCAATCACAAAAGCCAATATCTATCTACAAATATTTCATTGAGTTCTTTGCACTGGACTCAAAATAATTAAGAAAGAAATATATGTGTATGCCAAAACAAAACCAAGAGATTATTGCAAACATTTCATTGAGTTTTTTGTAATAAACTCCGAAAAAATAATAAAAAAAAAAAAAACACCCTACAACACTATTGATGCAAAGAGCTCAATTGGAAAAACAATCAATAAAAAGAAAAAAAATACACCAATGCAAAGATATAATTGCAAATAACTTTACCATAGCCAAGTGATATTGGCAAGAACGACAAATATATCAGTTGTTTGACAAATCTAAAAAAAAAAAAAAAAAACCCTAGAAATTCAAATTCCTCAAACTAATGACTTACTTGTTTGAAATCAAATGATGAACTATGTGCTTTCCCTCTCCAAAAAACTCTAATGGTTGTTTCTGTTCTCTACGATTTCGATTCCTCAAATTGATGACTTATTTGTTTGAAATCAAATGATGAACTATGTGTTTTCCCTCTCTAAAGAACTCCAATGGTTGTTTCTGTTCTCTACGATTTCGATTCCTCAAATTGAATGACTTACTTGCTTGAAATCAAGTGATGAACTATGTCGAGATTTCTTTAATGGCGGTTTCTGTTTTTCCTTTGCGAAAAGATGGAAAGAGAAGAAGATGGACTCGATCAGTTTACTGTAGATATGGAGGGGTATTTTTGTCTCAAAAAGAAAATAGATCGGGCCATATCTTTGGACTTTAAAATGCGGCATTTTTTGCATTTAGTTTCTTAGATAGGAAAATGTTTCTTTTCGGTCCCTTATGGGGGTCCATTTTTTTTTTCCCTGTTAAAAAAATCCGGTTGAACCAGATGCATTTTCTAAATACCTAATTTTACCCTTTAGCATGTGCACTGCACATGATCAT
The DNA here is from genome assembly GCA_023053565.1 of Aquilegia eximia. Taxonomy (NCBI): domain Eukaryota; kingdom Viridiplantae; phylum Streptophyta; class Magnoliopsida; order Ranunculales; family Ranunculaceae; genus Aquilegia; species Aquilegia eximia. The sequence goes on from JALIGU010000005.1 coordinate 21,120,708, forward strand.
CTCCTTCTCTGCCCCTACCAAGCCGCCACCACCACTTTCACCTGGTTGTTGGTCTTAGCAAATCCATTTCTCTTAATCATAATTTTTGAAACCCATCACAATTATGTCTAAGCTTTCTTCTACTACAGTAAGAAATCAATTCCATATATTTCTGGATCAACACGAAACAAAATTCGAACTCGATTGCAAGATTCTCGATCAACAAAAAGCTTCTTTTTTTTTTTTGTTTTTGAAGAAGATAGAATTTATTTCATTGATCATCCAAATAGGAATTTAAGTACATCAGAATAGATAGCAGCAGAGTGAAACAATGGAGCATACAAACAATCAGCATCACACTTTCAACAGTCCATTAGCCCTTGTTTACTTGTTTTAATCCAGGTCAAAACCGTGGTCTTGATCAACAAGAAGCTATTGCTAAATCACCAAAATCTACCCGTTCATTTGATTGAAAAGAGCAAAAATTAGTGATTTTTACTAGTTTTGATGATGAAGCAATGTGGTCTGTGCGTGTGTTTTAAAAGAATCAATTAAACAGTTTCAGCAACCAATTCAAAATCTTTTTATTTCTATAAACCCCAATTTTCAAAAATTATATATAAATTTGAGATTTTTGTTTTCTTAATTGAGAGAATTTTGCAAAAAGAAAAGAAATTAATTCATAAAGTGAAGAAATATTACTTTGAGAAACAAAAATGAGAGATAAAGAAATCTGATCTCTTACTCTCGAAAATGGTGCAGGGACGGCTCATGGTGTTTAGGGGCCCTTAGGCATCCAAAAAATGTGGTCCTAATTTGCCCTTGTCCTTTATCCGTGTTTGGGACCGGTAATATAGTATTACTAGTTGTACCCGTGGCTTTGCCACGTTTTTTTTTTTTTTTGATAGAAACTAAGATTTATTGATTGATAACCCTTTCATACATAAGTCCTCTACAATCATTATCTAGAAATTTACAAAGAAACTGTGGTGGTCGGTTCCACCAAGCTGACATAGAGCTTGAGAGACACGACTCCATGTGATTGGGCCAATTGCATCTCTGATATTCTGGCTGGTTCCACCAATTCCGATCAGCTGCTTGTTTCGATGCCCAATTTGCTAATGCATCTGCGCAAAAATTACCTTCCCTGTAGGTCCAAACCACTTTCACATCTTCAAATTGTTGCATGATCACCTGGGTATCACGAATCACATGTACAATGTCTTCATTAGGCTCTTCAATCTCATTTGACAAAGCTCTTTGAACAAGTTGTGAATCAGTCTCCACTATTATTTTGTTCCTCCCCATCTTGTGTAGAACTTTGAGGCCATTTAAAACTGCTAAAGCTTCAACCAGATTGTTAGAGGCAAACATTACAGGAGGCTTTGCCACGTTAGTTTATACAGTTCATTTTACTAATAATTTCTAGGTTTTGTAAATTGCCAATGAAATTATAAATAAAAATTACAAATAGTATTTTTAATGAAATTACAAAATTATCAAATTTTTTTTTAATATATTTTATAAATTCCAAATATCATTTTTATCCAGATGCTTAAGCCGGTTTGAAGGCCTTTAGCAGTTATGGCCCATATATATATCCGTGGTTGGGATTTGTCGTTTCTTCGTGGTATAAACAGTCACTTTAAACAGTGAAAACAACAAAAGATGTGCTTCTAATTCTTTAGTTGTTGAACAGTATCTAACCACACTGGAATTGATGATACCAAACCATCCAGTCATAAATTAAAACCTAATGGGTTATTAACAAAATGAATGAATAAATTTCAACAAACACAAAATAAAAAAAAAATTGCTACCATATTAGGGAAGAAGTAAAAAATGAAGATTGAACATTGAAGAACCATTATAATGATATTACCAAAATTTGAAGGACAACTATTTTTCCCCTTTACCTGCAGCTGATATCCTATTGTTTATACCATCCATTGAGCAAGAATAATCTAGTCTATCAATTTATTTTTTATTTTTTTGAGAGTGCTTTATTTTCCTGTAGAAGAAATATGTGTGAAAATCTGTGAAAAATTTCAACGGTATAATAATTAAAGCAATGTGGAAATAACATTATCCGTGGGTGAACTAATTACTTTGGCTCGACTTCTTTATTTTGAGTTACAACATTGTTGGATGCATTCCTTTCAGATAATTCTCTTTCTCTTCGTTTACGTTGGCCTTCTTGATATTTGTTTGATTTAACAATTTGACTAATAAATATAGAGAAAATTGATATATCAATTTATTGTACCATACATTTTAAAAGAAAAAATATTTTAAAAAAAAAATTAAGTTAAAAAGAATCAGCCAATATATAAATGGAACTACGCCTACAGAATATCAGTTATCTATTCTTCAGTCAATGTCTATACAGCAGTCTATGTAGTATGCATAAAAACATATGAGATAACAACCAATTATAGTGTGACCATTAACTGAAAACTGTAAAAGGATGAATGAAACTAATTGAAATGAAATTGTGAACATCAGTTATCTATTTGTCAGACATGAAACCAATTCTGTGGCTGACTAAATGTATATTAGTTAAAAAAATATGACTAAATGTAGATGCAGTACAATGTCTCATCTATATTAGTTAATATGACGCCTAAATTGGTAAAGTTGTGGCTGACTAAATGTGTGATTGTTGCAAGTAGATCCTAAGACCTGTTGTGGCTTGCTTAGGTTTACACGGCAACAAAATATTATCGTGTAAATAATGACTTTGCTCAAGCTAACTATCTCAGTGAAGGAGTGCATAAGGGTGTCTTGGGACGACAGGAGAGATGACTTCAACAATTTGGTCGAATGAATTTTTTTTTTATTATCTAGATGGTTTTGTTTTTAAATTGTTAATTGGGACATTATTTTCACAGGAAATCGTTGTGAAGAAACTTGTCTCGGACACTCCCCGGTCCCTGAAAGAATTTTATTTACTAACCAACTTAGATCACATCAATATAATGAAGCTTCTAAGGTCATGTGCCGACCAAAGAGAAAAGTTTGTTGTGTATGAATTCCTGCAGTTCAGATCATTAGGGAAAAGCTTGCAAGGTGAGCATAGGTGTCTAATTTAGTGTGTGTTTTGTTTACCAAGTATGAACTTCTCTTGAGTTTAAATGGAGTGGAAATTTTGTTTTCTATGCATCCTAATTTTAATTTGATTGCATTTTATAGATGGTGGTGAGGAATTCACCTTTCTCGGTGACTGGAATTAGAGAGTTTGAATTGCCCAGGGAATTATCAAAGGCCTTGATTTCTTACATAAGATGAATATTATTCACGGAAATCTTAGGTCCGATAAGATCCTTGTTGGCACAGGACATATTGCTAATATTTCAAACTTCCGGATTGCATGGGTTGGTTCAGCAACAGAGAAAAAGGATGAGATGTACAATCTTGGCATCATCTTGCCATAGATCATCGCTGGGCGCAAAGCATATCCTGATGGGGATCTGGTTACTTGAGTAAGTTCTGCTTATACCAATATCTGGTCCACTACTTATTTCTAACTGCAACATGGTCCTATGGCCATTTGGACAAAAAGAAATTTGCTTCCACCAAGCCAAGTGGTGTTATATAGTTTGGAACTAAATTTTTGTCATTTTGTGTATACAGGCAAGACTAAGGTTCAGGGAGCGTCATAACCTGGTAGACCTAAGGCTTCATGGGAGATACCCTAGAAGAGGGCTAGCTGTCTTTGCAGTTGTAACTGAAATGTGCTTGAATGCGCATAGGCAGAATCGACCTTCCACAAGCACCATGGTCAATGCCATATAGTTTGTGGTGTATTAGTCATTGCGCTTCAATGCAAATTTGAATAGAGCCCAGCCCTGGAATGAGAAGCGGCATGATTGTTTTTCATGGTAAGAGATGCCAATGTGTAATATCTGACAAACTATTTTGAGGATAAACTGTTCCCAGTAAGACTATTTCTTCTTGCACAGTTGGGGTCAGATGTGTGACAGGGATAATTATTAGTGAAGGCACGGGTATAATCTAAATGTAGATGCAGTACAATGTCTTATCTATATTAGTTAATATGACGCCTAAATTGGTAAAATTGTCGCTGACTAAATCTGTGATTGTTGCAAGTAGATCCTAAAACCCGTTGTGGCTTGCTTAGGTCTACATGGTAACAAAATATTTTCTGCCAATTATATATAAAAAATATAAAATAATATTTAGAATAACAAACCTTAATCCATCATTGCTTGTATTCTTCAATATTTGTTCTTTTTCTCTTATCTTCTTTTCACGTTGCGCTATTTTGCGTTTATTAGGAGCCAATTCTTCAGAAACTTCTTTATTTTTGGGTTTCTTTGATGTTGTATTATTTTTTTGGCTCATTGATTATATTAGTCTTTTTTTTACATTGGGCTTGTTGACGTTTATTTGGAGTCAACTCTTCTGTAATGGTGAGATTTTTTGCTTTCTTTCGTTCTCTTTGTTTCCTACCATATTCTTCAGAATTTGTTGTATATTGCATTGTTTGTAATGATAAACACAATTTAAGAAATATTAGAGTGCACATATAATAAAAAATGTATGTAATCGTTATTGATAATTTTCTTCATCTCTCTTTCAATTTAATTATATTACATTACAATGTAATATAAATTATATGTCTGTATTATCAATTCTTAATTATCAATATAATCGTTATTCTCTTTCAAAATATTAGAGTGCACATACAATTATATATTTGTATATAATAATTTAAGAAATATTATTGCTTCTTCATATAAGTTATATGAAAATTTATAATGATGAGCACCAGATATGTATAATAACCATTCTACATAAAAGAATTTGAGATTTACATCGATCTATTGTACATGAATTTTCCTGTACAGTCGTAAACACATGGCACATTCCTAAAATTGCACAGGGTACTTGGATTGGATCACCTAAAATAGTTAAAAGTATACATCTCATAAGAATTGTACAGGGGAAGCCTAGAATTGCAGGGGTCTCGGATCACCAAAATAAGTTAAAATTAGGTATCTCATAAAAATTGGATAGGTGACTATCTAAAAAAAAATTATACATCTTCATAAGAAATTTGTTTTTGTCAACATATAAGATATGAATATATACCTGACAAAATTTGAAAAATTTGAGATAAGAAATTTGTACCTGACAAAAGTTTTGTAGAAGTCTTTGTGATTGAGATCGATTTGTTTGATTTGGTGTTTATTCGAAAAGCTTTGATTAGGTTTGTTGATTGGGTTAAAACCATTGTGAGTGGATTTAAAGTTTTGAGATATGGGTATTAGGGTTTTTAATGGTGGAGATAAAATTTTGAGGTGGTGGTTGGTGTATTTTCATGATGTTTAAGCCAAATTTAATCATTTAAATGATGAATTATATATTGTTGGTGTTAATTTCATGTTTTAAACTTGGAAATTTAACATTTTGATTTCAAAATCTATGATTGTGGAGGTTGATTTCGAAGTTTAGGTGGTGGATCTATGATTTTGGTGGATTATTTCATCAATTTTTTTTTAATTTCTCATTGTAATCAAACAAAACATGTGAAAAAATAATTAGAATTCTCATTGTCAATCAAACACCCTATTTGATCAAGTGGAAAAACTTAAAAATATTTTCACACTGAAGTGGGAATTGTTTTTAAGTCATTCCCACTATAGTAGAAAATTAATTAGAATTCCCACTGAAATAATTCCCACTCTTTTTTTTTCCACTCTGCAATCAAACACACCCTAATTGATTTGAAGTTGTAATTGATTCGAAGTTGTAAAGGAGTCGGCTTTGAAGTGCAGGAAGATTGGAGCAAAGGAAGAAGAAGAAGAAGAAAAAGAAGTTTTAATATAAAAAACTTAATACACATAATTTCCCTGTTAAATCTCTTTAATCTAAGCCTCCTATCAAAATTTCACATATGGATCTTAAGGCTATCCTAACCATTGAACACAACTTAAGTTTGGACCCAAGCATTGATTTAATCTCACCCACAGATCTGCTCTCACATAGATCTCAAGACGATCCTAACCATTGAACACAACTTAAGTTTGGACCCAACCACAGATTTAATCTCACCCATCTATTATTATCAACACATCTCTAGATGAGCTCAAGGCTATCCTAACCATTGAACACAACTTAAGTTTGGACCCAAGCATTGATTTAATCTTACCCACAGATCTACCCTCACACAGATCTCAAAACGATCCTAACCCTTGAACACAACTTAAGTTTGGACCCAACCGTGGATTTAATCTCACCCACAGATCTATCCTAATCAACACATTTCAAGACGATCCTAACCATTGAACACAACTTAAGTTTGGACCCAACCATTGATTTAATCTCACCCACAGATCAACCCTCATACACAGATATCTAGACGATCTAGACCTTCCTTTGTTTTATCTAGACAAACTGTGTTTGTGCCATCCTCACAGTATAATATAGATAACTACTTTGGCGGATTTAAGAAACTTTTTTTTTAAAAAAATATGATGTAAATTTTATTACATAGTATTTATCGATTAAAATTTATTTTTCTTACTCTTTGAGATGCAAACTCACTAATTATGTTTTTATATTCAAGCTTCTCCAATATGTCTTTTTCAATAGATAATATAGCTAATCCATTCAATCTTTCTTGGGACATAGTTGATCTTAAGTATGTTTTTATTAGTTTTAGTTTTGAAAAACTTCTTTCCGCCGAAGCAACCGTTATGGGTATTGTTAATAATATTCTATAAGCAATATAAGCATTTGGAAAAGAGTCAATTTTATTTAGATAATTCACCATTTCAAGTGCATTTGTTATATCCATGTGTATATATCTCTTAAAAGTTGTAACTCTAAAAACAAATCCATACTATCAATATCACAAAGTTCACCATGTTTTAAAAAGTCTCCAAGCTTTTCACAAGATTGTTTTAAGCTATCATCATCTAATGATTTAAGGTTCTTCACATTACATAAAAATCAAAAAATTTCTTCATAAGTTTTAAGTTGGTCAAATCGCTCCCTAAATGAAACTCTTGCTTGATCTACTATGCATAAGAAATACTTAGTTCTAAAAGTTTCTTCTCTTGTTAAAATCACTTCATTATTACTATTGTTATCAAATTTTTTATTTCTTTGACTGTGACGTTTTTCACGAAATATAGGTTCTATGTTCATGTCACTTGCAATATTATTAGAAATAATTTTAGCTTTTTCAAATCCCTCTTCTCTATATTTATCAAAGAATCCAACAAGATGTTTATTTTGATCCATAGCAATGTCAATAGGCATATTATGAGATTGTAGAGTTTTACTAACTAAGTTAACATTAAAATATTTCGTACCATATGATCATACCAAGTAGAAATTCATAATTTTCTAAACTATGTATTGCTAAACTTTCTGCCTCACTTTTTGTTTTAGGATCTTCACTAGTTTTTGATAATGTTAATAATGCATCTCTAATTTGTGGAGCTTGAAATCTTATTGTTTTGACACTTTCAATTCTACTCTCCCATCGTGTTGCCGATAATAGCTTAACGGTAAAAGTAGGTACATGGTTTCTCAAAATATCCCATCGTTTAGTTGAAGAAGAAAATAATGTATAAATACGTTGTATTATTCCAAAAAATAAAATTGCATCCGAACAAGAATTTGCCATATCACATATTAGTAAGTTTAAGCTATGACACCCACATGGAGTATAAAATGCTCTAGGATTTAAATCTAATAATCTTTTTTGTACACCTTGGTTTTGTACCTTTCACATTTCCATTCTTAGGTTGTGCGATGTCTACAAGGCCTATCATTAATATTCAAACTGGTCTTCTGGAAAAAACAATTATCAGAAAATAAACAATTTTCGTCACCGTGTTTGGTGATCTATGGTTCAGGCAATGTTTGGTTACAATTAAATTTGTATGGTGGGCCTTGGAAACAATCCTGAATTAACCTACTGCATCTTACCAGCCTATTTTATCCCTAATAACACATAATTCTATCAGGTTGATTACCATGTAGTTTTTTATACTACTATTAAACCTCAGAAACTTTTGAGTTCCAGTCTTTGATACGACCCTCCATCTTTCGAGTTCTCTGGAATTGCAAATTTTTAAATTTGGATGCATTAAAATTATTTTCTCAAATAAACCAGTAGCCAATTGCAAAAATATTTATTTTATCCTTTGAGAAGACGAGCATCAAAGGAACTAGTTAACTGAGTCCCAAACACCTCTATTTTACTATCATTTTACTATAAGTCCCAGACTTACCGACCATTTGGCTTGAGTACTATCATTTTGTTCCTTAATTAAACATTATATTTCAGCATATGTAGCAAGGGGGTGGGTGGTATTGACATACTGTCAAAGAAATCCAAAGAATTGTGTGGCATTGTTCTGAAAGTTCATAGGATCAAAAAGTATACAGGTTTAAAGGATGCATACTAAATTATGACAGAATAATTGTATTCTTCAAGATGATTGGGTGGTAAAAGTATATTGTACAGATAGATTTGATATAGAAATAATACTATAGAGCAACTTGTGTTGTAAGGAAAAACGAATGATTGAACGGGCAGAACGTAAACAATTTATTGAAGTTGGTTTACGGTTGTTATTTTCTTTTGTATTTTGCAGTCATTGGGTCATACCTGATGGTGCGTCAGTCATGCTGACCAAGAACTGCAACATGCTTTGATGGGATTAATGTTATACGTACCATCAATGTAAAGTTGAGACTGATGACAATTATAGATAGGTGATTCCGAGTTTGTAGATATATAATTATGCTTCTTAATATAAATGAAAATAAACATCTTTAGGACAAAACATATAAGAGTAAACTTAAATCCGTGCTTCATGGGTTTATATTCAATGATATTATGATGATTCAGAACAAGCCTAAAAGTAGACAAAGTAACAGTCTAAGACTATATGTGTTGAGTACATACATGTACAACAATAGATAAAGCAAGAGAATAACCTAATCGAGCAACCAAAGATTCCTTCTCCCTTACAGATTCTTTTCTTAATTTCCGGTAATTCCTGAACTCCTCTTCAATGTTTGTTTATTATGTGTAGGAGCAATTGCTATTGTTTGTTGAAGTACAAACTTGTATTGTTATTGTTTCAATCACAAATAAGTGATCTTGATTTGTAATCCACAACTAAAACTTGCCTTCATAATAACTTCTTGGATTACCCTAAATTCTTTGATATACGATACTTATATTGAATTAAAGTAGCAACTGAGCTACTTTAATTAACCTACTCGCACGGTATTGAAATCATCGATCATTTTTGTAATAAGTTCCAACAATTGAAATGCACCACATGAAATTGAATTACATATTCAGTGTTCTAAGGTCCAACAATTCAAATGCCCTGTTAGGTTACTCACATTATAAATTAAGCATGTTCCTTTACATGTTTAAGGGTCCACCATCATCCATCGTCTTCTTATCCACTCTACTCATTTATGATTTTTGAAACAACATATTAATCTAGATCCAGCCAAGTTATAGTTCCCTACTTTACTTTACTGCCTTCTGATTATAGTATTAGTTTCATCAGTATTATGACCTAATTCTTCCCATCCTCTGCCTATGTGTAGATATTATAAATGTTATTAACGACAGCTAAGATGGCCATTGGCATTTAATAATTCATGATTTTCTTCAAAACCTAACATCTAATATTATTATTCCTATGCTTTAAATCACAACTTCGTCATCAACCCACATGGGATTCATAAGCTTTTGGCTGTGTGGCCCTCTTTCTTCACTCTAGGTTGTAATCAATTACTGCCGGAGACTAGGGTGTTACATAATTTAACTATATATTTGACCATTGTGCAAGTACCTCTACATCTTAGGGCTCGTTCGGCAAACGCCTAGGAATGCATTGTTGTGCGCAGCGGATACTAATGCACAAATAAGATTGAACTAGTGTATGAAAGTAAAACAGGAAACGACAAAAGTAAACAAGCAATCACACACAAGACACAAGATATACGTGGTTCGGCAATATGCCTACGTCCACGGGGAGAAAGGATGATGCTTTTCTTTCACAAGACAATTGCACAAGCCCTCACGAAGAAACCGAAGTCTTCTTCCTCACAAAAGTTCTCTCAAACTCTTTAATGGCTTCTCACAATCTCTCTCTCAGAAAAGTTAAGGTTTTGTACACCTTCTATTTGGCTTTATAGCATAGCCTTACAATAGCCACGAATTGGGCTCAAAACAGGCCCATTTGCAAAAAACAAGAGGAGGACGTACGTACGTCGAAATCACGTACGTACGTGTACAACACGTAACAAAGATCTGGCGTACGGGACGTTCGAACGCCCTAACCACGTTCGTACGTTCTGTCCCGAAAACGTTGTCTGCCACATTGGACGTACGAACGCCCTAAAGCCATTCGTACGTTCCTGAACAAAAAATTCCCCTTCTCCTGTTTATGCATATAAAACCCAACAATTCTCCACCTCGAGGAAGATTCAATAAATCTAAGCCGAAAAAACACAAATCACAAACTCCCACACATGTCCCGAAGGACCACCTCGGCTGCACCACCTCATGGTTGCCTACGTACCCTCCTTCTAAGGGATCAAGCCATCGTAGTTCACTCCATGATATACTATCAACACAAAGGAAGGATATGGACTAAATCTAAGCAATGATAGAACTTAGTCCCTGGAACCACTTTAGTCAACATGTCAGCCGGATTATTGCTAGTATGAATCTTCTTCAATAAGATCTCACCCTCTTCAATAATGTCTCTGACAAAGTGATGTCGCACATCAATGTGCTTTGTACGAGCATGATAAACTGAGTTCTTTGCCAGATTTATGGTACTTTGATTGTCACAATGAACCATAAGCTTCTCCTGCACAATACCCAAGTTCTTCAACATACCTCGTAACCAAATGGCTTCCTTAAAGGCTTCAGTCACAGCCATATATTCTGCTTCTGTCGAAGACAAAGCAACAAGAGATTGTAATGTAGACCACCAACTAATAGGACCACCTGCCAATGTAAAAACATATCCAGTAGTAGACCGACGTCTCTCTATCTGACCATCATAATCAGCGTCCACATAACCAACACACAACTGATTCAAATCCCTTCCCTTCTGGAATAGTAAACCAACCTCCACACTACCTTGAATGTACCTCAAGATCCATTTCACAGCTTCCCAATGTTTCTCACCAGGATTATGCATGTACATACTTACATTGCCAACTGCATGCCCAATGTCGGGCCTTGTACATACCATCGCATACATCAAGCTACCAACCGCACTTGCGTATGGATAACGTGTCATATAAGCACGTCCTCTATCAGAATTAGGAGACATGGAAGCATTCAAATTAAAATCTTTTGAGAGAGGTATACTTACAGCTACACCAATCTCATATTGGCTAAATCTCTCTAGCACCTTCTGTAGATAGGCCTTTTGAGATAACCACAACCTTCCATTGTCTCTATCCCTCTGAATTTCCATGCCAAGTATCTTTCTCGCATCACCAAGATCTTTCATCTCAAATTCCATAGACATAGTCTTTTTCAACTTGTCTATCTCCACATTGCTTTTAGAGGCTATGAGCATGTCATCAACATATAAAAGCAAATAGATAAAAGAACCATCACATACCTTGCGAAAATAGACACAAGGATCATATGGACTTCTTGTGTACCCTTGCCCTAGCATAAACCGAGTAAACCGCTTGTACCATTGCCTTGGAGACTGCTTCAACCCATACAGCGATTTCTTCAATTTACACACCAGCTTGTCATTACCCGCATCTTTATACCCACTCGGCTGAGTCATATAGATCTCCTCATCTAGCTCACCATGTAGAAAAGCAGTTTTCACATCAAGTTGAGCTAACTCCAAATCAAATTGTGCTACTAAGGCCAATAGGATGCAAATGGAGGAATGTTTCACAACTGGAGAAAAGATTTCATTATAATCAATTCCCTCCTTCTGAGCATAGCCTTTTGCCACCAATCTTGCTTTGAAGCGTACATTTTCACCAGGAGACCCATCTTTCTTAGTGTAAACCCATTTGCACCCGATTGCTTTCTTTCCCTTAGGCAACTCCATGAGTTCCCAAGTTTCATTCTTATGAAGAGATTTCATCTCCTCATCCATGGCCGTCTTCCACCTTTCATAATCACTACTCTGCAGTGCTTCACGAAAAGTTTTTGGAATACCCTCATCAACAACCGAAAGTGCATAAGCTACCATATCATCAGTAAGCCGTTTAGGAACACCAGCATTTCTCTTGGATAATCTAGATGCAATTGGACCCTCATCATCAAAGTCCACATGTACTGTATCATCAACCGTCTCATCATCCACCTCATTATCTGTCATGTCATCAGAATCTGTAACACCAGGAACCTCAATACTTGGAACCCTTACAGTAGACGTTTCCAAAGATACAGAACCACCTGGAACACGTGGAGATTTTTCAGTCTCCACCCACTGCGAAACCTCTTTGGCCTTGCTCTCCACCTGTTGAGAGCTCTTAGACTTCAACATAGAAGCCTCATCAAATGTCACATCTCTGCTTAGAATAATTTTCTTCAATTCTGGATCCCATAGTTTATAACCTTTGACTCCACTCTGTAGACCCATAAATAAAGACTTCTTTGCACGAGGATCCAACTTACTCTCTCGGACATGATAGTAAGCTGGACACCCAAACACATGAAGAAAACAATAATCTAAAGCAGGCTTACCAGACCAAACCTCCATAGGAGTTTTGCCATCAATCGCAGTCGAAGGCAACCTGTTAATAAGGTGACCGGCATACATAATAGCCTCAGCCCAAAGCACTTTGCCTAACCCAGCATTAGACAACATACACCGAACTCTCTCCAGTAAAGTTTGATTCATCCGTTCTGCCACCCCATTTTGCTGCGGTGTCTCTCTTACAGTGAAATGGCGTTCAATATCCTCATCCTGACATACTTGCAAGAATGGATCATTCTTGTACTCTCCTCCATTATCTGAGCGAAGTACCTTGATCTTTCTGCCAATTCGGGTCTCAACTAACTTTTTCCATTTCATGAAAATTTCTAGGACTTCATCCTTGCTCTTCATGGTGTACACCCACACACGCCTAGAAAAATCATCAACAAAAGACACAAAATAATGCTTACCTCCCCAAGATGCATTCTTGGTAGGCCCCCAGACATCCGTGTGAACATAATCAAGAGCTCCACTTGTATTATGGATAGCCGTGCCAAACTTTACTCTTATCTGCTTGCCCAGAACACAATGCTCACAGAATTCTATCTTACAGGCGATAGCACCCTTTAACAAACCTTGCTTTATCAATCTTTGCAAGGATTTTTCACCAGTATGCGCCAACCGCATATGCCACAGCCGTGTAGTCTCTCTAGCAATCTTTGATGTAGCCTCAGACATGGCAACATCACCTGTAACTGTACTACCTTGAAGGAAGTACAAGTTATTTTGTCGAATACCCTTGAGTACAACTATTGCACCAGCCACAACCTTTAGAACGCCATGTTCAAGTACCACCCTGTAACCACTGGCTTCTAAAGTACCTACTGAGATAAGATTCTTCTTCATGTCAGGAACATACCTAACATTTTTCAGCTTCCTTATAATTCCATCAAACATCTTCAGACGAATGGTGCCTATACCCATTATGTGACAAGGTTGATCATTCCCCATCACCACTACACCACTCTCCTGCTTCTTAAAATCAGAAAACCATTCCCTTATAGGACATATATGATAAGAAGCAGCACAATCTAAAATCCATTCATTACCACTAGTGTAACAAGCCATTGATGAAACAGATAAAGAATAATCAGAATCTACATCCTCATCTTTAGTATCACATGCAACGTTTACCTCAGAGTCTTTCTTCTTGTCCTTTGCCTTGGCTTTAGGACAATCTTTCTTCCAATGCCCTTTCTCATTACAGAATGAGCATTCATCCTTTGCTAGAGATCGACCTCTCGACTTTGACCGAGATTTCCCTCTACCACCTTGGCCTTTCCTGTCACTAGACCTTCCTCTCGTAACCAAGACCTCAGATGTAGAGCCCTTGGACTCTTCCTTGTCCTTCTTCATACACGCATGAGTTAACAATGCTGCAGAAATCTCACCATACACCAGTTTTTCTTTCCCATATGTGAGTGTGATAGCCAAGTGTTCATATTCGTCTGGTAACGAATTTAAGAGACACACTGCCTTGCTCTCATCACTCACATCTGCTCCTAGATTTGCCAAGTCTGCAATTAGCTTGGTAAAATCATTAAGATGCTCCGCCATGGAAATGCCTCTTCTCATATCTATTCGATAGAACTTTCGAAGTAGATAGTTTTTATTGTGGATAGTCTTTGTCATGTACTTCTCCTCCAATTTTTGCCACATCTCCTTTGCAGACGCATCATTTATCACAAGATATTTAATGTCTTGTGCCAAACACGACCTTATGATCCCACAAGCTCGTTTGTTCATCTTTTTCCAATCCTTCTCTTCCACACCTTCTGGCTTATCCTCCAGAACATCTTCTAGGTCTTGTTGACATAGAGCATCCATTACCTCACACCTCCATATACCAAAGTTATTGGTGTCAGTAAACTTCTCTACATCAATTTTTGCTTGATGGTAAACCACTGTCTTGGTTTCCCCCTTCGAATCCTTCGAACTCGATTCTTTTGCCATCTTACCACCAACTTTCATGTACTAAACAATCACCAACCGAATCTGAAATTCACACCGAAATTTCAACAAACACCTTCTAGACGCTCAAGTTTTAACCGAAGCTCTGATGCCACTTGTTGTGCGCAGCGGATACTAATGCACAAATAAGATTGAACTAGTGTATGAAAGTAAAACAGGAAACGACAAAAGTAAACAAGCAATCACACACAAGACACAAGATATACGTGGTTCGGCAATATGCCTACGTCCACGTGGAGAAAGGATGATGCTTTTCTTTCACAAGACAATTGTACAAGCCCTCACGAAGAAACCGAAGTCTTCTTCCTCACAAAAGTTCTCTCAAACTCTTTAATGGCTTCTCACAATCTCTCTCTCAGAAAAGTTAAGGTTTTGTACACCTTCTATTTGGCTTTATAGCATAGCCTTACAATAGCCACGAATTGGGCTCAAAACAGGCCCATTTGCACAAAACAAGAGGAGGACGTACATACGTCGAAATCACGTACGTACGTGTACAACACGTAACAAAGATCTGGCGTACGGGACGTTCGAACGCCCTAACCACGTTCGTACGTTCTGTCCCGAAAACGTTGTCTGCCACATTGGACGTACGAACGCCCTAAAGCCATTCGTACGTTCCTGAACAAAAAATTCCCCTTCTCCTGTTTATGCATATAAAACCCAACATGCATTATCTGTCTTTCTGAAAGTAGGAAAGAGATAAGGGAGTTCCGCAAACGATGAAATCAGATTTAGAAAGGAATTTTGATAAGTCGAAAAAGACCTTATTCATTTCTTATTTCTTAAAGGTTGCTAAATGGGTCCTTAAACTATTTATTTGGTGATAAATGATGCAAATTCATTATTTCTGACAAGTAATAATGTCTTTTATAAACAATCCAGTGTTAAAATTGTACTTGGCATTCAATTTTAATGGCGCATATCAGTTTACTATTGCAGTTGACCTGTCAATGTATTCACCATTTAAGCTATGTATCTGATTTGATGTTTGCAGTTGGTAATAAGAAATCTTAAGGAGTCACAAGTTTTAGGGAAACAAACTGCAACTGTGCTACTAACTACGAGTATTGTTGCTAACGGGAGAAGAAAAATGTGTGTTCACTGATATATAACAGGATAAGAAGGAAGAATGATATCTACATTTTCCATTCTGAATCTCCATCTCTCTTTCCCGCTTATCAGGTAATATGATTATGGTTGGCTTTTGCAATTGCTTTTGTATCAAGAGGTGGCTACTTAGAATTACAAAATAATCAACGAGTTGAAATCCAGATTTTGTTCTCCCCACCTATGTTCCTCAATCTGACTTTCCTCAATGTATAATTGTATATCTCTTTGCACACTGCTGCTACTGCTTCATGCAATATAATCTAATTTATAATCTACTAATAGGGATTTCAGATGTCAATTGAGTTTTCACTTCTAAGGAGAACGCGATTTCAGTTGTTAGCGATCATTATCTTATGTTATCCTTTTTCATTAGTTGACTTTGTTTTCGGTAGATTACTTTTTTTCCTTTTCTATTTGATCAGAAATACAATAAATTTTTATTAGTAGATCACTATTGCATGAATGTTTTCCAACAATACATCAACCAAACCGCAATGGAGAATCAGATCGGATATGGTTTCATGATGTTTATAGCATAGGTGAAAATATCAGTAAAGGGCGGATATCCGATCCTCAAAAAAACGGAAAATTCCGCAGATATCCGACCTCATGTGTCGGATTATAAAGGTTTGGCAAATTCAAAAAACCGGAAAATATCGCGGATATTCGCGAATATTCGCGAAAAATTCGGCAAATTGGGAGGTTTTCTGCACTTTCCGTGATTTTTTGAATTTTTCGATATATAAACATATAATTAAAAGAAAAACATACATTACAAATTAAACACACGACAAATCATACAAGGAAGCTAAGACGGAAGTATTACACAAGATAGTTTTACTCATACGTGAAAAAATCGTAAATATCGGGCGGATATTCATAGAAATTTTATATGTTTACAATACAAGAACTAAACACAAACAACCTCATTACAACTCAACCCATAGTTTTATTTTAATAATCAAAATAAAAGACATGCTAACCCCAGAATGATAGACGCCCCTTGTCAAACCGATGAGCTTCGAGTCGCATACGTGTGGGGACGAACTCAGTACAATAATATTCCCATGACATTGTTTGCTCGTACGACCTTGGATACCAATTATTCATTACACAAAAACAAACCTTGGATACAAACAGTATACTGGTTTGCCAAAAGTGAGAGAGAACTTCACTTTGGCATGGGCGTGTTTTTTTTTCGTTTCTTTCTGATATATTGCTCTTGGAGGGCCATCAAGTTCGTCGCGAAAGTTTCCAAACGTCTAGGGCCTTTTGGACCTTTTTTTGATAATCTCATCGAAAATTCTACTTCGGGGGGATTAAAAATAAATGTGTTAATTTTAAAATTGAAAATTTCCAAAATTTTGATAAATATCGGTTTTTGCCGATTTATGCCGCGAATATCCGATTTATGCCGACCGGCATGGGGTGTTTTAATATCCGAATATATTCCGTGTGCCGTACCGTGCCGATCTCTGGAAAAACGGAAAATATCGCGAATATCCGCCCGGCACGCACGATATTTTCACCTATGGTTTATAGTCCACCCCTCCAAAATTATTGCATGATGTTTTTTATCTAAAATTACTATGCTTTTTATAATGATTACATTCAAGCATTTTGACATTTCTTATGTGAAACATGTTTATGTGGTTTTATTTATTTTATTTCTTTTGGAAAGTGTGTAAGAGAGAGGTTTTATAGTATTTTGCAAATTATACAGTTCATGGGACTGCCAGCACCACAGACATCTACTGTCATGAAAGGCAAACTATAATATTATGCAACTTTTGTGTAGCTATTGAATTGTTTTAGAACTACCTATTATGATATAAGAAAAAAGATAGTGTGTAAACGAGTTGAGGAGACAGATTTGTTTGAGAGTGTTAACAAATAGAAAGACATGTTTTAGCCTTTTAGGAAGACTACCGGTAGTGTATTTATTAGTCAAACACCACTATTAACCACTTTCTCATCTATATCATACTAGTATCTGTCAATTGATTTGGTATTTCTCTGTTTGTTGTCTGTAACACTACATACCAATCTCGGTGACATCAAGTCCGACAAGGTTGGCAAAACTGCTGAGGTTCAATTCCAACTCTTCAATCCTTTTTTATTTTCTTATAATTTGAGTTCAGAATTAAATTGAAATTATAAATTCTTTGCAAATTTGGTCTAAACTTGATTCAGTAGAGCTATATTTTTTTCACTATGTATATGAACTTCAGTAGAGTATAAAATGGGGGCAACATAGTTAGGTTTAGGTAATAATCAATTGGTGATCTCCATAGATGTGTCTTCATACCAGTCATACAAATGAGATGAGAGCACTATAAATATATCCAAATAACTATAGGAAAAAAAAAACATTATTAGTGGCACTAAATTTGTAGTCATGAATGAAAATGCAGTTCACCTATTTCGTTCAGGGTATGAAGGGATTGTGAGACGAAATTGCATCTGAAATTGCAGCACGTGAAGGTTTTTCTAATCAACTAAATTACATTACAGGTAACCACCAATTTATGTGTATAGGTAAAAATCAATGCGAGTCATGCAACTGTATTTATAGTTGTGCAGTTCTTTGATTTCTTTTTATTCCCAAAAATATTAGACAGTTGATACCGGTCTCAATTTGAACATCTTTAATCTAACATATGGAGGATCGAATAAAATAATCAGCCTCTACTGATAATCTTTCCATAAAGATGGAATTTCTAGTTTGAATACAGGTTAGAAAGTTTATTATATATCTAACTGATTTTGTTTTTCAATTTCAACCCAGACAACTCCGTTCTAAAATATAAAGGGATTTTTTTTTGTTCAACAAGAGCGCCACAATTAGACTCAATATTGAGAGGATACCACCACCAATCCAAGTATCCAAATCTATGAAGTGTGTGGCCAACTATATTAATAGTTAGTGAACTTAATTCCGATTAGTATTTGAAATTCAATTTCAGAACCCTGATGATGCCAAGGCCTCTGTATTTTTCTAAGAAACTTTTCTTGCTTATTATGTCGTTCAACGAAGTTGTACAAGAATAGAATTAATTTGAACTCTGCGAATAGACTTGCATGTGGACATGACGATTATGAGTTCATTTATACTACTTTTGACGCTATGACTATGATTATATTTTCAATTGGTATACAAAAATAAAAAAATTTACCCTATTTATTGGAAAATATAAAGTGATTGATAGTAATGTACCTTACAGGTTGTAACAGGGAAATAAAGAAACAATTGATTAGAAGAGCACCGACCTTGAACATCACTTTTGATCATGTCTACATTAAAAGCAAGTTTGGGTAATTTGTTAATGTTCACAAAAGCTATATAGAGTACAGCATAGATGCGAATGCTAAGTCTATCTTGTAAAGAAGAAACAAATATTGAGCGGCTAGCTTAACATGAGGCAAGCAATCTGAGGGCAACAGTATTCTGATGTGGTGGATAGGCCACAGTGCGTTATGGTACAGTGTTGTGCGCAGCGGAAACTAATGCACAAATAAGATGATTGAACTAATGTATGAAAGTAAAACAAAACGACAAAATCTAACAAGCAACCACACAAGACACAAGATATACGTGGTTCGGCAATATGCCTACGTCCACGGGGAGAAAAGATGATGCTTTTCTTATCGAGACAATTGTACAAGCCCTCACAAAAAAAACCGAAGTCTTCTTCCTCACAAAAGTTCTCAAACTCTCTAATGGCTTCTCACAATCTCTCTCTTAGAAAACTTGATTAGGTTTTTCCACTTCTATTTGGCTTTATAACATAGCCTTACAATAGACCACGAATTGGGCTTAAACAAGCCCATATAGCACAAAAGCAGAGGAGGACGTACGTACCTCGAAATCACGTTCGTACGTCAAGCCACGGAGAAGTTATCTGACGTACGGAACGTACGTACGCCCTAACTACATACGTACGTTCCTGAACAAGTAATACAACGTTCATACGTCGAATTGACGTTCGTACGTTTCTTCCCTCCAAAGTTATCTATGATGCTGAACGTACGAACGCCTTAACTGCGTACGTATGTTCCTGAACAAAAAACTTCCCTCCGTCCTGATTTTCACAAAAAAAAAACCCAACAATTCTCCACCTCGGCGAAGATTCAATAAATCTAAGCTGACACCAAGAATAACACAAGTCACAAACTCCCACACATGTCCCGAAAGACCACCTCGGCTGCACCACCTCATGGTTGCCTACGTACCCTTCTGCTAAGGGATCAAACCATCGTAGTTCACTTCAAGATATACTATCAACTCGAAGGAAGGATATGGACCAAATCTAGGCAATGATAGAACTTAGTCCCTGAAACCACTTTAGTCAACATGTCAGCCGGATTATTGCTAGTATGAATCTTCTTCAATAAAATCTCACCATCTTCAATAATGTCTCTGACAAAGTGATGTCGCACATCAATGTGCTTTGTACGAGCATGATAAACTGAGTTCTTTGCTAGATTTATGGTACTTTGATTATCACAATAAACCATAAGCTGATCCTGCACAATACCCAAGTTTTTCAACATACCTCGTAACCAAATGGCTTCCTTAAAGGCTTCAGTCACAGCCATATATTCAGCTTTTATCGAAGACAAAGCAACAAGAGATTGTAATGTAGACCGCCAACTAATAGGACCACCTGCCAATGTAAAAACATATCCAGTAGTAGACCGACGTCTCTCTATTTGACCATCATAATCAGCGTCTACATAACCAACACAAAACTGATTCAAATCCCTTCCTTTCTGAAATAGTAAACCAACCTCCACACTACCTTGAATGTAGCGTAAGATCCATTTCACAGCTTCCCAATGTATCTCACCAGGATTATGCATGTACCTACTTACAGTGCCAACTGCATGCCCAATGTCGGGCCTTGTACATACCATCGCATACATCAAGCTACCAACCGCACTTGCATATGGATAACGTGTCATGTAAGCACGTTCCCTATCAGAATTAGGAGACATAGAAGCATTCAAGTTAAAATCTTTTGAAAGAGGTATACTCACAGCTGTACCAATCTCATATTGGCTAAATCTCTGTAGCACCTTTTGTAGATAGGCCTTTTGAGATAACCACAATCTTCCATTGTCTCGTTCCCTCTGAATTTCCATGCCAAGTATCTTTCTCGTATCACCAAGATCTTTCATCTCAAACTTCATAGACATAGTCTTATTCAACTTGTCTATTTCCACATTGCTTTTAGAGGCTATGAGCATGTCATCAACATATAAAAGCAAATAGATAAAAGAACCATCACATACCTTGCGAAAATAGACACAAGGATCATATAGACTTCTTGTGTACCCTTGCCCTAGCATAAACCGAGTAAATCGCTTGTACCATTGTCTTGGAGATTACTTCAACCCATACAGCGATTTCTTCAATTTACACACCAACTTGTCATTACCCGCATCTTTATACCCATTCGATTGAGTCATATAGATCTCCTCATCTAGCTCACCATGTAGAAAAACAGTTTTCACATCAAGTTGAGCTAACTCCAAATCAAATTGTGCTACCAAGGCCAATAGGATGCGAATGGAGGAATGTTTCACAACCGGAGAAAAAATTTCATTATAATCAATCCCCTCCTTCTGAGCATAGCCTTTTGTCACCAATCTTGCTTTGAAGCGTACACTTTCACCAGGAGATCCATCCTTCTTAGTGTAAACCCATTTGCACCCGATTGCTTTCTTTCCCTTAGGCAACTCCATGAGTTCCCAAGTTTCATTCTTATGAAGAGATTTCATCTCCTCATCTATGGCTTTCTTCCACCTTTCATAATCATAACTTTGCAGTGCTTCACGAAAAGTTTCTGGAATACCCTCATCAACAACCGAAAGTGCATAAGCTACCATATCATCAGTAAGCCGTTTAGGAACACCGGCATTTCTCTTGGATAATCTAGATGCAATTAGACCCTCATCATTAGGATTTACATGTACTGTATCATCAACCTCATTATCTGTCATGTCATCAGAATCTGTAACACTAGGAACCTCAATAGTTGGAACCATCATAGTAGACGTCTTCAAAGATACAGAACCACCTGGGACACGTGGAGATATTTCAGTCTCCACCCACTGTGAAACCTCTTTGGCCTTGCTCTCCACCTGCTGAGAGCTCTTAGAGTTCAACATAGAAGCCTCATCAAACGTCACATCTCTGCTTAGAATAATTTTCTTCAATTCTGGATCCCATAACTTATAACTTTTTACTCCACTTTGTAGACCCATAAATAACGACTTCTTTGCACGAGGATCCAACTTACTCTCTCGGACATGATAGTAAGCTGGACACCCAAACACATGAAGAAAACTATAGTCTGAAACATGCTTACCAGACCAAACCTCCATAGGAGTTTTGCCATCAATCGCAGTTGAAGGCAGCCTGTTAATAAGGTGACCGGCATACACAATAACCTCAGCCCAAAACACTTTGCCTAACCCAGCATTAGACAACATACACTGAACTCTCTTCAGTAAAGTTCGATTCATCCGTTCTGCCACCCCATTTTGCTACGGTGTCTCTCTTACAGTGAAATGGCGTTGAATACCCTCATCCTGACATACTTGGAAGAAGGGATCATTTTTGTACTCTCCACCATTATCTGAGCGAAGTACCTTGATCTTTCTGCCAATTCGGGTTTCAACTAACTTCTTCCATTTCACGAAAATTTCTAGGACTTCATCCCTGCTCTTCATGGTGTACACCCACACACGCCTAGAAAAATCATCAACAAAAGACACAAAAGAATGCTTACCTCCCCAAGATGCATTCTTGGTAGGCCCCCAGACATCCGTGTGAACATAATCAAGAGCTCCACTAGTATTATGGATAGTCGTGCCAAACTTTACTCTTGTCTGCTTGCCCAGAATGCAATGCTCACAGAATTCTAATTTACAGGTGATATCACCCTTTAACAACCCTTACTTTATCAGTCTTTGCAAGGATTTTTCACCAGTATGCGCCAACCGCATATGCCACAATCGCGTAGTCTCTCTAGCAATTTTTGATGTAACCTCAGACACGGCCACATCACCAGTAATTGTACTATCTTGAAGGAAGTACAAGTTCCTTTGTCGAATACCCTTGAGTAAAACTATTGCACCAGCCACAACCTTTAGAACGCCATGTTCAAGTACCACCTTGTAACCATTGGCTTCTAAAATACACACCGAGATGAGATTCTTCTTCATGTCAGGAACATATCTAACATTCTGCAGCTTCCTTATAATTCCATCAAACATCTTCAGACGAATGATACCTATAACCATTATGTGACAGGGTTGATCATTCCCCATCACCACTACACCACTCTCCTGCTTCTTAAAATCAGAAAACCATTCCCTTATAGGACATATATGATAAGAAGCAACATAATCTAAGACCCATTCATTACCACTAGTGTAACAAACCATTGATGAAACGGATAAAGAATAATCAGAACCTACATCATCATTTTTAGTATCACATGCAACATTTACCTCAGAGTTTTTCTTCTTGTCCTTTGCCTTGGCTTTAGGACAATCTTTCTTCCAATGCCCTTTCTCATGACAAAAGGAGCATTCATCCTTTGACCGATCTTTTCCTCTACCACCTTGGCCTTTCCTGTCATTAGACCTTCCTCTTGTCACCAAGACCTCGGGTGTAGAGCCCTTGGACTCTTCCTTATCCTTCTTCATACACGCATGAGTTAACAATGCTGCAGAAATCTCACCATACACCAATTTTTCTTTCCCATATGTGAGTGTGATAGCCAAGTGTTCATATTCGTCAGGTAACGAATTTAAGAGACACACTGCCTTGCTTTCATCACTCACATCTGCTTCTAGATTCACCAAGTCAGCAATTAGCTTGGTAAAATCATTAAGATCCTCCGCCATTGAAATACCTCTTCGCATATCTATTCGATAAAACTTTCGAAGTAGATAATTTTTATTGTGGATAGTCTTTGTCATGTACTTCTCCTCCAGACCACGAATTGGGCTTAAACAGACCCATATAGCACAAAAGCAGAGGAGGACGTACGTACGTCGAAATCACGTTCGTACATCAAGCCACGGAGAAGTTATCTGACGTACGGGACGTACGTACGCCCTAACTACGTACGTACGTTCGCCCTAACTACGTACGTACGTTCCTGAACAAGTAATACAACGTTCGTACGTCGAATTGACGTTCGTACGTTTCTTCCCTCCAAAGTTATCTGTGATGCTGAACGTACGAACGCTTTAACTGCGTACGTACGTTCCTGAACAAAAAACTTCCCTCCGTCCTGGTTTTCACAAAAAAAAAAAACCCAACACAGAGGACGGTGCACTATGGAAGTATGTGGTGGATGCAAAGTATGGAAGAGGTGAAGATAGATGATGGGGCCTATGGGTGCTCTTTGTGGCGTGGCATTGTTAAATTCATTGCTGCTTTCAATGAAGGGATAAAATCATAAAATACAGATTGGGTGATGGGGTGATGGGGTGATGGGAGTGATACTATATCAATAATAGCTTTGAAGCATCTCTGTCAATCTCCCTTTCTCCAATTTTGAAGATCAGGTAATCTTCTTCCTTCTTATTCAATTCAACAAAGTTGATAAATATTTTAAATTTTGAAATATTTGATAAATAATCTTCATAACTTTTTTTTTTTTTTTTTGAGTTTGGTATATTTGATTGAGAAATAAGAATAAGAATCATGGGATTTATTAATTTACTTATCATGTTAGATTGACATAGTCCATCTTAAAACTCGATCACTTTGTTGATTACACATGTTGTGATTGTTAGCATTAAATCATAATTCATAAAATAAGAGCTAATTAAGTTATAAAAAGTAACATGG
Organism: Aquilegia eximia; assembly: GCA_023053565.1. Classification (NCBI taxonomy): domain Eukaryota; kingdom Viridiplantae; phylum Streptophyta; class Magnoliopsida; order Ranunculales; family Ranunculaceae; genus Aquilegia; species Aquilegia eximia. The sequence continues at coordinate 21,145,407 of JALIGU010000005.1, forward strand.
TGGTTCTAACCTCAATATGATCAAGGGTTGCTCAAATACTTAGAAGTAAATTTTCTAATAGTTATCACTTTGTAAGAGATTGAAAACAATGGCCAATTTGGAGAGATGAACATTGCTCAATTTTATCCAATATTGAGAACATATATCCAATATTCATTCTATTTTGGTGAAAAATAAATTAGCTTGACATCTCATCCCAACCAATAGATAGAATCAACAAAGTGATGATGCAACAAAGTCGATCATGTTTCTAAATTTTTTATCTCCATATATATAACGCCAGTTCAAGCCCTGTAACCAACTAACCATGATCAGTGCTGCATTTGAAACATGCTTGACTTTATGGAACTGAACACCTTCTTCCACATATTTATTAAGGTGATCCAATTTCATTCATGCTTCATGTGTTTGCAATTGCAATTGCAACATGGGTGCAAGATTGAATTCTGCGTCATCCAGATGTGTAAGCCCATAGAGTATGGTTCCATCTTCTGTTAATTGAGATGTGAAAACACGTTTGCGGACTAAGAACCACATGATGTGAGATAGATAACTCATGTCTAATGATGGAGAAGAAATCCTATCTGCTATTTTTGATAAGCTAATCATAATATCTGCAATATTAAAACTCAAGGCACCATTGAATCGACATAAGCCCAAATGTCTTATGTCGGCTTCTCCTGCCATGTTTTTCGATCTATCTGGGTTGTGAATATGAAGAGAAGAGACATTGAAGCCAACATAGTGTATTCTTATTAATTTCTAAAGGTATATAGTGGTGTGCTCTATTACGTAAACGCAAGGAAAATGTGAGTTAGATTTATCTAAATGTCATGTTTTTAGGTAAAATTCTAAACGTCCAGTTTAACTCATAAAATGTTGAAATCGAAACGTAGGGAATATAAGCTATGTTACTTGGGACAAGTAATCACCTGCATATTTATGTAAAAGTAAAATTTTTTCTGATGATATACGAAGAGGAGGAACACATCAATAGGGATCACAAACACACATGCACATTTTTTTTTGGTTGGCAAAAATGGTTTGGTAAGCCTGTTTTTAGTGAGATCAGTAACTCGGTAATGCTGGCGGGATTTGAACCCCAGACCTCTGGTATCATCACCCAGAGGTTTTACCAGTTGAGCCCAACTGACACCTGCAAAATGGTTTGGTAAGCCTGTTTTTAATGAGATCAGTAACTCGGTAATGCTGGCGGGGTTCGAACCTCAGACCTCTGGTATCATCACCCAAAGGTTTTACCAGTTGAGCCCAACTGACACCTGCAAAAATGGTTTGGTAAGCCTGTTTTTAATGAGATCAGTAACTCAGTAATGCTGGCGGGATTCGAACCCCAGACCTCTGGTATCATCACCCAGAGGTTTTACCAGTTGAGCCCAACTGACACCTCATGCACATTACCTGACATTGAATTGGGTTTTTCGAATTGTAATTATCTGGCAATTACATGCTTTGAAACAAAAGATGCTACTACTGTTAATTAGCGAGTCGTTTATCTCTTTTGAGTCAACAAAATATCTCTTCTGCGAATGAGCCTGTGGCTCAATGGTAGCACCCCTCTCACAAAGTGGAGATCGAGGTCGTGGGTTCGAAACACGTCAACAGCGGGGTGTTGATATAAGTTTCCACACGTAATTTAAAAAGGGGTAGAGGTCCCTTCAACCTCGCTTACCAATCAAAAAAAAAATAAAAGAATAGCTCATTTTCATGCATGTGCATTTTCTCAGTAAATTATATCTCTACTCGCATTGGTCATAAATTACATCTCTAGCTCGTGCTAGAAGTTTAATTACTTAATATGGCCTCTTGATTGTTAGTATTACCGAATAGTTCTCTCCAACAGGATTATTGAGAGAGTTTTTATTCTCTATTGGTCTTTTATAACATTAGTAAAACTTTTTGAAACTTGGATTACAAATTTGGCACAGTTGTAGAATTTACGTCTAAGAACTTATTTTCATTGCAGGGATTTATGGAGCGTGTTGGCGCTCTTCCTTCTGATGTTGTTCACCAGGTGGTTGAGCTAGCTCTCAGCTTCTTCAGTGCTCCCAGAATCAAGCTAGAAACAATGATGCTATATTCTTTGCAAGGTATTGAAATATCTTCATTGACCACCAAACAACTAGCTTTTGCTGAAAGCTGTTTGGAGTCTTGAGTCGATAATTGCAGAGCTTCTTGAAGAGAAGTCTGCCCCAGCCAGTTGCTACGCCATAGATCAATGGATTCACCAGAGCCTACCACCCACTGGGATCTTCTAGAAACTTCAGAGTAAACTCCTCTAATTCCAGGCCAAATGGAGGAGTGTCTGTGGTAGTTAATCATATCCCCCTGTCGTGTAAAAAATTTACATCTCATAAAAGAAGCAAACTTGTCTCCTCCCTTAGCAATATTCCAAGCCAACTTCATCAAGATTGCAGAATTCACTTCCTTGAGTCGTCTTATACCTAGCCCCCTTCTTTCTTTGGTTTACAAACTTTCTCCCAGGCAACTGAAATCTTCCTCTGGATAGAAGGATCACCAGATCATAAAAAGTTTCTCATTGTGTCTTCAATTTCTTTAACAATGCTTTGTGGCCACTTATATATGGCCATATTGTATATGGTAGTGCCAGATAGCACATGGTTGATCAAAAATGCTCTCCCTTGGAATGAAAGAGAATGTCCTTTCCAGCTAGATAGCTTGAGCTTGATTTTATTGAGAACAGAACTTGCCACCACCCTTGTAACCCTGCCTTGCACCATAGGGACCCCTAAGTAGACCTTTGGCAAGGAGCCCACTTCATAATTCAAAAGCTCACTGACCCGTCTTGCCCTTGGACGAGAGAAATTTCCAAAGAACACTTTGCACTTCCTATTGTTCATAATCTGACCTATTGCAGCCTGGTATCTTTCCAAAAAAATCTTTAAGCATTTGACATCTTTTAAGTTTCCATTCATGAAGATTATCATATCATCAGCAAACAACAAGTGACTTGGTGCACTGCAATTCTTGTAAGAGACCATAGGATGAATACTATTATTAGAAGCAAGAAAATTCATTCCTCTACTAAATAAATCCTCAGCAATAACAAACAGAAGGGGAGAGAGGGGGTCTCCCTGTTTCAGACCCCTTTGAGTTCTAAAATATCCAATAGGACCACCATTAAATAAAATAGACAAGTGAGTAGATTTGGTGATTGCTTCCACCCATTTTATCCATTTCTGAGAAAACCCAACTCTAGAGAGAGTCTCAAACAAATAGTCCCAATCAAGAGTCATAAGCTTGAGAGATGTCCAATTTCAAAGCCATGTTACCACCATGTCTTCTACCTTCGAATTCATTGAACAGTTCAGAGGCTAAGCCAATAGAAGATTGAACACTTCTACCATGGATAAAGCCTACTTGTTCATCAGAAACAATTTTGTGAATAACTAGGTTTAACCTGTTGTGCATAATTTTGGAAATGATCTTAAACAAGAAATTCCCCATACAAATTGGCCTAAAGTGGCTCATCCTTGTAGTTTTTTTTTCCTTGGGAACAAGAGTGATAAAATTAGAGTTAAGGCCACCAGGAAGGGAACCCTACACAAAAAAGGATTGAATAGCATAACACACATCTGACTTCACAATATCTCAGGCAGCATGGTAAAAGTGACCTTGGAAGCCATCTGGCCCAGGTGCACTGTCAGCATCCATGTTCATAACAGTACTCTGAATCTCATCAAAAGTAGGAATTTTAGTAAGCATGTCATTATCATAATCATCAATAGATTTAGGGATCAAGTTCATAAGTCCTTCATCACTAGAAACCTGCACTTTCTTGAATTTGTTTTTAAAAAATTCAATAATATGAGATTCAATGGCATGTTTATTGGTCAAGAGAGTACCTTGTTCATTTTCAATTTCAGTGATCCAAGAGGAAGATCTCCTAATTCTAAGCATAGAGTGAAAAAACCCAGTATTCCTATCCCCTTCTTCATCCATCCTAAGCCTACTCTTCTGCCTAATTAAGGAAACCTTGTTAGCAATAGCTTCCTCAAGGGCTTCCTCTTTACTTCTTAAAATCTCAGTTAATTCTTCCACTTCAATGTTTTGATTAGAAAGGAGTTAAACATGGTTAAGGTCATCTTGAGCTTTCCTGACAACAATATTAACATCCCCAAAAACATTACGATTCCAAATTTTCAAATCAAATTTTAATCTTTGAAGCTTTTTTTGAACTTTGAAAATAGGGTGACCATGGATGGGTTTATTCCAACTAGCATCAACCACTTTCGGAAAAGAATCATGGTTCTTCCAACATTTATTAAATCTAAAGGGGGCATTAGAAGGTTTAGGGCAAAAGACAGGTTCACCAACTAAGGGGGAGTGATCTGACCCATATCTAGCAAGGATTTTATACTTCCAACCAACAAAACTACTACTCCAAGAGTTATTAAAAAAAAGCTGTATCTAACCTAGCCACAATTCTTCTACGACCAATCTGGTTATTACACCAAGTCATATCATTACCAGTGAAATCGCTTTCCTGCAAGTTACAATCATTAAAAAAATTATAAAAATCTTCCATAGCAGATCTTAGTGGAGGTCTACCTCCTCTCTTCTCATCATATCTAAGGACCGCGTTAAAGTCATCAAGAACTAACCAAGGAAAATCAGTTTTAATAGCATGTAATTCCTCCCAGAGAGGTTTTCTATTGATAGTTAAGCAAGCAGCATGCACAAAAGATAAGAAACTATTGTCAACCAGAACAGTGATTTGTTAGGATGAAACAGACACCACTTGTAAATCTATGCCAATCTTTCTTAACACCCAAAGGTTACCTTTTTTAAAAACAGTACTATTATGGATAATATCACAGTCAAAATAATTAATACCGATATCGTGCAAAATGCTTGTAGAAGGCCAAACTTTAGGTTCAGCGATACAAACAATATCAAGATTATACATATCAATAAATTCAAGAAGCCTTACAATAGCAGACTCCCTAACAACACCTCTGACATTCCAGAAAATTGTCTTCATTGATGAAACTTAAAGAGGGAAAATTAAGACTTGGATCTAGTCCTTGGGGGACTTAGATCCTTTCTAATACCTTTGTCCGGTTTGTTTTTAACCTTAGAGCCAGGGATCAATTTAGGGTCCCTTGCTTTTAGAATTTCTTGCCTATTAGCCTCTATTTCAGATAATCTTGCTTTAATATTAGATGCCTCTTGAATAGCTAGTCCAGGAGAGTGAGATAAAACAACACTCTGTTGGACTAAAGGGGACTTAGACAAGACAGAGTTAGGAGGTTGCAAACCTGACAGTACCTCCTCCAAGGTTGCAGTGGTATCAATGGATTGTTGTGCAGGGGGTTGATGTTCAATGAGAGCAAGATTTTCGACAGCCACCACTATAGCTAGATCAGACTCTGAAGTGGGAGTTGACAACATAGATTTATCAACTCCGACACTAGATTGATTGGTCGGACTTTCCTCGTGAATAACAACACTAGCATCATCATTGATATCAACAGAGGGGCGTTCCTCCTCCACTTGATTAGACAACACGTCAAAAGGATTTGAGGTGGTGAGGACCACTTGATTCTCTTTCCCATTCAGAGCAATGTTGGCCGAAGAACTTCCTAAGAGAACTGTGTTCACAACTCCCTCTTGGTTGTTAGTTACCAACATAGCTTGATTAACATTTCCTTCTGCATCTCCTCCTGGAATATCAAGGGGAGCACCTTCACCGTCTTTCACAGCATCCAAGTTATTAACTTCTTTATCCCTTCGGTTATCTCTTTTTCTTTGATTTCGTGCACCACCTCCATTATCAACTGGACCACCTACAGCTTGTGTCTGTTTGGCCATGGCATCCTTAACAATTCGACATTCAGGAAGGTTGTGACCAACTATCTTACAGTTTGAACAGAATTTGGGAAGCTTCCCCAATTCTATAGGCTGCCAGAAAGCTATGTTCAACTCTTCAACTTCAACCCACACTTTATCAGGAGTTGGTTCTGCCAAATCTACATCCACAAGGACAGCAGCAAAGTACCCAAAATTCCTCTTTGCTGTGTTATCATCAAGGTGCATTGGCCTCCCAATTGTACGTGCGAGAGACATCAAAGTTCTACGCTCCCAATATTCTTGACTTAGGCCAGGAAATTTGACCAAATTAGTGCATGAGATGTTGTTTGATTCATGGTGTTGAAGTTAGGTGTCCATCTGTTGAGCCGAAAAGCCTGTCCATCCAAGATCCAAGTTCCTTTGTTCCAAATCCTTGAGAAGTCTTCTTCCAATGTGAAATTCAACATTAGATAACCTCTTCGCAAAGGAATGGCCTTGTAATCACCTTTCAAACTCCATTTAGCATCGATCTCTACTCTAATTTTCGTAATGGTAGTTTTTTGGAAGTCAAGCCTCCCAACTAACGCCCACTTACAAAGATCGAGTCCTTTAAGAACATCATATTTCGCTAATTTTACCGTTGGGAAATTACCTTGCTTTCCAGGAATCGGAAGAGAAGCAATATCTATATCTCTTCCAACCTTCACATGGGTAACAGATGCAGCAGCTGCAAATGTTTTTGTGACTTCAACTTGCATTGTAGATGAGTTCATTAACAGGGGTGGGAGTAGAAAGTGGGTGGATGGTAGATCTAGAGTAAAGAGGTGGCGGGGTTGTAGATCTGGAGAAACTATATTGATTTTGCCGATTACCAATTCCAAAGGGGAGTGCCATCCACCTTTTCTATCAATTCAACCAAATGTTGTTTAATTCTAAGAAGAAGAAGAAAGACAGAAGAGGAAAAGTATAACATCACGCCATGGTTTTCTTAGGTTCTACGATAATTGCAGATTTCCAGTTTGAAGATTTTTTTAGGTGATTTTTAAGCAATCATAGATATCAGGTAATTTTTCTCATTCCTTTCTTGAACCCTTTAGGCTATTCATTCATCCATAGAAGTGGGTTATTGTGTGTTTGTGTATGTATGGATTTTGTTTCCATAGAAATGATTATCAATCATAAAGTGGTGTTTTTACATAAACAATAGCCTATAAGTCTAAAGAAACCTGCAGATAGACCATCGGCACTACAACCTTGCATTTGAGTCAATAAGATTGATTTTGAGTAACTCAAACTTCCATGAGTTAATTAGTGATATCCCCCTTGGGCTATTTCATTCTTGGGTGAAGTTGACTGCTTCAAACTATGGTCTGATTGTGTAGAAGATTATAGGGGAAGAAGATAATACTTAGAGTTGAGGTGTTTGACATATAATCAAGGTGTACTAAAAAACTAGATCTTTGTCATTCAAGTAGAGCTGGTACACCATACACATCTATTCTAGAAGAATAACAGGGTCTTCGACGTTCACTGTTCAAACAAATCTTTATCCACCCAAAAGTTTGCCAAAACTGAAATCGAAAAGTCAGATAGTGAGAAGAAAAACCAGTTGAGAAAAGAATCATGAATTCAATGATTTCCCCTGGTCATATTCAATGAATCTGGTACTTTAATGTAGCTTTGAAGTAATGCAGTTCATTCTTAGATGAATAGATATAAACAACCATAGGTGAAAATGTCGTTTAAACGCGGATATCCGATCTCCCCAAAAACGATATATTCCGCGAATATCCGACCTCCCATGTCGGATATGGGAGTTTTGGTAAATTCAAATGTACCGGAATTGGAGGTTTTCTGCACTTTTCGTGTTTTTCTTCTGATTTCAATATATAAACTTATAATTAAAAGAAAAACATACATTACAAATTAAACACACGACAAATCATACAAGGAAGCTAAGGCGGAACTATTACACAAGATAGTTTTACTCATAGGTGAAAAAATCGTAAATATCGGGTGGATATTCATAGAACTTTTATATGTTTCTAATACAAGAACTAAACACAAACAACCTCATTACAACTCAACCCATAGTTTTATTTTAATAATCAAAATAAAAGACATGTTAACCCCAGAATGATAGACGCCCCATGTCAAACCGATGAGCTTCGAGTCGCATACGTGTGGGGACGAACTCAGTACAGTAATATTCCCATGACATTGTTTGCTCGTACGACCTGAATTGGTCAATATGCATATCATATGCATCTTGATCCATACAATACGGAGCAAATGATTCAAAGATAGGAAATCTCGAGTATTGTTGAACCGGCATTAATGTATCGGCTGACTGCACGTCCGACCCACTTGTCATTAGGGCCAACCAACTCCCTATATTAGGAAACCAAGAACCTCTGGAATCTGGTTGGGTTTGGTAGGATGGTACACTGGAATCATCACTTTGGGAGGTTCCCATGTTACCATAAGAAAAATGAGGGTAAACATAGATAGGTTGGATGTTGCTTTGAGAATAAGGGAGGTTCCACGAACCTTGGGAAGAAAATTGGTCAGGAATGTTCCATGAACCTTGGGAAGATACCCTAGATGATTTTGTTTCCGTTTTAGGATGCGGTCTTTTCTGTCGAGGTCGTTTTCCTTCTCTTGGTTGTTGCCATGCAGCATGGTCTTCATCTTGGGTGGCAAAAAGAAATTGAGACTCCCCCGTAAAATGAATGAAAACTTTATAAAAGTGAGAGAGAACTTCACTTTGGCATGGGCGTGCTTTTTTTTTTTCGTTTCTTTCTGATATATTGCTCTACAATGATGATAGTTATAGAAAATACAGAATTCATTTAATAATCTTATGACACATGCATTCCTTCCTACATTCTGACTTGCAATAACCTTAGAAGCATTAATTGTTACTTTCAATTGAGCGGGAAAATGATCGATGAAATTTAACTTTCTTTATATTATATCAATTGAGAGGGCCATGAAGTTCGTTGCGAAAGTTTCCAAATATCTAGTGCCTTTTGGACCTTTTTTTGATAATCTCATCGAAAATTCTAGTTCGGGGGGAATTAAAAATAAATGTGTTAATTTCATATCGAAAATGTCGTAAATTTCGGTTTTTGCCGAATATTTCGTGAATATCCGATAAATTCCGAACGGCATGGGGTGTTTTAAATTTCGTTTATATGTCGTATGCCGTACCGATCCGAATAGCCAAAAAACAGAATATTTCGTGAATATCCGGGCGGCAAATTCGATTTTTTCACCTATGTAAACAACTACTTCTGGCAATTTCATGATTTCATGGCTAGTCTATACTCTATATTATATATTATGATGAAGTTTAGGTGGACATGCCTCTACTATAGGCTATGGGTAATGACAGAAGTATACATGTTGGATTAGTTTATTATTACTATATATACCTACCATTTCCTTCTCATTGTTTAAGTGTATGTGATACTTTATATCTACGCAACAACATAAACTTTATGATTAATTTGAAGTAGGGGTGCTGATTGGGGCGGGGCAGGGCCAAATAATCCCCGTTCTTAGGTGGGGCGGGGAACGGGGGCTTAAGAAAGTTCACCCCCATCCCCGCCCTGTACGGGGTGGGGACGGGAAAAAGTTTACAACGTATGTCTTGTTCAAAATCACCTTATATCATAAAAGAAAATTTGAAACAATTATTCTTGAATAATACTATATATATATATATATATATATTTTAAAATGTAATGGTAAATTACAAAAGTGCAATAAAAAATAAAATTATAAAAATCCAAATAATCTAATCTAAATTCAAAAATTTCATTTCTAGTTATATCCAAGGTTTTGGTTATGGTATGCAGAAAGAAGTGTGAAGATCAGAAAGCTACTCTACTCTACCGAACCAGAGTGCAGACTGCAGAGAGCTTGCATTTATGTTTGCGTTTGTGTGTGAAGCACCCCAAAATCTTTGAAGCTGATACGAAAAGGACAAAGACATGAACATTTTTTAGCCTATGCATGCTCATAGATTCATCGGTCTCAAATTTCTTTGTTCAAGTATACTCCTTTTATCTTGATCACTCATCTGATCATCTCACTCTACCTGAATAATAAATTAGTAAGTGATCACCATTCACCAAGTCTGCGCTAATCTTAGCTCAAGATCCAAAGTATACCAGTTCATAGTTGGCAGATAATTAAACACACAAGGCCATGATGATTTTTAATTTAGGGTTTAGGGTTTAGGGTCACGGGGCAAGTTCAGCACCCCTAGTTTGAAGTCGTAAGCTTTTCCATGATATTATGACTACAGCCTCATATGTTTGCCTTACATATACTAGTAGCTGTACGTACGCGCTTGGCGCATAATTTTATGTTTGCATAATTTTTAGTAACTAAAAAAATTAGTATTTATGCTTTACATTTAGATGGATAAAAAAAAAATATCCATCTAAATATAAAACATAAATACTAATTTTTTGTATAAAATATATAAAAAAATATCTAATAAATAGATTTGGGGTTCAAAATAATTACAATAAGAGATTTAGGGCTAAAAATAATATTAAGTAAATTTTAGTGGCTAATAATAATTATAGATAATATTTAGGGTTAAATATAAATAATAAATAGATTTGGGGTTCAAAATAATTACAGTAAGACATTTGGGGCTAGAAATAATGTTTAGTAAACTTTTAATGGCTAATAATAATTATAGATAATATTTGGGGTTAAATATAAATAATAAATCGATTTGGGGCTCAAAATAATTACAATTAGAGATTTGAAGCTAGCAAAACATAATTAAATAATTAAAAGGACATGTGTCGAAAATTTTGTTACTGGTTACGGAAATACAGGATGACGTCATGGAACTATTCACGTCCCTGCTCTCTTTATAGGTAGTAAAGATTTAGATAGCTAAGTCGCTTGCATCTGCCTCCTCCGAAACAAGTACTTTTACATATACTCAAACAAAAAAAAATGTGATAGATACTATTTCGTTTACATTGTTCAGTATGCTATCGAATCTATTTTTCTGAATCTTGTTTGACTATAACATGTAATATAGTTGAGATCGGTAGGGAGGAACATTCACACCCTGCAGTTCAGGGCAGTATACTGTAAACAACATAATTAACTAAATGGATCTTATAATATGTGTTTGACAGATAACAACTTCATACATTTTCAAGAAATGATGTCATTGACAAACATCAGTGTATGGGAAAAAATGAAATGTGAGAGATGGTTGAAAATTATAACAAAATCTTTTTTCATTTATTTTCCAAGATAACTTAATTATATCTATATGACTGTAACTTGAATCCGATGATTGCGATGGGTGGGAGTGTTTTGTCACCTATGTCTTCCAATTATTAAAAAAAAAAAAAACAGCTCACAACGTAGGACATCGACGAAAACAACTATGTACAAATTGTAGTTTTCATTAATTAATATGTTTGATGTATCCAATTTATTTTTAATGTATGCAATATAGTTGAAACTAGCGTTGCAAAGCAACGGGTACAACTAGTCACTTTATATGTTTTGAGTAATCATATATATACAATTTCATGTTCATAAAGGTTTACAAATTCTTCATTTGCAGAGTTACTAATAGTTGTAACTTGTAATTAGATTGGTCTATCAATAGTAACAAACAGATTTTTTTTTTTCAAAGATCTTCACAGCAATACAATTGATCAAGCGGCGTTTCTGCACTTATGGAATCTCTTATCTGGTGAGGTAAATATTTATTATCTTATTATTGATTCCTCATTTTCCAAATCTAAAGTGTTTTAATAAATTACGATCAAAACCATTAAGCTGTCTCTTTCTCTTTGTAAAGACTGGTATGCCTATATGGTTTTATTACCTGAATATTTAATGTGTTTAAAAAAATGATTTAAAATCATTCGTCATGAATTTATTTAAAGGCTTTGTTAATCCAATTCCATTTTAATCAAAAAAAAAAAAAAAAAAAAAAAAAAAAACCTGAAATAATAATATTTCAGAACTGTACTGTTGTAGTGTTTAGTTCATATAACATGCATCACTTATTTTTATTCAATGAATCAAAATGCCATAGATCATTACTACCCACTCTACGAGCTTCATGACCACTTACTGGGACAAAAGGAAAAGGGTTCAAAAGAATTCATTAGAATTTTTTATTTGAGAGAAATAGAGAAACAAGAGAGTTTCGAAGGACACGTTGATAAGCACTGTTTTGTTTGTGCGAGTTTTCGTCTATATAGAACAAATATCTGTGATTGAACCAAGTTCATTTCCAAACAGGCCCTTATTATAGTCAGATTACACAGTCTCTTTTCTATTACATATATTTTTATACGTGTATCTGAAGTCTGTTGTTTGTGTGTGTGTGTCCGTGTGTGTGTTGCATTCATGTCGTGAGTGCTTAATAGAAATATAAAAAAATGGTGAAATTTAGGTTATTTTCAATTTTTAACTTTATTAATGTTAGTAGATTGATAAATTTCCCAAACAAATCCTTATGTTGCAGAAATAGAACACAATCAAGCAATATTTTTTGGCGAGTTATAGTTATACAACCTCTACAATATTGATTCATCTTTGTGAAGTTCATCTTTGTGAAGTACTGATTATGTTGTGCTATTTTGTTTACTTTTTTCAATTACATGAGCATCTTGCGATCTCTATCTGACTTAGGAACGTTTTTTAAGCAAAATGCCACAACTTCGAACTATATCGCCCACTTCTTTATGAATTTTGTAAACTTGACTGCTTTATTTTGAAATTAGTATTAATTGCAATGGTAATACTTCCGAGATTGACTTCAGGTTTCCCTGGTTCATATTTCATAATATAATCCATCTCTTGAATGAGTCCTGTGATGCCATGCCATACATTCTTAGAAAAATTAAAGAGTCACACAAGTGAATAATATATTGTCATGACGACTCTCCGATCGTTCAACTTCGGATGGAAAAATCCAAAATTATGTTAGCAATACAGCTGACCTTGCCATACATTTTAACTTCAATTCTGCTACAAACCAACTGAATTTGGCAAGATTAATACTTGCCATAAGTTGCTTTCTTTTGTTTATTTTCTTCTGAGTTGAATCAAATTTCCAAAATTTGTTCACATCCCGCTGACAATTTATGTTAAGAATTTTTAAGGTTGTTGAAGTGATCATGTACCCCAAGTAAAAGTCCTTACATTTCTCAGGAAACAGTAGCAATCAGAAGATATTTTGCTACCAGGATAAACTATCAGCTGGACGACAACAAATAAATGGTTGCACTTGGAACATTGAATGTCATCGGTTCAAAAGACATCCTGTTATGTTGCTACAAGTAAGGATATAGCTAGATATTCTTTTTTAATCGGGAAAAAAGGGGAGACTTATTCAAAAGGACAGAAACAGATGGTTTCTTATTGAAAAGAGCTTTGAAGTCAACAAATTCTAGACAAAAATACCCACCCTAATCATAGTATAATTTTAGGTCGAATCATATATAAGAAATTTTTTATTTTTGCACAAAACACTATAACCTAGGTAGGGAGTGATTAACCTTAATGAAAAAAGGGCAAAGTCGAAATTGCACAAAATTTTGACACTATGATTCTACCTAAAATTATAAGCCTTTGTTCTTTTCAACAAGTCCCCAAAAACTGCATATCCTTTTCAACCATGACTTTCAAAGAGATTGTCCTTATGGAGGGTTGACTCAAAAGAGATTTGTCCTTCTCACCAAGAAAAACATGATTGGTGTCCTTCACAATAGTTACTGGAAAAAAGAAAATCTAAACATAGGAATATCAATTGTGACACTGGTTAAAAAATATTAGTTTAAGAATATTGCCATGGGAAAGCTATTAATTAACTTTATGTTTGACAAGAATATACATGGCTAGTTGTAACCCGTCTGTCTCCAACATTGTGATGTCTTGTGTTGTTATCTTTACCATGGAATGGATTACACCCTTTTTCAGGTACACCCCAAATCGAATTCTTTTTTCTATCTTGTTATTGGTCTCATTGACTTTGATTCCATGATTCTCATTTGGAAGATCTGCCAGTTTGATTTTGTTGCGTGTATGGGAGCCTTCTTTGTTTTAAGATTTGTTGAGATTGGCCATTTAGTAGCGATGAGTATTTTGAAATTTTCAACTGTTCAAAGCTTGAGAGCTTTTTATACATGAGGTTGAACATAAATGTGTTACGGTCCACAGGTTACATCACGGACTTCTGGACTGAAGGAAATACAATATATAATGTAGATGTTGGTCGAGGCTATGGTAGTAGAGGTAGATCCAGTCGAAGATGACATGGTTTCCTTGGATGTGGAAGAAGGTATTGTCCAAATTTATTCCATCAACTTTAAATAATCCGCATGGCACTTTTTACGATTTGAGAAACTATATGCCAAGACTTCCTCTTATGTGTATAATTCTTCTGAATAGGTAGCCCAGTCCTTATCATTGACCTGTTTTGTTTGCTATTATTGCAACCTGCTTCTAGAGTGAATGAGGAAACTGCCATTATAACAGTACTCAAGTAACCGAAAGGCAACATATAATGGATGTGTTCAACATTGACGTATCTATTTATGAATGCTTGCTATCAACGAAAGCTGGTGGATTTCAATCCACGGATTGACCGACAACCAGAAAATCATTGCCATCGTATAGGCCAAACAAATCCAGTCAGTACGTGTATACAGGCAAGTAATATCCATCATGTGAGTAGCATTTACTTATAAGAATTTTTTTTTTGTATCATAATATATGCCTCATTCCTGACATATTTTCTTACTTTGTTCCTTCTCAGACTCCTTACTAAGGGTATAGTAAATCAGAATATTTATGAGATTGCAAATAGAAAACTGGTATTGGATGCAACCGATTTTTAAGTCCGATTTGGAAGTGAATATTAAATGTTGCATGTCTGACAATGCCATGTTAAAGATACTTTAATTCCCAAGCGTTGTTATTAGAGAGCACTTCAATTTTTGTTTCACGGAAGGACTGTTATAAGACATTCATAATGTAAAAGAAGTTAATGAAGGACTAAGCACAAGATCTACTTAAGATAATATTTACTTAAATTGTCCATTTCATATCCAATTGTACTACTAAAAGATGTCATTTGCAATAGACCATATTTGAGTTGTTTGAAACCAATACTAATGACTATTTTGTGAAAAAAACATACTTGCTATGTATTAGTTAGCCCCACTATGTAGGTGTACGCAAATTTTATGTTTGAGAATGATTTTTAGTTAAATAAAAAAATTTAGTAATTTTCTTTCACATTTAAGGGTAATTTAATAATTTTAGATGGGTAAAAAAAATGATATCAAATAAATATTTTTTGGGTTTTCGAAGAGGTATTATGATAATTTAAATTAATTATAAGAATATTTAAATAGGAATATTTTAGGTATCATAGTTTTTTGTGATAGGCCAAACGTATTTTTAAGTTTTATAGGTTATTTAAATGTTGTTGGGTCATGTGGGTTAAAAACTTGAACCATTAACTAATGGGTATGGGTAAAACTAGTCCATAATATATCGTCAGGGACAGATGTCAAAAGTTTCTGTCTCGTGGTGGAAGAACAACTGACGTCATTTTACTGTTTACACTCTGCCTTTATATACTGTGATCATCATTAGTATTTAGTAATAACAGAATGGTTTTTATCATATGTGAGTGTTTGGGGTGGTAGCAGTACTGGTGTTTTTGAGAAAGATACTTCGAATGAAGGGTTGTAACACTCAATTGCACATAACAACGATATTTAATTTTTCTCTTACAGATGTTTGGATAACCAGGAAGATGGACTAACAAGGTTACATCAGTAGTAAGAACACGTGCCAACTGAAATTTGAGAACTTGCGTAGAAAATACAAGCATAATAAGGAATGCCGAACTGACCATCATGATAGAAAGAGTTTTCATTTCTTATAACAGCTGGATGGTCTTAGTAGCACGGTTGTTATGAGCACCACTAGTATGGCAACCACAAGCACACCTAATCCGCCACTGAGCCTGTGGCTCAATGGTAGCACCCCTCTCACAAAGTGGAGAGGTCGTGGGTTCGAAACACGTCAACAGCGGATTAAAAAAAAAAAAAAGCACACCTAATCTCACTCCCACTCCTGTCTCAATCATAATAAAATGGTCAGTCCATCTGGTAACATTCGTACACCTCCAAACTCTGCCATGTCTGACATTATAGCCAGTGCAACTACTATTCAGGTTGGAGTTTCCAAATTGCCAAAAAATTCAAGATAAAATGTTCTACAAATACAGAGAAGCATCAAAGTCAAACACAAATAAGAAGAGATTGTCAGAGCATTCGGAAAATTTAAGTTGTTTGATGGCTTGCTGCCGAAGCTTAAAAGCGTGGGGCATAGAGTCTCGCTTCCCTTAACAAAAACGATTCGAATGGAAACATTTTCACATCGAAGACTCATAAGAGAAAGAGATCAAATCATCTTCATATAAAAGAGGGGACAATTCCTAGCAGTAACTGTTGGATGTGATTACACATGTCCAGTTTTTTTGTCATGGTTCCCAAGTAGAATAGATTTTGTAAAATGGTTGCATTAAGTTTTTTTTATCATATTTATGCTCATAAATGAGAAAACTAGTGACACAACCCGCCACCAACCATATTTTTTACCAAAACAAAAAATCGAAGTCCAACAATTTTTTTTATTAACCAGCAGGTGGGCTTTCATTGTAACTTACTACATGCCTCTTTATACCAAGTAAAGATTTGTTTAGATGAAATATTTATTAGAGTAAATCTATACACAAATTTGTCGATAAACATATAGCTCAAAGGTAGCATCCCTCTCACAAATTGATTTTGATTAAAAGTTTCCCCGCGTAAATTTAAAAGGGGTAGGGTTCCCTTCAACCTCGCTTACCAATAATAATAATAAGAAAAAAAAAGTACGTTACCTACTATAATAAATTTCAATAAACACATATATTTTTAAGTAGTTTTGTTGGGTGCATTAGTTATGAAAGGTTATTTACTACTGCAAGTTAGTATATACTACATTCTTGCAAAATCGTCTTTTATATTCAAAACATAAGCTTACACTCCAAACAAAAGATGAATAAAATCATATGATCAGTTTAATTCATGGTTTGAACATTCATAAGTAATCATACCATGGTTTATTGTCACAATCAAGTAAAAACATAATGAAAAATTTAATAATTAATATACATTATATTTAGCTCAAAATCTCAGTCAAACATTCAAACAACGAGTATTTGACGAGAAACCATTTAAAAAATTGTAATCAATCGTATTTACGAAAAAAAAATTAGTGTTGTAATAAAACTGTAAAAATGAAAATTAAACCAATGACATACATTAACAAAACCTTTCCAAAAAAACTACACCTAATCTACACTATTTAATAACATCCCCGCATTGCATAGGCCCTATAACTAGTTTATATTTAACGGTGCGTCATCACATATAATATACAATATCGCGAAGAATTTAATATTCGGATTTCGATGATTCACATATTCACTTGATTCCTCATATATTGACATGTTATCCGACCATTTTGTGTTAAACAAATCAACAACAACATTAAGAATTAGATTTTTATAAAATTTGTAATTAATAAAATTGTTGTGATCAATAGAGAACATGATTTTCTTTATAATTAATATTTTTATATAAAATATACTCATATTATTTCAATGAGAAGTTTACATTTTTTAATTGTAACATTAAATTTTGTCGAGAAATTTAGTTGTGATAAAATAATCATCGCACTTAGCATGTTATTAAAAAAAATCAAATATTATCGATTGTAACTAATTTTATTTTTGTTGTTACCATTTTCGTAGTTCATTGCTAGTAACAACCTGAGTTTGTTGCAAACTATGATTTCATGTTCTACTTGAATTATTGTATTGTTTGTATTTGTCTCATCATTTATACACTTCTTTGTTAATCACCAATACCTTTGTATAATGTACTAGTAATGCGGCCATAGCAATGATATAACAATTTCAAAGGTAAATGGTCGAAAATTATATTCTTTGGATTAGTCATTATAGTAAGTTTGTGGGTATCTTCCCTCAAGAGACTATAACTCCTCCATATGGAAAATCCTTATGGTTAAAAGCCTTGATGAATATGGTTAATGCAATCACCTTAGTTTTACTTCTCTTTTGAGTCTTTAATTCTTTTCTTCTCACCTTTGCTTGAGGACAAACAAAGTGTTGTTTGGGGGTATTTGATAAGTCCTCAAAAGTGTATATTTATTTTCCGAATAACACCTTGTTTGTTTAGCACTTAGATTATATTATTGTGTTATATCTATCGATTAGTGATTTCTTGTCTATTGTATAGGTATCATGAGCCGAAATGCGAATATTGTATTAAAGCCCGCCAAAAGTCAAGAAAAGCAATAAAAAATGTGTTATTTGCACTAAGGGAGGAGAATTGATATTTGCACCCACAAATATACTGAGGGCACCCACGATCGGTCATGTTGACTTGACTTTATGTCAAAGTGGGGCGGTCTGAATCTCATCCCAAACCGGGTCCTATTGAAGCCCACAAGTCAGAATTTCTATTTTAGGTCTTATTTAAAGTCCAAACTTAAAAAGGTTCTACAGGAAGATCTAGAAGTTTGATTTGGGCCCATGAGCTGTCCAATTGAAGGTCTTGGTACAAGATAAAACTTAAGGCCAAGAGAATTAAGTTTTGATGAAGACCTAATGCCTCTAGAAGACCAACAACAGCAGCACGAATTTGACCTAATTTGGAAGTCTTTGCATAAAGTAATAGCTAAGGTTTAGCTAGCTCTTAATAATTAATATTCAATATTGAAGAGAGAAAAGTTCATCTTCTTCTTTTTTGTATTAAACTCAATTATTAATATCAATCCATTATTTTTTCTATTATGATGTCTTGTTATTTATTTATTTATTCCATGGTGTCATCATCAAGGATGAGTAGCTAAATCTCCTTAGGGGGATGGTTGAAACACTCTAGATGATGCAAAAACACTATGTTTGTTCTTAATTTTTATTGTGATCCAATGTTCTTAATGCTTATTTACTTTTAATTAGAGATATGAGGTAAGTATGATTATTTGCATGTTATTGTTATCCATGTTGTTAAAATATTTTTATTAGGGTTTAGGGAGACCTAACTTTAATGGTTGTGTTTATATTGATTGTAGTTATGTGGTAATATAGCTAAGAGGTGATTATTACATATTTGCGTTTTTATTGAAACAATTTTATAATTAAATCAAATATCTGAGAGGTGACGGTTTAGTTGTGAATTAATATGTTGAATTGTCGAGAGGTGCCGATTTAATTAATAAGTTCTAATTCAGATTTAGATAAGATTAATCTTTTACGTGATGAATTACTCCATGAAATCCTTTCAATGCTAGACTTGAAATAAGTAGTTTAGCATTCTTTCAAAAAGATAGACGCACATATGGAAATCTGTTTTTTCTATGAACTTCAATGAGAATGTATGGAAAGACAAAAATGTTCACAAATTTATCTCGTTAACGTTTTAATATTATGGGATGACTGATGACTTTGACATAAGCAGATTTTGTATAGTTTTGTGTAGAGGTTATCTTATAATAAATGAAATCAATCCATGGATCGATATATATAGCTTTAAGAAAGAATGTTCAAGAGGTTCGATCATTTGGAAGGAGTTGTTATGAAGTTTACTTTGTTGCAATGTTTAGTTAATAAGGTTAAGAGTTTCAAACTGATCTTCACTTCATTGAGGCTAGAGACCTAAGTTCAAGTCCTTTGACCTATGAAAGCTTTGTTATTATGAAATGCCGATGCACGAATAAATGGACAGCTCCAAATAGTATTACTACGATAGCTAGCTCCTTGACTGAAGTATTTCTTGGCTGAAGGTAGTGTTAAAAGTAAGATGAAGATTGTTGCTCCAAACTTATTAGACCATCTTTAATGCTAATAGTGAAAAAAAAACTCAAATACCTATAATATTTCGTAGGACCCAGTAAATAGTGATAGATATTGTGGTGTTATCTCCGATCTTCATATCTATATTTTGATTTAAAACTATTAAAGTAATAATTAATAACATATATAATGATTAATTATTATCATTTTGTCTTATATGTATTGTACAATTCCATTTGTACCCTTTAACCATTAAAATGGTCACTAGGTATGCATATATTTTTTTTTCGGTTAAGTATATTGTATATAATTCTACATTCAAATTCAAAATTATATTAATTAAATTTTTAATTAAAATTTCATTTAAAAATAAACATTTCATAAGATAATTGCAATAAAAAAACATAACCAAATACTCGCGTACATAATTAATTACATATCCATTTCATTCGTCTCCTTGACCATGCTAATTCCACAAATGTTGAACTAATCTGTTTCTGAGTTCAAAGTGTTCACCTCTATTCCCCGAACGTCGATGATTCTGAAGAAAGTTGGCAAAAGTTTTATTTAATTTATAATTTTAATTATATTTTATTTAATTTTAATTATTATTTAATTTAATTAATTTAATTTTAATTTTAATTATTATTTAATTTAATTTTAATTGTTCTTTCTTAATTAGTGCACATTTTAATTTAATTAGCCCAATACGAATATGGGCCCTTTCTTTGGGCTTGGGCTTGGGCTTGAGTTAATAAGAATTGTGTGGAAAAACAAATATTTGATAAGGACAATATGGGAAAGTTTTTTCTTGAATGTGGGGTTATGTAGGTCCCAAAGTTTGATTACACATAAAACAAAAAATACTTAAACTCAAATATTTACTTATATATAAGTAAATATTTGAGTATTTGAATATTTGAGTTTTGAGTATTTGAGTATGCATTGGAAATGATTTTTGGTGAATAGCTAGAAATTTATAAGTTTTAGCTTCACCATTGGAGATGGTCTTAGAGCTCTATTTAATAGGTGGTGCACAAAGCACATGTCGACCCGAAAGCTCATGCATTTGTTGAACGGGAAAACAAACTACAAATAATCAAACATCTATGTAACTTCAAATCCTTTAACACTGTCAGCTTATGACTTTCAGGTATGCTTTATTTTGTACTACAGGTTTACTTTCCATCCCCATGGTAATTGTAAGCAATACAATCTAATTTCGTGTTTCTCTTTCTTCTATGGATCCTTTCTGCAAAAGGCTTCAGAAAAACTAGAAATTATGTGGGATGAAGTGCCATGTTTTGACAATCTAAGATATATCAAGCTTACGGATTGGTGTAACAAAGGTTATATTCATGGCTTTGGCGGAGTTATTTCAATGGTTAAGTTACATGATTGATTGATTGGCAACTGCTGCTGAGCCAGAAGCTTCTGTAAACCTAGGTAGTAGGTGGTCACTTTAATGTCATTTGAATTTATAACCGTTACAAGAACTCTTTTTTTGCGTAGAATGCAGCAAAAAAATGAGGTAAATTTTTTTTTTTTGCAAGGCAGTTCCAAAACAGAGTTTGACTAGGCATTGAAGAGACAGTATTACTTCATTCTTACCAATGAAAAACAAACAGATGTTTTACAATGAACACATAGAACAACTGTGACCATTCTTCCTATATAAAGGACTACGCTGGTAAGAAGTAGTACATTTTTGTTGATGAAAAACTAACTTTACCAGAAAAAGATGGAGAATGAAAAAAAGGAGTTCTGCTCTTAAGTTTTCCTAAGAGCATCAAGACATTCGATTATGTAAACTATTTAAAAAACAAATAATCTTAGAAAAAAGCAATGGCGCCCCAAGTCATTTGGCTCTACAATTCCAAAGTTTTCAAACGTCACAATACTGGGAATCGTTAATAACATATATCATCTAAGTTTCCAAATTTCCTTTTGGCTGTATAGGACTAATAGCAAGACTTAAACATCCTTCTAATTCAAAAATATAATCCACTCTCTTTATCGGAGTTTCACTGTTTGGTCTTTGAATCATCCCGAAACTTTCAGTACCTAGGTAAAAGGAGTTCATAATTCCTGTATGACTATACCAATGAAATATTACTAATTTAAACATGGTAAAATTGATAAAAAATACAACGTACTTTACCACTTTTTCCCATTAATACAATGTACAAAAAAACTGACCAAACAATGCTTGTCCTTTTGTTTTGTTTCTACGTTATACAATCTGTTAAAATGAGCTAACAGACTGCTGATCTGTACAACATTTTCTGACGTGGTTTTATCTAATTAAGTTAATTTGATGAGGTGTAAAAAAATAACAAAAGTTTTAGTAATCCACGTGTTATCTAATTAAGTTAATTTGATGAATTAAAATCTTTAGTAGAATCTAAAACTTGAATTAAGTTTTCTGTATTTAATTTATTCTTCAAAAATCGAATATTTACTTCAAAATCACTACTATTGAGTGAGTTTTGATCAGTTTCTGAAGAATTTGAGATTTGGGTAGCACATGAAATTAAAGAAAATGATGAAATGAAAGTTACCCATTTTGGAATTTGCATAGAAACTATCAAAGATGAAATCTTTATTGCCATTAATGTAAAACAAAAGAAAGAAGAATGATGAAATCTTCTTCAATCTACTTCACCTTCCTTAAACCCTCTCAAAACCCACCAACCCATCATTTAGAACATTGAATCATGTTCAACCATAGTTGAGTTGAAGCAATTTCATTCTAAATTCATTAAACTTGGTCTTTCTTCTGATAATGATGTTATGGGTAAAGTCATTAAGTTCTGTGATGTTTTTGAACTTGGAGATTTAAACTATGCTTTACAAGTGTTTGATAGAATTCCTCAACCAGATACTTTTATTTACAATACTATGATTAAAGGTTATTTGCAAGCTTGTTTGATAGGTAATTGTATTCTGTTTTACTTTCGTATGTTGGATGAACTAGTTGAACCGAATAGTTTTACGTTTCCTTTAGTTGTTAAAGTTTGTTGTGTTGGTAATGCAATTGAAGAAGGAAAACAAGTTTATGCCCATGTTTTGAAATTTTGGTTTGGGGAAGATAGGTTTATCCAGAATAATTTGATTAATATGTACGTGATTATTTGTGGACGGCTAAGATCGAAACATGTGGAAATAAGATCTGATAACACGTGGATTATTAAAACTTTT
This sequence comes from Aquilegia eximia, assembly GCA_023053565.1. Classification (NCBI taxonomy): domain Eukaryota; kingdom Viridiplantae; phylum Streptophyta; class Magnoliopsida; order Ranunculales; family Ranunculaceae; genus Aquilegia; species Aquilegia eximia. The sequence continues at coordinate 21,168,388 of JALIGU010000005.1, forward strand.
GTTATTTTTTTACACCTCAGCAAATTAACTTAATTAGATAAAACCACGTCAGAAAATGTTGTACAGATAAGCAGTCTGTTAGCTTCATTTTAACAGATTGTATAACGTAGAAACAAAACGAAAGTACAAGCATTGTTTGGTCAGTTTTTTTGTACATTGTATTAATTGGAAAAAATGATATAGTACGTTGTATTTTTTATCAATTTTACCTTTAAACATTTACCGATTCCATCCAATCCCATAAATGCCCCAATTGGCAATTGTCTACTACCAAACTATAAACTATAGATCATATACACAACCTGTCATCTATGGCTTAAATTGTCATAATTTGTGAACCTTTATATAGATAATTTGTGAACCTTTATATAGATTATTTGAGGAAAGGTTGTATAGAATGATTGATTATGAATATTATGAATAACATGTGTTTTGTATTCTTTGCACATTTTTTTCTTGTGGAATTGCAGTCTTGTAACATGCAAGAAAAATCACTCACCCACTTAGTTGTCCTAAGTTACCAAACCAAAGGTGTGGGAGTTTTGTCATATGTAGTGCATGTAAGGAGGTCTTGTCTCAACACCAAAATAATCTACAAAGGGTACGCTACGAGATAAAAGGCAAGATATGGTAGTGGCTTGGTGTTAGACCTTTTGGCCTTGAGCACTTCTGACAAGCTTGAGGGCATGTCAGAATGCAGCCCCGGTGCGGGCATTGTCAGATTACAAGGAACCAAGGCGCGGTGGGCAGTACCGCGCTGCATTCTTGTCAGGCGGCAAGGTAAATCATGCTGGTGCATTGATGATGGTTCGATTGGCTAAGTGTTGGGAATACATGTAGGCAGTGTGCTGGACATTGCCTTGAATCCAGGTGGCTTGGGAGCGGTTATGACGGTTACGGCAGTTATATAACCGCTCACACGTGGCAAGCATAGGTTGGCTAGACTGGACAGGTGTTGGGAGATGTTTGCTGGGCAGACAGGTATGCAACACATCAGCAGGAAGCTGCCAACAGATCTGGGTAGGTTATGGCAGTTAGAGAACTGCCACACACATGGCAAGAAGAGAGTGTTTGGTGGAACACTTGTAATAAGCTAGGTGTGGGCTTGTCACACCATGACATGTGTAATAGTTGCTGGTCTATATAAACCAGACTTGGTCTGATTTGGGAGAACAGACTCAAGTGAGTGTATTTCCCTAAGTGTAGAGAAATAAATGGCAGAGGCCTTGTAACCCAGTTCAGTGTTTAATTTGTGTGTTTATTGCCTGAGACTAGATAGAGTTCTAGTGGCATAACAGGGCAGAAAAACTTGTCAGAATTTAACCCTGTTACAATTGGTATCAAAGCATAAGTTTCGGAGATGGCGGGCGGTAACAATCTGATGGCAGAACGTGTTACGCGGATCGAACAAACTTTGACAGAACTGACTGGTGTTGCTGGAGATGTCCAGTCTGACGGACAGACTCCGCTGGTCCCTTTAATGGCACGTCTTGAAGCCATTGAGAGGAGACAAACTGAGTTGTCGTCGCTGTTCGACAACTTGTCCCACGATATGGAGCAATTGGCGCAGAATTCTTCTGACGAATTGAGTGTTTTGAAGCGGGCTTTGAATGGTGGAACTCATATGAATGTTCTCAAGAAAGTGCCTGAACCCAAGGCATTTTCTGGTGCTCGAGATGCGAAGGAACTTGAGAACTTTCTGTGGGATATGGAGCAATATTTTGCTGCTGTTAGTACCCCAATCGAGCAGCAAGTCACTCTGACCAGCATGTACTTGTCTGGTGATGCCAAGTTGTGGTGGCGATCTCGGGTAGATGATGATGCATCTGCTGGCAGACCCAAGATCGTGATGTGGGACGCACTGAAGAAGGAACTGAAGGAGCAGTTCCTGCCAAGCAATGCAGCGTGGTTGGCGAGGGAAGCCTTGCGAAAGTTGAAACAATCTGGTACAGTTCGGGAGTATGTGAAGGCGTTCACATCCTTGATGCTCGACATCAAGAATATGTCCGAAGAAGACAAGTTGTTCAACTTCACAACTGGTCTCCAATCATGGGCTCAAGCAGAGTTGAGGAGGCAAGGTGTGAAAGACTTACCCTCGGCCATAGCAGCAGCGGATGCTTTGGTTGATTTCAAGACCATTTCTTCTACTTCCGGTGAGAGTAGTAGGAAATACAAGAAGGACAAAGGCAAGGAACCTGACGGCAAAAGAGAGCAGTACAGGAAGTACAACAAGGAGGGGAAGACACAGACCAAACAGGGTGAAAAGCCTAAGGATGGCCAAAACAAAGGCTGTTTCATATGTGATGGTCCGCATCGTGCTAGAGATTGCCCGAAGAAGGAAAAGCTGAATGCTTTAGTTGCTGATGGGGATAATGCTGGGGTGGAGTTACCTCGTTGCAATCCTCTTGTCCGTTTGAATGCAATTGTGGCAGAGACGCCTCCGTCTCTTGTCCATTTGAATGCTGCCACGCATTCAAAGAAGAGTGCGCAGTTGATGTTTGTAGATGCAAGGATTACCGTTGGTTATATGTTGACTAACAGCGGTAAAGTAAGGGCCATGGTGGACTCTGGTGCCACTCATTCCTTCATCTCAGAATCTGCGGCCGAAAGCTTGAAGATCAAACTAAGTCATGACCCGAGTCAAGTGAAGGTGGTGAACCATGACCCAATCGGAAGCAAAGGTATGGCTACTGTTGGAATACAACTTGGTTATTGGTCGGGTTCTATTGATCTACTTGCTATTCGTTTAGATGATTTCCAGGTTATACTTGGATATGACTTCTTGTTGGATAATATGATGGCGATCGTACCTCACATGAATGGTCTCATGGTGATGGATCCAACAAAACCAGGATTTATACCTGCTGTTCCTTCGGTACAAATCAAGGATGAAGTGAAGTCAGAATCAAAGAGTGATGTTAGTATGTTGTCCGCTGTTCAAGTAAAGCGAGGATTGCGAAAAGGGGTTGAGACTTTTCTGGCTGCCTTGGTAGAAATCAAACCAGGCCAGCAGATGGAAGTTCCAGATTCTGTGGTTGGTGTTCTTGACGAGTTCGTGGACATCATGCCTGCTGAATTGCCGAAGAAGTTGCCTCCCAGACGCGATATCGATCATCAGATCGAACTGGTTCCTGGTGCACGCCCTCCTGCCCAGGCTCCTTACCGCATGGCCCCCAAAGAACTTGAAGAAATGCGAAGGCAATTGACTGAATTACTCGAGGCTGGGTATATACAGCCCTCAAAGGCTCCCTATGGCGCACCTGTACTCTTTCAGAAGAAACAAGATGGGTCTCTTCGAATGTGTGTAGACTATAGAGCACTGAACAAATTGACCGTGAAGAACAAGTATCCAATTCCATTGGTGGCAGACTTGTTCGACCGACTGTCCAAGGCGAAGTATTTTACTAAGTTGGACCTTCGTTCAGGCTACTATCAGGTGCGTATTGCCCCAGGAGATGAGGCAAAGACTGCTATGGTGACTCGGTATGGGTCATATGAATATCTAGTAATGCCATTTGGCTTAACTAATGCACCTGCGACCTTTTGTAATTTAATGAATGACGTTCTTTCTGATTACATTGATCGTTTTGTTGTGGTGTATTTAGATGATATTGTAGTCTATAGTCAGACTTTAGAAGAACACAAAGAACACCTTCGAAAAGTTCTGACGAGACTTAGGGAGTATGAATTGTATGTAAAGAAGGAAAAGTGTGAATTCGCCCAAGAGACTATCTCGTTTCTGGGGCATGTAATCACACATGGTCAGGTCCGTATGGAAGAACGGAAGATCAAGGCTATTGTGGAATGGCCTGCGCCATCTAAGGTGGCCGAACTTCGCTCATTTTTGGGCTTAGCCAATTATTATCGCAAATTTATCATGGGCTACTCTAAAAGGGTGGCGGTACTGACTGATTTGTTGAGAAAAGACAGGAAATGGACATGGACAGCAGATTGTCAAAGGGCGTTCGATGATCTGAAGAAGGCAGTTTCATCCGAACCCGTGTTGCATTTGCCAGATTTTTCGGTTCCATTTGAAGTGCATACTGATGCGTCAGACCAGGCTATTGGAGGAGTGCTGGTTCAAATGGGGCATCCTATTGCCTATGAAAGCCGAAAATTAAATGGTGCGGAGCAGCGATACACTGTCCATGAGAAGGAAATGACAGCGGTCATTCATTGCTTGCGTGTATGGCGTCATTACCTACTTGGTACGACGTTTGTGGTGCGGACTGACAATGTGGCGATAACGTTCTTCACTACACAAAAGAAGTTGTCACCCAAGCAAGCACGCTGGCTGGAGTTCTTGGCTGAGTTCGATGTGTCTATTGAGCACAGACCTGGTCGGTGCAACCAGGTCGCTGATGCGTTAAGCAGGAAGGTCGTGGAGATGGTGAATGCTCTCATGACGATTGAAACAGATTTTCTGCCCAAAATCAAGAAAGAGATGGAGAAGGACGTGACAGCAATGAAGTTGCTTCAACAGGTGCGTGAGGGCACTGTCCGTAAGTTTTGGGAGGATGAGGGCATCCTCTATGCTAAAGGGGGGAGACTATATGTCCCTAGCAGCGATTTGCGCAGAAAATTGATGAAAGAAACTCATGATTCTCGCTGGGCTGGTCATCCAGGAAGAGAAAGGATGTTGGCTCTATTGGCTAGAAGTTATTATTGGCCAAAGATGGAGGACGACGTTGAGTTATATGTGAAGACATGTCTTGTGTGTCAACAAGACAAGACCGAGAAGAGGAAAGCAGCGGGTTTACTTCAACCATTACCCATTCCAGAGAAGCCTTGGTGCAGCGTATCCATGGATTTCATTAGTGGCTTCCCAAAAGTCCAAGGATACAAGTCGATAATGGTAGTTGTTGATCGCTTTTCTAAGTATGCTACATTTATCCCTGCCCCTAACAATTGCGATGCAGATACAACAGCGGAATTGTTCTTCAAATATGTGGTGAAGTATTGGGGGATACCCGAGGATATTGTAAGCGACCGTGACACACGGTTTACTGGCAGATTCTGGACTGCCTTGTTCGGATTGCTGGGATCCGAATTGAAGTTTAGCACAGCCAATCACCCTCAGACTGACGGTCAGACGGAGAGATTGAATGGCTTGCTAGAAGAGTATTTGAGGCACTATGTGACAGCGAACCAGCAGAATTGGGTGGAATTGCTAGACACAGCGCAGTTTTGTTACAATCTGCACAAAAGTGCTTCAACCGGGTTGAGTCCCTTTGAGTTGGCTACAGGCCAACAACCTCTAACTCCTCATGAAGTGGCAAAGACAAAGTCTCAAGGAAGTTGTCCTGCGGCTTACAGATTTGCCCGTTCGAAGCAAGAGTTGCTTGAGGATGCTATGGACAGTCTTGCAAAGGCCCAGAAGCGTATGAAGAAGTATGCTGACCAGGGGCGACGTGATGTTGAGTTTCAAATTGGAGATAAGGTAATGTTAAAGCTTACTCCACAGATTTGGAAGAAGGTCAGTAGTAAGACAGTTCACAGAGGTTTAATTCCGAGGTATGATGGACCTTTTGAGGTCATGAAGCGAGTTGGGAAGGTTGCCTATAGGTTGATCTTGCCGGACAGACTGAAAGTTCACCCAACCTTTCATGTAAGCTATCTAAAGCCGTATCATCCTGACTTGGTTGACAAGGGCAGGCATGGGTCAAAGAAGAGAGCTCCGCCTACTGTTCAGAAGCACTTCGACAAGATGATTGAGAAGATACTTGATCACAAGACGGAAGGCCAGAGTAGACAGAACAGACGGACGTCATATTTGATTCAATGGAAGGGTACATCGGAGGCAGATGCTACATGGGAAAAGGATGTGACATTGTGGCAGTTTGAGAAGGAGATCCAAGCCTATTTGGCTAAGTGCTGATGAGGACATCAGGCTTTAAAGGCGGGAGGGTTTGTTAGACCTTTTGGCCTTGAGCACTTCTGACAAGCTTGAGGGCATGTCAGAATGCAGCCCCGGTGCGGGCATTGTCAGATTACAAGGAACCAAGGCGCGGTGGGCAGTACCGCGCTGCATTCTTGTCAGGCGGCAAGGTAAATCATGCTGGTGCATTGATGATGGTTCGATTGGCTAAGTGTTGGGAATACATGTAGGCAGTGTGCTGGACATTGCCTTGAATCCAGGTGGCTTGGGAGCGGTTATGACGGTTACGGCAGTTATATAACCGCTCACACGTGGCAAGCATAGGTTGGCTAGACTGGACAGGTGTTGGGAGATGTTTGCTGGGCAGACAGGTATGCAACACATCAGCAGGAAGTTGCCAACAGATCTGGGTAGGTTATGGCAGTTAGAGAACTGCCACACACATGGCAAGAAGAGAGTGTTTGGTGGAACACTTGTAATAAGCTAGGTGTGGGCTTGTCACACCATGACATGTGTAATAGTTGCTGGTCTATATAAACCAGACTTGGTCTGATTTGGGAGAACAGACTCAAGTGAGTGTATTTCCCTAAGTGTAGAGAAATAAATGGCAGAGGCCTTGTAACCCAGTTCAGTGTTTAATTTGTGTGTTTATTGCCTGAGACTAGATAGAGTTCTAGTGGCATAACAGGGCAGAAAAACTTGTCAGAATTTAACCCTGTTACACTTGGCTAGTTAGAACCTATGGAAAGACAGAAACGTTTATAAATTTATTTTGTTTATTGACTATGTTTTAACATTACACAATGACTCTGACATACGCAGATTATGAATCTTTTGTGTAGACGTTATCTTATATAGTTATATATAATAAATGAAATCAATCCATGGCTCAATATAGCTTTAAGAAAGAATGTTCAAAAGTTCATTTGGAAGGAGTTGTTATGAAGTTTACTTTGTTGCAATGTTTAGTTAATGTAAGCCCTTTCTTGAGCTTGGTCACGATCCAAAGGTTTGAACCTCTCCTCATTTAACAGCTTCACTCCTTGTACCTAAAAAGACCACCGGTGAATAAAGCTCCAACGATCAAGTCAGTAAGATGGCTAGGATTAAAAACAAGTTGTAATAATTAGGAATGAACAGTTACCTATTATGAACCCTAACGTTTTCCTTATATAGCGGTAATCACCGCCTTCTTACAATCGTAGGATCTCTCTCTCTTCATCCAATGGTTTTCCTACCCCCTACGTGTTTCACTCCCTATCACTCATATAGGATGAGTGCTTCACAGCCGAGCATCACGTGTGTTTTCCGTGATGCTCCAGAATGTTCCAATCTATAGTCGGGTAGGCCCTGTTTCTTACTTCTCTGATATCCCCAACATCCAATATACGCCACCTGGCATGGTACTTAAATCGCCCCTACTTCGACCTCTATCTAAACTCCATTAGATGACGGGTCAAAGTAATAAAACTTTTCTTCTCAATTCTTCCGCCAATCACTTGTGGATGACTACCTCACGTACTTCCTTAAGTCCCATCAATACTTACCAGCCGTCTGCTTATTACGCGCGTTCCATCGTGCTTTGAACCTCTTTCACGTGCCCTTTTTATCTTCCCAAAACGTAATTATGATAACGACTGCTACTCTTTCACTTCCCCACGCCCCTGTCTTGTCATTATTTTTTGTATTTCCCTTAATACCCTTCTAACTACCATCATATAAATAGCCACACTTAGTATATTTTCTCATTTCCTTCTTTTTGCCTTCTCTTCTTTTTCTCTTGCATCTTGCTTGCTGCGTGCAATCCGTTCATCTGGACTTCCAGAACTCGACCGATTTACCATTTCCTTTCACCGCCGGTGTATCCAGGTTATTTTCTACTCTTTTTTCTCATTTCCGGTTTTCTGTTATTTCAGAGGTCTGCGGAGACGGTAAGGCCATAAAACCAGTGAAGACGCCCCCTGGGAGCCCTTGATAGGTTCTGGAGCTGACGGCTACTCTGCCATTCGTAAACTTACCAACTCAAGGAAAGACGGCACCCCACTCGTCAAAGACCTTGACCTAGGGGAACACGTTTTGCTTGTCTGTTGCCACAGAGATTATCTTAAGGATAAGAAAGGCAAGCCTCCTACCGTCGCCCCTATTCCTCGACCAACCAAAGGAAAGGGTAAGGCCCCTGCCATTGCAGTTGTGTCTAGAGAAGATTCTGATGATGATGACGGAGATCACATCCCCCTTCAGGAAATTTTGACAGAGAAGCGCGCTCGCGATCTTCCATCTATTGCACCGGCATCCCCAGTGAAGAAGAAGCAAAAAAGAGTAACTCCCCAACTTCCTCCGTTCTTATCTTCCATAAGACTTCAAAAGATTGTCAGAAATTCTAGTTGTGATTTGCCGCCATCTCCAACTGAAACTTCTAACTTTCAGGCAATCCAGGATGAGCCAGAGACTTTGCCGGAATCTCCAGAAGTTCCCCTGGCGCGCTCGAAGCACTCGGGGCCAACCATTCCAAGAACGAAGAAAGCCAAAAAGGCTGAAGCTTCCGATCCTCTGCCACAACCTTCCTCTGATCCCTCCAACATTCAATGGAACTTCCTGATCAACCAGATTTCAGCGGCATCAAGGTTTCCGTGAATCTTGATGAGCTCGGATTTGATGATGATGGTCTCGACTTTGGAGACACCGGCATGGAAGACACCAATCAAGCAGGTTCACCTTCTCACCCTCCATCTTCTAACGCCGTTGCAACTACGACGTTACAAATACCGTTGCAAATATTTGCAACAGTTGTTTGGCATTGCTATGTTTGTATTTGCAACATCTTATTGGCATTGTTTTTTCTGTAATTGCAACGCCCCTAGTGGGTTGCATTTATTTTATTTTGCAACGGTTATTGTTGTTGCATAACTGTTTTTAAATTGATAATATTTGAAAATGCAACGCCTATAGACGTTGCAAATGTTTGTAATAACGGTAACATGGTACTTTGCAACATGTATTTGTAATGCCTGTATGGCGTTGCAGATTATAAAAATAATAAAAAAAAAATATATATATATATATATACATATATATATTTTGTTATTTTCCATTATTGGTTTCCACATGCACCTGCGATTAGATGGCTTCCATTGCCTTTTCTACAAACCCATACATCAGAACAACTACTACCATATCATGGACATCCATTTACTAATATCAACAGAAACTTTCATTAATGCACTTTTCAATATTGTTCAATGATCGAAAAATCGATCCCTCGATGAGAGAAACAAATCAAAATCAAAATACACATCTCAATTCAATAGAGTATGACAAAAACTGAGGGGGGAAACCTGGCAACCTGGCGCGCGTCATTCCACAATTAACACTATGTCCTGAATGCCTCCATTCTCCAGATCATTACAATAGTGTAGATCATTCCGCAATATTTTTTATCCGCTATTTTGTCATGGTGTTAATTTTGGTGCAGGCATTACAGTTACCTGTCGTCATCATCTTCCCATAGATATGTATCCTCCTAAAAAAAGAGACTTGTGTCAGACAAACCTTTCAAAAACTACAACAATAGAGCTTATAAGAAGAAATAGAAAGAGAAATTACCAGCAAAGAGTAAAATGATGAATAGACGAGGAATTTAATACTTTAATCTATCTAACTCAATTATTGAGAGGGCCGTATGACACATACATACCTCTTCTTCTTTTCAAATTCTTAGCTCTTCCAGTGGAAAAGTAAAAAAACAAACCCTACCATATTCAAGAACAAATCTGCAACAATGCACTATGATACCCTCCTAGTCCCAGCCTCCCTCACCCTGTTTCTTCTTTTACTCATGAGATATACTTAGTTCCTGCCTTCGTGGACACCACTCTACAGCTCTTCATAGTGATAAATAAGAAAATCAGTTGAATGAAAAGGGAAGCCGCATATGGTCATAGTTTTACTCACTGAAACACATCCTTTCCTTTTGTGACTCAGATGGAACCTTCACGTCTGTTGCCAATCCAACTGCTTGTAGATACTTTATAGTATACCAAGTCATGTCAAATTCCGACCACTCCAGTCGTGTCGAACTGAGAATTCGAAAGCATGGTGATTGTTATGCCAACCTTCTCCAAATGCAAGCAAAGCCACCCACCTGAACATGTCAGACACAGATTCAATAAACAATTTACTTGGCAGCTAAGATAGTTTTATTGTGCTAGCATTTCGGTACCAGTCAAGCACACGCATAAACCAGTAAGAGACTTCAAATAATGATAATTGATAAACATAGGGAAAAAAAAAGTGAAAGAATTCACACCTTTTCAATAAGAGACTTGGTGTCAAAGAACCAACTTATATGGCTAAACCAGAATCCCTCAAGCGGACTATGAGGATCTCGTTCGGAATAACAGAACTGGTGGTGATACCTGCGAGTATGACTTATGCAATTGTTTTGGAAAGGTACCTCTACTCAAGCAAACAAAATCAAGTATATATCCCTTTATCGGTTAGACCTAACAACTCGTCTTGTCTCTGCACAACAAAAGACATTTGTCAGTTCATATAACTTAACAACAATGACAACTAAATGTATGCAAATGCATCAAGGAATAATAAATCTGGTCAATGCTAAGCATTGTCAGTAGGAGTGACCATCTAAACTCAACCTTACTTAAACAATATCGAGCACCGGATGAAAAAAAGGTACTAAAAAGCAACATGCTGCACAACTTGAGAATTTAGGTTCATATTCTTTATAAGCAATGTACCCAAACAATTTGATCTGTATGAACGCGATAATGTCTGTCATCATTTATAAAATCCATCAACAAATATCCAATACTAAATGCCTTATTTTATGCTTAAAATAACATCTAGATATTTCAAACATCATGGAAGAGTCATTCTATCTCACACCGTCCTGAGCAGTATACCTATTTACTCCATGAGTATACAAATGTAAAGGACATGGAAGCCAAAAATAAAACGATGATTTACACTGCTCATGGAGTCGTTAAAAGCATGCACACATTCCAGAGAAGCCATGGTGGTAAGTTAGGAGGCATAATTTAGTAAACCCTTCCATATGATATTATTTCGTTGTCTTGGAAGCCTAGAAATGATTTAGTGTTCAGAGAAATAGCTATGGACAGAGTGAAATTCATTGGCTGTGAACTCTAATGTGTATTGTACTAGATTGGAACCCACACCAGGTATGAAAACTACAGATTTTCGGACATTATGTTCCCTTGGGTGAGGTTTTGAAGCCATAGCAGGTGAAGCAGTCATGGGTTTTATATATGTGGAGTCTGTTATTTCACTGGTTGTAACTTTGACTTGTTTACTTTCTATACTCAGGGCACAGGCCTATAAAGGGTGTATAATGTTCATGTAAATGGAGGCAACACATGGGTAGGATCCAACCTAGGTACTGTCGTACGTTGACCAGGTATGTAGCTTTTCTTGAAATTAATTATATGATACATTTTATGAAAAAAAAAAATTAACTTATTTGGCATTCTCTCAAATTCGCCACAAATCCCCCAACTTATCAATCCGGAAGCACTTTCCGTTTCCGCTCACATTAAATGATGAGAGGATGATTATCATGTTGAAATTCCAACCAAATTCATATGTTCGGTTTTTTGTAAATAAACAAGTTAACTAGAAGTCAGCAGCGCAGACTAACATACCTACATTAAAGTTTCAAAATTCATTCTCACATCTTCATGCATGATACCAAATGGTGGCAAAATATAGACACCACAGTAATAATTCATGTGACGACAGAAAATAATTCACCAGTACACAAGGAGCATAAAATCAAGCATTTTTAATTTCAACGCATAAGGAGCATACAGTCACGCAGAGTGCACAGTCACACACGAATTGAGACACAACGCATGAAGGTTGATCAATGCACAATCACGCATTTTTTTTATTTCAACCCACCTAACGATAAACCATTAATGTGTAGGCTGATCAGGCTGTATTTTGCCTTGCTCAATTAAGTTTTACTTCATAAAAAGGGGAGGGGTGGGGGTTCAAAACTGATAGATCATCCTAAACTTGTGAAAAATATTTTAAATTATATGGCAATTAAGTTATAAATATGTTTCGCTCAAGTTACAAGCAATTTAAAAGGAAAACAACACGAATTGACGATTTCTAGTTCTATATCAGATCAGATTCCATGTATTTAAATTAGGAAAAGAAAAGGACCAATCCTCTAACAATCTCCTCTTCGTTTCAAATATTCGTATTCATATTCCCAAATACTTTCAGAAATAAAAATTAAACATTACAAAAAAAAAAGAAAAAAAAAACCCATCGATGGGGCAAAAAAAATACAGAAATAAAAATCCTAACTTGGATCTCACTCCTAACTATTCTCTATGCCTTGAAAAGTTGAAAGTAATATTATCATCACTAATAGCAACTTGTATGGATATTTGATAAAAATTGATAGCACTAACCAATAGCAGTAAACTCTGGTAGCTAGGATCATCCCTTGTTGGATTATATAGGTGTGCACTAACCAATAGCAGTAAACATTTTCACACTTGTTACTTTTTATATAGAAATCGAAGAAGAGTTTACCAGGGCTAACAAAACGTGAAACTCAAAGCATGTAATCAAGACTCAAGAGAATACGTTCTAGAAAGCGCCTACACCTAATGGCTTAAGCCGTTGTTCCCATTTCCTCCAAATGAAATGTTCTAAGCCGTTCTCGATATGTTCTCGACATATTCTATCAGCTAAGATTGATTGAAGGACTTAGTGATTCTAAGGGAAGCCCCACTATATCTGTAGATTTGAGGCATCCCCTTTAATTTAATTTGAACTTAATATAAAAACACATAGAAAATCATACAGGTTCTATAATTTTCAAAAAAATACAAGAAACACTTCACAAAAATTGAAAATAGACGATTTTTTTTCTGTAATTTAAAAAAAAAATACAAGAAACACTTCACAAACATTGAAAATAGAATTTTTTTTTATAATTTTCACTAATTAAGTACAAATAGAAAGTTTTTATTAATTTACATTGTTAATCTCATACAAACAACAATTGAAGAAGAAAAACAATTTCACTAATTAAGTTCAAATAGAAAGTTTTCATTAATTTTCATTGTTAATCTCATACAAACAACAATTGAAGAAGAAAAAAATAGATTACACAAAGGAGAAGATCGAGGCAGCGATGGAAAAGATGATGACGATGAGCACTTACAGTGAGAACCCCGAGCACAAAGAAGAGAAGCAGCAACGAAAAAATTGAGAGGAGAGGCGACGATTGGAAAGAGAGAGGAGAGGCAGCGGATGAGTTTGGAGTTGGGGAAGTTTAGAGTTGGAGAAGGGAGAAGGGAGAAGGGAGAAGGGAGAAGAGAAGGTTTTTATAAAGAGAAGAGAGGAGAGGCAGCGGAAGAGTTTTTATCTTTTTATCAAAGAGAAGAGAAAGGGTTTACGGACTCCTTAACCGCTCCAAATTGCAACGCTGCACGTGTTAAAACCGTGCCACGTTACCTTTTTCTTTCAGTTACCTAAAAATTTAGCAACGACAAGTCGACAACTGGGGTTTCAATCATAATAGTACCCCGCATAAGAAAATAATATATTTATATTTTATTATTTTGTAACGACAAAATATATTTGCAACGGTGATAGGGTGTTGCAAATTTGCAATGCTAAATAACCATTGCAAATTGAAAAAAGCCTAGTTACAAATTTGCTATTTTGGTGTAGTGTTCTGCCATCTGATCAAGCCAGAATTGATCAGATGAGCTTTGATGAACGCAGGGACGCGCTTTTTTGGGGTTTGGCTCTGGTAAGTCTTCTCTTCTTCTGTTGTTGATCTCCTATATATAATGTTTCACGTCCTAATTTTTCAATTGAATTGCAGGTCAACGGTCTCTCCGTTTGGTCTACTACGTTTGAGAAGAACCGACTGATTCATGAGAAGTGGGCTCTTCAAGCTAAAATCGAACAACTCAAAATCCAACAGAAGGAAGCAGCCGCCTCCCGTGAAGCTAAGATAGAGAAAAATCGGGGAAGGTTGGAGGGTGAGCACCGCGAGCGCATTGCTGCTTTTGAGGCCGATCACTCCAAGGAGATAGCGGCGTGGCGGGATAAGTACTATGGGGAAATAATCAAGCTAGATGAAGCAAAATCCCGCCACGAAAACGACTATGAGCAGTGGCGACTTGAGATGAAGGAGCAGGAGGAGACGCTCAAGGCAGAGAAGGATGAGGCCGTCACCGCCATCACGGCTGAATATAAAGCCAAATATGACGAGCTGGTGGCCAAGTCTTCTGAGCAGATCGCCACGCAGGTGAAGCTTCAGGTGAAGGAGAACTTGTCCTCCATTCTCGCTTCCAAAAGAATGAGGATGACGTCTTCCTCTCCTAGTGCCTCCTCACCCAACCCCCAACCCTGGGGAATTATTTGTCTGTATTTGATAATCTTACTTGCAACACTCTGTGTAGTTCTTGTAAAACTTTTATGCTATCCATATTTTTCATATTTCTATTGGTCTTGGCTTTCAAGAAATTTCCTTGTCTAGCAAATCTTATGCTTTCTTTATTATGTCGGTTTCTCGTGTGTTAACATTAGGGTTTACTTCTCTTTGTCCCGTCGTCACGGTTCAGTAAGTATACCCCGTTAACACACTAGCACTATTGCTCTTCTCACTTAGAGGCACCCCACTGTATTGTCTAAATCAAACTCAGTGGAGAAGAGATAACCATATAAAGACTTTAACATTTAGTTAACGGCATGCCACGCCCAGTCTACACTTACAGTATCTCTCACCAATCTTAATTGGGTTTCTATTTTACCTGATCTTTGGCCTGGTCTCAGGCAAAATTATACTGATAAATGGAACTGAATAAACCAAGATAAACCAAAATGAACTTCTACTATTTGTAACTTTAACAAGTTACTAGTTACAATTTTTGCTGATTTTCTCTCAACAACCTCTACTGACTTGTTGAACTAATACATCTCTGCCTCCTAGGCATAGTATTTCTTTAAATTGCTGATACTCCACGGCTTGTCAAGTGGGGTGCTGTTTTGGTAGGTCAAGTAGTATGCACCATTGATTCCCACCTTGTCTACCACAAAAAGCCCTTCCCAATTTGGCTCCAACTTGGCTGGTGGCGGACTCTGCTTCCTCAGCACAAGATCTCCTAAGACGAGACTTCTTGACGAGACTTCTTGGCTTGACTTTCTTGTCGTAAGCTTTCTCTACTTGCCGGTGGTAGCTCTCAAGTCAGAGCTTGGCGCGCTCTCGGACTTCTTCCGCTAAGACCAACTCTCTTTCTATCACCTCATTGTTCTTCCCGAGATCGACTACCATCCTCCTAGCTGTATGAACCAACATCTCTTGTGGGATCACAGCTTCCATGCCATAGGTGAGAGAGAATGGTGTCGCCCCTGTTGATCCTCTTGGTGTCGTCCCGTAGGCCCATAGCACTTCCCATAGACTTTCGTACCACCTATCCTTCTTATCTTCCAGCTTTTTCTTCAGCACTTCCAATATGGCTTTATTCGACGCTTCAGCTTGCCCATTTCCTTGCGGGTGAAATGGTGTCGCGAAAAGTTGTTTTATGTTGTAGCTTGCCAAAAACTGCTTCAACCCATCTCCACGGAACTGAGTGCCATTATCCGCCACTATAGCCCTTGGTAACCCGAACCTACAGATGATGTTAGACCAGATGAAATCTCTGACTTCGGTCTCCCTGATCCTCCGTAATGGTTCCGCCTCAATCCATTTCGTAAAATAATCTGTGGCTACGTTTAAATATTCTCTTCCTTGTGACTTCTCTAGCTTGCCGACAATATTGATTCCCCACATCGAAAATGGCCATGGATTACTTATGAAATGGAGGTTTTCAGCTGGTGTGTGGATCAATCTTCCATGGATCTGATAACCATGGCACTTCTTGGCATAATCACAACAATCTTTGTACATGTTTGGCCAGTAATGCCCATGTATCATGATCCAGTGTGCCATGGCTCTCCCTGGTGAATGATTCCCGCAACTTCCGCTATGGCATTCTGCCATGATTTCTTCTTTCTTGGACGGGTGTACACACTTCAATATGGGTCCAGCCGGTGATCTTCTATATAGGTATTCCCCTATCACTGCATACCTCTTGGACTGTTCCAAGATAGATCTAGCATTAGCTTTTTCTTCAGGGAGAGAACCATTCTTCAAGTAGGCTGCTATCGGATCCATCCAACTTGTTCCCATATTCTGTATGAGGTTGACTGTTACCCCTTCACTCTTTATCATTGGCTGGGACCTTTGCATGAACGTGATAGTCTTGGTTGAATTTTCTCCGGTTGTCGCTGCCAGGAAGGCCAAGGCATCGGCATGCCGATTCTCTCCTCTAAACAGATGCACGATCTCCACCTTTGAAAATTTGGCCACACTCCTCTTTAATGCCTCCAGGTACAACGCCATCTTCCCTGTTAGAGCTCTGTATGCCCCATTGAATTGTTGTACCACCAGCTTTGAGTCCGTGAAAACTGTAGCCTCCGTTGCTTCTAGTTTCAGCAACACTTCCAATCCTTTTAGTACTGCCTCGTATTCTGTCTCATTATTGGTAGCCGGAAAGGCTAATTTTTCCGCTATCTCGATCTTCGTATCTTGTGGCATTACCACCACTATTCCAATTGCCGACCTTCCTCTATTTACTAGATCCATCCGTGAACACCCTCCATCCATTCACGTTTTGCCACCCGCCATACTGAGTTTCTATTGTGTCTAGCTGCTCATCCCCTTGTGTTTCTGTATTCCAAGCTGCATCCTCCACTGGGAAATCTGCCAAGAAATCTGCTAGAACTTGCGACTTTTCCGCCTTCTTTGGTTCATACTGAATGTGATACTTACTCAGCGAAACTGCCCATTTCTCCATTCTCCCCGATCGTTCTAGCTTGGGCATCACCTGATTTAGTGGGTGGTTTGTGATCACCGACAGACTATAAGCTTCAAAGTAAGGCCTTAACCTTTGTGCTGTAAAAAGTAAGGCAAGGGCGTACTTCTCAACCCTTGAATATCTCGTCTCTGGTGGGGTCATCTTTTTGCTAAGGAAGTAAACTGGATTCTCCCTTGCCGCCTCTCTTCGTGTCAGTACTGCGCTGACTGCAATATCAGATACCGCTAGGTAGACAAAAAGTGTTTCCCCTGGTGTCGGCTTTGACAGAATCGGTGGCTTACTCAAGTACTCTTTCAACTTGTGAAAGGCTTTCTCGCATTCGTCATTCCAGGCAAAGGATATATTCTTTCTTAAGAGCTTTAGAATTGGCTTACACTTGTCCGTGGACCTTGAAATGAATGTTCCTAATGCCGTAATTTGGCCAGCTAGTACTTGGGCTTCTTTCTGCATCCTTGGTGATGCCATTTCCTTGAGTGCCTTGATTTGCTTCTGACTAACCTCTATCCCTCTCTTGGTAACAATGTAGCTTAGGAACTTCCTTGGCATGACGTATCTATCTTTGGGGCATGCTTTGTTTAAGTTTGTAAAGTCTATGCAAATCCGAACCTTTCCATTCTTCTTATGTACCGCCACTATGTTTGCTACCCACTCTGGATACTGAACTTCTCTTGTTATCCCGGTTGCCTCCATTTTTTCAACCTCGTTTTGAACCGCCTCTGCCAGTGTCGGTTTCATAGTTCTCACCTTCTGTGCAACTGGTTTGAAATTTGGATCGACGTTTAACTTGTGACATGCTACATCTGGATTTATCCATGTCATATCGTTCATAGACCAAGCAAATACATCTACATTAACTTTCAAGAACTGTAAAAGATCATGTCTCACCTTTGGATCCAAGTTGGTTCCCATGTAGGTGATCTGTTGATCCCCTATTTCATTGAGGTTGACGGGTTCCGTTTGTTCTTCTGTCTTTAAAGCTTCACGTGGGAACCCGTCATCCTCCTTCTGTCGTTGGTGCAATGACGGAGGATGGCCCGGCACCTACTGTGCCTTGCGTCATGCTTTTGACTGTTGTACCTTCAAATTGTTGGCCATAGCTTGGTTGCTCCTTATCTCATATTGCCCGTCTTCTATCGAAAATCGGATTTTCTGGTAGTAACTTGATGGAATTGTCTTCATTAGATGAATCCACTCTCTTCCCAAGATTGCATTGTACGTTGTTGGTGCATCAATGACCACAAACCTTGACATGACAGTTCGGATGTGTGCCGTAACTGGTAAAACTATCTCTCCCACTGGCTGCACCGCTCCTCCATTGAAGCCGTAAATGTCTCCAGGTGAATTAGTCAAGCTGCTTCTTTCTAGTTTCATTTGATCCAAGCCCCTGGTGAACAAAACATCTACTTCACTTCCACAATCTACTAGCACTTTGGTGACATTCCAATCTCCAATGAGTATAGAAATTACCAGTGGGTCATTGTGTGGCATGACTACTCCTTTGAGGTCTTCCCCCGAAAACCCAATCGGATCATTTTGGTGTACCGGTCTGCCATTTCTCATTACTGGTACAGCTCTCATTGCCTGCAGTTCTTCCCTTATCTGCATCACCTTCCGAATCTTCCTCTTAACCTGGTTCATAGACTCTCTGGCTCCCTCCAAGATCATGTTGACGGTGCCTCTGACCGGTATCACTGCCTTGGCTTCCTCCCTGTTCTTGTCTACTATGAATTATCGATCAAGTGGCCTTCATCAATCCATTTCCAGATCAACGATTTGAACTCATAGCAATCTCCAGTGGGGTGGTTGTAAGTCTGATGATACTCACAAAAGGGTTTTCCTCTAACCGTTCTGCATCCCACTGATGGCTCTTGGAAGTATTTCCTTCCCCTTATCCTCTTGAGGATTTGATCAAGTGACATGGTAAGTTGCGGTAGCGGTTTCGGTGGTGTCAGCTTCCTTGGTGAAGTATCTTAGTCTTCCCTTCTTTCTCTCTTATCTGGACCTCTCGACCCACCTCTGTTTCTCCCGCTGCCGGAATCTCTTAGAGGTGTATCACTTTGCGAGCTAGCTTTTCCTTTCTTTCTCTTCTCCGCCACTGTGTTAACGGCAGCCGACAACACCTTTGGAGCTCTCCGTGATGCTATGTCTTCTAGTCTGATGTATTTCTCTGTCTTCTGGAAAAGTTCATCTAGGGTCGCCATCCGTGATGACACAATTGAGTCGTATGCCGGAGATTTCTTACTTATGCCTTTCTGAAATGCTACCACTGCCGTTCTTTCATTGACTCCGCCATCTGTTCTCAGAATCTCATTTTTGAAGTTAGTGACAAATTTTCTAAGAGACTCACCTGGAGCTTGTTCTAAATCAAACAATGATGCTATGTCTGCAGCCTGCCTCTTTTGATGAATGTAGTGTTTCACAAACATCTCACTTAGTTGAGCAAAACTTGACACACTCCCTGGTGATAAACTGAGATACCAGTCTGTAGCATTGTTCTTCAAACTGCTAGGAAATAACCGACACTACATTCCGTCATATTAACTAGCTTCCCAAGCCGCCATCTTTTGCTTGAAGTTGTTCAAGTGCTGCACAGGGTCAGTTGTTCTGTCATACTCATTGAACTTGGGGGATTGAAACTACTTGGGAATCCTTGACGGTATCAAACTTCAGCCAATGGTCTCTTGCCCAACCTCTCTAAATCTTGTGTTACTTCCACGTTTTTCCCTTTGTTCTATGCCTTCATATCCTCCTGAACTTATATCATGTCGAAGAGCCTAGTGTACGGATCTGCCGCCGGAATCTCATCGTCAGTAATTCCTTCTTTTCGCTCCCCCTTCACGAGTTCTTACTCCTGATTCTCCTGACCCCTCCTCTTCATTGTTCCTTGGTACGGGTAGCCTACGCCTTACCCCACCTTCTCTTTCTCCTAGTGCTACTCCTTCCGTTGACCTCCTTTGGTTCTCATTTCTAGCCGCCTCATTCTTTCCCTCCTGCAGATTCTGACGTTCCAGTTCCTCCATTTTTCCTAGTTGTTCTCTCAACCTCAGGTTTTCCTCCTGCAATCTGCTTGTTTCCTCCTCCGCCTGCTGCACCTCCTGGATACGTGGATGACCTAGTCTATGTCACCATTTGTTCCCTGCTTGCTTCCTTCTACCTTTCTTCAAACCCTAGATCTGAATCAAAAAGCCAAATGTAAGCCTTTCTTCTAGCGCCAAATGTAAGCCCTTTCTTGAGCTTGGTCACGATCTAAAGGTTTGAACCTCTCCTCCTTTAACAGCTTCACTCCTTGTACCTGAAAAGACCACCGGACAATGACCGGTGGATAAAGCTCCAACGATCAAGTCAGTAAGATGGTTAGGTTTAGAAACAAGTTGTAATTAGGAATGAACAGTTACCTATTATGAACCCTAACGTTTTCCTTATATAGCGGTAATCACCGCCTTTTTACAATCGTAGGATATCTCTCTTCATCCAATGGTTTTCCTACCCCCGACGTGTTTCACTCCCTATCATTCATATAGGATGAGTGCTTGACATCCGAGCATCACGTGTGTTACCCTTGGATTTCACCGGAGAACCTTGATGAACACACAAAGATCTCAAAGTCTACAAAGTATAGATTGCTCCTTTAGTATCCCTTGATAGTCACACAGTCACACAAGGAGATCGCGAAGCCAATATGCACTCACAAAGGAATATGGATAATAATGAGAGAATGAAGAATCAAGAAGAAGAAGATAGAAGATGAAGATGATGTTTTTCCCTTAACAAACAAACACTCTCAATGAAGGAGGAAGAGACGGCTGGAGAGTTAGGTTTTCTAATGAGAGAAAACCTATTTATATGGACTTTAGAAACAAACACAAGCCCAAAGGACAAAACAACTTGCTGGAAGAATTTCGTTCGAACCAATACGTTTCGTCCGAAACAAATACCAGTTTATGTACGAAAAAAATATCTGGAAGAATTTCGTCTGAACCAAAGAGTTATGTCCGAACCAAAGCCTGACAGATTGAAAACTAAGGAACCTGTACACAAGATGATAGAGGAATGAGTGAGGAATGAGACACATACCAAGGTTCATCCTAACAATGAAGTCTGAGCGAGATAGCCGATGACACAAACCCGAAATGATGTCAAACCATGAAACCAAATGTCGGTTTCAATCTCCCGCTTTAGCATTCATTTCGTGACAAAAACCTATGACTCTAAATGCACTTACAATACGTGCTTACAAAATCCAAAACCAACCTCACTAGCATTTATAGATCATGCTTACATCACTACACTTACCCTTCACCAAACACGAAGCTTTGAATTTCAAGAACCAATCTTCAAGAACACCCACATAAGTTTCAATGACAACCGAACAATCAAAGAAGATGAAGTAGAACATTAAACCCAAAACTTTCATCAATCAGAGGTAGTACGGAAGCTTGAAGCCAAAAACCATAACAGAGAATCAACGGAAGCTTTAACATGATAATCCTTTATGAACAACTCCCCCTTAACATATGAACTCTAAACTCTAATTCTTTTTCTCCCCCTCAAGTGTAGTACACCTGAAACACAACCCAAAATACACTAACGGAGAAAAAGAGCATGTTAGTTTTTAGAGTCATATAAACTCTCCCCTTTTTTGTCACAAATGATGCATGTGTGACAAAGGTGAAGAAACCAAACTAACTAAAGAATGAAAGAACCACCATACCATGAATAACAAATCCTTGACAACATAACAAGAAAAGAGAAAAAGTTAAACTTATACCCAACAAAACAGGAAACACTCTACCAATTAAGATAGAGTAAACCAAGAACCTAGACCTATCCATGAGACAAGAATAAAAAAACATTTAACAAACGAACTCCTTAAATAAAAACAACTTCACAAGCCTTAACAAGATGGTAAAGAAGAAAATAACCGATGTACCATTTCAATGAAGAGGAAGACATCATGATATTCTAAAACAATAGCCAAAACCAATCCATACAAAAATAAGAAACAATATATAGGGATAAACAAAGATTGAACAACCAAGAGAATTGAAGTGCATCATAAACTCGACCTCGGTGTGTGAAGATGAAATTAATGCATTGCATAACGAGAGAGAAAGTACACCACGAAAACACACCCTTGGAACTCTTAGAACAAATAACCATCTACAAGAAATGAAAGATTAGCAAACGAGCTTAGAAAGAACAAACTCCAACACCTTTTCAACCAAACACCATGAGAAGAAGGCAAACAAATCTAAATATGATTTTTCCAAACGAAAACCAATACATCCAAAAGGCAAAGAAATAAACTTTTTAATGCCGTACACAAAAACAAAGAACATGCGCTCTGAATTTCATTTTGTCACATGTGGTGGAGTGTAGTCCACATCTTTTCAATGTCATTCCTGTGTGGAAGGGATAATTATCTCCATCTTTTCATATACACGAGGGTAGGGTATAGCCTATATCTTTTTGACAAACACAAACTCAAGAAGTGCAACACCATGATAACGTGCAACACAAGAACTAACATCTATTGAGTGCATCCGTCAGAGCATGACCCTCACAACCCCAACAAGTTCTTAGCCAACTAATATTGCTCTAAAGACAATCAAATGGCTGGGGATAAAGTGAGTCATTGACCACTATCAAGAGTTGAAGAAGGAAGATAAGAAGGCTCAACAACACGAGCAACATGATAAGCAATAACAAAAGAGAGATAGAAAGCTCAAAATAACATGAAAGACTCAAGATATAGAAAAAGCTCTATGAACTCAAAGAATATGTAAGTGGTTTCTAAAACTCCCATCATGCAAGCAAGTCGTGCAATGTACAAACAAAATGAGGAATAATGCATGATACACACCAAAACATACTTATAGTTCAGAAAGAGAAAACGCCCAAACATATTGCAACTTATTTAAGACAATTGAATTAACCAATATTTCAGAAAAGATGCATCCAACAACACAAACATGGAATAAATGAAAGAAAATAGATAAGAAAAATACTCGAAAAGAAGACCAACAACCCCTATTTCTTTTATTGATATGTTTAAAACAAACATGCATAAACAGAAAAAAAAAAAAAAAAAAAAAAAAAAAAAACACCCAAGAAAGAGCCTATGTGGTGAAAAAAATGCAATTAAAATAACACAATGCTAGAAAACAAATCACATCATTCCAGACTTTTGCAAGTCTAGAAAAACTTTCAACTTATCTTTTCTTACCCATTCTTGCTTGATACTCGGCATACTCATTTTAGGTATAGAAACGATATGAGATTTCCTCTTACCAAGCTTTGCAAGAGATATGTCCTTAATTAACTCCACGTTAGTCTTTGACTTCATTTTGTTGGAGTACCTGTTTTTCTTGAACCTTTGACAAAAAGCATTAGAATTCAAAGGTTTAGAAAACGCACAAGAAGGAACATAAGAATCAACATGATTATAATTATAAGGAACACGAGAATAACATTTAACATGTTGATTAAAATCCCAACAAACAATAAGAACAATGAAAAATATTAGACTTTCTCAAACAAGTCTTATAAGAAGATGTAGTAGTAGTGGGTAAACCATGCATGTCACTATTTATGTCATGACATTGTGCCTTAATGTGACCGCTACTTCCACTATGAGAACACGAAGACTTACCATCAAAACCAGCCTTACCAATAGATTTGGATTTAAATTTTATAGGCGAAACATGCTTAAAATTATTTGCATTAAGTCTAGTCTCAATAGGTGGTGTAGGCAAAAGGGCGGGCAAACTAGATTTTACAAAAATATTCACATCATATGGACTACTAGAACCAGCAATAGGAGAGTTAAATCTAGTTTTTTCCAAAACCTGCAATTTGAGTTGAGTAGACGTTAACTTGTTCTTTGTTACCTCAAACTCAACTAAAAGAGAATTATATCTCTTTTCACCTTCATGATTAGCCTTCTCCAGATCTGCAATTCTACACAACAAGTCAAGTTTTTCTTGTTTAAATAATTTAGAATTAATATTTGCAGAAATAACTTGTTTTTCGATAGCCTCAATTTTATGCTGCAAAGAAAGATTGACATTTTCTAATTTATCACAAGATTGAATAGATAACTTGTACATAGCAGCCCAAGCCTAGGAACTTGATTATTTTCTCCATTCTTTGACAAACAAACATCAAACATATCTGAGTTAGCTTTAGAATTATTCATTACTAAAAAGATCTACGCGTGAGCCATTACTCTCCATAACAAGCGCCCCGCGACTGATATCAATTGAAACCCCAAACAAGTGCAATAAAATGGAATAAAACAAACAATAATCAAAACAAGAAGAATGGTAAAGAACACAAGAAGTTTTACATGGTAAAACCCAAACTGGAAAACATCCACGGTTACCTCGATCGGTAACAAATCAATCCACTATGTTATAGGAGATTACAAGCCTATCAAGTACTACTGCATGTATACACCTGCTACTTGACAATACCGGCTATCTCTAACACCCTTGGATTTCACCGGAGAACCTTGATGAACACACAAAGATCTCAAAGTCTACAAAGTATAGATTGCTCCTTTAGTAACCCTTGATAGTCACACAGTCACACAAGGAGATCGCGAAGCCAATATGCACTCACAAAGGAATATGGATAATAATGAGAGAAGGAAGAATCAAGAAGAAGAAGAAGATAGAAGATGAAGATGATGTTTTTCCATTAACAAACAAACACTCTCAATGAAGGAGGAAGAGACGGCTGGAGAGTTAGGTTTTCTAATGAGAGAAAACCTATTTATATGGACTAGAAATAAACACAAGCCCAAAGGACGAAACAACTTGCTGGAAGAATTTCGTTCGAACCAAAAGGTTTCGTCCGAACCAAATACCAGTTTATGTACGAATAAAAGATCTGGAAGAATTTCGTCTGAACCAAAGATTTACGTCCAAACCAAAACCTGACAGATTGAAAACTAAGGAACCTGTACACAAGATGATAGAGGAATGAGTGAGGAATGAGACACATACCAAGGTTCATCCTAACAATGAAGTCCGAACGAGATAGCCGATGACACAAACCCAAAATGATGTCAAACCGTGAAACCAAATGCCGGTTTCAGATCATTGTACCTAGTGCTGATTTGTACTGTTTAGTGCTTCAATTAATGTCTGCTTACCGAAGAAAATCGTGAGACCTTATCATATTCGTTTTCGTTACATACCAGTGTATCATCATTATGCTCCGTAAGAATCGAAACATGGTGTTTTATGTCAACTAATAAGAAGGAGAAGAAGTCTTCGTCTTGATATCTGGAAGACAGACACAAAATTGAAGTTGTTGCATACCTTTTTTGCGCTTGTTCACGAGGAGCTGACCCTCAAGTGGTTGGGCAATTGGTGCTGTAATCTTTGATTTCTGGTTTTGTTGTTTTACAGGCTTCTAAGCCTTGTTGGTTAGGCATTAAAAGCCCAAGAGTCTATTGTAAAGAGGTAAGGCTTTCACGTCCCCCTCTTGGTTTCAATATTTCCAAACAATTCTACAAACACATTTTATATGCTATATAAGCCCATCGAAGAAAAAAATAAAATTCCTGTGCCCCTAGATGGCCTCTATCACCAGCACGCCAATTTGCACAATCAACGTTTGTGTACATCATGATCTGTAGTTTGGTAGTAGATTTCTAGTGAAAAAAAAAAAGTGTTTGGGTAGTAGGCAATTGGGGCATTGATAGGATGAGATGGAGTCTGTAAATGTTTGTGCAGCGTATAGAGCACTGCTGTTACTTCTGACATGGATGAAAGTTTGTATTAAATTGTTCTCCCCAAGCAGTAGAGCACTGCTGTTACTTCTGACATGGATGAAAAAACCAGTGTTAAGTTACATGATTGATTGATTGGCAACTGCTGCTGAGCCAGTGTTAAGTTACATGATTGTAAACCTAGGTAGTAGGTGGTCACTTTAATGTCATTTGAATTTATAACGATTACAAGTTACAACTCTTTTGAGCGTAGTATGCTGCAAAAAAGATGAGGTAAAAATTATTTTTTGCAAGGCAGTTCCAGAACAGAGTTTGACTGGGCATTTAAGAGTTGCAGTATTACTTCATTGAATGAAGTTCATTTTTATTAAGGAAAAACAAACAGATGTTTTAGAAAGAACACATAGAACAACTGTGACCATTCTTCCGATATAAAGGACTAAGCTGGTAAGAAGTAGTACATTTTTGTTGATGAAAAACTAACTTTACCAGAAAAAGTTGGAGAATGAAAAAAAGGAGTTCTGCTGTTAAGTGTTCCTAAGAGCATCAAGACACTCCATTATGTAAACTATTTAAAAAACAAATAATCTTAAAAAAAAAAAAAGCAATGGAGCACCAAGTCATTTGGCTCTACAATTCCAAAGTTTTCAAACGTCACAATACTAGGAATCGTTAATAACATATATCATAGAACGTCACAATAAAGTTATGGAGCCCAAAAGAACATTTTATCCTCTTCGGCAACTATAGGAGTAGCAACTCTTTGTTGCATCGAGTCTTTGTTCCATTGGTGTGGAATGAGTTCTACCACTACCCTTTCTTTTATCTATTTTGTTACCCCCCAATTCCTATAAAGCTCTCTATATATGTTTCTCATCCCCTGTAACTTAAGGAGGAGAGGGGGGAGGAATTATTTTTCATTAACTATTATTCATAAGCAGTTTGGATAAACCTTAGCGCTGTTTTAAAGTCATGGAGGTAACTTACCACTTATTCTAGATGCTTCTCACTATTTTCTCAGCTTATGTAACAGTGTAACACTTACTCCCTTCTTCCTCCCTTTCCTAATTCACACAAATACAAGGAGGTAGATACATTCAAATAATATCCAAGAAGCAATAAATCTCGCTCTTAAACTGAAGTTCTACACAGTCTATTCAATACTACAGGCATATACAACATTAGAGGAAAAAAACTAGCCATTGAACCATTATTAATTAACAGAAGTAAAGAGGCTAGCGGAGCGCAAAAAAAACAGATTGTTGGAACAACTTACTTGGAAGGTGTGCGAAATGCTTTTGATGTGCCGATAAGTAATGCCTAACTTGTTGAGCGCGGCACCTACCAGACATTGTAGTAAGACAACCAATGGAGCTGTAGGGCCATGCTAATTAATCTTTTCAAACCAATAGGATACCATATGTCCTCTTCGTCACCGTTTATATATATGTTAATGATTATTTTGTGTGTAACTTGCAATACTACTTTTTCCTGAAAACGAACTGGTTTCTAGTGGTCTTTGTGTATCTCTTCTCCACAGCCCTTTTCTTCCCACAATTGTAGTTCTTTTCTTGTTTGTGAACAACTGAGCTCTAATTCTAGTACTTAATCTACTAGCTTCCGCTTCTCTTGGGAGTCCCTATTCTGGAAAAACTTGTTCCATCCATTGCTCCCATTTTGGTTGGCAGAACTGGTCGTCAGTTGTTCCTTACAGATGGTCAACCCAGCAAACCACCTCTTCTTCTTAGAATGGCATCTGATTGTGAAGATGGAAAGTTTATGTAAGTGAACAGAAATTTTATATTTAGTATGAAGTGTGAATTACTTTTGACTGATCTAATAAAGAGCATGTTATGTTATCCATGTCTTGCAGATCCGCCCTTGGAACTTTTAGATGTCGTATTGTTTATGCGAATGTATCATATGACCGTATCCTTTCCATGCAGAGTTTTTGTTATGTATTTTGGATTTTTAGTAGATTTTGATATTCTCTAGATTTTTCTGAAAACAATCTTAATTTCAAAGTAGTGTTCCTCAACATCATACAGATATGGTTTGGTTGGCGAACATCATCCATAAGGAGAGAGACAGAACTTGTGCAGGTAAAGTATTGTGAATGATATTTGTATAACTATATCACGACCAAACTCTCGATATTGAAACCGGCACTCGGTTGTTTGACATTAATTTTATGACATTGGATGTCCATGGTTATCTCGCCTTGAGTTCGTTGTTAGGAAAACCAAGTTGTACGCACATCGTCCCGAGTCTGTGTCCTCGCGTCCTTGTGTCAAAAGTAAGCTTTGGGCTTAGGGCGTACGTACGTCATGTTAGGCAACAAACATGTTTTGGTCAGGACGTACGTACCTAGTTAGGGCGTTCGTACGTCCAAGTAGGCAGCGAACTATTTACGTCTCAGGACGTACGTACGCTGTTTCGACGTACGTACGTCCAATATGAAATCTGTCTACTTCGGCCCATTTTCTCTTGTTTCAAACCCTAACTATAAATAGGGTTTTCTACCAAAGAACAAGGCAGTTCTTTGGCCGTCCAATTCATCTCTTGTCTTGGAGTTTTGTTTAGGTTTTGTGTTGAAGTTGTTTTGGTTAATGAACTCAATTCTCTTTCTTCCTAATTCATCAATTCCTTATCTTCCGTATACAGTTGTGAATTCGGCTTCGAGTTTTCTTGTGTGTTCATCAAGGAGTCGAGTGTCTTGTGCGTACATCAAGGTGCTCTGGTGAAGTCAAGGTGTTAGAGATAACCTGAAGTATCAGCTCGCAGTGAGTGCAGGTAGTTGATAGGTTTGTAAATCTCTTTCGTCTAGTGGATTATTTGTTGTCACCAAAGGCAACCGTGGACGTTTCCCAAATTGGGTTTTACCACGTTAAAAATTCCTGCGTGTTATTTACTTTCTGCTTATCGTTTGATTTGTTTTGAATATTAAACTGTGAGATTAGCACTATTTGTGTTTTTCAATTGGTATCAGTAGCAGGGCGCTGGTTATGGAGCGTAATGGCTCACGCGTTGATCATGTTTCGAGCTCAGACAGTGAATGGCTACTTGATAGTGGTGCTTCGAAACATATGTCAGGTAATGCCAAACTTTTCTCATCTGTTACTGCTATAGATGGTGGAAGTGTCACTTTTGTAAATGGTAAGCGCTCTCCAGTGATTGGAAAAGGCTTTGTTGATGGTATTGGTCTATCCTCGAATGATGTTTGTTTATTAGTTGATGGGTTGCGTGTTAATCTAATCAGCATTAGCCAACTGTGCGATACTAATCATACTGCTAATTTTTTTTAAAATATATGTACTGTCTTTGATAGTTTGGGTAAGTGCATCATGACAGGTAAACGCACATTAGATAACTGTTATGCCGTTCAGCCCCTTACATCTGGTATAAACTGCTTACCTAGCAAACTGAATGAGGTTCTGTTGTGGCACCAACGCCTTGGTCATTTCAACTTTGACCTCCTAGACAATGTAACTCGAAATGAATATATTAGGGGAGTTCCAAGACTTGGAAGGGCTCGGGACACCGTGTGTGGGGGATGTCAGCTAGGCAAACAAATACGCAGTCGACATTCCAAGAAAAAGTCTATAACCACATCCTCTCCTTTAGAACTCATACACATGGACCTGATGGGTCCCACCCGTACTCCTAGCTTAGGGGGCAAACGGTACATCTTGGTTATGGTTGATGATTACACTCGTTTTACTTGGGTATCATTTTTGTGTGAAAAATCTGATGCGTTTCTTGAGTTTCAGGGGATATGTCTTCGTGTTCAGAATGAGAAAGATACTCAAATTAAACATGTTCGAAGTGACAGGGGTGGTGAATTCACAAACACAGGTGTTATTGAGTATTGCATTGCAAACGGTACGTGGCAAGAATTTTTGGCTCCATACACTCCACAACAAAACGGAGTCGCTGAAAGGAAGAACCGTGTCATTCAGGAGATGGCTCGTGCTATGCTACATGCGAAGGATGTTCCCAACAAATTCTGGGCTGAAGCAATCCATACTGCTTGTTACATTATAAACCGTGTATACCTACGGTCTGGTACTACACAAACTGCTTATGAGCTATGGTATGGTAAGAAGCCAAATCTCAAATATATGCGAGTTTTTGGCAGTGTGTGCTATGTGTGCAAGGACCGACAAAGTCTTTCTAAGTTTGATAGTCGAGTTCTCTCACCCTTATCAGACTCTGCAGACATGTCTCCAACTTCGTTATTGTTACCCGATAATGTTGATGATGGTGATGAACCTTCTGCTACTTCAGAAGACTTGCCCAGTAGGATCAGTGATGTACCCACACTGGATGCTGTAGTAACACCGGGGGCGGTTGATGTGCCTCAGGATCACTCCACTGTGACTATTGAGCCTGAGGAGCTGTTTGTAAAAGCGTCAACCCATGTTAAACAACACCACTCCATTGGAGATGTCATTGGGGGCATTAATGATCAGCGTTTGACTCATCGAAAGGCCAAGGAGACAAACTGTGTTCACTATGTTTGTTATTTTTCTTCTATTGAACCTAAAAATGTTACTGATGCTCTTACTGATAATGATTGGTTAGTTGCTATGCAGGAAGAACTAGGTCAGTTTAGGCGTAGTGATGTTTGGACATTAGTTCCCAGACCTACTCACACTAATGTGGTTGGCACCAAGTGGATCTTTAAAAATAAAATGGATGAGTTTGGGCAGATTGTGCGAAACAAGGCTCGGCTGGTAGCTCAGGGCTACAGTCAAATTGAACGTATTGATTACGGAGAGACTTTTGCTCCTGTGGCTAGGTTGGAATCTGTCAGACTTCTTCTAGCTATGGGATGCCATTTAGATTTTAAACTGTACCAAATGGATGTCAAAAGTGCGTTCCTCAACGGTCTTCTCAGTGAAGAAGTCTATGTTGAACAACCAAAGGGGTTTGTTGATCACACCTTTCCGAATCATGTCTTCAAACTGCAAAAAGCATTGTATGGTTTAAAACAGGCTCCTCGAGCATGGTATGAACGTCTGACAACCTTCTTATTAGGGAAAGGATATGTTCGTGGTAGTGTTGATCGAACCCTTTTCATCCTGAGAAAGGAAAACGATGTTCTTCTCGCACAAGTCTATGTGGATGATATAGTGTTTGGATCCACTTGTCCCTCTCTTTCTGAATCTTTTTCTCGGTTAATGAGTTCTGAATTTGAAATGAGTTTAATGGGGGAACTAAATTTTTTCCTTGGCTTGCAGGTGAAGCAGTTTAATCATGGAGCGTTCATCTCTCAAACAAAGTATGCCAAAGAACTTGTCAAAAAGTTTGGTTTTAGTGCTTCTAGTGGTCAAGATACTCCCATGGGTGATAGGGTACGTCTTGGTAAGGATGTTATGGGTAAGTCTGTTGATATTCGTGAATATCGTAGTATGATTGGTAGTCTTTTGTATCTCACTGCTAGTCGTCCAGATATTGCTTATAGTGTTGGAGTGTGTGCAAGGTTTCAGGCTAATCCTAAGGAATCTCATCTCACTGCTGTTAAACATATCATTCGGTATGTTGGTAGCACGCTTGATCATGGATTATGGTTTACCAGAGATACAAATAGTGTTGTGGCAGGTTATTGTGATGCTGACTGGGGTGGTAATCTTGATGATCGTCATAGTGCCAGTGGTGGCTGTTTCTATGTTGGGAATAATCTTGTTTCCTGGCATAGCAAGAAACAATCATCCGTATCCATCTCCACGTGTGAGGCTGAGTATATAGCTGCAGCTAGTGCATGTACACAACTTCTGTGGATGCGTCAGATGCTTCGGGACTATGGCATCCAACAGAAGGCGATGGACTTGTTCTGTGACAACACCAGCACCATTAGCATATCCAAAAATCCTGTTCAACACTCACGAACAAAGCATATCGACATTCGTCATCATTTCCTTCGTGAGGCGGTTGAGAAGGGTGATATAGCAATGGAATTCATTCCTACTGAACATCAGCTAGCGGACATTCTTACGAAACCTCTTGATGCAGCCCGCTTTCATTTTCTGCGCAAGTCCATTGGGGTTGTTCCCCTTCCCTAAATGTTACTGGTAGTCTCCTCTCCTCTCTCTCTTCTTCCTTGTATATTATTTTTCTCTTTCTCTGTATATATCTGGTCAAGTTTGTTTTGTCGTAATGGTCTGTGTTGGTTCTCCATATTCGGTTGAGGGCATTTTTTTTCCGGATATCGTTTTGGTTGTCGTCTTTAAATAATGTGCAATATGTTGGGGTTCTTAGTCTTTCTGCTCAAATAAGGTCATTGGGATCTCTCATGGTCACTCTCCTGGTTTACGTTGCATAATGCGTGGTTTACATGTTAGAATTTGTTATTGGTATACCCTTTCTTTGTCGTGTGGATTTTTCTCATCTTGTCACCTCCTGCGAGTGGTCGATAACTCACGAAATCCCCAGCCATTTGAATGTCTTGAGAGCATAATCATTTGGCTAAGAACCCATTGGGGCTGTGAGGGTCATGCTATGACGGATGCACTCGAGAGATGTTAGTTCTTCTGTTGCACGTTATCATGGTATTGCACTTCTGGAGTGTATTCTTGCCAAAAAGATGTAGGCTACACCCTACCCTCGTGTATTGAAAAGATGGAGGTCATCAATTCCTCCCACATGGAAATGGCATTTTTTTTTTTTTTTTTTTTTTATTTCACTCGGTATATTCATATTAAAAAAAAAAAAAAAGGGGTGGGGGATAGAAAGGAAGATTTAAAGTAAAGGGAGGGACATAGGATGGATGGAATTTTTTTTTTTATTTTTTATTTTCCACTGTGTTCTCCTCAGTGCTTGTAGGCATCGTTCTGTTTATTCGTGGGATACCTTATCCTTTGGTTCCTCGTGCATATTTGGTTCTGGTGTTGTAAATGGTGTTTTGATTATGTGTCATCTCAATCCCTTTGAGCATGTAGTTTGGTAACCTCTTCATATTGCTTGTTTTATTTTATTGGATGCAACTACATCGATTTTTGGGAGCCTTGTAGTGCTTCTCCCTGATCTAAGGTCTATGTGTCTTTCTTGTTCTATCCGTATCTTTGTTTGCTAATTGGCCAACTTGGTGTGTTAACCCACTTTTAACTCAACCATTGGTACTAGCTATATAACCTAAGTGCTTTGGGCTTCATCAAATCCCTACATGTTCTTTTATATTATTTTTGTTAAGGTTTAGTTATTTCTCCCTGTTTTCTGCTCCCTCTGTTATGGGTTCTTCTTACTGTTCACCTTCCCCCTTGTATCATCGACATTCTTCCCATCTGTCTTGTTTATCTTACATGTTATTCTCTTGGTTACAGTGGTTCTTACTTGTTTTCCTATACCTCTCATTTGTTCACTTGTTGTGACAAAAAGGGGAAGAATTATGACTCTAAATACTAACAATCGTCTCCTTGCTGTTAGTGTATTTTTGGGTCATGTTTCAGGTATGCTACACGTATGGGGGAGTGAACGTGTTGATGTTTAGAGGTTGTACAGTTATGGGGGAGCTCGAGTGTCAAACTTTGGAGCTCATGAAGTATGGGGGAGTTGCTCGAGGAACTTCTGTTGGCTCTTTGATTGTTTCAAAATTTCTTGTTGCTTCCATTCGGTCTCTGATGGTTAAAGTGTCTTACTCAAGCTGGACGTCAAGAATTGGTGACTTGGTATGTGTTCTACCTTGAGTGTTTTTGTAGGCATGTTTTATAAATGCCATGGTTTGGGTTTGTAAGCACGTTTTATAAGTGCTATTAGAGTCATAGGTTTTTGTCACAAAATCAATGTCAAAGGGGGAGATTGAAACCGGCACTCGGTTGTTTGACATTAATTTTGTGACATTGGATGTCCATGGTTATCTCGCCTTGAGTTCGTTGTTAGGAAAACCAAGTTGTACGCACATCGTCCCGAGTCTGTGTCCTCGCGTCCTTGTGTCAAAAGTAAGCTTTGGGCTTAGGGCGTACGTACGTCATGTTAGGCAACAAACATGTTTTGGTCAGGACGTACGTACCTAGTTAGGGCGTTCGTACGTCCAAGTAGGCAGCGAACTATTTACGTCTCAGGACGTACGTACGCTGTTTCGACGTACGTACGTCCAATATGAAATCTGTCTACTTCGGCCCATTTTCTCTTGTTTCAAACCCTAACTATAAATAGGGTTTTCTACCAAAGAACAAGGCAATTCTTTGGCCGTCCAATTCATCTCTTGTCTTGGAGTTTTGTTTAGGTTTTGTGTTGAAGTTGTTTTGGTTAATGAACTCAATTCTCTTTCTTCCTAATTCATCAATTCCTTATCTTCCGTATACAGTTGTGAATTCGGCTTCGAGTCTTCTTGAGTGTTCATCAAGGAGTCGAGTGTCTTGTGCGTACATCAAGGTGCTCTGGTGAAGTCAAGGTGTTAGAGATAACCTGAAGTATCAGCTCGCAGTGAGTGCAGGTAGTTGATAGGTTTGTAAATCTCTTTCGTCTAGTGGATTATTTGTTGTCACCAAAGGCAAACGTGGACGTTTTTCAAATTGGGTTTTACCACGTTAAAAATTCCTGCGTGTTATTTACTTTCTGCTTATCGTTTGATTTGTTTTGAATATTAAACTGTGAGATTAGCACTATCTGTGTTTTTCAGATATTACTTGACAAAATCTGACAAATGAGTTAGCATGCCACCAAACTGATAAAATTAGATTAATCGATAATACTAGAAAATGAGTGGCTCACAATATGTTGGGTACATTTTGATATTTGGTGAGATGCAAATCCCCAATTACTATGGTCTTGGAAGCGGTGGAGACAAAAATATGGCACTTTGCGAAGCCAACAAAAATTACTGAAGACATAAAACAATTACAAATTTGAAATGCTGATTTCAATTTCTGCTTCGCATTTGTCTACCACAAATTGGCAGCCTCCTCAACGTTCCTTGGATGGTTACAAGCATGTTGTCGATGTGGAATATTGTCCTCCAGTGTCATCTGAGGGCCCTCATTTTCCTCGAGAAGCCGCAAAAGCAAAGGAGGAGGCACAGAAATCCCCAAGCGCACAAAATACAAAAGAGTACCATGAAATCATCGAAGGTATGGAAACTTAACTATCTTAAATTGAAATTCTTTATTGGATGCAGTTATGATTTTACAAACTACTTTTTCATCTGTACTAGAGGAAATGATACGTGGCCTACAAAGAGTAGGATGGAAGAAAGTCGATGTCAGCTTCCATTCAGCATTCTGGCCCTTCTTTGCCCATAACAATATACATGTAAAAGATTCACATCATATCTTTCCTTCTTTTGTTTCTTATCAATAAAAGTCATTTCATAAAAATAGAAATTTTTTTATTAATTTATAGA
This sequence comes from Aquilegia eximia, assembly GCA_023053565.1. Lineage (NCBI taxonomy): Eukaryota > Viridiplantae > Streptophyta > Magnoliopsida > Ranunculales > Ranunculaceae > Aquilegia > Aquilegia eximia. The sequence continues at coordinate 21,203,280 of JALIGU010000005.1, forward strand.
TTTGTATTTTCCTTCTGAATTGTTAATTTTAATTTAGGTGAAAAATGAAATGTTCCATAATGCTGGTGCTGGAGTGATTGCCCATGTTGCAGACACTATAAAGCAACAAGACTCGTCTTCCACCTTCATTGTTGCTACCCTATAGTCTATATCAGTTGTCAGTTTTCACTATTCAAACAGAAGCTGGTTTTACAATAAACTGGATATATAACATGAATGAGTTTTTTAGTTCTTCAACCCTGGAATAATTTTTCGTTGATGAAAATTTGTGTGAGAGAGAGACATTCATACTACAAATTTTGCTTTTTCTCTTCATATGGAAAAAGAAAGACAAGTTGCACAAGGAAAATGAAAATGAAGCCAAGCATATATTATATTGAGCAATCACATTTTCTTGAGTGAAGTTGAAGTTAAAGAATTTGATTGATTATAACTATATTTCCAATTAAGGAAATCATCTCAAGTTCACCACCTTCGGCAATTTAACAATTCAGAATTTTATTGAATTAGAATTAGGGCTTTAGGCTTTTGGAAAAATTAAAAAAACCCAATTATATTGGAATTTTTTTACAATGGCAATTGTATAAAACTATTATTCTGTATTTCTTCTCTCTACAAGAAATTTTTGTTGGACAGAACATCCATCAAAATACTAATTTACTCAATGAAATATTACTAATTCAAACATTTACCGATTCCATCCAATCCCATAAATGCCCCAATCGGCAATTGCCTACTACCAAACTATAAACTATAGATCATATACACAACCTGTCATCAACCTTTATATAGATGATTTGGGGAAAGGTTGTATAAAATGATTGAGTATGTATATTATGGCTAAATGTGCTTTGTATTCTTTGCACATTTTTTTCTTGTGGAATTGCAGTCTTGTAACATGCAAGAAAAATCACTCATCCACTTAGTGGTCCTAAGTTACCAAAGCAAAGGTGTGGGATTTGTCATATGTAGTGCATGTAAGGAGGTCTTGTCTCAACACCAAAATAATCTACATAAGGGTATGCTACGAGATAAAGGCAATTTTGCTTTAAGAAATTTATCTCGTTTATTGACTATGTTTAACATTACTAAATGACTGACATACGACAGATTTTGTATCGTTTTGTGTAGAGGTTATCTTATATATAATAAATGAAATCAATCCATTGTTCAATATAGCTTTAAGAAAGGATGTTCAAGAAGTTCATTTGGAAGGAGTTGTTATGAAGTTTATTTTGTTGCAATGTTTAGTTAATAAGGTCAAGAGCTTCAAACTGATAGGAGTAAGGTTTCAGTTCATTGAGTCTAGAGACCTAAGTTCAACCCTTGAAAGTTTTGTTATTATGAAATGCCGATGCACGAATAAATGGACAGTTCCAAATAGTATTACACTATTACTATGATAGCTAGCTCCTCCACTCAAGTATTTCTTGACTGAAGTGAGTGTTAAAAGAAAGATGAAGATTAGTGCTCCATGTAAACAAGCACAGCCAATCAAGAATCTATGTAAACAAGCACAGCCAATCAAACATATATGTAACTTTAAATCCTCAACACTGTCAGCTTATGACTTTCTGGTATGCTTTATTTTGTACTACAGGTACTTTCCATCACCATGGTCATTGTAAGCAATACAATCTAATATCGTGAGACCTGGTCATATTCGTTTTCTTTACATACTAGTGTATCATCATTATGCTCCGTAAGAATCAAAACATGGTGGTTTATGTCAACTACAATTCTACAAACACATTTTATATGCTATAAGCCTATAGAAGAAAAAAAGAAAATTCTTTCTGAGGGCCTAGCTCCCACCATTCATCCCTGTGCCCCTAGATGGCCTCTATCACCAGCACACCAACTTGCACAACCAACGTTTGTGTACATCATGATCTATAGTCTGGTAGTAGATTTCTAGTGAAAAAAACTTTGGGTAGGCGATTGGGGCATTTATAGAATTAGATGGAGTCTGTAAATGTTTGTGTAGCGTATAGAGCACTGCTGTTACTTCTGACATGGATGAAAGTTTGTATTAGCTTAATTGTTCTCCCCAAGCAGTAGAGCACTGCTGTTACTTCTGACATGGATGAAAAAATCAGTGTTAAGTTGCATGATTGATTGATTGGCAACTGCTGCTGAGCCAGAAGCTTCTGTAAACCTAGGTAATAGGTGGTCACTTTAATGTCATTTGAATTTATAACGCTTACAAGTTACAACTCTTTTTTGCGTAGAATGCAGCAAAAAATGAGGTAAGAAAAACAAATTGCAAGGCAGTTCTAAAACAGAGTTTGACTGCGCATTTAAGATTTATTACTTCATTCTTATTAAGGAAAAAACAAACAGACGTTTCACAAAGAACAACTGTGACCATTCTTGCTATATAAAGGACTAAGCTGGTAAGAAGCAGTACATTTTTGTTGATGAAAACTAACTTTACCAGAAAAAGTTGGAGAATGAAAAAAAGGAGTTCTGCTCTTGAGTTTTCCTAAGAGCATAAAGACAATCGATTATGTAAACTATTTAAAAAACAAATAATCTTAAAAAACAATGGAGTCTCAAGTCAATTGGCTCTACAATTCCAAAGTTTTCAAACGTCACAATACTAGGAATCGTTATTCGTTAATATCATATTTCAGATTATAATCTAACGTCAGATTTCGTCAATAAAGTTACGGAGCCCAACTCTTCAGCAACTATAGGTGCAGCAACTCATTGTTGAATCGAGTCTTTTGTTCCATTGGTGTGGAATGAGTTCTACCACTCCCCTTTCTTTTATCTATTTTGTTACCTCCTCCCCCCCCCCCCCAAATTCCTATAAAGCACTCTCTATATATGTTTCTCATCCCCCTGTAACTTAAGGAGGGGGAGGGATTATTTTTCATTAAGAACTATTATTCATAAGCGTTGTTTTAAAGTCATGGAGGTAACTTACCACTTATTCTAGATGCTTCTCACTTTTTCTCAGCTTATGTAACAGTGCAACACTTACTCCCTTCTTCCTCTCTTTCCTAATTCACACAACTACAAGGAGGCACATACATTCAAATAATATCCAAGAGCCAACAAATATCGCTCTTAAACTGGAAGTTTTATCCCTCCCGGAGCAAAAAAAAAAAAACACAACAGATTGTTGGAACAACTTACTTGGAAGGTATGTGAAATGGTTTTGATTTGCCAATAAGTAATGCCAAGCTTGTTGAGCACTGCACCTTCCAGACATTGTAGTAAGACAACAAATGGAGCTGTAGGGCCATGCTAATCTTTTCAAAATGACATTAACAAGAGCATTTGAAACAGGAAAGTTATAAGATTCAAGAATCTCCAGACGAAAAATATGAGAAAGCAAACCCTAAAAACACCAATTTCACATACAGATTATCATAAGAAAACCTTTATCTTCTCTTCCTTGTTGAATTAAGGTTTTATATCTCATTTGATTAACAGGTAACGCTAAAATAAAAACTGTCATCAACGTACAAGAAAATCAACAATGCTTACAAATTAAGACAAAAATAACTAACAATTGATGTTTGCATAAAATCATTAATTGTCCCTTCATTTTGAGCTTACAAAATTTTTGCTCTGGCATACACTCCCGTTTAATACATAAAATAATTAGTACACAATAACAAACCTGCATACTTAAGATACTTCTTGGCTTGTGAAATAAAGCACCTTTGCAGAAATCTCCTAAGAATCGTGAAGATAACAAGGTAGTAATTTTTGAATATAGAAATGTTGTAACTAATTGCCACAGCAAACTGCACCTCAACCATCTTTCATTAGGTAAAGTAGGGATACAAAAAAAAAAAAAACTAGATGAAAGACTTTCCAAATAATTGGACGAAAGACTTTCCAAATAACACCATCTAACACCAAAAAACTAACAAAGAAACACAGACAGAGAACAGTAAAAAAGAAGGGGGTACCTTGAAACAAGTAAACATTTCAGAGAAAGAAGTGCCATTCATGAAAAATTGAGTTAAAGATTCAGTCATTCTGTCAAAATAAGTAATACAAAGCGGCAACTCTTAACACTATTACAAGAATAAAATGATTTAAACAAGCTTACAAGTTTGACGTTCAAAACCATTAACAAATTCAGTAGTCTTTCAGACTAGCTAAATTTTCCCTAAAATCATCTACAATGAAATAGGAATCTTGTCCGCAGATTTTGATATTCTGAAGCTGTCGAGTCAATAAGCTGTATAAATAGAAGCATTCAGATCCTTGTTCTTCAGACTTTGCTAATAATATTTCACCCGTTCGAGTAACAAATGGGTACGTCCAGAAGATTTTGTTCCCTAGAGGTTTATTAACACTTGCTATCAAAACCCAACCACTGTTTACACTATTATGCTGGTCTTTCAACATCCACAAATCCAAATTTCCTTTTGGCTGTATTGGACTAATAGCAAGACATAAACATCCTTCTAATTCAAAAATAAAATCCACTGTCTGTATCGGAGTTTCACTGATTGGTCCTTGAATCATCCCGAAACTTTCAGTACCTAGGTGAAAGGAGTTTATCATTCCTGTATCACTATACCAATAAATAATTCCGTTAATGCAAAAAGGCATTGAAAACTTTTTACCAGATCCTTGTATGGGTTTACTAGTAACTGTCCTCCATGAACTATTCTTCCCTAAAGTATATACCTCGCACTGTGGATAATTAATCCAACCAAAGATTTTAAATTTGTTGGATAAAGGATCAAATCCGAAATGGACATCATATTTATGGACACTATTAGGTATGAAAAGTTTTTCTTGAGTAGCTGGATTAATTACAACCAAATTATAGTCATCTATAAAAACCTCGTAACATAAAAAACCATTGGAGCAATTAATCAGAGAATGGTCATACTCATCGAGATCAGGTGGAGTGTTAACAGAAGTTATAAATCCAGTAAGATCAGTTGGACTGTAAATAGGAGTTACTAATCCAGTATCAGTATCAATTGAACAAAGCCGAATCGGATTTGTTGTAAGATCAATGCTACATATGATAGGAAATCTTTGTGATCGATGAAAATTTTGCATAACTAAATAACTCAAAGATTTAGATACACACTTACAGCTACATAAAGATGTGACTGGAAGTTTACTGAGTATTCCATCAGCTAATATCTCATCAGGAATTACATCAATAGTAGGGTTATCTCTCTCATCATTGTTGGTGCATCTGGCCAACCTTTTAGCCGCCGAGCATCGTTGAATTGCTGGCTTACTAAATTCCGAACACATGTTTTTTGATGATTGAATCTGAAAATCTGTGAAATCAGATCCAAAATTGTTCTTATCTCTGCATCTGATCATCGTTTTGACCGCCGAGCATCGTTCAATTGCTGGATTCCTAAAATCCGACGATATGTTCATGATTGAATCTGTAAGATTTTGTTGAGAGAAAAAGCTAAGTTTCTTGATGTGTGAATAATTGGTATTTTTATAGATTGAGAGAAAAAAGGTTTCTTGATAGATTGAGAGAAATAATTGGTATTTTTATAGATTGAGAGAAATAATGGTTGAGAGAAAAAAGGTTTCTTGATTTGGTATTTTTATAGATCGGAAAAAAAACCCAATTCTTGTTTGAAACGGAATTCGAATTCTGCTATGATTCTGTTCACTGTTTAACGAGACGAAACCAGTTTCTAGATTTGGTATCTATTATCTATTCGATCTGTATCTATCTGTACTACTATTATTATAAACGTGAGGGGTAAATGATAATGAGAATTGAGCTTTAGTTTAGGGTAATTTCCCGAATAAGTACAACATTATGCAGATCCTTCCCAAATAAGTAACAAGTATAAAAACTTTCCCAAACAAGCACAAAGATTCTCTTTAAAAAGTTTTTTTTGTTTTTTAGCTAATTTTTCTTCCGATATTACCCTTAGTACTTAAATAATAGTTTTTGTTTTATTTTTTTGTTTGAATGACCGATGTGACATGTGAGAAAAATATTCTTCTTTAAATAAGGACCATTGGATTTGTATGATGAACTGTGACCGTTGGATCTAGAGTTTAGTTGGGCTAATATGTAAGAAAACCGAAATTATCTGCTAATCTGCTAATCAGATACACGTGGCAGAAGTTTAACAGGTAACAAAGAGGCGGGCTTTTAGTTGGGGAAAAATTAAAATTAGGGATTTCAATTTCAATTTCGGTTAGCAAACAGCTTCTCTCTCATCTTCTTCTTCTTCCTCAACCGGCGCAATTGTTCCTCTCATCTTCTTCTTCTTCCTCAACCGGCGCAACTGTTCCTCTCATCTTCTTCTTCTTCTTCTCCATTCTCAAAGTTCTAATTTGATAAAACATGAAGGAAATTAAAAAGCAGCAGCAGCAAACTAGAGATGATGAAATCGAAAAAGGTAGGCGATTTACTCTCACAGTTAGGTGTTCAACAACTAAATTTTTTGAACACTTTCAACATCCAAGTGATAAAATTCCACCGGAAGAGTTAGAATCATTTAGAAGTTCGCCCTTCGGTCAATTTCTCGATTTCAATTCCGAACATTTTCACATGATAACATCAGTTATCACAGAAATTGTGAGATGTAGAGTAATTTGGTTAAAGTATGGTATTGGAGGAAGAGTTGTCGAGTTCAAAATGTCAGATGTGGCCATGATCTTAGGCCCTTTAAAGTTTGGAAATGTTCCAGTTGATTTTCTGATGAGGAAGCCGAAAGACTACACTACATTCAGGAGCAAGTACTTCGGTACAAACCTTCACATAAAGGATGAGCAGATTTCAAGTGCAATTACTGAAGCAAGGAGATTAATTGCTAAGGGAGAAGCTGATCCAAACGATGTTCATCGTTTGAACAGGTTGTATTTTCTGTGCATTTTTCTTCTTGCCGAGTCATCAAAAAATTTGAGTGTAAAGTACATTGATTTAGCCGAAGATTTGAATGCATTTGATAATTTTCCATGGGGTACTGTTGCTTTTCAATTGCTTGAGACTTCTCTTGAAGAAATTTATCCCAAAGTCATTGAGGATAATCCTAGTTATTGCATCAATGGATGTATGTTAGCTTTTATGATTTGGGCATACTTGCACTTCCCTGATTTGGGTCCTAGGAGAGATAGAAGTGCTGGATTTCCATGGATGCTTGGATGGTCTGAGTTGCTCAACAGGAACAAAACTAGGAATAAAATTTGTTTGAGGCTGTTTCCCAAGAAAGGTAAATGTACTGTGGCATATCCATTAGATGTCACCCAGGAGGAAAGAGATCTTGCTAATCTACAACAGGTTGCAGAGGTAAATCCCCTTGAATTTTGTTTTTATCTTCTACAAAACAATGAATCCCCTTTCTGTATTAAGTTGATCTGTTATATTGTACAATCTATTTTCTAGAATGCAACTCTTATCTGCTACATTTTATTTGAAGTTTGAAGCTCAATACAAAGCAGAACATGAAGAGTCTGCTTCCTCTAGGCCATCTGTGCCTACCATTCCGTCTTATCACACATCTTCAACAAGAAGTGGTGGAGGTTCAGATTTGCTTTCAATGGACAAGGATTTTCTTGAGACAATTCTGAGTGGAGTAGTGAAGGCATGCATGACTCAGAAGGTATGTTGTTTGGTAAAACATGATTTTCCATTTTAATGTATCTGCTATATGACTCTATCGTATCTGCTACTTTTGTGTTATATCTGTTACCTCTATAATGTTATCTGCTACAATGTTTTGTACTTATTTCTGCAGAGTGGTCAGCAACTTGATGAAAAACAATTTGTGAGGGATGCCTTAGGTCAGATTGGAAAGGGGGCATCCAAATCTAGGGCAACAACAGAAAAGAAGTCAAGTACCTCATCAAAGGCAACACCAAAAGCTAGACCTAAGACTAACTTGCCAGTTAAAACCAAGAAACCTGGTTCTCACAAACCTTCAAGTGACAGACCTTCACCTCAAAAACCTTCACCTCACAAGCCTTCTCCTAAGAAAAAGGCTGCAGCCAAGACACCCATTGTTTCAACCCCAAAAGCTAGTGTATCACCCAAACCAGTTGGGAGAGTGAAACTTCCACCTAAGAAGAAACCCCCTACGACCAATCCCAACAGGGATTCAAAATCTAAGAGTGATTCAACACAGCTTAAACAACAGAAGAAAATTCCAAAGCCTGGAACATCACCAACTTCAGTTAGAACTACCAGAAGGAAAGCCTTGGAGGATAATGTTACAACAGTTGGTAAATATGAGTTAAGAAGAAGGGAACCAACAGAACCAAAAGCTCCTGAAGTTAAGAAGAGGAAAAGATCAGATAAAGAAGATAAGAAGGAAACCAAGAAGGTGAAAGTGGGGGATAAAGTTGAAGAAGTTCAGAAGGGTAAAAGGGAGGGTAAGAAGGGAAAAAAGATGGGAAAAAGTGGTGATGATGAAGTGAAGGAGGGTGGTGTTTATGTGAGTGAAGAAATGATAGACATGGAATTATTCAAGCCCCCTGAAGTCCTTCTACTTGGCTGGTATGAGCAAGAAGAGCAAGAAGATAATGATAATGATGGAGATGGAACAAAGAAGGAAGAAATGGACGTGAAACAAAGAAAGAGGAAGAAAACAGAAGTTGGAGTTCAGCCTTCAAGGCTACAACCTAATAGGAAGGTTAAGCATGAAGCAGAAGAATTGACATGGAGGAGAGATATTAGAAGGAGAAATGAGGCAAGGAAGAAAAGGGCACATGAAGCAAAAGAAACACAATCGGATGATGATAGTAGTGATCGTGAGAGTTTTGAAGTTGTGGTGAAAAATTTGAAAGAAGGAGGTAATCCTCTTGACACAGAGATGTCAAAGTTGAAACAACTTTCTATTCTTGCTTCAATGAAGGTTGATTCATCAAACATAGGTAGTTCATCGGCTACATCTGGTCATCCATCGGTTACATATGTTCAGCCATCGGCTACAACAAGTCAACCATCTTCTTCAGATGCGCCTCCATCGGCTACAACAACACCAACAGGAACACCACCAGCATCTACAACCTCTACGACTGAAGACTCAAAGGATGAGTCCACTGATGATGATTATGAACAATCTACAGGGGGGGTTGATCGAAAAACTGATATTGTGATTGACAAGGAGAAAGTTCCAATAGATTATAGACTTGAAACTCCAGAAATTTCAGCTAGTCCCAACAAAGACAAAGCCTCCATTCTTAATCTTGGTGTCTGTTCAAATGATGATGATGTTATCGAAAACTTCGATCTTCAGTTGTTTAGGGATAGAAAGAGGCAACAGGATGCAGAATACTTGGCCAAAATGTCACCTGAGGAGGTTGAGATTGGTCTTAGGTGTGATGCAAAGATTCAAGATATAATGAGGGAACCATTCTTCACTAGGCATGTTGAGAAGTGGCAAGCAGATCTTCTTCATTATTTCTGGGGATTAGCTAAGGAACCTTCGAGGCTTAGGCAGTATGTGAGGGTTTATGGTTATCTTCAATCATGCCCTGTGAGTGCTTTCAACACACTCTATAAAGACAACTGGCTTGATGATGAGGTTATTGATGTTTATTTGAGGTTGTTGGTTCGTCTTATGATTGGAAGGAGGCCACAAGATTACAAGGAAGAAGATCAATATGCTGTGGTTCCAAATGTATTTCTACATGTAAGTATATTCTTGTCAATATTTATTCTTCCATGGTTATGTTCTTGTAATTCTATTACATGTAAGCAACTTCTTATTATTGCTTTCATCTGTTTAGACCCAAATCGCCTCTTATATGAAGCCTCAGTTTGATGCTCTGATGAAGGACAAAAGTTTTGCCAAAATGAAGCCACAAGAGAGAATATTATCTGGGAGATTTAGGATTCCATCAAATGTTACTTCTCTTGTTGATCCATGGATAGGCCTCCGCAATCAAGTACACCCTGTGAAAGCTAAGGCACTTCTTGTTCCTTTACAGGTATTTGTGTTCAGTTATACCACCTTATCTGCTACATTAGCTACTTATACCACTTTATCTTCTACATTGTGATACACAATCTGCTAGGTATATGTCTGTATCGTTTATAATGTACATTTCATCTACCATATCTTATATATCTATTATTAAATGTAGGTGGAAAACAATCATTGGATTCTGCTCTCATTTAGTTTCAGTGAGAGTATAGTTAGGATCTATGATTCGTTGGGCTACAAAAGGGCAACTAATGAACAGAGAAACATGGAGAAGATGTTGCCCTATGCTATTTATGCTGCAGACCCATCTCAGATTCAACTTGATTTGGAAATGAAGTGGAAGCGTGAGTATGTATCCTGTGTTACACAACCAGACTTTTGTACTTGTGGGGCATTCCTTCTTGCATTCGTCGAATGTGTCCTTCGAGGAATACCACCGGAATTTGAGGCAGATCCTTTGCAGATGCGCTACCGCATTGCTAGAGACCTAATTGATTGTGGAGAGCTACCACCAAAGAGAAAGACCTGATTGCACTTCTATTAACATGTTTTGTGAAGACTTGTATATTTCTTGAAAAGTATTCTGATTTTCTTGTATTCTGAAACTTATGATCCTGTTAACTTATAGTATATTCGATTACCCTCTTCTTAACTCTGTTGAACATGTTAGTACGGATTCTGAGATTTTACATAGCAAAAGGTAGACTGATCTTAGTAGCAGATAATACAGGGAGTCTAAACTGTGTACATAGCAAAAGATAGCAAAAGTCTATACATAGCCAAATATTCTTCCCCCTACTATGCTGTTTGATTGAGAGGAGAGAGTGGAGGTCCTTCTCCAAACTGCATTGGAGTGAAAAGATCATAGTCATCTATGAATTCAGTGCAAGTTTTTTTGTTGTGACCTCTCCGTTTACACCTTGAGCATCTCCTACTCTGGACTGGGACACCTTCAGCTTTACCTCTCTTCCTGACCACTTTAGGTCGACCTGGCATGCAAACTTTAAGTGGTGGCAATATTTTTCTTGTCGGTCGTGCAGTTGGCCATGACTCCTTCCCAGGAGTGGGAATCCATTCTTCCTTGTACGTTTCCATGTATGTTTCTTTCAAGAAAAAAACATCAACAAACTTGTATGGATCATGGCCTACATCCTTTATGGCTGCCATGGCATGAGCACATGGGATCCCCATATGCTGAAACCATTTGCATGTACATGTTCTCTTGTTAAGATCGACTACACATGACCTAACCAGCCCTGTAACCGTCCAAATTCCTGCTGAAACTCTTTCGACTGTGCATCTTCTTGCTGTGGAAGCATTGTGAATTATTAGCTCTTGACACCATGTTGTAACTGGTGAGTTGAACTTCAGGGAGTCATTGTGGTAATCGCGATAATGCCTAATCACATTGTCTCTTATCATTGACAAAACAGTAGTAACTGGCATCATTCTCTCCCCAACAATCATTTTGTTCCAGGACTCTACGTGATTTGTGGAAACAATTCCATACCTGCAACACATAATCAAATTATACTGTAGGCGATATATAACCAATTATAGGCGATATAAAGGCATATGTAGAGAATCGAAACAACCGAATAGCAGATATATAGTTATATTGACTGACCTTGATTTTTCTTGAAAAGCACTTGCCCATTTTTCTACAGGACCAACATCCATAAGTTTTTCATGCGCCTTGCTTGACATACACCAGATTCTAAGCATCATTCCCCAAAATTCATCTTGGTTGAGAGTTTTTGCACCTTCTTGGACCAAGAACTTGATTTTCTTGTTACCAAACTTGCCACTCAAGTGATAAGAACAGTACATATGGATAGCCTTTAGCAAGATTTTAGGGACACCCTGGATGATACTTTTGTGCCTATCAGATAACAAAATAAACTCATGATCCTCTCCAACAACATGGTCCCTTAACTTTGTGAAAAACCAGTCCCAACTTTCATTTTTCTCTTTCATAACAATTGCGAAAGCGATGGGGAAGATATGGTTGTTGCCATCAACTGCAATTGCTGTAAGAATTGTGCCAGGGTATCTTCCCTTAAGAAAAGTTCCATCAACCAAGATTATGGGACGTAGAGTCTTCTTGTAAGCTCTAATTGTAATACCATATGTCCAAAATATGCATTCAAAATTACCCAATGGATTCGTAAGAATGTCTGTTACTGCATCTGGATCCACCTTCTTCAGCTCATTGCAGTATGTTTCAAGCATTTGGTATGAGTGGCTGTAGCTTCCTCTTATCTGTATATAAACAAACAGTTAAGCTCTTTGTAGACGATATAGTACAAACTATAGACGATTGTAGCGACTGCGTAACAGATAGATTCGTCTTTCTAAGGGATAGATTTAATTTACCTTCCTCATTGCCTTCTCTTTAGCTAACCATGCAACTTTGTAAGAAATTTTGACCATGTATTCTTCATTGATTGCACTCACCAATTTTAGGGGTGGCAAGTCTGGGTTGTCTCTCAACCTTCTCATACAAACTCTTGAAACCCAATCACTGTTTGCTTGGCGGTTTTTACTTCCAACCCTAAAGTTACCGCACGAGTGGTCATCTATAAGTGTTTTTATAATCCAACTTCCATCCAAACCATTTGGGGTTGCATACAGATACCATTTGCACCCACCAGCTGGACACCTAAAAATCATCCTCTTACTGTTTGTGTTTACACGTTTTAGATCTTTTTCCATTTTAATCGCGTATGTTTGGACATCCCTTTCAAGCTCATCACGATTGTTGTAGATTACTCCTCGTTTAGGTTGCACATAGTCGTTGTGTGCAGGCTCTGTGTGAGGAGAACAACCTACATTTGCCCTTTTAGTCGCAACATAGGAGGAAAAAATATTGTTAAGTTCGCGTTTTACCTGATCGAAATCACGATTTTCCTCAACCCTAGTATTATGTTGCAGTGGTACATTGCTAGGAAAAGGCACATTGTTCTGAGGAGGCACATTATTGGTTTGTGACGGCATATCGTGTTGTGATGGCTGATTGTTGTTCATATCGTCTAGATGTTCAAATCTATCGGCTATATTGCACCTGACTCCCTCTTTTCTTTCATTTACATCGGCCACATTGTCACCTTGCTGCGTGTCTGCGTTATCACCAACATTTGGGCTGCCTTCTTCGGAGATTGGTCTAGAAGGACCAAACATTGGTTGACTATCATCCCACATTTGATCCTCGAGCTCATCTTCAGTATTCCAAGATGCAGGTGAGTCGAAAACTTCTGGATCTGTATCCCAATGGTATTCCTCACACTTAGGAGATTCAGAGTCCTCCTCACTATCATCATCTATTAATGTCGGTTGTGTCTTCTGTGCAGATTGAAGAACAGCATCAACTTCTTGTAATGAAAGTGAATCCCAAAAACCATCATCTTTTTGCATGGCAGAAAGAATTCCAGCTGCATCCATGAAACCTTTGTTTTTTACGGATAGGGGTGTACAAGTAGTTTCTGATAATGGATTGGTAGCAGATGTGGGAGTATGTTGGATTGGAGGTTTAGGAATATAGACACCACTAGGTGGAGGGGTTTCTAAAACTACAGGGTCATTTCTATGCCCCATTCCCTTGACTATCATATCAGCACTTGGATCTTGAGTAGGAGTCTCCAACCTATATTCATCTGGAACATTAAGAGGTTTGGTGGGTGTATGATAAGTAGAGTAATCGGGTTTACTTTTTGAAGCCTTCTTTTGTAACTGCATTGGTGGTGTCTCCCTCCCTTCACTCAAAGGTGTATAAGAAGGAATAGTTTCCGGAAAAAGCTTTCTTTTCCCTTTGCTTTTGGGAGCCTCATTTTGTAACACAAATGGTATCTCCTTCTCTTCACTCCTTGCTATTTCAGGCACAATCTTCAGTATAGGTGGTTTTCTATGATCAACAATCCAAACAGATATGCACATTGCAGCTGAATTGTATATGGAAGCTAACATTGCCTTATAATGATCTTCACATTCAAGTTTGGATACCCTGAGGTTGACTACTGCTCGAAGTGACCATGTTCCTTTTGGAGGATTGCATAAGGAAGATACCTTCTTGAGGAAGTCTGTATAGATCGTCTGAATATCAACAATCCTTATTCTTGACTCTCCATCCACATATCCAACCTCTTCCCCCTCAGCTGTGACCTCCAACAGACCACCAAATCGATAAATTACATTGAAAGTATTCGCTGAAAGTATCCACATGTTAATAATGTTGATTAGTATCACAGTGTTATAGTAGTTATACAAAGTGTTTCATGCATTCTAAAATGTATCTGCTACATTCTTCTATCGTATCGGCTACTGTCAAGAACTGTTGGTTTACATAGCCAATATATCGGCTACCTACAAACTGAAATCTTAAAATCTTTAAAAATGAAAGTTTGCATCTTTAAACCAAATTGCAAGTTCAACAACAAGGTTTGCATCTATAACAAACATAGAAATCAAATCAATTCAACAGCAAAGTTTGCATCTTGCATCTTGGCCCGGCCAACTTTAAAAATCAATTAAAATCTTTCAAAATCAAAGCTTTCATCTTCAAATACAAAATCAAACCTTTTCAAATGAACAAATACAAACTAACTTAAACAATACCAAGGGTTACCAAACTGAAACCGGAATTTAATGCGAATTTAATTCGAAAACAGTATGAAATTGAATAGCAAGCCATCTTAAATATCAATCATTACATTAAGGGTTTGGGTTTAAATGCATACCAGGTATGGGTACTTCCTCGAGAACATTAACTTTCTTCTTGGTTGTCTTTTGTTTCCCCATTAAAGCAGTACCAAAGTGTCAAAATGTTGGTGATGGTACCACGGAAAAACCGAAATTGTAACACAACAACCTAACAACTAAGTGATAGATTAAAACCTTGGAATAGAAAAACTTGTTTATATAATAGCAGACGAAGAACAACAGAAAAATCAGTGAAGAAGAAGAAGAAGAAGAAGAAGAAGAAGAAGATGAAAAAGTTTGTTGGTGATGGACGGTTGAGATGAAAAACTTCGATCTAACGGATAGTGTTGGTTTGCATGTCGGTATCAAGTTTAATGTTGAAGTACGTAGGAGAGAGAATGATGGTGATGTTTAAAAGTTAAGTAATGAAGAGAGAGAATGTGTAAGAAGGGTAGAAAGGGAAACAAAAGAATCTTTGTGCTTGTTTGGGAAAGTTTTTATACTTGTTACTTATTTGGGAATGTTATGCATAATGTTGTACTTATTCGGGAAATTACCCTTTAGTTTATCACCGACTAAAATATATTTTTAATTGTGGTGGTTTTTGAATAAATTTACGTAATATTATAATTTTTAAATAATAATTTTATTATGATTTAATATTTTAATTTATAGGCCAATTTTTTTTATGAGCAAAAGGTCTAATAATTAAATTAACAAAATATATTAAAAATTTTAAGAAATTATTATTTTATAAATTTTAATAAATTAATATAATTTATAATATTTAATAAAATAAATAACTTAAAACTTAAATGGTAATCAAACACAGATAATTTAAAATTAACGCACCGATTAAGGCACTTGTAATATAGAACCTGTGAGACAGTGGAAGAGAGAGAGAGAGAGGAAATAAGATGAGAATAAGAAGAACGGAGAAGAGTGTTTTTTTTTTGTTAAGTGGACACATAGACATTGTTTTTCAAGATTGAAATCTATATTGTTTTTTCATGAATTTGATATCTAATAATGGATAGTGGCTATTAAAACTTCAAAAGTAACTTGCTTTGTGTTACAAAACAAATTAGGGGCATTCACCATTGAGAGTAGACGAGAAGTCAAGAAGAAAAATGAAGCAAATCAACAAATGCTCATTAAAGATTGAACTACTACCACACAAAATCTCTCCAATCTCTCCTTCTTGGTTTCTGACCATTCTACAAATGGGTAGCATGGTTGCCTACCAATATCTTTTCTTCTCTTAATACAATTATACCTCCTTAATTAATAACCTCTAACATTTAATATAATATCATGGAACCGACCGCGTTCTAGAGGTTTAATTTAATATTTCTACTATCTATCAATTAATACAAAACATAAAACCAACTATATAAAAAATATTAATTAGTAGAATTACTACATTGCTTTGAGAACCATTTATCTAAGGTAGTTTGCATCTTTTCGGTTATCCTAATCTCAAATTGTACTCGAAGTACCTTATGAGCTGCAGTATGATTAGAATTTGAAACGTAAGGAGAGAAATACAATTGTATGGGAGATGTCTCCTAATTTCATTGAGAAACAAGACATTTGATCCCTACATTTATATGCATGAAAAAATATTTTCTTACACTTAAAGTTCTACAAATTAATATCCCCCACTAATAATATGCCACCAAGGGCATAAAATTAGAGAGGGACAACTGTATCTTCTTCTATCATCTTCTTCCTTTGTTTTCTTCTATCATCTACTTTTACGTGTTATTTAAAGCTCCGCTCGTTTGAAGATGGGGATAGATTGCAGTGGAATAAGGAAGCACATACTTCTAGAGTGGCAGGTTACTTTGGGGTTGAGAAGACATTGTTAAATCTACGGCGTTCTGTCTTTTGGCCGAATATGCAAGATGATGTTTCTAGGTATGTCGAGGTTGTAAGTTGTGTTGTACATCCAAACCAATGAACAAGAAAAAGGGACTGTATCTACCATTGCCAGTGCCTAATCGTCCTTACGAGAGTATTTCTATGAATTTCTTAGGTGGCTTGCCTATGGCCAGATCTGGGAATGACTATCTGTACGTTGTGGTTGATCGCTTTAGTAAGATGATGATTCTGATTCCTTGCAAGAAGACAGTGACAGGAGCGGGTGCTGCTAAGCTTTTCTTTGAAAATGTTTGGAAGGTACTTTGGGTTGCCAAGTTCGATTATATCTGATCGTGATAGTCGGTTCCTTGAGCACTTTTGGGATTCTTTGTGGGGTATGATGGATACCAAGTTGAAGAAGAGTACCGCTTTTCATCCACAGACAGACGGACAAATAGAGGTGGTCAACAGGACCATGGTGCATATGTTACGGGGTATAATGCCAAGCATCCGAAGACTTGGGATGAAAGTCTTATCTAAAGTTTGCTTTCAATAGAGCAGTTCATAGCTCGTCGGGTGAGTCTCCATTTTAGACATGTTATGGGTACTTGCCATGAAGATTTAGCTACTCATACCAAAGGAACAAATAAATTAATCTTAGAACATCATAATGGAATCAATAATAAATAATTAAGAATAATAATTAAGAAACACCAAGGAATCAATAATAAGAGTTTTATAATTGATTCTACTTCCTACATGCAATAATAAATAATAAATCCTAACTTAAGAATATGGAAGATATGGAAAAAAAGATTATATAATGACATATGGGGAGTAGTTGGTTTCCACAAACTAGATCATGCAATTATATCATGTTGTTCTTCATCTTCAATCTATAATAACTAATAAGTCCCATGCAGTAATCACCTCCCAGCTATTTCACCACACATCTACAATAAATATAAATACTATTATCAATACTAAGTCTCCCTAAATCCTAATAATAATATTTTAATACCATGGATAACAATAGCATACAAATAATTATACTTACATCATATCGTGAATTAGAGATAAGTAAACATTAAGAACCTTGAATCACAATGAACAAGATCGAGAAACAAACAACATAATACTTTTACATCATCTAGAAAGCTTCCACCATCCAGCCATAAAGATTTATTTACTCATACCAAAGGAACAAATAATTAAATCATAAAACATCATAATAGAAATCATGGATTGATATTGATATTGAATTAAATACAAAAGTTTATCTTGAAGTGGAGGCTAAAGATAGACTCCATGAGTAGGTTCAAGATAATAAACCCTAGTTACAACTTCTCTTATATAGACATTACATAATGGAATACTTGCATGCAAAGACTTCCGAGAATTAGGTTTTGCTGATTGTCTAATCCCTCTAGGAGACCAACAACAGCAACCACGAATTTTATTAAGTTTAATGTTTATAATACTTATCTTTTATTGGAACCCTTTTATGATTAAATCAAATAGCTGAGAGGTGATGATTTGATTATGAATAATATATGGAGTTAATTAGATTCAATAGCTGAGAGGTGAGGATTTGATTAATGAAACATATTCAATAGCATGCATAATTAGCTAAGAGGTGAGGATTTCCGGTTATCCTAATCTCAAATTGTCCTCGAAGTACCTTATGAGCTGCAGTATGATTAGGATTTGAAAAGTAAGGAGAGAATACAATTGTATGGGAGATGTCTCTTAAGTTCATTGAGAGACAAGACATTTGATCCCTACATTTACATGCATGAAAAAATATTTTCTTACACTTAAAGTTCTACAAATTAATATCCCCCACTAATAATATACCACCAAGGGCATGAAATTAGATAGGGACAACTGTATCTTCTTCTATCATCTTCTTCCTATGTTTTCTTCTATTATTTACTTTTACTTGTTATTTAAAGCTCCGCTCGTTTGAAGATGGGGATAGATTGCAGTGGATTAGGGAAGCACATACTTCTAGAGTGGCAGGTCACTTTGGGGTTGAGAAGACATTATTAAATCTACGGTGTTCTGTCTTTTGGCCGAATATGCAAGATGATGTTTCTAGGTATGTCGAGGTTGTAAGTTGTGTTGTACATCCAAACCAGCTAATAAAAGAGAATAAAAAGAACGGAAAAAAGTGTTTTTTGTAGAATTGAGAGAGAGAGAGAGAGAGAGAGAGAGAGAGAGAGAGAGAGAGAGAGAGAAAGAGAATAAAAAGAACGGAGAATAGTGTTTTTTTTTTTAAATGGACAAATGGACACTGTTTTTCAATATTGAAATCTATATAGTCTTTTGATGAATTTGATGGATACAGGCCATTAAAACTTCAAAAGTAACTTGCTTTGTGTTACGAAACAAATTAGGGGCATTCACCATTGAACAAGAAGTCAAGAAGAAAAATGAAGCAAATCAACAAATGCTTATTAAATATTGAACTACTACCACATGAACATGTTGTGACACTACAAGCAATCATCCATACACTTTCCAAGAACATTTTCCCATATGTCCATGTCTTCAAGATAGTTCACCAATTTGTCGACTCTTAGTTCACCAATTTGTCGGCTCTTTGCACTAAGTACTGCTTGTAGGTAGCTCCAGTGTAACCTGCCAAATTGAAAAACCAGGAACAACATTAGTAAAAGTCTAAGACTAGAACATGGACTCGCTTCTTTGTAATCAGGAAGTGTCCCTAGAAGGCATTTGATAACCATTATAGTGAAACTCAGAAATGGACTGCCATGTAAAATGAACGAATATTAAACACAGTACATCATAGTACAAAATATCGATATCGACTAATATATCGGGATATATTAGAATCTATTGATGGATATTTTACATCGAATGTATCGACTAATATATAAATTTGTTATACAAAATATATATAAAATCAAATTTTGAAGTATATTATCATAGTATTTACCTAAAAACATCATATCTACCAAAAATGGAATAAACAAATTATATTCAAACAAAAAAATTGCAAGAAAATAATATTTCCAAAAAATATCGGAATATCAGTAAATCAAAAAATATCGGAAATACCGGAAAATATCGGCCGATATTTTACAAAAACTTTAAAGGGTAATTATCGGGAATATATCGTATCAGTTTGGCTGGAAAACGATATATATCACGATATTTCGCGAAATATCGTGATATTTTGTACTATGCAGTACATTACACAGTAGTACATTGGACTTTGCCATATAGAAAAGAAGATTACAATGAAACTCAAAAATGGACTGCCATTTAAAATGAACGAATATTAAACATGTACATTACACAGCAGTACATTGGACTTTTCCATATAGAAAAGAGAATTTTGTTTGAATAGCACCGTATCAATAACTTTTCTATTATTTCAAAAATTAATTTTCAAAACATTTATCACATTCACCAAACAAAACATATATCACAGGCTCACAATAATTCAACAAGAAGATAAATAGTGAATAGAGATATAGCTAGATAAAGTCGACGTCCATGTCATGCTCTATATATCTACTAGGTATGACCCGTCCCATCGGGACGTTTATTTTTAATTATATTTAAAGGGGTTTTTAGTTTTTGGCCCATCTAAATAATACGTATTTAAGATGTAGGACGCTTTTAATCCATATTTAGAGTATGGGACGCCCTCCGTCAGTTGACTGCGTTGACCATAAACGAATGCGTTAGATTTTTCAGGAACCCATTTCTACCCCTGCACGTGCTGAGCACGAGATATAAAATAACATTAAAAATATTTGAGGTTTTTAGGTTTTGGCCCACCTAAATAATATGTATTTAGGATGTAAGACGCTTTTAATCCATATTTAGAGTAGGGGACGCCCTCTGTCAGTTGACTGCGTTGACCTGTTGGATTTTTTCAGAAACTCATATTTATCACCATTAAACTATACAAAACATAAAAGATATTATTTGAATTGAAATCTTCAAATCCTCAGAACATCTTGAATCCCTTACCCTTGAGCTTTTGCCAACGTGAGAACTAATAGAGCTGCACCGTCTCATTCGTGGTATGGTATGCTAGAAGCAGATAATTACGTGGTTGTACCATCCATGAAAATCTCATGAACAACGCCGAATAAACACACAATACTGCAACATAAGGTCAAAAGTGAAAATTAAAATAACACAACTAATTAAGTATTCACAGGTTTCAAAGTCATAGAAATGATTACCTCCAGTCATATTGGCAGATATGAGTTCTGGGGGTTTCTGCGTGTCGACTAATCCCTGTTAAAGCCACCGATTAAACAAATGATAAAGAATAATATTACTAAGCCTCCAAGAAATCATCTTACAGTAAGAAAAATCTTATGCTAATAACAAATTATGCTTGTTATACAAACTCAAAAGGAGTTTTTAGTTTTTGGTCCACCTAAATAATACGTTATGGTCAACGCAGTCAACTGACGGAGGGTGTCCCATACTCTAAATATGGATTAAAAACGTCTTACATCCTAAATACGTATTATTTAGGTGGACCAAAAACTAAAAACCATTTATATTTTTAATGTTGTTTTATATCTCGTGCTCAACACGTGCAGGGGTAGAAATGGGTTTCTGAAAAATCTAACGCATTCGTTTATGGTCAACGCAGTCAACTGACGGAGGGTGTCCCATACTCTAAATATGGATTAAAAATGTCCTACATCTTAAATAAGTATTATTTAGGTGGGCCAAAAACTAAAAAACCCATATTTAAATTATTAATTTTTATATCTGGACACAAATCTAAAATTTAAATGATTAAAATAGATAATTGATAGTTAAATTGATTAAAATAGTTAATTTGAATTTATTTTTATGATAATAAACGTCAAAAAATTGTGATTGTTCTAATATAATTTGTAAAGTCCTCTATATGTAAATCATAGAGATAATTAAACCTTTTTGTTAATAAAAAATAAATCCTATACTATTATTTGTTGTATACAAAAATAAAATTAACAGGGATAAAATAAGGAATATATTAAATTTCCATAGCTTCATCTTCACAACTTCTGTCTTCTGAATTGATATTTTCAGTTGCAGTTGCACGAATCTTTTCTATTAGTTTCATATATGCTATTCTTTCTTGAAAATACTTGTTAGACCATTCTTAGACTTTATTTTTTGTCAAGAAAATCCATGAGAAACCATAGCATAGGATATATGTGGATCACCTTCTTTTGATGATGTACCTAGCTTTACACCATTTGCAACGTCTTATTGTTATGTTTGCATAGTCATTCCATTTCTTGGATGCATTTGAAGTTAGTTTTCTATGCCATAATTAATGAAGAAATGTGTAGATGTTTCTTTTTTGGAAAATCTGAAAAATATGCCTCCAAATATGGCTTGTACAACTGTTTGATAAAATAGTCTTCATGTCATATTCCATATATGAAGGTTGATCAACTTGCAACCCTCATCACATTGTACGATAGATTAGTCCTCATATCGTGGTTTAATGATCTAAAAGTTCGAATAAGAAGAGTAGTGGATATCATTCTTTGCAAGGTGACAGCCACCGTGTTAGATTCTTTGTATATTTTTCAGTCCCACCTTCTGTAATTTTCTAAACCATGGCTAGAAGCCTAACTGAAATGATTGAATTTCTCATAAACTACCTTCACATTGCACAACAAAATTAAAATTGGTATTCGTCATTCTGACGGAGTTGAATTCAAGGTTCTAATGTCATGTTTCTGTTATTCCAAATCTCCATCATAATTTCCATTAGATGCGAGATATTTAGTATCTACTTGCTTTGGTTGATCGGTTAGGTTATTCTCTTGCTTTATCTATTATTGTACATGTACGCATTCAACACATACAGTCTTAGACTGTTATTTTGTCTACTTTTAGGCTTGCTCCGAATCATCATAATACCATTGTAGCATAAACCCATGAAGTACGGATTTAACTTACTCTTACAAAATTTGTGCTAAAGATGTTTACTGTCACTTATATTAAGGAGCATAGTCATATATCTACAAACTCAGAAACACCTATATATAATTGTCATCAGTCTTAACTTTACACTAATAGTACGTATAACATTAATTTCATCAAAGCATGATGCAGTTCTTGGTCAGCATGACTGACGCACCATCAAGTATGACCCAATGACTGCAAAATACAAAGGAAAATAACAACCATAAACCAACTTCAGTAAACTGTTTACGTCTTGCCCGTCCTATCATTCGTTCTTTCCTACAACACACCCTTAAACCGGTATATTTCTTGATCCTACGAACTTTCAGAACAATGCCACACAATTCCTTGGATTTCTTTGACAGTACGTCAATACCACCCACCCCTTGGTACATACGCCGAAATATAATATTTAATTAAGGAACAAAACGATAGTAATAAAGGCAAATGGCCGGTAATTCTAGCACTTATAATAAAGTGATAGTAAAATAGAGGCGTTCTTTGATTAAATAGTATAAACAACAAAGTAAATTTGTATACACTAAATTCAAAATCAATCTCAGTTAGATAGTTCCTTTGGTTGATACTCGTCTTCCCAAAGGATAAAATAAATACTTTTGCAATTGACTACTGGCTCCTATGAGAGAATAATTACGGTGCATCCAAATTCAAAAAATTGCAATTATATATATATATATATATATATATATATATATATATATATATAGAGAGAGAGAGAGAGAGAGAGAGAGAGAGAGAGAGAGAGAGAGAGAGAGAGAGAGAGAGAGAGAGAGAGAGAGAACTTGAATGATGGAGGGTCATTGCAAAGACTGGAACTCGAAAGTTTCTGAGGTTTGATAGTAGTATAAAAAACTACATGGTAACCTGATAGATTTAATGTCACTTACAAAATAATAAATTCAAAAATTAAAACTAATAATTGTGCAGTAAAGATGAACAACCAGTGAGGTCTTTAATCAAATACAATGTTCAGGTGAAATTCTTGGTTATTAAATAAACACATATTGGCCATAAAATTAGTTCAATAGAAGTTATCATGCACAATTAACCTTGGGCAAGAATTATGTGTTGTTGGGGATAAAATAGGCTGGTAAGATGCAGTAGATTAATTCAGGAATGTATCCAAGGCCCAACATACAACTTTAAGTGTAACCAAACATTGACTGAGGATTTTTTTTTCCAGAAGATCAGTGAATATTAATGATAGGCCTTGCAGACATCGCACAACCTAAGAATGGAAATGTGTCTTGCGTGCAAGAATTTGTCAACCAACCCTTTGTATGAATTTTTTATCCTATAAGAACGTCTTTGCATGCAGACCCAACCAACCTGTGGCACTGAAAGTATTCAATTAATCATATTCTGATAAAACTTTGTAGAGGTTGTGATATACTATTTATACTATGGGCACAAGTGAACTGGCTAATGTTCTCATTATTTATTAGCTTCATAGCTATAGTCAGAAATTTTTAAGGTCGCTTTCAAAGAGCTTGAAAGATTTCTTGGTGAATCTGATGGTTCATTTATCATTTAGAATAGTTGTTCTGCTAATCTCATAAACTCCTTTGAATTCCTGAATATCAGTTTTATTACTTCTTGATTTTGTGTGGCTGCAACAAAGAAGTTACGGCATTCATTCAACCATATGTATATAAAGAAAAAATATATCTAAGTAATCAATCAACATTTACCACTGGTGAAGGCATGATTTTCAAATTGAAACTTGGCTTTGTTACGTGTTAATCCATAGTAGTTTTTCTTCGATGGAAACATCTAGGTCCACAATAGTTTGGTCCTTGAATTTCCAGAAATTCAACACAAAAAATATTGTTGAAAGTAAGTATATACATGAGTGAAATTAAAATTTTGAGATCAATGATTGCGAAAATTTTGATTTTTTCAGAAATGTATAGATGAAATTAAAACTATTCACTTATAAATAAAATTTGAAGCATTGAAATGAAAACAACAATGATAGTATTAGGTTGAAATTACTAAAAGAATCATTAGTCAAATATCAAATTAAAATAGAAATATTAATTAATTGTATAAAGCTCATATATTCCAGGTTTAAAGATGAGTTGTATGTATTATTTGTATAATTGACTTTGGCTATAAATACTGAAAATTAAAATAGAATTAAACACAAAAAAACTTGAATTTCAAATTTTTCTTTGTTGAAAATGAGAGAAAATTAAAAAACAAAGTGTTTATTGATGAAAATATGAGAGTAGAGAGGTGATAGAGGTTTGATGATAACCTAAAACTGATTGATAACAGGGAGAGACGAATGAGCCAAATAGAGTTGTATGATAGAACCTATACTCTCTATTAAAGTTAGGCATGCCCTTAAGCAAGCAATAGTTAATTAGTAAATATATTTAAGTAATTTCACACCAAATTAAATACTTAACGTTAACCAATATAAGATAAACACTAATTTGTAAACATCAAAAGTTGATCCATATGAAAAAATTGATGCTTTAATTGAAGAGAATTTTGTTAAACCAAAATTAAAAGATTATTTATTAAAATCATATAACTAAAATTTATCTAAACTATGTTCAAAAATCAAAAGAAGTAAACACTATAACTTGGTTAAATCAATACGTTTACAAACCAAATCAATTGAACATCTTATCCAAAATATTGGTATTTTGTCAAAATTTAAAATTAAATCTTTTGTTAACGAAAATAAAAATATAGTAACATAAGCAAAGTAATGTCAAGAATTTGGAATGTGAGCTTGGAGATATAAGTGTAAACAAATCAGTAAATAAATCCTCAAAAAAAAATTATAAAATAATAATAATAATATATTATTATTATTATTATTATTATTATTATTATTATTATTATTATTATTATTATTATTATTATTATTTCACATTACATCTTCGATGACTACACAAAAAATGAGAATACAATTAAAATTAATTTGATCTAAAACTTAAAAATAAAACCTTTAAAGCAAGACAACAATAATGTTATGGAGGAATTAGAAAATAAATGTACATATAGGTAACAAAATTCTACTTTCAATCCATTTCAATAGCAAAAATCAAAATCAAAATCAAATTATAACATGTAAAACTTACATAAAAAATAACACCCATGCATTGCACCGGTTGAATAACTCAATCTCTATAATCTCATTAAAACCCAATCTCTATAATTTCATGTGCAAATCTTGACCGTCCTTTGTCTCTTTACCAAGTTTTATAAGTGTCGGTTATAATATAGATCTATGCTGTCAGGGGCGCCGCTTCAGCGCCGCTCAGCGCCGCCTAGGCGCTAATTTCACATAGGTACGTTCCGCTATACTCAAACTACCCCTTAAAATGCACTGGGCCGCCTGGGCGGCGCTCAGGCCCAGCGCTCAGGGAGAAGCGACCCAAAATAAGCGTTCTGGGGCGGCCCAATTCTAAAAAGCCCATTAAAAAAAAATCTAGATCTAACTTATCTTCCTCACTTCGTCTTCTCTCTTCTGTTTCTCATTCATAAACAACTTCTGTTCATCTTATTTCTGCTTTTCTTTCTTTACCTTCTTCTTCACTTCGTGATGCTTGTTCTCGTGTTACTAGTTCTTCTTATGCACCTAGATTTCAATTTAAAGCAGTTGAACTCTGTTTTGCTTCTGCACTTGATCGTTTACCTTCAACAACTACTCAAACTCAAACTCAATCTCAAACCAACGATTTTTTTGATCTTGTTGTTGTTGAACCACCTATTTCTAATTCTTTAATGGCTGCTATTAAAAGATCTCAAGCTAATCAAAGAAGAAATCCAGAAACTTTTCATCTTTATCAACAACAACAACAGCAACAGAGTACTTCTTCTTCTTCTTCATTGAATTGTGTTAAAGTTGAATTACAACAATTGATTCTTTCAATTCTTGATGACCCAATTGTTAGTAGAGTTTTTGCTGAAGCTGGGTTTCGTAGTTGTGATATAAAGCTTGTTGTAGGACACCTCATAATACACGTGTCTATTCAACAATATTTTACTTTAAAAATACTAAACTACTCTTTTATATCATTAATATATCTTGTAAACAATTAAAAGGACTCTATCTCAATCTGTCTTCTCAGTTGGGGGCGGCGCCTAAGCGCCGTCTGAGCGCTAGAGGCGCTAGTAGCTATTCTTGGCGCCTAGCGCATCGCTCCGCCTCTGACAGCATAGATATAGATATAATAGCTAGACTCAATGGGTCCCACACTCTCTCTCCTATGTGGCACTTTATATGATTGTGAAGTTCTCACAAAATTTCTCCATAAAACAAATAAAAAAATAAAAAATTTATACTAATTAGTTATATAATTAAAATTTGTATTTCTCTACACTTTTCTCCATTTTTCACTAAACCCAACAAAACTCTACCTACTTTCTCTACTCCCCTAATAAAGTATAAACACAAATATTTCAATAAAAATAACATCAAAACAACAAATATTATATACTGAAAACACATATTAATCAAATATAACCAAACATAATAATTTATTATAAGTACATATAAATAAAAAAATAGTACAGATAAATTTAATATTATATGAACTCAAAATTTTGTAGGAAATTTCTCTTACAAAATCTCCAATCCCGGTGCATAGCATGGGGTTCACAGCTAGTTATGGTTGTAAGGTTCAAACATATTTAAACGACCAAGGTTGTCCTCAGTTGCCTGGTCCGGTTTCTCTAATTTCGTAATATAAGGTACTATTTCTTTTTCTCATCTTTTGATCCTTACCGGTTATGTGGTTAATCACTTATTAAATTTTAGACACAACCTATGACTATTCTGCTGAGTCTATAAGAAATTCTGCATTCTGTTGATCGAAGAGCTATCAGTTGAAACCATAGGTAAAAAAATCAAATTTGCCGACCGGATATTCACGAAATATTCTGTTTTTTGGCTATTCGGATCGGTACGACATACTACATATAAACGAAATTTAAAACACCCCATGCCGTTCGGAATTTATCGGATATTCGCGAAATATTCGGCAAAAACCGAAATTTACGAAATTTACGACATTTTCGATTATAAAATTAACAGATTTAATTTTTATTCCCCCCAAACTAGAATTTTCGATAAGATTATCAAAAAAAGATCCAAATGGCACTAGACGTTTGGAAACTTTCGCTACGAACTTCATGGCCCTCTCAATTGATATAATATATAAAGAAAGTTAAATTTCATTGATCATTTTCCATACTGTATGGCAACAACCAAGAGAAGGAAAACGACCTCGACAGAAAAGATCGCATCCTAAAACGGAAACAAAATCATCTAAGGTATCTTCCCAAGGTTCATAGAACATTCCTGACCAGTTTTCTTCCCAAGGTTCGTGGAACCTCCCTTATTCTCAAAGTAACATCCAACCTACCTATGTTTACCCTCATTTTTCTTATGGTAACATGGGAACCTCCCAAAGTGATGATTCCAGTGTACCATCCTACCAAACCCAACCAGATTCCAGTGGTTCTTGGTTTCCTAATATAGGGAGTTGGTTGGCCCCAATGACAAGTGGGTCAGACGTGCAGTCAGCCGATACATTAATGTCGGTTCAACAATACTCGAGATTTCCTATCTTTGAATCACTTGCTCCGTATTGTATGGATCAAGATGCATATGATACGCATATTAACCAATTCAGGTCGTACGAGCAAACAATGTCATGGGAATATTACTGTAATGAGTTCGTCCCCACACGTATACGACTCGAAGCTCATCGGTTTGACATGGGGCTTCTATCATTCTGGGGTTAGCATGTCTTTTATTTTGATTATTAAAATAAAACTATGGGTTGAGTTGTAATGAGGTTGTTTGTGTTTAGTTCTTGTATTAGAAACATATAAAAGTTCTATGAATATCTGCCCGATATTTACGATATTTTCACCTATGAGTAAAACTATCTTGTGTAATAGTTCCGCCTTAGCTTCTTTGTATGATTTGTCGTGTGTTTAATTTGTAATGTATGTTTTTCTTTTAATTATAAGTTTATATATTGAAATAGAAGAAAAACACGAAAAGTGCAGAAAACCTCCAAATTTTCCGAATTTTTCGCGAATATTCGCGAATATCCGCGAAAAATTCCGGTACATTTGAATTTACCAAAACTCTCATATCCGACATGGGAGGTCGGATATTCGCGGAATATATCGTTTTTTGGGAGGTCGGATATCCGCGTTTAAACGACATTTTCACCTATGGTTGAAACCCCTCTGCAATGTTCACTGTTTCAACTTAATTATTCTTTCTTCTGGATGTGTGATCGGACCTCATAAGTGTATATTTATCCCCCGAATAACACCTTGTTTGTCTAGCACTTAGCTTATATTATTGTATTATATCTATTGATTAGTGCATTCTTGTCTTTATGTAGGTTTTATGAGCCAAAATGCGAATATTGAGTAAAAGCCCGTAAAAAGACGAGAAAAACAAGCAAGGAGGTGTTATTTGCACAAAGGAAGAAGATTGGATATTTGCACCCACGGAATCTGTCAAGGGCACCCCGTGGTCAACTCTGGTCAAATAGGTTGAGTTGACTTTTTTGGTCAATTTTGGCTAAGGTTAACTTTTTGGTCAACTTTGACTTCGGTTGACTTTTGGTCAAAGGTTGACTTTTTGGTCGCCCGTTGACTTCGGGTCAACTACTGCTGACTAAGGTTGACTTTCGGTCAACTGCGACTTTTGAAGACTTTGGGTCAAACATGTTGACTCATATCGACCGGACTTCCTATTTTGGATCTTGATCTTATAAAGACTCTACAAAGAGAACCAGAAGTCCGATTGGGGTCCATGACATATCAAACTGAAGGTCTTGGCCCAAACTACAATTCAAGCCCAAGAGGATAAGGTTTTACTGATTGCCTAATCCCTCTAGGAGGCCAACAGCAGCAGCCACGAATTTCACTAAGTTAGAAAGTCTTTGCATGCAAGTATTCCATTATGTAATAAGTATATAAAAGAAGTTGTAACTAGGGTTTACTATCTCACTAGAATCTAGGGATCTATCTAGAACCTCTTTTTAGATCTTGATCTTCTAGCCTCAACTTGAAGATCAACTTTTGTAATCAATTCAATATCAATATCAATCCATGATTTCAATTATGATGTTCTTTAATTTAATTATTTGTTCCATTGGTATGAGTAGCTAAATCATCATGGGGGGAAGGTGGAAGCTTTCTAGGTGATGTATGATTATTATGTTGTTTCTTCTTATTCATTGTGATTCGAGGTACTTAATCCTTATTTACTTCTATCTGCAGTATGAGGTAAGTATGATTGTTTGTATACTATTGTTATCCATGATGTTAAATATTATTGTTAGAATTTAGGGAGACCTAGTTTTGATAATGGTATTGTATTTATTATAGATGTGTAGTGAAATAGCTGAGAGGTGATTACTGCATGTTTGTAATATTTATCTTTTATTGGAACCCTTTCATGATTAAATTCAATAGCTGAAAGGTGAGGATTTAATCATGAATAATATGTGGAGTTAATTAGATTCAATAGCTGAGAGGTGAGGATTTGATTAATGAAGCATATTCAATAGTATACATAATAGAATTCCGTTTTAATTCAATTCAATAGTTGAGAGGTGAGGATTGATTATTATACGTATTAATAATTAATAGGAATAGCTGAGAGGTTACTTGTTAATTATTATAGATTGAATATGAAAAACAACATGATATGATTGCATAACCTAGTTTGTGGAAACCTACTACCCCTATGTCATCATATAATTCTCTTTTCCATATTTTCCATATTCTTAAGTTAGGATTTATTTATTATTTATTGCCTGTAGGAAGTAGAATCAATTCTCCAACTTTTATTATTGACTCATTGATGTTTCTTAACCATTGTTCTTAATTGTGTTTGAGCTAAGATCTCCCCCTCTGAGGTGGGTACGACCCTTGCTTGTTACTTGTCTACTTTGATCTCAATCTATACAGGCACATGAAGGAAAATACAAACAAATCTAATCTTTTGATATTGGGTGTAAAAACCCAATTATCAAAATGGCGCCGTTGCCGCTCTAAGGAACGGAGTTCATTCAAGCACAAAGAAGAATAGTTATTTTGGGACATCATCCCTCTTCTATCCCTCCCACCCTTCAATTTTTGATTTTTTTTAATTATTGTTTTTAGGTATTTAGTTACTTAGTCCTCTTGTTGATCTTGCAGTGAAAACGAATCTGAAAAAGCTCGAAAAACGAAGTAGATATCATAGTTTGAAGATAGGCGCGCATTCAGAAATTTTTCTGAAAAGTTACTGTTCTGAAGTGGGCTCGACCTCGAGTCGAGATCACTTTGTTCATTAACAATCTCGAGTCGAGTTTTCGGCAGGAATTCGGCCCGGTTTTGCGTGAATTATCCAGGACGATCCAGAACTCCTTTTCGGCTGAAATTTTTACCGTTGAAAGATTTCGGGGCGATTTACTTGCCCTAAATGTTTCGGAATTTTTGGAGCAGCGGAAGTTATTTAATTTCTCGTCCAAAGACGGGAAAATTTGCAGAAATCACTGAACAGGCAGATCCAGGCAGGGATTTTGCCAGTTTTGCGTGATTTTTCTAGGACGCTCCAGAAGTTCAAATTACCTGAATTTTTTACTGTTGAGATATCGTGAGGTTAAATTGGTAGTCTATTTTTTTTCAGTATTTTTAAGAACTTGTAAATTATTTAATTATTCGATCCACGAAGGGGTCGCGGTTGTAATATTTTTAAAGTAGGTGTTGCTAGGATTTTATTATTGTGTGTTCTAAGCGGGTAGTAGAGCAAGGTTGTGGAGCTAGCCTTGGGTCTACTAAGGAACGACTCCTAAGGACGATTGAAACCCAAGGAGCGGTTTCCCCTTAGTCGACTTCAACTCGTCTTCTCCCCACATTTGTGTGTTTGTTTGGCATTTTTACTTTTTAGCACAAAGTGGGAGGTAAGCATTTTCTCAACCCTCCTCGAATCCCCTGCAAGAGGAGTTTCTGTAATGATTAGCATGACCTTGATTGTTGCTTGATTTCTATTTCTGCTTTTACTTGTTAAACCGGGACTGCAATGCGGACCTGGCCTATAAGTGAAACTTAAATATCAATTGATTGCAATATCCTAAGCCTTAAAATTGAACCAACTAAAGCCATGCTATCACGATGTTCTCATTGAGACTTTGACGGATACTTCAACTATTACTGTTTGGTTTTTTCTTTGATTGGAGCACAAGTGGGGAATTGGGTCAGGAACCCCTGCAGATTTATCTGTAGAATCAATTGTGGTTATTTAATTAAGGAAAGTGTTTACACGGAAAACCTCCCACATTGGTTATTAGCTTGCTTGACTCTTAAGAGAGGAAGAATCACTCACGAAACTTGGAGAGAACTCATTGTCTTGGGTGAACACAAAATAGAGTCAGTTTTTGAGCCCCTTGTTAGATGCTTTTGAATGGTTAGGATTTCTGTAGCATATGTAATGCGCATGTTGCATGCATCTTAGATCAGGTAAAATCTTGTCCAAACCATTAATCTACACAAAGAGCACAATCACGGACCTCTCTACTTCTCTTGAGGACGAGTTCAACAACTCAACCTCCCTACCTCTTGAAGAAGAGTTCTACAACTCAACTTCAATTTCTAAAGTAAATCCTGCATCTATGGCTCAATAAGCTACCCTTCGGGATTACTTTTCACCTTTGGCCACAGGGCCACCTACTTGCATTGTCTTACCCGAAACACATGCAGATTGCTATGGCATTCGCCCACAGATTGTGGGCATGTTGCCTAAGTTCCATGGACTTCCAAAGGAAGATCCATATCAGCACCTCAATAAGTTTCGGACCGTTCTTCACACTTTTAGGGAGAAACACTTATCTGGGGAGGAAGTTAGCCTAAGATTGTTTCCATTCTCTCTTGAGGATAAAGCATATCATTGGTTACATAGCTTTCCTCCTAATTCCATTGTCACTTGAGCTCAACTAAGTCAAAAGTTTTTAACCAAATTCTTTCCTATCACTAGAACTAATAACATAGTTGATGCCATAAGAAGTTTTAGGCAAAAAGAGAGTGAGGTTTTCTTTGATGCATGGGAGAGATTTCATGATCTACTTCTTCAATGTCCACACCACAAAGTCGATGACACTGAAAAGGTTAGAATTCTATATAGGAGCCTTAATACTCAAACTAGGAGTACGGTTGATAACATGAGTGGTGGAGATTTCCTTGATTTCTCCACCACCAAGGCCTTAGCTTTCCTTGAAAAGATTGCTAATAATAGCCAACATTGGGATATACCAGGACATACCTCGAGAAATACTACCATGGACTATAATGATAAACCTAGAGGAATGTATGATGTCAAACCTGACATGGAGCTTAAAAATTTAATTCAAGGTTTAACTAAACAGGTAGCAGCACTTGGAGTATCCTTAAATCCCCAATCAACTGTTATGAGTGCCTCCACTCTTTCATGTGATGCTTGTCATGACCAGACTCACACTGCTGAATTTTGCCCTCTCCTAATGAATCCACCAGAAACTGAGGATGCTTGTGCGTTTAACTACGCAGGGAGAACCAACTTTACTAAGGGCAATGCCACGTACCCATACATGGACCACTCAAATCTTTCTTATTCTAATAATCATCATGCGGGTCCACCTGGTTTTACCAACTCTTATGGGCAACGTAGCAATGCCACGTATGTTGGTCACTCTGACAATAGGAACAGGGAACCGGTCCCCCCTTACTCGAACAATACTCATCCTATGAGTGGTTCCAGGGACCGCATGCCAACTACTCAATCTACCTAACCTAAGACCTCTCTTGAGGATGTGCTTGCACGTTTCATTCAACAGACCCAGGCGTCTATTGAGTCAAATGCCCAGGCCATCCAGAGAATTGAACAAAAACTTGATGAAAGTGGTAGATTTCCGGGATAGTCCATCCCGAACCCCAAAGGCAAGGAAGTTGCCTTGGTGACGGAAACTACTACTCCGTCCACATCTGCACCAATTGTTGAAGTAAATCAGTTTCCACCCTTAGGTCAGGAAAACAGGTTGATAATCAAGTTAATTACACACCGAGTCCCAACATTGTGACCCCGGTTACATCTGCACCTGTTGTCCAACCTACACCTTCGACCAATGAGGCGACGACCTCTAAGTCGAAGAAGACTGCCCGTGAGATCATTGATCCTCCACGGATTTACAACCCACCAGTACCTTACCCCCAGAGACTCACGAGGTCTCTAAAGGAAGTCCACGCAGAGGAAGCACTTGATGTGTTCAAACAGATAAATATTAATATACCCTTCCTCATGGCTATTAAGCAGATACCTTCCTATGCTAAGGTCTTGAAAGACTTGTGCACTGCCAAGAGAAAAACTAATGTGCCCAAAAACGCATTTATAGCTGAAGAATTCTCTGCACTTGTCCAACAAAATGGTGTTGTAAAATATAAGGACCCTGGGAGACCGACCATACCTTGCAAACTTGGTGATAATTCATGGGTAGAGCTTTGTTAGACTTAGGAGCAAGTTGTAATCTATTGCCTTATTCCTTATACCTTAGCCTAGGTCTAACATACATGAAACCCACGAAAATGTCTTTACAACTGGCCGACAGATCGTTGAAAGTACCTAGAGGTATAGTAGAGGACCTATTAGTTAAAGTGTCAGACTTTTACTATCCTGTTGACTTTGTGGTGTTGGATACTGAACCTACTGCCGATGATTCGATGCCCATCATCCTTAGCCATCCATTCTTGGCCACCTCTAATGCTCTCATAAACTGCCGGAACGGTTCCATGGTTCTCACTTTTGGCTCTATGACCGTTGAAGTCAATATCTTTAATCTTGGCCAACAACCCCCACGATCTTTCCTTATCTGAGGATGTGTGCCTTCTAGACTCATTACCTTATGAGATGGTGCATTGTCATTACCCTGAAGATCCGGTTGTTCATTGCCTTGCCATGCATAATGTAGACTTCGACATTGACCAATCTATTGCCCAAACCAATGCTCTCCTTGATAGTGTGCCTATCTTTGAACCTAAAGATCCTGAGGCCCTTGATGTGATTTGTAGCTTAGATTCTGAAGCCCAAGTAGAGACCATTACTCCACCTCCTGTTACCCTGAATCCTCTTCTTCCTGAGCTGAAATACGCTCATCTTGATTTAGACGGTAGTCATCCTGTTATCATTTCGTCATCTCTTACTTGCGAACAAGAGAGTAAGCTTTTAAAAGTTATCTTAGAGCATCGTTCTGCTATTGCCTGGTCTATCCACGACATCAAAGGCATTAACCCTTCTGTCTGTTCTCATCGTATTCATTTTGAGGACGATGCCAAAACTTCTCGTGAACCTCAGAGACGCTTCAACCCTGCGATGAAAGAAGTTGTTCGAGCAGAGATTCTTAAACTTCTGGATGCAGGGGTGATTTATCCTATCTCGGATAGTCCGTGGGTTAGTCCTATTCATGTGGTCCCTAAGAAGGTCGGATGACTGTAATTACCAATGATAGGAACGAACAAGTCGCCACTAGAGTTCCAACTAAGTGGCGTGTTTGCATCGACTATAGAAAGCTTAATACAGTCACCCGGAAAGACCACTTTCCTCTTCCTTTCATAGACCAGATGTTGGAATGTCTAGCTGGTCATTCTTTCTATTGTTTCCAGGATGGTTACTTCGGTTACAACCAAATTCCTATCGCCCCTGAAGATCAGGAAAAGATGACATTTACATGTCCCTTTGGCACTTTCGCTTATGCCCGTATGCCTTTTGGGTTGTGTAATGCACCTGCTACTTTCCAGAGGTGTATGTTACACAACTTTAGTGATATGGTCGAACGATTTATGGAGGTGTTCATAGATGACTTCTCCATATATGGTTCATCTTTTGAGGAGTGTCTTAGTCATCTTTCCTTAGTTTTTAAACGTTGCATAGAGAAGAATTTGGTACTTAACTGGGAGAAGTGCCATTTTATGGTTAGGAAGGGGATAGTCCTTGGTCATGTAGTCTCTCCTGGGGGTATCCAGGTTGATAAAGCTAAAGTAGATCTTGTTTCATCCTTGCCTATTCTTAAGTCTATTAGGGATATTCGAGCCTTTCTGGGCCATGCAGGTTTCTACAAACGCTTTATCCAAGATTTTTCTAAGATAGCTCGTCCCTTAACCAATATATTGCTTAAGGATGCACCTTTTGATTTCACAAAAGAATACAAGAGCGCCTTTGAAAAACTTAAAACCGCCCTCACGTCTGCACCTATTATTAGGCCTCCTGATTGAAGTAAACCCTTTGAGCTGATGTGCGATGCATCAGACTATGTTGTTGGGGCTGTCTTAGGTCAACGTCTAGATGGTAAGCCCCATGTCATATATTATGCTAGTAAGACTCTCAATGACGCTCAACGTAATTATACGACAACCGAGAAAGAATTGCTAGCCATAGTATATGCTCTTGATAAGTTTCGCTCCTACCTTTTAGGAACCCGTACTATTGTCTTCACGGACCATGCCTCTATTAGATTTTTTCTATCCAAGAAGGAGACTAAGCAGCGTCTTATTCGTTGAATATTATTGCTTCAAGAATTTGACCTTGAGATTAGAGATAAAAAGGGGACCGAAAATGTAGTAGCCGACCACCTGTCTAGATTAGACCATCCTGAGGATTCTAGTGTCATTTCTGAGAACTTTCCTGATGAGCTTCTTTTTGCAATATCGAATGCTCCATGGTTCGCAGATATAGTTAACTACCTGGCTAGCAACAAGCTTCCAAGTGATTGGAACAAACAAGATAGATCCAAATTCCTTGTTAATGCCAAGTATTATTTCTGGGATGACCCTTACCTTTTTAAGTACTGTCCTGACCAGATCATTCGTCGTTGTATTCCTGATTGGGAACAATAAGAGGTCCTTAAGTTCTACCATGAGCATGCTTGTGGTGGACATTTTAGTGCCAAAAAGACAGCTGCTAAAGTATTGTAGTGTGGTTTTTATTGGCCAACTCTCTTTAAGGACTCTCACATGGATTGTATTGTCTACACTCGTTGTCAACAATTAGGGAAAATCAATAGGCAACACATGATGCCCTTACAGCCAATACTTCATGTAGAAGTGTTTGATGTATGGGGCATTGACTTCATGGGCCCTTTCCCTGGTTGTCATGGTTTTTTGTACATTCTGGTCGCAGTAGACTATGCTTCTAAATGGATCGAGGCCATTCCCACAAGGCACAACGACCAAGAAACTGTAGTAAATTTTCTGAAAGAGTATATATTTGCCCGATTTGGCGCTCCCCGTGCGATCATTAGTGATGGGGGGAGCCATTTCTGCAATAGAGCTTTTCGAAAACTTGTCCAAAAGTATGGAGTTACTCACAAAGTGGCCCTTGCGTACCATCCGGTAACTAATGGCCAACCTGAGGTGTCGAATAGAGAGATTAAAAACATTTTGTAAAAAACAATTGACCCTAATAAGGTTGATTGGTCTCTTAGATTTAGTGATGCATTATGGGCCTATCGTACTGCTTTCAAAACTCCCATAGGCATGTCTCCTTTTCTTCTTGTTTTTGGAAAACCCTGTCACTTACCTGTAGAGCTTGAGCATAGAGCCTTCTGGGCAATGAAAAAGCTCAATTTTAATCTCGACCAGGCATGTGAGAGGAGGAAACTCCAACTTTCTGAGCTTGAGGAACTTCGGAACGAAGCTTATGATCTTTCCAAGTCCTACAAAGCTAATATGAAAAAACTACATGATCGTCAGATCTTACGTAGAGATTTTCAATTTGGGGACAAAGTTTTACTGTATAACTCTAGGTTGCATTTATTTCCTGGTAAACTACAGTCTCGTTGGTCGGGTCCCTTTGTAGTGTCTGCAGTAACACCCTTTGGTCGGGTCACTTGTCTAAATCTTGCAGACAATACAGAATTTCAAGTCAATGGTCAACGTCTTAAGCATTTCTATGAATTAAGGTCCCCTGAAGTAGAGAAAACTCTCTTAGAAGACCCTACCTATCTAGATTGACCCTTGACCTGCTGGTATCCGGACCCTCCCTTACTCTACTCTTGTCTCTTTTGGGAGGTGTGGTTGAAAGTGCCGGGACCTATAGTCCACAAACTCGCTGGCTGAGTCTAATTGATCCAGTACACACTTTTCTCTGAAGCGTCATCACCAAACAGACCCGTTTCCCGCTCTGTTTGGGGGTGGGGATGTCATTTCCCATCTTTCCTAAGTCTAGAGTATCTGACTTTAAAAGACTTGTGTTGTATATTAGACATCAGGATTTCACGCATTCCATTCCAGCGCTTTTGACTCTCCTGTATCTTTGTTTAGAGTAGCGTTTATCTAGGGAGTGAATCCTAGTTGTCTACCTGTCTGGCTAGAGACGTTAAACTTAGCGCTCCTGGGAGGCAGCCCTGTGTATCTCCTAAACCCAATCGTGCTTTAGTGTTTTTATTACTTATCGGGTTTAGTGGTTTGGGGGTGGACGTGGCCCACCACTCTTTGATTGTGGTTACTTGGTTAAATAATTATTATAGTTATAAATTTGAATTTATTTCAATTTTTGGGATTTTTAATAATTATTGTATGATTTTGGTTTTATTTGACCCTCTTAATGGTACTTATATTCGCAAAAATATATTTATACATTATCACGAAATTTTCAAATTTAAATTTGAATTATTTTGTGCCTTTTCGCTTTCCAAGGGTAAAACCGTCATTTCCACTAATTTCAGTAGTGGGGGAAGCGTCTAAGGGAAGTTACTTCTCTATATATACCCACGGGTATAGTAGAAAGGTCACAAAGTCATTTTCAAAGTTCAAGTCAAACCAAAGTCAATTCGGGTCAAAGGTGTCCTTTCTTCCCCAGATCTCGAGTCGAGTTGCTTATAGAGCAAACTGAACTCAACTCGAGTTTCGTTACAGATCTCGTTTTCTCTCTCTTCGATTCTCACTCATTTCTAGGCCAAATTCAATAATTCTTGCGGGATTTTGTTCCTTTCTTCATTCTCTTCAAATCCATACCCAAATCCCCCATTATCATGCCTCCTAGACGTCGAGAGAGAGTGATTATCCGAGAACGCGATTACTCGCGTCTCTTCGATGATAATCGCTTTGGGAATACTTTTCTTGAGAGAATTCAAGCCCGAGACTGGGATGCACTCCTTGGCTCAGACTCTGAGCCATTTGATCCTCAAATGGTTCGTCGTTTTTACGAGTCAATGGAGTTGGCCGATGACGACGTTTTCATCAATTGAGATCCTACCCATCGTTTTCTGTTGACGCCCAAGACTGTCTCCATAGTCACGGCGCTCGACATAGACGAGGCTCCACTGCAGCAGGAGGCTCCTCCTGTGACGCCAGATGTCATCGAGGCCATCCTCGTTGATGATTTGGTATTGGATAGGTATAACAGCCATATCTCTATCGGTTGGCTCCGAGTCAACCAAGGTTTGGTGGCACACTGGCTGACCACCAATGTCCTTGGGACGACAAGGACGAGCGAACTGTTCTCGGAGGGTATTCATATCCTCCACCTGCTTCTTGAGGATGTTCACGGCTACTGTATGGTCCGCCGCCTTTTTTCCACTATCACTAGTGCCCGAGCCACTTCTGCTCCACTACCTAGCCTGGTGATGGCTATCCTGCGCTATTGGGAGGCGCCACTTCTTCCTGCACTCTCTCTGGAGTCGGTCGTCTGGCTCGAGGTCTCCAACCCTGGGTTGTCAGCTTTTGTCGACAGCTGTTGTGGGACCCAGAGGCAGAGGTGCCCATCCAGTATAGGCCCGGGGACCAGCGGGAGTTCGTTTCACTCCATACCAACGAGGAGCGATTCCAGCTTCTCTGGAGGGGTATGGGTGAAATTTTGACTGCAGTCGAGGACTTGCAGCGTCGCGTCGATGAAGGCCAGGGGCGATCTCGTCGCCGACGGGGTTGATTTTCATTTCTGTTATTAGCCATTGTATTTTGTTTATGTATTTTATTTTGATTTTTGCACTCTTGTATTAAAATTATCAATCATTGTACTTTATTTCAAAAAATTAAATGAAAATGGTTGAAATTTTAAATTATCTTGTCAACTTGTTCTTTTCTGAGATATTTAGCCATTCTTGGGCTTTACTGCAAAATTTTGGACTCTTAGAGTATATTTTGAAAATTTCTGGTCCTAGGGACCTTAGTCAAAATATTTTAATTAGAAAGGAGGTTATGGTTTGAATTTTTGGAAACCCTATGGTATTAGGCAACTTTTGGAGTCCTACATGGGCTCAAACACTCAAAATCTAGCCTATATATACTACACCAAGTTTAGAGGACTGTCACTTAAACCAAAAATCAGATTTTAAAGTTTTTCAAAAATTTTTTTTTTTCTGACTTTTGGCCCGAACTCGACTCGAGTTCCTTACAGGCCATTTCAATCTCGACTCGAGATTGGACCTGGCAGCAGTTTTCTGGGTTTGTTTTGAGTGATTTTTTCTCGGTTTTCGCGCTGGTTTTTGGTGCTTTCTTCCTTCTTTTGCAATGGCTAATGATCAGAATGAGTTATGGATGACCGATACCATGGACATTGTCCCCGAGATGGATTTTTCGGGAATTATGAATAGTCCTTATGGAGCTTCTTTTAGGGATGAGATTTTCGATAAAGGTTGGGAAGATTTTCTCTATGATTCTACTGCTGTGTATTCCCCTTCTATGGTGAGGGACTTTTACCTCATGTTACCCTTTGCCGACCCTCTCCCTTTTGATGGGTTCCAAGTTCGTATGAATGGTTCCCCCGTGGTTTTTAATACCGTTGCCATCTCTATGGTTATGGGTAGTCCTTTTGTGTTTCATCTGGTCGCACCCTATGATAACGATGTTAATGACAACCGTATAGATATCATAGAAAGTTATCTCAATCACTTTGGCCCATGTACCTTCTCACTCCAACATGAAGGATTCCCTAGTATTGCACCTACCACTTGCCTTCCTGCTAATGTAGCTACCGCTGCTTTATTGGTTTTAAGGAACTTGTTGGGAAGTGATAGGTTGGATTATGTCAATGATAGTGCTATGCATGCTGTTTACGGTATTGTTAATAATGTTTATGCTCTTGACATATCCACTTGGATCCTGGATGGTATTAGGAACGTGTTCTTATTGGATGAGAACAAGCTTGTATTCCCCACTCTTATATGTAAGGTTATCCTTGAGGCATATCCTGATTGGAGGAATAG
Organism: Aquilegia eximia; assembly: GCA_023053565.1. NCBI lineage: Eukaryota > Viridiplantae > Streptophyta > Magnoliopsida > Ranunculales > Ranunculaceae > Aquilegia > Aquilegia eximia. The sequence continues at coordinate 21,243,928 of JALIGU010000005.1, forward strand.
GTACAATGATTGGACTCACCTTATCCCTATGGACCCTACACACCGTTATATTAGGAGAAGTCGCCTATTCACATGGGTGCCTAACACTATATATGTAGAGTTTCCAGAGTTGCATAGAAATGATAATTTTATGGATAATGGTGAGGGAGCTTGGAATGTGGTCAAAGAGGAATTAACCCTATGGCGTGATGACATGGATGGTTTACTAAGGGAGGTTGCTTGAAAACAAGAGTGTAATGTAGGATTTTCCTTTTATGTTGAGTCAGTCCTTTATTTCAGCAAATTTTATTTCAGTTGTGTCATAGTATGGAATTCCTTGTAATCTCTATATAGAGATTATTTTTCTTGACAGGAATTTATAAAGCGGTTTAAATTTTTAGCACACTCATGGTAATATCTTTCTCTCTCTCATTCCTATGCTTAGTATGAGCCTTGAGGACAAGACAATTTCTTTGTTTGGGGGTGGGGAAGTATTTCAATCCTTTTTGCAAAAGATTTTCAAACTTCTTTATCCATACTTGTGTAACAATTCAAAAAAAATATTTGAAAAAACCAACAAAAATCTTTTCTTACAAAGACTTATTCAAAAATAGGATAAGTACACCATCAATGATGAACTTAATGGTTGAATTCCTTTTCAAGTTTAAGGTATTGCTTCACCAAGTAGTTGAGTCTCATACTACATTTGCATGAGCATAAGCATGACATTCATATGCATTTATTATAGATTACATATGCAAATACAACTACGCCTTGAGAAACTTGAGGAATAAGTGTAGAGACTTAACCTAGTGAGCTTTTGAGCCCCGTCCTTTTCTTGGAGAGTTATCACGTAAATCTGGAGTCAAAGACTCAAAGACTCAACCTCTCAGTTTTTCTCTGTTTTTAGTCTCATATTCATTTTTGTAGTTAGCCTTGAGATGACATCAAGTGGGTGTAATATAAACTTGGGTCTTGTAGCTTAATCAAGATGTGATCACCATATCAGTACTTAGAAATGATACAAAGACCTTTAGATAAACCCTGTTTACCTTAGCCACCCGTATGATATTTTATCCCTTAGGTTAACCATTCTGAGCCTTTCCTTGTTACTTAGCCTTTTTCTTGAACTCATTATCCTTACCCAAATCCATTGTAGGAGTTAATACCTTAGAATGTTTTAGGTCCTTTTACCCATGTTTTGGGAACATGAGGATGATTGCTTATGTGGTTACAAGAAGAAAGGAGAAATACAAAGAAATCTCCAAACTAGTGAGATAAACCAAATATTGAAAATCAAAAAGTTTGAAGAAATTCCAGAAAAAGCCAGAATCTTCCAAACCATTCCAAATCCAAAAAGAAAGGAAGATTCCCAAATAGGCTAGAGCTTCATTGAAATTTTCCCAAAAGAAGATGAGAAATCCTTCTTCCTAAAGAAAAATTTCCAAAATTTCTCCATGTGCTATTATTACAAATCACAAGTATTGAAGGCCCGAATGTTCCAAAAATATTTCACAAAAGCCTATGCTATTTCTAGCCCTGTCCTAAGCCAAGTTACAACCCATTACTGTCTTTGTAGATCTAAGCTGATATGGTAGGATGTGGCGAGTAAGTGAGAAGATGCTAAGGTGAAAAACCCGAAATAAGTGTTTTTTCTCAAGTAAGGCTAATTTTTTCATTCTTTGAGACTAAGTTCATTCCATTACACCAGTCCGTTCTTATATAGTGATTTTATTTCTGAGTGTATGACTGTGAGGCAGAAGTCAAAGCGACCTTTCCAAAGGTGACTTAAGACCCGTGGTAGTATGGGTACATGCATGTATTCGATGCATTTGAGACCATCATGCTTGGTTTATATTTTCATATTTTATTCATGCATTGGTAATATGTTATCTCATATGAAAGGTTTAGCAATACTTATCCTTATCCTTGATATGACCATTTCTGAGGTACATGGTAGAAAATTCTATTCTTGAACTAGTCATTGTAGTAAGTTTGTAGGTATCTTCTCTGGAAAACCCTCAGGAGACTATAACTCCTCCACCTGGAAAATCCTTGTGGTTGAAAGCCTTGATGCATATGGTTAATGCAATCACCTTGGTTATACTTCTCTTTTGAGTTCCTCTTTCTTTCTTCTCATCTTTGCTTGAGGACAAGCAAAGTGCTGTTTGGGGGTATTTGATCGGACCTCAAAAGTGTATATTTATCCCCCGAATAACACTTTGTTTGTCTAGCACTTAGCTTATATTATTGTATTATATCTATTGATTAGTGCATTCTTGTCTTTATGTAGGTTTTATGAGCCAAAATGCGAATATTGAGTAAAAGGCCAGCAAAAAGACAAGAAAAGCAAGCAAGGAGGTCTTATTTGCACAAGGGAAGAAGATTGGATATTTGCACCCGCGGAATCTGCCAAGGGCACCCGTGGTCAACTCTGGTCAAATAGGTTGAGTTGACTTTTTGGTCAACTTTGACTTTAGTTGACTTTTTGGTCAACCATTGACTTCGGGTCAACTGTTGCTGACTTCGGTTGACTTAGATTGGGGTCCATGACATATCAAACTGAAGGTCTTGGCCCAAACTATAATTCTAGCCCAAGAGGATTAGGTTTTACTGATTGTCTAATCCCTCTAGGAGGCCAACAGCAGCAGCCACGAATTTCACTAAGTTAGAAAGTCTTTGCATGCAAGTATTCCATTATGTAATAAGTATATAAGAGAAGTTATAACTAGGGTTTACTATCTCTCTAGAATCTAGGGATCTATCTTGAACCTTTTTTTAGATCTTGATCTTCTAGCCTCAACTTGAAGATCAACTTTTGTAATCAATTCAATATCAATATCAATCCATGATTTCAATTATGATGTTCTTTGATTTAATTATTTGTTCCATTGGTATGAGTAGCTAAATCATCATGGGGGGAAGGTGGAAGCTTTCTAGGTGATGTATGATTATTATGTTGTTTCTTCTTATTCATTGTGATTCGAGGTACTTAATGTTTATTTACTTCTATCTGCAGTATGAGGTAAGTATGATTGTTTGTATACTATTGTTATCCATGATGTTAAATATTATTGTTAGAATTTAAGGAGACCTAGTTTTGATAATGATATTGTATTTATTCTAGATGTGTAGTGAAATAGCTGAGAGGTGATTACTGCATGTTTGTAATATTTATCTTTTATTGGAACCCTTTCATGATTAAATTCAATAGCTGAGAGGTGAGGATTTAATCATGAATAATATGTGGAGTTAATTAGATTCAATAGCTGAGAGGTGAGGATTTGATTAATGAAGCATATTCAATAGTATACATAATAGAATCCCGTTTTAATTCAATTCAATAGCTGAGAGGTGAGGATTGATTATTATAGGTATTAATAATTAATAGGAATAGCTGAGAGGTGACTTGTTAATTATTAGGGGTTTTTAGACTTTAAGCCACCCAATTAATGTCTATTTAGGAAATGAGAACTTCTTAATTGGTATTTAGAGTATGGGGCACCTTCCCGTCAGTTGACTGCTATGACTAACTGTTGACTCAAGTCAAAGAACTCATATTTTATAAATACCCATAATACCCCGCACAGGTGTCCTATTCTCTAATTTTATTTAACACAGGGTGTCTTCTTCTCTAATAACTAAAATCCTGAAAGGTTTGCAAGCAATGGTATAACGACATGTGTCAATTTATCAACCATAAGAAGGAATCAATGGATAATATAATGACATGTGTAACGGTTTTGTTATTAAAATTCAATCTCGTGCTAAACACATAGAGGGGTAATATTGTTATTTTCAAAAAAATTAACAAGTAAACAACAGTCAACATAGTCAACTCACGGAAAATGCCCCAAACTCTAAATACCAATTAAAAGCGTCCCATTTCCTAAATATGTATTATTTAGGCATACCAAAGTCTAAAAACCCCTAATTATTATAGATTGAATATGAAGAACAACATGATATGATTGCATAACCTAGTTTGTGGAAACCTACTACTCCCCCTATGTCATCATATAATTCTCTTTTCCATATCTTCCATATTCTTAAGTTAGGATTTATTTATTATTTATTGCCTGTAGGAGGTAGAATCGATTCTCCAACTTTTATTATTGATTCATTGATGTTTCTTAACCATTGTTCTTAATTGTGTTTGAGCTAAGATCTCCCCCTCTGAGGTGGGTACGACCCTTGCTTGTTACTTGTCTACTTTGATCTCAATCTATACAGGCACAAGAAGGAAAATACAAACAAATCTAATCTTTTGATATTGGGTGTAAAAACCTAATTATCAATGTGGCCGAATTCACATAAATGGTAATTGCATGAGACATCACTTCCGAAAAGAAAGTACAAGGACGATGTATTTATGAACACCTATACAACTGTTTGAGGTTCATGGTGGAAAGATCACCAATGGGGTTACAAGTGCTATAAGCAAAAAACTAGAAACAACTACTGCAAAAAGGGCTACAAATCTCATGGTGTATAGATAAGGCCACTGAAGATTAGGTTTTGAGAGAGATGAAGTATAGATACGGGTTAAGGTATACAAATAGGATACTGAATGCAATAAGTTTGTAAGTAAATGTTCTAAACGGAATTTTCTAGAGTTCCTTTAGGTAGTTAAAACTATGGTGTTGATGGTTAAAAAGTTATTTAGTTTTTGCTCGATCTTTCATATTATGTTGGCTGATGTGTGTTTAATTATATAAATAATCTTGCATTAGTAGAACTACTCTACTTGGGGATCTCATATTTTGATGTGCTTGAGGACTTGGTTTTTTGTCAGCAAAAACTTGCAGAATCACTTGAAAAGGTTATTACCCCACTTTGTTTGTAAGGGTATATGTAATGGATCTCTACCTTACATGTGTTAAGCGGGGAGGTGACGGATGTTGTTGCACTAACTACCCTCAAGACTAGAGAATCATATGTTAGAACTGTCTACAATGTCACGTGGAGGAAACGTGAGGCTAGTTGGACCCCATTCATGGATGATATAAGGCTACTAGAAGGCCATGATGATGAAAGGAGAATGGTAGGATAAGATAATAGATCCAAAGGTCAAAAGATAACAGTGGGCGCCAGGTATAAAAACTATAGAGTGAAACCCTAAAGAAGGTAGGTAACATTAGACTGATTTCTATTCACTCTCTCTCTCTCTCTCTCTCTCTCTCTCTCTCTCTCTCTCTCTCTCTCTCTCTCTCTCTCTCTCTCTCTCTCTCTCTCTATTATATATATATATATTCCACTGGATAAACCCAGTGGACTTTCAGGTACATTAGGAGCAGATAAGACCGGGGATCCAGCATTCTCCAGCATGGAAGCTCGCGGAAACGAGCTTACAAATGGCGCTAGAATAAGGCCTGGATCATAGATCTAGGTTTTCAAGTAAACCTAGATCTACGTTTCATTTTCAAATGAAAGATTTGTTTTAGTATATGCTGAGTTTTGCTTAGATTTATGATTACTTTAGATTATCGTTTCCATTTACCTTAGTTGTGATGATTCATTTGTTGATAAATGTCTTCAGTCTGTCGGTCGATGTCTATGTTGATTCATTTACATTTATAGTTATTGTGAGCTTCATTTAACGCGTGGACTTTCAGATAGTGTTTCTGGAGAAACTACTGCTGAAACTGAGAAGAAATGGTGACGGCGACAAGGTCAACCACTTTGGTCCCAGAAGGAACTTTGGCTTTCCCACCAATAGCCCCACCACCACCTCAAGCGGTGGATCAGGAAACGACAAGGCTAAGAGAGGATAACCGGAGGCTCGGAGAAGAACTAGCGGCTAAAGAACAGCTTATTCAAAACCAAGTAACCGGCAAACCTAGGAATGAGTCCAAGCCGAGACGTCAAGGGCTGTCATGCAATCTCAAACAAATGATAAGGAGGACGACTCGATGGAAGAAGTGGAATGGATTCAAAAGCTTTACCGGCACCAACAAAATACAAGAGGTGTTTCAATATAATTTCAAAGCTCCAAGGGCAGGTGGCTGAACAAAACAAAGGAAGGAACGACATTGTGACCCAAGATTTAGAGCGGTTGGGGAAGCGACCACTGGCGGAAAATTGTTATACTTTCAAATTTCCAAGCAAATTCCATTCACCAAAGTTCCGCGAGTATGACGGTACAGGAGATCCAGTTCAACAACTGAATCATTTCAAGCAGAAGATGGCGGCCTTCGAAGCACCTGCAGATTGTTTCCCAGCAGTCTCGGACTGGTATTTAAGTTTGGAGCCAGGAAGTATCGAAAGTTTCTCACAGTTGAGTACTGCTTTTATCACTCACTACATTCATCAAAAGAGGGAGGTATCAGATATCTCAAGTCTGTTCGACGTTCACCACGACAAGACGGAATCTTTGAGAAGCTTCGTGACCAGGTTCAAGAATGAGGTCCTGAAAACAGAAAGTGGAGGGCCAGACAAGAATGTCGTAGTAGCATTTCAGAAAGGAATACATTAGAGGTCACCAGCACACGATGCAATAGTTGGCAAGCAGATAAGCACACTGGCGGAATTGTTTTCAAAAACTGCAAAGTGCATCAGATTAGAAGACATTGCAACAAGGAGAGAAGCCTGAGCTCCTCAGATAACGGTTAATGTGATAAAAGACAAAGGAAAGCAAGCAGCAGAACCATCATGGAGGCGAAGCCCACTGAGGGACTCAGGCTATACAAGGAGTAGAAGTGGAGGCAGAGGATCTGACAGTATGCCGAGATACGAAGATAACAGGGAAAAAAAGGAAAACCGCAAAGGTCACCACCACGGAAGCCTACACCTCCAAAACCGTTGCCCCCACTAAATGCAACTCAAGAACAGGTCTACTTGAAAATAAGGAACAAGAAATATTTTCGCGGTCCAACAAACAGATGTAAGACACTAAGAGGTAAACCGTTCTGGACTATCATCAAACCTATAACCATCCAATCAATGATTGCTACAATTTCCAAGAATTTATATGGAGTTTGTTAGACACCGGAAACCTGAAGGAATTCGTGGTGGTGGAGGACAAGCAAAAGCCCCAACCGCGACCCTTACAAGTGCACGGTACCGTTAACATGATTCTTGAAGGTGCTAGAGAAACAGGGAATCAAGTGAGAAAAAAGATAAGGCAGGTGTTGCAGATAGGCGAAGGTTACGGAAATAAAACTCCAACGATGGTCATACTAGTGGAGAGAAACGGAAGAAGAGTTCACCAGAATGAGCCAATTGAATTCACTGATGAAAATTTACAAGGAGTAATCTTGCCTCACAGTGACCCTCTGGTGATAACCATCCTGATCGAAAACTGGAGTGTAACAAAAGTGTTGGTCGATTGCGGAAGTGATGTGGATATCCTATTCACTAGAGGACTCGATCATATGAAAACGAGCAGGGATGCACTCATACATCCAGTTGATACAAATTACTAGGTAAAAATATTATTGAGTGCGGAATTAAACAATAGCAATAAATAAGATGAACAAAACACAAGATCTCGAAGAAAACTATCTTCTTTACTGAATATTATGAAGATTACAAGAATCTCTGCATCAGAATACTCTCTAGACAACTAAGCCCTAGGTGCCTCTCTTCTATTTTGGCCTTGGCCAAAACACCTTTTAATAGACCTTGGATGACTTAGAATCATACAAGGAAACATATTTCCTATTCACCTGGAATAAGGAAATCTATCTTTAGGACTCTCCAGCCAGGCGCTGCGCTCTGGACCCGCTGTGTCGTCGCTTCGCTTACGACCAAGTCGTAGGGTGGCAAATGTCTATCTTCAAGACACCAATATCGAGGATCACTAAGTTCTTAATAGATACACCTTTATAATGGTTCCCCCATTTAGGAACTTAAACTCCCGTTTAAGCTAAAACAAGAGGTTAGGGAACTCAAGAGCTCCTTGATCTTTGTTGAACCATCTAGCTTTGCTTGGAACGTGAACAACACGCCCAATACGAAACATAATGCGGTCTCCACATCGTGTACTAGTCAACATGCGCTCCAAAAGTATTATGTTGTTTGTTTCTTCTTGTTCATTGTGATTCAAGGTTCTTAATGTTTACTTATCTCTAATTCTCGATATGAGGTAAATATGATTATTTGTATGCTATTGTTATCCATGGTATTAAAATATTATTATTAGGATTTAGGGAGACTTAGTATTGATAATAGTATTTATATTTATTGTAGATGTGTGGTGAAATAGCTGGAAGGTGATTACTGCATGGGACTTATTATTTATTATAGATTGAAGATGAAGAACAACATGATATAATTGCATGATCTAGTTTGTGGAAACCAACTACTCCCCATATGTCATTATATAATCTTCTTTTCCATATCTTCCATATTCTTAAGTTAGGATTTATTATTTATTATTGCATGTAGGAAGTAGAATCAATTATAAAACTCTTATTATTGATTCCTTGGTGTTTCTTAATTATTATTCTTAATTATTTATTATTGATTCCATTATGATGTTCTAAGATTAATTTATTTGTTCCTTTGGTATGAGTAGCTAAATCTTCATGGCAAGTACCCATAACATGTCTAAAATGGAGATTCACCCGACGAGCTATGAACTGCTCTATTGAAAGCAAACTTTAGATAAGACTTTCATCCCAAGTCTTCAGATGCTTGGCATTATACCCCGTAACATATGCACCATGGTCCTGTTGACCACCTCTGTTTGTCCGTCTGTCTGTGGATGAAAAGCGGTACTCTTCTTCAACTTGGTATCTATCATACCCCACAAAGAATCCCAAAAGTGCTCAAGGAACCGACTATCACGATCAGATATAATCGAACTTGGCAACCCAAAGTACCTTCCAAACATTTTCAAAGAAAAGCTTAGCAGCACCCGCTCCTGTCACTGTCTTCTTGCAAAGAATCAGAATCATCATCTTACTAAATCGATCAACCACAACGTACAGATAGTCATTCCCAGATCTGGCCATAGGCAAGCCACCTAAGAAATTCATAGAAATACTCTCGTAAGGACGATTAGGCACTGGCAATGGTAGATATAGTCCCTTTTTCTTGTTCGTTGGTTTGGATGTACAACACAACTTACAACCTCGACATACCTAGAAACATCATCTTGCATATTCGGCCAAAAGACAGAACGCCGTAGATTTAACAATGTCTTCTCAACCCCAGAGTGACCTGCCACTCTAGAAGTATGTGTTTCCCTATTCCACTGCAATCTATCCCCATCTTCAAACGAGCGGAGCTTTAAATAACACGTAAAAGTAGATGATAGAAGAAAACAAAGGAAGAAGATGATAGAAGAAGATACAGTTGTCCCTCTCTAATTTTATGCCCTTGGTGGCATATTATTAGTGGGGGATATTAATTTGTAGAACTTTAAGTAAGAAAATATTTTTTCATGCATGTAAATGTGGGGATCAAATGTCTTGTTTCTCAATGAACTTAGGAGACATCTCCTATACAATTGTATTTCTCTCCTTACCTTTCAAATCCTAATCATACTGCAGCTCATAAGGTACTTCGAGTACAATTTGAGATTAGGATAACCGAAAAGATGCAAACTACCTTAGATAAATGGTTCTCAAAGCAATGTAGTAATTCTACTAATTAATATTTTTTATATAGTTGGTTTTATGTTTTGTATTAATTGATAGATAGTAGAAATATTAAATTAAACCTCTAGAACGCGGTCGGTTCCATGATATTATATTAAATGTTAGAGGTTATTAATTAAGGAGGTATAATTGTATTAAGAGAAGAAAAGATATTGGTAGGCAACCATGCTACCCATTTGTAGAATGGTCAGAAACCAAGAAGGAGAGATTGGAGAGATTTTGTGTGGTAGTAGTTCAATCTTTAATGAGCATTTGTTGATTTGCTTCATTTTTCTTCTTGACTTCTCGTCTACTCTCAATGGTGAATGCCCCTAATTTGTTTTGTAACACAAAGCAAGTTACTTTTGAAGTTTTAATAGCCACTATCCATTATTAGATATCAAATTCATGAAAAAACAATATAGATTTCAATCTTGAAAAACAATGTCTATGTGTCCACTTAACAAAAAAAAAACACTCTTCTCCGTTCTTCTTATTCTCATCTTATTTCCTCTCTCTCTCTTCCACTGTCTCACAGGTTCTATATTACAAGTGCCTTAATCGGTGCGTTAATTTTAAATTATCTGTGTTTGATTACCATTTAAGTTTTAAGTTATTTATTTTATTAAATATTATAAATTATATTAATTTATTAAAATTTATAAAATAATAATTTCTTAAAATTTTTAATATATTTTGTTAATTTAATTATTAGACCTTTTGCTCATAAAAAAAATTGGCCTATAAATTAAAATATTAAATCATAATAAAATTATTATTTAAAAATTATAATATTACGTAAATTTATTCAAAAACCACCACAATTAAAAATATATTTTAGTCGGTGATAAACTAAAGCTCAATTCTCATTATCATTTACCCCTCACGTTTATAATAATAGTAGTACAGATAGATACAGATCGAATAGATAATAGATACCAAATCTAGAAACTGGTTTCGTCTCGTTAAACAGTGAACAGAATCATAGCAGAATTCGAATTCCGTTTCAAACAAGAATTGGGTTTTTTTTCCGATCTATAAAAATACCAAATCAAGAAACCTTTTTTCTCTCAACCATTATTTCTCTCAATCTATAAAAATACCAATTATTTCTCTCAATCTATCAAGAAACCTTTTTTCTCTCAATCTATAAAAATACCAATTATTCACACATCAAGAAACTTAGCTTTTTCTCTCAACAAAATCTTACAGATTCAATCATGAACATATCGTCGGATTTTAGGAATCCAGCAATTGAACGATGCTCGGCGGTCAAAACGATGATCAGATGCAGAGATAAGAACAATTTTGGATCTGATTTCACAGATTTTCAGATTCAATCATCAAAAAACATGTGTTCGGAATTTAGTAAGCCAGCAATTCAACGATGCTCGGCGGCTAAAAGGTTGGCCAGATGCACCAACAATGATGAGAGAGATAACCCTACTATTGATGTAATTCCTGATGAGATATTAGCTGATGGAATACTCAGTAAACTTCCAGTCACATCTTTATGTAGCTGTAAGTGTGTATCTAAATCTTTGAGTTATTTAGTTATGCAAAATTTTCATCGATCACAAAGATTTCCTATCATATGTAGCATTGATCTTACAACAAATCCGATTCGGCTTTGTTCAATTGATACTGATACTGGATTAGTAACTCCTATTTACAGTCCAACTGATCTTACTGGATTTATAACTTCTGTTAACACTCCACCTGATCTCGATGAGTATGACCATTCTCTGATTAATTGCTCCAATGGTTTTTTATGTTACGAGGTTTTTATAGATGACTATAATTTGGTTGTAATTAATCCAGCTACTCAAGAAAAACTTTTCATACCTAATAGTGTCCATAAATATGATGTCCATTTCGGATTTGATCCTTTATCCAACAAATTTAAAATCTTTGGTTGGATTAATTATCCACAGTGCGAGGTATATACTTTAGGGAAGAATAGTTCATGGAGGACAGTTACTAGTAAACCCATACAAGGATCTGGTAAAAAGTTTTCAATGCCTTTTTGCATTAACGGAATTATTTATTGGTATAGTGATACAGGAATGATAAACTCCTTTCACCTAGGTACTGAAAGTTTCGGGATGATTCAAGGACCAATCAGTGAAACTCCGATACAGACAGTGGATTTTATTTTTGAATTAGAAGGATGTTTATGTCTTGCTATTAGTCCAATACAGCCAAAAGGAAATTTGGATTTGTGGATGTTGAAAGACCAGCATAATAGTGTAAACAGTGGTTGGGTTTTGATAGCAAGTGTTAATAAACCTCTAGGGAACAAAATCTTCTGGACGTACCCATTTGTTACTCGAACGGGTGAAATATTATTAGCAAAGTCTGAAGAACAAGGATCTGAATGCTTCTATTTATACAGCTTATTGACTCGACAGCTTCAGAATATCAAAATCTGCGGACAAGATTCCTATTTCATTGTAGATGATTTTAGGGAAAATTTAGCTAGTCTGAAAGACTACTGAATTTGTTAATGGTTTTGAACGTCAAACTTGTAAGCTTGTTTAAATCATTTTATTCTTGTAATAGTGTTAAGAGTTGCCGCTTTGTATTACTTATTTTGACAGAATGACAGAATATTCAACTTCTTTCTCTGAAATGTTTACTTGTTTCAAGGTATCTCCGTCTTCTTTACTGTTCTCTGTCTGTCTTTCTTTGTTAGTTTTTTGGGTTATCAACATAGTGCATCGCTTAATAGATGGTGTTATTTGGAAAGTCCTTCATCCAGTTTTTTTTTTTTTTTTTGTATGCCTACTTTACCTAATGAAGGATGGGTGAGGTGCAGTTTGGTGTGGCAATTAGTTACAACATTTCTATATTCAAATATTACTACCTTGTTATCTTCATGATTCTTAGGAGATTTCTGCAAACGTCCTTTATTTCACAAGCCAAGAAGTATTTTCAGTATGCAGGTTTGTTCATGCGTATTAATTATTTTACGTATTAAACGGGAGTGTATGCTATAACAAAAATTTTGTAAGCTCAAAATGAAGGGAAAATTAATGATTTTCTTTTAGGTTGACGACGCCTTTTATTTTGACCTTGGCTGTTAATCAATTGAGATATAAAACCTTAATTCGACAAGGGAAAATAAAGGTTTTCTTATGCTAATCTGTTTCTGAAAATTGGAGTTTTTAGGGATTGGTTTTTCTCTTTTTTTTTTTTCATCCGGAGATTCTTCTATGTTTCATGTTTCAAATGCTCTTGCTATTATCATTTTGAAAAGATTAGCATGGCCCTACAGCTCCATTGGTTGTCTTACTACAATGTCTGGAAGGTTTCGCGCTCAACAAGCTAGGCATTACTTATTGGCACATCAAAAGCATTTCACACACCTTCCAAGTAAGTTGTTCCAACAATCTGTTGTTTTTTTTTGCTCCGCTAGCCTCTTTGCTTTTGTTAATTAATAATGGTTCAATGGCTAGTTTTTTTCCCCTAATGTTGTATATGCCTGTAATATTGAATAGACTGCGTAGAACTTCCAGTTTAAGAGCGATATTTGTTGCCTCTTGGATATTATTTGAATGTATCTGCCTTGTAGTTGTGTGAATTAGGAAAGGGAGGAAGAAGGGGGAAAGTGTTGCACTGTTACATAAGCTGAGAAAAAGTGAGAAGCATCTAGAATAAGTGGTAAGTTACCTCCATGACTTTAAAACAACGCTAAGGTTTATCCAACTGCTTATGAATAATAGTTCTTAATGAAAAATAATAGGAATTGGGGGGTAACAAAATAGATAAAAGAAAGGGGAGTGGTAGAACTCATTCCACACCAATGGAACAAAAGACTCGATGCAACAAAGAGTTGCTACTCCTATAGTTGCCGAAGAGGATAAAATGTTCTTTTGGGCTCCATAACTTTATTGACGAAATCTGACGTTAGATGATATATGTTATTAACGATTCCAGTATTGTGACGTGTGAAAACTTTGGAATTGTAGAGCCAAATGACTTGGTGCTCCATTGCTTTTTTAAGATTATTTGTTTTTTAAATAGTTTACATAATCGAGTGTCTTGATGCTCTTAGGAAAACTTAAGAGCAGAACTCCTTTTTTTTTTCATTCTCCAACTTTTTCTGGTAATGTTAGTTTTTCATCAACAAAAATGTACTACTTCTTACCAGCTTAGTCCTTTATATAGCAAGAATGGTCACAGTTGTTGTATGTGTTCTTTGTAAAACGTCTGTTTGTTTTTCCTTAATAAGAATGAAGTAATAACTCTCAAATGCCCAGTCAAACTCTGTTTTGGAACTGCCTTGCAATTTTTTTTTTTTTTTTTACCTCATTTTTTGCCGCATTCTATGCAAAAGAGAGTTGTAACTTGTAACCGTTATAAATTCAAATGACATTAAAGTGACCACCTACTACCTAGGTTTACAGAAGCTTCTGGCTCAGCAGCAGTTGCCAATCAATCAATCATGTAACTTAACACTGGTTTTTTCATCCATGTCAGAAGTAACAGCAGTGCTCTACTGCTTGGAGAGAACAATTAAGCTAATACAAACTTTGTTACTGAACCTGCAGCAACTTTGCAATGAAGCTAGGTCTGTTGTACAAGTAGCTTTATCGCAATAATATATCTATCTATCAAGATGTTAAGTCTGAATATTACAGTTGTTTATTTCCTGTCAGCAGCAAAATTGGCCTCCCTCTCCATATAGTAATGTATTCCATTGTTTCAGTGAGTTTAGTGAAGGACTGTATGCATGCTACGTTACACAAACATTTACTGACTCCGTCCAATCCTATAAATGCCCCAATCGCTTTTTTTTTTTTTACTTGGTAAGCTTTGGATTGTATTAAAAAAAAGAAATCTGTACAGATTTTTCGAGAACAAGGGTTTCTATGCAGGGGAACCTTTGAAATAACTCCGCAAAGCCATGAATATAACCTTTGTTACACCAATCCGTAAGCTAGATATATCTTAGATTGTCGAAACATGGCACTTCTTCCCACATAATTTCTAGTTTTTCTGAAGCCTTTTACAGAAATGAAACATGGCACTTCTTCCCACATAATTTCTAGTTTTTCTGACGCCTTTTACAGAAATGATCGATAGAAGAAACAGAAACACAAAATTAGATTGTATTGCTTACAATTACCATGATGATAAAAAGTAAACCTGTAGTACAAATAAAGCATACCTGAAAGTCATAAGCTGACAGTGTTAAGGATTTTAAGTTACATAGATGTTTGATTATTTGTAGTTTGTTTTGTTTGATTATTTGTAGTTTGTTTTCCCGTTCAACAAATGCATGAGCTTTGGGTCGACATGTGCTTTGTGCGACATAGAGTCTAGGCTCAATAAACTGAAACCTTACTCCTATCAGTTTCAAGCTCTTGACCATATTAATTAACTAAACATTGCAACAAAGTAAACTTCATAACAACTCCTTCCAAATGATCGAACCTCTTGAACATTCTTTCTTAAAGCTATATATATATTGATCCATGGATTGATTTCATTTATTATAAGATAACCTCTACACTAAACTATACAAAATCTGTGTATGTCAGAGTCATCAGTCATCGCGTAATATTAAAACGTTGTTAACAAACAGATTTCCATATGTGCCTCCGTCTTTTTGAAAGAATGCTAAACTACTTGTTTTTTTTTTCATTCAAAACAAATTTTATTAATAAGCTCAAAAAATTACGGAAAAGTAGAGGTCAAACGCGCTACAAACTGCGAGACAAGTGTTTTTTTTTTTTGCTAAACTACTTGTTTCGAGTCAAGCATGGAAAGGATTTCATGGAGTAATTCATCAGGTAAAAGACTAATCTTATCTGACTCAGAACTTTTCTTCATCATCGTCTTCTTCTTCGTCATCCTTTTTCTTTAAAGTTTGAAGGCTTCAAGATCTAGGGATTCTAATTTAATAAGCAAACAAAAAACATATAGCTCAAGGCCTTGAGGGCTTAATGGTCAAATAATTTCTTTATACTTGTTACTAGTCCTTAGGCCCGTGCAATGCACGGGCATATCTGATTGTTTTAGAGTTTTTTTTGGGGGTTTTATGTAACGTGTAATATTTTGTTTAGCCCGTTTCAAAAGTCTATGATCTGGTATGATTTCATTTAGAATTATTATAAATCTTTGAGTATTGAAATTAAATGATTATTATATATACATGGAAATTAAACCCAAAACATTTGAAGATATCTAGGCGAATGGGATTTTGCAGTACTCTCAAGTCTCAAAGTCTCAATTAGAATTTAGTCTGATTCGGTTGTTGAGGCTTCATCACTTTGGGAAACAATCTTTTCACAGTAGTCCATTAGCAGTCGAGCGTCTCTTAATTAGCTTGTAACAGTTAACATCATGAAAATTCGAAATATTTAACAAACAATTATGATGATAAAGATGACTTACTTGTAATGTGACGGAGAGATCCCGTTAGGCCCATGTAGTTAAGCATTTCCGGAAGGCAACCATACAATCCATGTCTGTGTGAATCTTACGACATTTTTTGATATAGTCCCATCTGCAACACATTTACGTACATTAGATCACAAATTAAGGGAAACTCAAATTTCATGAAATTGCAGTAAATAAGTCTTACTGCTACTTGGGTCCCTTTTCGTATCCCCACCATTGAAATGTATTGAAGATTATATCATCATTTTTATTGAAGTTTATTTTCTATTTTTATTTACTTTTTGTCAATGCCTACTAAGTGCAAGGAAAAGAAATAGATTACTGGTTCTCCATATTCCTGCAAAATATACTTTTTGTCAAATTGAGAATGTACTTGAAAATGACCATCACAAACATGTTTGACATGTGTCCACAATAATATCATATTAATATTATTAATGATCTTATTAATAAACTTGCATAGCTGCCCATTTGACTTAGAATACTGGTGAGTTTTGATTTCTGTGTCGTCGAGAGATCTTCAGCAAACATCAAATATACATGGATCAAATATAAGCATATAAGCAGACATAGACTTTGAGTGAAGAGGAAGATGGAGAAGTTGTATAAACGTAATAAATCATTTGGTGATTTCAATGTAAATCTTGGTGAGTTTTGAATTTCTCTTCGATTAAGTTATCAATTTCAGCCTAATTGAAGAGATACAGTAAAACCTCGATAAGATAATACCCGATAAATTAATTATCTCCTTTAAATAATATTTTTGGCTGGTCCCAACTTGGACATATGTTAATAAATTAATATTTCGCTAAATTTATTAGATAATACATTTTAGAAAAATCCTTGAATGCCCAACTAATATATAAATTAATATTTTTTCAATATATAAAAATATTTAATAAATTTTTTTTTTTATAATAAAAGTCAATTGTTGCTTGTTTTTTTTCAAAATTGATTTTGGTTTGATCCTCGTCACACAAAATTTGTAGTGTGATAAGTTAATCTGGTGTTGTAGTTTGTATTGCATGAAGAAACTATTCCAATATCATTATCGATTTTAGTGCTTCTTTTCGTGGAACGGGTTTTAGAATAAAACGATTGTCCAGTTTCATCATGTTAGCCCTCCCCCCTTTAAAAAAAAAAAAAGATATACTGTTAATTATGTAAATTAATAATTTATTAATTAATAGATGAATTGATATCTCATTTAATTAATAATTTTCTCTAGTTCCAAGGCTATTAATTTATCGAGGTTTTACTGTATTTTTTGTACGGGCTGGACTTGATTATACTTGGGATTGAGTATACTTTTAATTTTTTTTACTGGGTTTAATTATGCTTGTGATTTGGTCCAACTGTGTACGGGTTGGGCTTGATTATACTTGGGATTGGGTATACTTTTAATTTTTTTTATTGTGCTTGATTATATCTGTGATGGTGGTCCACTTTTGCGTAATTACAAATATACCCAAACTCAATCAATTTTTTTTTCAATTAGGCTATTAATTTCAATCTAATTGAAGAGATATTTTTTTAAGGGTATTTTCAGCTTTAATAGAGTATAATAGATGGAAAAGTTGTACAAACGTAGTAATTATCTGGTGATTTCAATGTAAATCACTACTTCCACCGGATATATATTTAGCTACTTATTCAAAAAAGATTACTGGTAAACTTATTGAAGTTAAAATTGTTGAAGTGAAAGAAATTCGAGTTAGGGCATTTTATCAATGGTAGTCAATTACTGGTATTAGATTTAGTGGTGCTAATGTGGTTTACTGCTTATAAAGAATTCGAGTTAGGGTTACTTATGAAGGTTGTTGTATTTAATATGTGAAATTACATATTGACCCA
Organism: Aquilegia eximia; assembly: GCA_023053565.1. Taxonomy (NCBI): domain Eukaryota; kingdom Viridiplantae; phylum Streptophyta; class Magnoliopsida; order Ranunculales; family Ranunculaceae; genus Aquilegia; species Aquilegia eximia. The sequence continues at coordinate 21,261,753 of JALIGU010000005.1, forward strand.
TATTTATTTATTTTGTGTAGTTACAAAAATACCCAAAATTGAATGAATTTCTCTTCAATTAATTTATCAATTTCAGCATAATTGAAAAGATATAATAAAACCTCGGTAAGATAATACCCGATAAATTAATTATCTCCTTTAAATAATATTTTTGGCTGGTCCCAACTTGGGCATATGTTTATAAATTAATATTTCGCTAAATTTATTAGATAATTAATACATTTTAGAAAAATCATTGAAGACCCAACTAATATATAAATTAATATTTTTTTGATATATAAATATATTTTATATTTTTTTATAATGAAAGTCAATTATTATTTTTTTTTCTCAAAATTGATTTTGGTTTGAACCTCGTCTCTAAATTTTTGTAGTGTGATGAGTTGATCTGATGTTGTATTTTGTATTGCAAGAAGAAATTATTCCAATATCATTATCGATTTTAGTGTTTCTTTTCGTGGAACGGGTTCTAGAATAAAATGATTATCCAGCTTCATCATGTTAGCCCCCTAAAAAGAAAGATATACATGAAAATATATTGTTTATGTAAATTAATAGTTTATTAATTAATCGATAAATTAATATCTCGTTTAATTAATAATTTTCTCTATTCCCAAGGCTATTAATTTATCGAGGTTTTACTATATTTTATTCTACTTGGGAGTGGGTATACTTTTAATTTTTATTACTGGGCTTAATTATGCTTGTGATTTGGTCCAACTGGGTATGGGCTGGACTTGATTATACTTGGGATTGGGTATTCTTTTAATTTTTTTTATTGGGCTTAATTATTCCCATGGTCTAACTGGGCTTAATTATATCTGTGATGGTGGTCCACTTTTGCGTAATTACAAATATACCCAAACTTAATCAAAATTCTCTTCAATTAGGCTATCAATTTCAATCTAATTGATAGCCTAATTGAAGAGATATTTTCTTAGGGGTATTTTCTGCTTTAATATAGTATAATAGATAATAGATGGGTATAATGGTTAAATAATTTCTTTTGGGCTGAGGTTAAGAAATTAGAATGTTTTATTGTAAAATCTATAAAGCCCAGAAAGAAAATTATAGCAAGGAATCTTCATTTTTTAATATAGTATTTTTTCTATCTGTTGATATTCTGGTATACAACTGGTCTGAAAGTAAACATGTGTATGTTCATGTTATAGGGGCATCTCTGATGGTCGAGCTGGGTGCTGGGATTTTTGAGGTGGGGCTAGCAGCTAGCAATACAGTAACAACAAAAGTGGAGAAACATGATGGAGCTTTTAGGGCTAACCAACATAGTTTCATCCCCTTTGCATTTGACACATTTGGATTGCTAGGTTCAGAAGCAAATGAGCTCCTCAGGGAGTGCAGAAGGTAATGGATAGCAACGTGATGACTGTGGGTTCGAATGAATACGTATTTAAAAGAATCAGGTTTGTTATCCAGAAAGGACTTGTTGCGCAGTTTGTCCTCTACTTTTGTGTAATTCTTTGAGCTTATCAATAAAATTTATTTTAGTTTTTAAAAAAAAAAAATTAAATTAGCATACAAACATACAACAATAAATCTTTATTAACTACTTATCTTAACACATGACAACAAATGTTGGTATTATTCAACTCTTTGTAGTAGGACTTTGGGAAATATAGATGGCTAGAAATAGAGCAAGATTTTAAGGTGAAAAACAAGGGCCACTTCGAAGTGTGCTAGGCTGCTAGCGATTCAAAGAATGATTGGTATTAGAAATACTCATGGTAGTATTAGTAATTCTCAGGTCAAGGTGGCAACGATTTCTCACAAGGTCTTTATTGTATGGGAACCTCCACCAATTGGATATTTTAAACTGAACCTGCAGGGGGAGGTGCTAATCTTAAAGGATGCCCAAGAAAGCTTTGTGTTTGCTATGACACAACCATTACTGTTTGCTTCAGCATTGCTGGCAGAAGTTCAGGCATTGAGAATGAGACTCCAGGTTGTACATAGATTGGGTTTTAGCCATGTCCATGTTGAAGTGGATTCACAGACTTTGTTTCATTTTATTATTGGTCACCAAGAACCTACAACTAACACAGGTGAGATGTCTTTGAAAGGATATACTTGTAATCAACCAAATTCTCCTACTTCAACTTCACTCAAGAAAATGTTATTCCATGTTCGGGTCTGTTTGGAATGATCTTAGTTGTAGTGAAGCGAGAAATCAATTAGTATCTAGGTTTAACGAACGAAAGAATATTATATGATTCATTTTCCTCGTGCAAATACGAAGAGAAAAGGCAAAATTTGTGGTATGAGTCTCTCTCTCACACACACATTTCATCAAAGAAAAATTATTCCAGGGTTGAAGAACTAAAAAACTCATTCATGTTATATATCCAGTTTATTGTACAACCAGCTTCTGTTTGAATAGTGACAAACTAACAATTGACATAGACTATAGGCTAGCAACAATGAAAGTGGAAGACGAGTCTTGTTGCTTTATAGTGTCTGCAACATGGGCAATCACTCCAGCACCAGCATTATGGAACATTTCATTTTTCACCTAAATTAAAATTAAAGATTCAGAAGGAAAATACAAATCCATAAATTAATAAAAAAAATTCTCTTTTTATGAAATGACTTTTATTGATAAGAAACAAAAGAAGGAAAGATATGATGTGAATCTTACATGTATATTGTTATGGGCAAAGAAGGGCCAGAATGCTGAATGGAAGCTGACATCGACTTTCTTCCATCCTACTCTTTGTAGGCCACGTATCATTTCCTCTAGTGACAGATGAAAAAGTAGTTTGTAATGTAGAAATCATAACTGCATCCAATAAAAGACTTCCAATTTAAGATAAAAAAAATTTCTTACCTTCTATGATTTCATGGTATTCTTTTGTATTTTGTGCGCTAGGGGATTTTTGTGCCTCCTCCTTTGCTTTTGCAGCTTCTCGAGGAAAATGAGGGCCCTCAGATGACACTGGGGGGCAATATTCCACATCAACAACATGCTTGTAACCATCCAAGGAACGTTGAGGAGGCTGCCAATTTGTGGTAGACAAATGCAGAACAGAAAGTGAAATCAGCATTTTCAAATTTGTAATTGTTTTTATGTCTTCAGTAACTTTTGTTGGCTTCGCAAAGTGCCATACTTTTGTCTCCAACGCTTCCAAGACCATAGTAATTGGGGATTTGGATCTCACAATATATCAAAAAGTACCCAACATATTGTGAGCCACTGATTTTCTAGTATTATCGATTAATCTAATTTTATCAGTTTGGTGGCATGCTAACTCATTTGTCAGATTTTGTCAAGTAATATCAAGAGTTTGATCGTGATATAGTTATACAAATATCATTCACAATACTTTACCTGCACAAGTTCTGTCTCTCTCCTTATGGATGACGTTCGCCAACCAACCATATCTGTATGATGTTAAGGAACACTACTTTGAAATCAAGATTGTTTTCAGAAAAATCTAGAGAATATCAAAATCTACTAAAAATCCAAAATACATAACAAAAACTCTGCATGGAAAGGATACGGTCATATGATACATTCGCATAAACAATACGACATCTAAAAGCTCCAAGGGCGGATCTGCAAGACATGGATAACATAACATGCTCTTTATTAGATCAGTCATAAGTAATTCACACTTCATACTAAAATATAAAATTTCTGTTCACTTACATAAACTTTCCATCTTCACAATCAGATGCCATTCTAAGAAGAAGAGGTGGTTTGCTGGGTTGACCATCTGTAAGGAACAACTGACGACCAGTTCTGCCAACCAAAATGGGAGCAATGGATGGAACAAGTTTTTCCAGGATAGGGACTCCCAAGAGAAGCGGAAGCTAGTAGATTAAGTACTAGAATTAGAGCTCAGTTGTTCACAAACAAGAAAAGAACTACAATTGTGGTAAGAAAAGGCTGTGGAGAAGAGATACACAAAGACCACTAGAAACCAGTTCGTTTTCAGGAAAAAGTAGTATTGCAAGTTACACCTAAAATAATCATTAACATATATATAAAAGGTGATGAAGAGGACATATGGTATCCCATTGGTTTGATTCCATTGAATGATTTAAAAAAAATAATTCAACACTGGGAAGACCGTGAGAATGGACAAAATGCGCGAAAAAGTTGCATAATATGTCAATGAAATGAATGACGTATTCCTGAGTCCATGAGAGACGAACCTGTTTTTTCCCTCTGACCCCTAGATGTGGAGTTGCCAAGGTGATAAAGTTGATAGGCTCCAATCCAGCAATTGTCCCCTGTATCGAGGAGGATGCTGATCTTTCTATACTTTTATCTCTAGAAACAGGGTTCTCTGCAGGTTGACCATTAGCTGAGGTGTTTAAGGAATACAACACAGAAATTGCATATCTTGCAAATAAACCTCCAAGAGAATGGGCCAAGAAAGAGATTCTTTTCAAGCCTTCTGTTTTCTGGACCACTTGTTTCACCTGTTCTAAACAGATGCAACAACTATTCAGAAAAATTACGTAACATAGAAGCATGAAGTGATCTTAAAAAACAATTATCCATCCCGATTTGTCAAAACTCAAGACTCACTTCATCTGCCAGTCGTCGGCCAGCTCCATCAACTCCGCTGAAGGTTTTAGTATAGGAATTACACGAACTTGCTGTACCAAGAGAAAATGACAACATTGAAAGATATTAGACATGTTACAATGTGTAAGAGAAATGAAACATAATACATAATCAATATTGGGCTCGAGACAAAAATAAATTGTGAGAAAACATTAGAACAAAATATTTAGTTAACACCTCTGACAGTGCAGAAGCTCATACCGTAAATCAGAAAATTTCTTCCCAATCTTCTTTTCAATTCGGCCTCTACATAAATCCAGTCACTAGGGCTGTATCAATCATTGAACCAGTCAATCCTGCTAATTAATAAGTTCTTATTTAACTTCACATGAAGGATTACTTTGTACAAAAACTAAATACACTCATACCTTGCCAATATGCCATGAACTAGCACAAGAAGATGTTCTGGTTCACCTCCAAACTTTCTAACACCCCTTGACGTTGCAATGTTTTCCTGATTACTACTACTCATTGCTTGAATTGAATGATCTGAATTCTTATAAAATGCACTTAAACCTGCATAATATACCCTTTAATCAGAATAAAACAAGTAATATAACAATAACATAATTCCTCTTTCAAATTTCAAGATTTTATAAACATTACAAACAATCAGAATTCAGAAATTGTATAATTGAAATCAGAATTAGGAATTACCAGAAAAATTCAAGAATCCATGTCGATTATGAAGATCATAAAAAGAAGACGAACAAGAAAACAAAAAGCTTTTTCCTCCTTTTCCTCCACTTCCAATACTTCTTCTTCTTATATAGTGAAAAGAATTACTAGATTGAGAATGAATTAAAGGTGAAGATGTTGATACCATTGATGACAATATATAAAAAACACAGTCAAGTAAAGTTAACTTATTATATATGTGTCAGAAGATGATGATAACAGTTATCTTGAATCTTGATTGTTATCTTATCGCCACAACACCAACGAATCTAACCGTCATCAGATCTCTATTTTTTTTTTTCCATACTGGTTTCTTGCTAACGATAAGGGTGATTGGGTGAAAGGTTTATTTCTATTTATAGAGTATGGCGCATGTTAGAGATTGGTAGTCTGTTATTGAATTTCAACTATTTTTTTTTTCTTTTGTTTGGATTTTTTTTTTTTTATTAATATAATTCAAATTTTATTGATAAGCTCAACGAATTACACAAAAGTAGAGGACAAACGCGCTACAAACTGCGCGACAAGTTCTTTCTGGATAGCAAACCTGATTCTCCTAAATATATATTCGTTCGAACCTGCAGTCATCACGTTGCTATCCATTATCTTCTGCACTTTCCTGAGGAGCTCAACTGTTTTTGAGCCTAGCAATCCAAATGTGTCAAATGCAAAGGGGATAAAACTATGTTGGTTAGCCCTACAAGCTCCGTCATGTTTCTCCACTTTTGTCGCTGCTGCATTGCTAGCTGCTAGCCCCACCTCAAAAATCCCAGCACTCAGTCCAACCATCGGAGACGCCCCTGTAACATCAACACACACATGTTTACCTTCAGACCAGTTGTAGACCAGAATATCAGCAGGACGTAATGTCGATCTTCCTTCCTTAGGATCAGTAAGAAAGTTAACAGAAGCCTCCTTCTTAACATGTACGCCAGCCCGCCAGAATACATCACACAAGATATCTCTAACGTGGTCATGCCTGTACTTGAAGCCGGGGTAATGCTTACAATGGGCCACATGGTCCCCGAAAGCATCAAGTCTACTCTTCTTGCACACAGGACAAAGCTCACCATCTGAATATAAAGGGATCATCAATCGATAATGAAGAATGACACGATATTCTACAGGCGTCATGCGTTGTCCAAGCCCTTCCATCGGGATAACAAGGAGAAAATCTTTGGCATGTTCTGACTGCACACATCCAATCACGACTTTTTGTCTAGCTGACAACTCAAATTCCCTTTCAAGACCAGAACTAATCTTGTTGTAGTATGCTTCCGCCAAGACATGTTGGGGTCTGAAGGGGACGGTAGTAGTTGGAGCAAGATTACTGAGATCAAAATCAGGTATAGAAAGATGTAAACTAGCAATGGCAGTATCGAAAACATTACCAATATGTGGAGTGTCACAACCTCGAAGAATGTGGTCTTGGAGATCATTGGTTTGCGTACGTGAAGCTACGAAAGCAAACTTCATAACATCAGTAGCACAATAGATACCAAGTCCACCCATACGTAATGGGAGGGTTGCCATACGCCACTGTAGATCGCCAAAACCAGGTCCATCAGAAACCACAATATTTTGAAGGGCTGCACGAAGCTTGTGGTCAAACCATTCGGCTGTTTCCTGAACATAATCAGGGGGGCAAGTACGGAGAGCAAATGTGAGTTTAGATAATCTCATACAAGAACGTAAAAGTGCCAACTCACATTGCGGATCCTTTAGCTGTGGTAATAAGTCCATAAGTTGAAGTGTCTTATCCACTCATTGACGAACATTACCCACAATAAATGATGCATCAATACTTACAGCCCCTCCAAGCAACTTAACCCCTCACCGAGGACATGATATACCAACCGGAAAGATATCTGGATAGGAGCAGTCAGGATCAACAGAAAGCCAGATCAACTCTGTCTTAGACACATTAAGCACGAGCCCAAGAGATAGTCCTCTTTCCTGAATGATACGAATAGCTCTAGCCACATGTTCTGTACTACCAATCAGAGTACCATCATCTAAGTACCATGCCTGCAACTCCAAGTGGCATTCTGACTGAATGCGGTGTATCAATGGATGCAAGACCAAAGCAAAGAGAAGAGGCCCCAAAGGGTCCCCCTGCTGTTGAAAGAATGAAATTATACTAAATGAAAGAACTAAAATCTAATACTTATAAACTTAGATTACACAAAATGTCCAGGATCGAATATGTATAAGGTATTGGTCGATCACCAAATAAAATAATGTAAAAATATACAAAATATACATACCTTTATATCTTCTACATTCAATAAAACCATAGCTTAACTTCTCTCAATTTCTCCTTAAATCTACCTAGGCGATGGTTCCTATATTGTAGAGATTGAGCATTGAGAGGGAGCTATGGAGTGTAGTACTTATATAGTCTTCCATCAAGACCTTTGAGTTCTTCACAATAAAGAACACTACTAATAATACTACTTAAATTATTACAACTTACATTGTAATGTGGAAAGCCAAAAGATTATATCAATTTAATTTAGACTTAAACAAATGGTTATTGGGCCACAATTCTAACAGCTGTATCCCAGCTGCTGACCAAATATGAGTAGACCCTAGATACAACGAGCAGGTTGGCAATAGAGGTATTCGACCCATAGAGCAATAGATGGACAATGACTGCGTACCTCTCGTAGCATAGCAGACTGATCAACAAGGTGGAAGGCATTCTGAAAGTCCACAAGCAGCATAGAAAGCGATGTGTCGAACCCCTACCCTTTTAAATTACGTGTGGAAACTTATATCAACAATCAGTTGTTGACGTGTTTCGAACCCACAACCTCTCCACTTTGTGAGAGGGGTGCTACCATTGAGCCACAGGCTCATTCGCCTTTTGTTTGGACTTTTTAGTTGATACAGAGAGAGAATGGGGAAAGCAAGGAACTGAAGTACTATTGTTGTTATTATGATGACACGTGTTCGGTTCGGATTAAGAGCACTACAACAGATAAGTGTTTTGGCAGCGTCTGTAAACTTTTTGCTCACCACCCGTTTGCTCACCAGTCCTCACCCTCTAAGATGATTACACATGGTTCTAAAATCTGGTAGAAATTTGATCATAACCAGGGGGTGTCAATGGTTGGCCGATTAACCGAAACCAATTATAGCGGTTTTGGATTTTAAAATTATTAAAAAAAATAAGATGGACATTTTGAAAACCGAACCGATAGAATCTGAAACCGATAGTTTTTTTGTAGCGGTTTTATGAGTTTCAACGAAAAACCTGAAACCGATTAATTTTATTTAAAAAAATTAATATTTTTTATATATATAATATTAATAGTGAAATTTAATACACTAACTAGATGATTTTATTAATTAAACTTAAAATTTACATTAGTTTTTATTTGGTACATTTGACTAAATTTTTTTAATTAAAAAATATGTAAGCACATAAATACTATATTTTTCTTCTGAAAAATTTGTCAATTTATTAAATATATGCGATATTTGTGTAAGTATGTTCATATATATAATGTTCCGAAAGTTCTCACAGTATAAATTTTAATTTGTTTTGGATTGAAATTTCATCTTTTATATTTCCGTACATTCGGTTGTATATAAGTTCGTATGACAACTACCGTATTATTTTACTTTAGGATTATGAACCATGAAACTACTTCATATGTTGATGTATAGAAATATTCAATTATATAATTTAAGTTTTATTGATAATTTAAAATTTGTGTTTTTTTGGTTTAGTTTATATTAAAATTTAACAATTTTAATATTCTATATAGTAATTTCAAAAAACCTGAAACCAAAACCGTTAAAAATCCGAAGTTTTTAACCATTAGGTTTTGGGTTTTTATAATATGACTCTAAAACCGCCAAAACCCGCAAAAAGTCAAACCCGAACCGAAACCGGTCAAACCCAACCGAAACCGACCCATTGACACCCCTGAACTACCTATTACTTTAGCTTCCTAATTTACCCTTACCTAATAGAATACAATTTTGAATTTTTAAAACACAAAGTGGGATATCATATATTTTTCTCTCTCTCCTGGTTGGTCTCCTATTCTCTGATCATCTTCTTTGATTTCTTCCTAAGTTACTGAACATTGTTTGACATAATTTTTCACCATATTCACTGCAATATATTCAAAGGATGAAAGGAAGATTTTAACATGTGTATATTTTGTTGAATTTGACAAAAGTTCTTCAAGTTCTACCATATATGAACCCGTTCTCACTCCACTTCAAGCATAACTAGCCTCAGAAAAAAAAAATATGAACCATACTAAAATATATATTAATGTTTTCATTCTTCCATGGCCATTATCAATTCAGGTGCAATGTTTAACTAATTTAACTTGTATCCATTAATATAAAATTATCATGAACCGAAAGAGATTACCAACCCTTAAATCCATTAATATAAAATTAACAATCAAAATTCATTAAAAGAGTTATGACTTATAGCTCTTTTTAATACTATTCATAGAGATTTTTTTTTTTTTTTTTTACTTTTTTGGATTTCATTGGGGTAGAAGAAGAAAAAACGTGATTGAAGATTTGAAGAGAGAAAAAAAAATCCCACATATCAAAGGTAAGTAGTGGAACTGTTAATTTATTGTACTAGTAATTTTTGTAATTCAACGAAGGGCAAATCAGGAACATTAATTAATGGTAGTTACAAAACAAAATTTTTTAAAGATTTTTGGGACATGTGTAATCATATAAGCTGGATGGAGAGTGTGGTGAGCAAATAAATTCTCTACAATAGAACCTCTTTAAATTAATACTCGGTAAATTGATAAAAATAAAATTTTCTGATCCGACCTAGGATCTATATGCTAATTAATAATTTTGACAAAAATATAAGATAATATGTTTTGATATTGTATAGGTTCCATTAGTTTTATTAGTTAATAATTACTTATAAACAACATAATAATGCGACTACATGTTAAGTTTTTTAAAATTAATAAATACTAGTATTTTTTTTGTTGAAGTTTAAATAGAATTGAATTTCATCTTTAAATACTCGTAATGTGTTAAGAAAAATCTTGGAATTGTGTTACTAGTTGACTCTTTATATTTACTATAATTTAGGGGGATTTAGAGATACCCCCCAAAATAATAGGAACTCTTTGAGATACCCCCCAGATTTAAAAATCATTAGAGATACCCCCCAGATTTTCATTTTAAGCCGGTCAACCAAGCCATTGACCAATATAATTTTTATATTGACAAAAATACCCTTCTCAATTGAAGTTATATCCTAGTCATCCAACCCAATTACCATGTATGCTATATCATGTAAACTTAGATCTAATCCTAACTATTGAATAAGATAAAACCCTCAAATCTAATCCTATGGTTAGAAACCAATATTTTTTTCTCCAACTCTTCTTCCTTCTTCTCAACCACCAATTCCTCCATCACCACTATTAAAACCACCAATTCCTCCACCAAACTACTAAATCTTCTCTCTCCTCTTCTACTCATAAATCACCCCATACAACCACAACCACCACCACCACCACCACCAATTCCTCCACCAAACTACTAGATTTTCTCTCTCCTCTTCTACTAATAAATCACCCCATACAACCACAACCACCAATTCCTCCACCACCACCACTAATAAACTACCAATTTCTCCACCCCCACTAATAAACTACCAATTTCTCCACCCCCACTACTAAATATTCTCTCTAATCTTTTTCTCACACAAAAAAATCTTCTCTCTCTTATTATCATAAATCACCCCAGAACCACCAATACCTCCACCACCACTACTAAATCTTCTTTCTCCTTTTTTTCTCACACAAACAATTTTTTTCTCTTCTTTTATACTCGTAAATCACCCAACACAACTACAAAAACCACCAATTTCTCCACCACCACTACTAAGCATAGGTGAAAATATCAGTAAAGGGCGGATATCCGATCCTCAAAAAAACGGAAAATTCCGCGGATATCCGACCTCATGTGTCGGATTATAAAGGTTTGGCAAATTCAAAAAACCGGAAAATATCGTGGATATTCGCAAATATTCGCGAAAAATTCAGCAAATTGGGAGGTTTTCTGCACTTTCCGTGATTTTTTGAATTTTTCGATATATAAACATATAATTAAAAGAAAAACATACATTACAAATTAAACACACGACAAATCATACAAGGAAGCTAAGACGGAAGTATTACACAAGATAGTTTTACTCATACGTGAAAAAATCGTAAATATCGGGCGGATATTCATAAAAATTTTATATGTTTACAATACAAGAACTAAACACAAACAACCTCATTACAACTCAACCCATAGTTTTATTTTAATAATCAAAATAAAAGACATGCTAACCCCAGAATGATAGACGCCCCTTGTCAAACCGATGAGCTTCGAGTCGCATACGTGTGGGGACGAACTCAATACAATAATATTTCCATGACATTGTTTGCTCGTACGACCTTGGATACCAATTATTCATTACACAAAAACAAACCTTGGATACAAACAGTATACTGGTTTGCCAAAAGTGAGAGAGAACTTCACTTTGGCATGGGCGTGCTTTTTTTTCGTTTCTTTCTGATATATTGCTCTTGGAGGGCCATCAAGTTCGTCGCGAAAGTTTCCAAACGTCTAGGGCCTTTTGGACCTTTTTTTGATAATCTCATCAAAAATTCTACTTCGGGGGGATTAAAAATAAATGTGTTAATTTTAAAATTGAAAATTTCCAAAATTTCGATAAATATCGGTTTTTGCCGATTTATGCCGCGAATATCCGATTTATGCCGACCGGCATGGGGTGTTTTAATATCCGAATATATTCCGTGTGCCGTACCGTGCCGATCTCTGGAAAAACGGAAAATATCGCGAATATCCGCCCGGCACGCACGATATTTTCACCTATGCTACTAAGTCCACTAATTTCTCCACCACCACTATTAAAGTTCTTGGATTAATGGGGGTATGGGTGTGGTTAGGATCAATGGGTTTGAATTACATGAGATGGACGGTTATGATTTAATAGGGTATGGGTGTTGGATGTGAGTAAAATTTGTTTATGTTAAAGGTTTAGCTGACATGGCATACAAGTAGATGACTAGGATTAAGGTTCAAATAAAAGAAGGGTATTTTTGTCTAAAGAACATAAAAATGGGTCAAACATAGGTCAATGGCTCGGTTGACCGGCTTGAAATGAAAATCTGGGGGGTATCTCTAATGATTTTTAAATCTGGGGGGTATCTCAAAGAGTTCCTATTATTTTGTGGGGTATCTCTAAATCCCCCTATAATTTATTAAAGCGTTAAGTGGTCCCAATAAACTTCATTGAACTTCAAGATGTATATATAATATAAGTAGTACCACAAATCTACAATATTCGTTTTTAAATTGAAAAAATTAAAATATCTTTGTAAATTAATATTTATTAATTTATCTGTACATTGATATCCAATGATTAAATTAGCCATCCCAAATTACAATTGACATTATCAATTAGTCCAGTCAAACTATCACATTAATGATTAGTCCTGTTTTTTTGACTAAAAGTTAGTTTACAATAATACCCTCTACTACTAGTATTTAAAGTTTGAAATTGCTATTAGAATTGGAAACCGCCAAGTTAGTGGTAGTGTAACAAGTGGAATTGATGTCAAAAATTGCTATAAAAAATTGAAACCGCACATTAGTGGTATTGCAATTTAGTGGAATTACTATTACAATTTTTTAGAATTACATAATTAAAAGTTAGCAATTCTTAGAATTGCACGTATAAATAAGGCATTAACAAATTTTTAGAATTGTACATAAAGTTAGCAATTTTTTAGAATTGCAAAGAAAATTTGTATGTTTTAATAAAAACTATAACCTATGTATGGGTGTAATTAACCCTAGTGGATTTGAATTAATTACCCAACTAATTTATAGACACCCAATCACAAAACACCACATGTCAATAATTAAATATAACCTATGTATGGGTGTAGTTAACCCTAGTGGACTTAAATTAGTTACCCCATCTAAGTAGCAATTTTTTAGAATTGCAAGTGTCAATGATTAGCAATTTTTTGGAATTGCATAGTTATATAGTTATCAACTTTTTAGAATTGCATAGTTAAATTAGTTACCCAATTCAAGTAGCAATTTTTTAGAATTGCAAGTGTTAATGATTAGCAATTTTTTAGAATTGCATAGTTAAATAGTTAGTAATTTATTAGAATTATATAATTAAATGAAGAAATGATTACAAACGATTTAAAAGGATAGTATTGCCATTTAAAAATATAAAATTTGAAAATTTTAGTGGGATAATTGAGTCAAGGATTAGTTAATAATTTTTTCAAAGAAAAAATATCTAAGATTAAATAATATTAGAAAGTGGGACTAATCATTAAAACCAAAGTCAAACAGGACTAATTCATAAGTAGGGTGGGCTAAATGGGATATAGGACTCATTCTTTGCATTGATATCTCTGTGTTGATAAAATTTTAGTGGTCCAAGGCTATTAATTTATAGAGGTTTAACTGTATCTTTCTGGTGTGATGACAGATGTTCGGTTGTGATGCAGAAATAGTATATGTGTTGAAAGTCTAGAGGTATTGTTTAAACTTTAAAGGCAAAAAATGTTAATAGCAACATTTTATGTGTGAAAGTATATAAAGAGGACGAGATAGTTACTTAAAGCTGCTTATCAATTTTTATGGTCTAAGATTTGTCATTTCATGATGACATTTTTCAGTTGCTATTGTATTAAATGAGATGGTGGAGGAAATTGATGAGTAACTTTAAAATAAAGGGGAGCCCCTACTGAATGAAGTGTGAGAGGTTTGTATCTGTTAGGAAATTGATGAAAACAATACTGACAAACAAAAGTCTTGCCACTCAGTTGCCAATATTATCCAAATACAAAAGATAAGCTAGGTAGGGGTCTGGTGACATAAACCAAGAAGCAGTGATAGAAGTCAGAAAATTTGTTTGCTCAAGCAAGAAAATTTCATCATCTACATCTCTCTCTTTGATAGAATTTAACTAAAGCTGAAACTTAAAACCAATGTTAATGGTGATATTAATTAAGAAATATATCTCAGGATATAAAAAAATTATGTGAAATTAAGTTGGATGTTGTCAAGTTAGTCAATCAAACAACTCTATTCATTTGAATTTTGAGAGATTTCAATAGCAAGCCAAAAGTACAAGTTTTGTTGGGTTTTTTTTCACAGTATGAACTATGACGTATAACTAAAACAATTTTGTTGTTAATACGATCCATGCTCAGTTTCATCCAAAATGGAATGAATGTTTATATATATGTGACCATCTTATAAGAATCATCGTCTTATCGTCTTTAGCTATCTTGCTGTCAGGACATGTACAGATCATCAAACAACAAGGATGAAGAACAGGTGTTAGAGGAGATTGAAGAACCGAAAACAAGATAAAAGGAGGAATCTCTGATTGTTATCCTAGTCTTAATTCTTTCTCCATCAGGAATTCTGCACTTGTCCATATGGCATGTGTTAGCTATTATAAATTTAATTCTTCATTTTTTATTATAACAATAAAAGTTAATAATATTGAAAGAGGAAATAACAGTTCCCACAAGGAACATAACAGACCCCTAATGGTTACCCATGAAGCTAGGCCCGTAGAATGGTCTACGTTTATTGCCACCTAAGTATCCATGTCGCCTTCACGTCACCAGAGTAGCCACTTTACGGAGACTTGCTTTTGTTTTGCTCAGCTAAATAACCCTTTGTGATTGAGGCAACCTTTCCGATAGTTATAGACTTATAGTTATCAATCAATTACTTTTACATTCTGATCGACGACACATAAGTGTTGCACGAATAATGACAAAAAGAAAAAAAAAAAAACAAAAAACAATCACCACTAATACCTAGCTCTCAGCCTCTCAGGCTACTCTGAGGTCTTTTCCAATTCGGCTTTTGGGCCATATGATCAAAAAATATCATTCACATAAAATGTATTTGATCTCCATGCAAAAAGCATGAATAAAAATTAACCATCTGTTATATAAATTTTAAATAAAATTGAAAGGACACTCAGACAGTTAATGGAATTATCTTCATCCATTATTCTATTTATTATAGCTTATGAGATTTCATATGACATGGTGGAGGAAACTGAAGATTTTGACATTTTGTGTAATATTTTTGTTGAAGCGTTTCAAAAAAAATGATTAATCATTAGGAATTTTTTCGACAATGGTTTGATCTTAATTGCGAGACTGTCAGCTGTAAAATCAACAACATAGAATCAATCCAAACTCAATAGACCGCAGCACTGCAGCAGTATTATTTTTTATATAATCCCATTAGTAATTTTTTTTTTAAAAACATTTTTCTTAGTAAATCAAGATTTCCTGCCATAATTTTCTTTATTTCTGGGATTTGTAGAATAAAACATTCCATCTTTTTAAGCTCAGCCCAAGAAAAAGTATTTGACCATAATACCCTTAACTAAGTATAAATCAGCATTTTGTTTCCTTATTTAGGTAGTGTTTGTTTCATTAAGCACTAAGCATTAAGTGCTTCTTAAGTGGTGGACCAGGTTAAAATTCAGAAATAAGTGTTTTTTAAGTTGTTTGTTTAGAACAAGCATTAAGAACTAATTGGGATATTTCAGCGATTTTGGCCCAGCGAAAATCTCACGCTTAATTTAACTTCTTAATGCTTGTTGTATTATTTAGACAATTCTACCATTATAAAAATTGTTTTTAACATCCATAACCATTAAGTAATATCACAGTCAGATTCATTGGCTTAGTTAATGGCCTTTCCTTTGTCTGATCACTTTGAAATTTTTACCATAAGTTCCTGAAGATTTCTGTTATATCATATCTAAAATTTAGAATTTTTAGACGAACGGTTTGAAAGTTACAGATTTTTTTGTGGTTGTTATGTTTTACAAGAAAAATTACGTTACAGTCAGATTCGTTTGCTTAATAAGGAGACTTTCTTTTGTCCGATCACTTTAAAAGTTTTACTATATGTTCCTGACGATTTCTATTGTATCATATCCAAAATTTGGAATTTTTAAACGAGTCGTTTGAAAGTTACAGATTTTTTTGTGATTGTCATGTTTTAGAAGAAAAATTACAGTCAGATTCGTTTGCTTAGTAAGGGATCTTTCCTTTGTCTGTTCACTTTGAAATATTTTCCATATGTTCATGACGATTTCTGTTGTACCATATCCAAAATTTAGAATTTTTAGACAAGCCGTTTAAAAGGTTAAGATTTTTTTTTTAAATATCATGTTTTAGAAGAAAAATTGGCGTGTATAGTTTTGTTGTTAGAACATTTTTCTGTTTGTACGACGTAACAATATAGTGTAGTTACACAAATATTTTGGCTAAGGGTGAAACATTCTCATCTGAAGCACAACACTGAATGGTCAACTTGCGCAACCAGAGTGCAAATTAACTTTAGGTTTTTGGGTTATGTGATAAGGTACTGTGTATTGTCAAAATACTTTTCCAATAATAGGGTAACATGGTCAAAATCACACTTATGCATAAACAAACAAATCAAAAACAGAATTTCTTAAAAATGATAACCAAACAACTTTTCCAGCATTCAGTGTTCAACATCCAGCATTAAGTATCCAGCATTAAGCATCCAGTATTCAGCATCCAGCATTCAGCATTTTAAACAAACACACCCTTAATCAGAAACCCTAGTTCTTGACGCCTTCAAAGTTCAAACCCTAAAGAAAGGAAAATGATGAAAAGTTCTGATTCAGCAGGTTCAGATAGGATTAGTCTTTTATCTAATAATTTACTCCATGATATCCTTTCAATGCTTGACATGAAACAAGTAGTTCAAACTAGCATTCTTTCAAAAAGATGGAGGTATTTATGGAAATCTGTTTCTTCTTTAAACTTTGATGATGAAACATGGATAAAAGGAAATGGTTATGGTTTTATCTCGTTTGTTAACGATGTTTTTGTGTTATAAACGAAATCCATGCATGGATTAATATAGTATTAAAAAAGAATGTTCAAGAGCTTCATTTTGAAGGAGATGTTCTGAAGTTTTCTTTGTTGCAATGTTTAGTTAATAAGGTCAAGAGCTTGAAACTTATAGGAGTACAAATTTTGTTTGATGGTAAGATTGAGTGTAGAAATAACAACCTAGGTTCAAGTTTTTCGACACACGAATAATTGGATAGTTTCGAATAGTATTACAATGAAAGCTCCTCGATTGAAGTATTTGTTGGTTGAAGGGATCGCGATTTGTGCTGAAAACTTACTAGAACTCTATTTGATAGGTCGTGCACATCCACTATATTCTTTTGAAAATCTCCCGTTGTTGCAAAAAGCACATGTCGACACGAAAGCTCATGGGTTTGTTGAATGGGAAAACAAACTGCAAATAATCAAACATCTTTATAACGTAAAATCCTTAACACAGTCAGCTTATGATTTTCAGGTATGCTTTATTAATTTCTTACTACAGGTTTACTTCCCGTCGTCACCATGATATTTGTTAGCTATAGAATCTAATAAATCCTTTCTACAAAAGGCTCCTGCAGAACTACGAATTATTTGGGAAGAAGTGCCATGTTTCGACAACATGAGATATATCAAGGTTACAGATTGGTGTAACAGAGGTTATATTCATGGCTTGGCAGAGTTATTATTTCAAAGGTTCCCTTCCATAGAAACTCTTGTTCTGGAGAAAGCTCAGGTTCAGGTATAAACAAAACAATGAAATATATTTGTTTAGCATATCTTCGTATTTATTATGTTCCATGCTCTCATGTTGTTTTAACCGAAAACCATGACAATCTATCTTAGCAGGACCTCTACAGATCATCAAACAAGGATGGAAAATGGGGAAAATGGGGAGAGGGATTGTTGTTTCACTGCAGGTTTTATAAACTCAAATCATGAAATATGATGAGATAGGCCTACTCTATCTGTAAGCACAAGTAAGTTCCTCATCAAACTCTGGTTTCGTTTATCATGGTACATGCACGATCATGATCATAGTATTGCTGTTTATGTATATGGGACAATCTATTTCCCACCCTTGCCGTAGTTTAGTTTATCAATTAACGACTGCTTTCCCAAAGAAAATCGTGAGACCTGATCACATTTATTTTCCTTACTATTATATCATCATTATGCTCCCATCACAACAACTATTTTGATACTGATACACTGATGGCCTAAGGCATGTACAAGTTGCAGTAAACAACCTACAATATCTCTAAGATATAAGAAGATCTTATTCGACATTTGGCAAACAACCATTCGCCGACGATACACACCCACAAGAGTGTCTTCATATGCGGACCTGGGATATTTTGAAAGGTTTTGTAAGTATTATTATGTGGACTGAAGTTCAGGAGCCACAAAAATATTTGGGTGGTTCTCAGGGTTTGAAAATTGTGAAGTGGGGAAACAAATCAATCCAAAATGACACTAGCCAATAGGAAGAGATATAGAGATCTTTGAAAGATAAGGACTACCTCTTACCCTTTCAGTACTATTAATACAGACTCTTACAAGTGTTACAAACATCTCAAACTAATAGCATTAATCTTCATTTTTAGTGTAAAACCTTCTCTTTTTACACTTACAATGGCTGCTTCAACAATGGCACTTTCTTCTACTTTTGCTGGAAAGGCGGTAAAACTTTCCCCATCATCATCTGAGCTTCTCGGTGAGGGAAGAATCTCCATGAGAAAGACTGTACCAAAGCCAAAGACAGTCTCATCTAGCCCATGGTATGGTCCTGACAGAGTTAAATACTTGGGACCATTCTCTGGTGAAGCCCCATCATACCTTACTGGTGAATACCCTGGTGACTACGGTTGGGACACTGCTGGATTATCTGCCGATCCAGAGACTTTCGCTAAGAACCGTGAACTTGAGGTCATTCACAGCAGATGGGCAATGCTTGGAGCCCTTGGTTGCGTTTTCCCCGAATTACTTTCCCGCAATGGGGTTAAGTTTGGTGAGGCTGTATGGTTCAAGGCTGGTGCACAAATTTTCAGCGAGGGTGGCTTGGACTACTTGGGTAACCCTAGCTTGGTTCATGCTCAAAGCATTCTAGCCATCTGGGCTACACAAGTTATCTTGATGGGTGCTGTTGAGGGATACCGTGTTGCCGGTGGACCACTAGGTGAGGTTGAAGACCCATTGTACCCTGGTGGAAGCTTCGACCCCCTTGGCCTTGCTGATGATCCCGAGGCTTTTGCTGAGTTGAAGGTAAAGGAACTTAAGAATGGCAGATTAGCTATGTTCTCTATGTTTGGATTCTTTGTTCAAGCTATTGTAACTGGCAAGGGACCTTTGGAAAATCTTGCTGATCACCTCGCAGACCCAGTTAACAACAACGCTTGGGCATTCGCCACAAACTTTGTTCCTGGAAAATGATCAACTTATCATCTAGGAAGCACGGACACTTCTACAAATTCATTGTGTCAGTGTCGGACACTGCTCGGACACGGACACTGCTTCGAACACGGCTTGGACACGTGTCCGACACGGCACATGCGTGTCCCATGTGCCGTTCAATCTGGACACTTCTTGGACACTGTTCTGGACACGGCTTGGACACTGTTTTGGACACAGATATGTTCCTAAGTCCTTAAGACGAATTGTAATATCTTTCCAACCGTTTCTCTTTCATGCTTTATGAACTATGAATGCATATGATACATGACATGATTTCTAATATATTATTGATAAACCATAATTTTTTATATATATCTAATTGCCGCGTCCTAAGCCGTGTCCGTATCCTAATTTTTGGGATATACAAGTGTCGCCGAGTCCGTGTCCGTGTCCGTGTCCGAGTCCGTGTCAGTGTCCGAGTCTGTGCTACCTAGCTTATCATCTGATTTAGACGATCCTGTTTCGTGTGTATATTGAATGATTATATCAAATTTTTTTTTTTTCAAGCCTGTTACAGTTTATCATTACGCAGACCATTTAGTGGATAGAAATTGGAATCTACAACAAATAACAAATCGACATTAACATTCAATACAACACTCCTATTATTAAATAAAAAATTAAGATTTCTGATTAACTACAAAAACGAGTCAATCTACTTTCGAATTCTGACTAAGGATACTGTTGTTTCTCTCCAACTTCTTTTTCCAACACTGATGTTTCCAACACTGAAATTGTGATTTCTTCTTACAACTCAATACATCTCCTCCTTCTTTCCCCTCTCCAACATTACTAGTCGCGATTGATCCTGTTCTCACCAAATCTTTCTTCATACCAACATTCTCTTTATCCGATTCTGGCGATGAAGTACTAGCAATCTTTTCTCTCATTTGCTTTCCTCTAATTTTCAACCATAACTCTCTCATCTTTTCTCTAATCTCACACACTCTTTCCTCATGTGGTCCATCGCAAAACCCGCATTTAATAACAATGTACTTCTTGTTTCTCAAAGCCCGAATGCTTTTCGTTTCTTCCCATTGTAACGCAACCCTTAACGCCTCCTCTAGAGTCTCGGGTTTTTGAGGATCAATCCAATCTTGGTAATCTTCTCTTAATCCATCTATAAACAACCCTTTTAACATCTCATCTTGTATTCCATGATTAGGCCATTTTCTCAATATCCCCTGCATTCTTAAAAAGAAAGTATAAACTGATTCCTTTTCGCCTTGTTTTAAGGTCATAAGTTCTGATCTATACTTATCAATGAACTCCGTTCTTTGGTACATATTCAAAAAAGATGATTTGATTTCTTCCCAAGTAAGAGAAGAGTGTGGTTCAATTACAAGATCATACCATAACGCCGCTTCATCCTCAAGTGTAACAGGAAATATCCTTATCATCATTTCATTAGTAAATGCATTATTTGCGCGACAAACCTTCAAAAACCGACTTAAATAAGTAACAGGACATTCTTGAGGAGTACCGCGAAAGATTGGTAAGGGCGCAAGATTAACGTACAAGATAGGCCTAGGAGTAGAATCTTGCAAATGATCTTGGGAATGTGAAACCGAGTTCACTGAGGCTATATCAGGAATACTGCTTTCAGGAATATATTCAGAGTCTTCAGGGGAATAATACTCATTCCTACGTTTATTAGTAGAAATATCAGATTTGCTATATGTCGCACTATTATCTTCGTCTTCTTCTTGGTCTTTGTATATGTTCTCTTCTGGCAATTCTGATTCAGAAGTTTCATTATCTTTGTAAAGTCTTCGATGGGTAGGAGTGTAACGTGGAGGAATTCGACGACGTTGCTTGAATTTTGATGCTGTCATTGATGAAATCTGAGATTTTTGATGAATTTTGCAGAAAAATACTATGTTTTTCACAAAGGAGGGTTGGTTACAAATGGCAAAACTGATACTTTTGTAAAACAGTTAAAGTCAAAAGTAACTGTTGAAGACTATGGGGTAGAAACGTTGCACCTATTAGGCTATTGTAGGAATTTTACTACAAGTGTAAGAGAGGTCCAAAACACTGCATTGTTAAATGAAGACTCAAGGGACTAATTTGTGTCTGTTGGTGATCATAGATATTGACTTAGTGAATCAGATTCCATCAACTTACACTTTACTGAGAAAATCAGTTTGGCACATATTCAAAGTTATGTAGGAATGACCCACTCTTGTACATTTTTTTTTTCTTTCAATCAAGTTGATAGGCAAGCCGAAATGCCTTTAAATTTATTCAGTGTGAAAGGCATACTACCCTTGTTCTTCAAAGCCAAAATGCTTTAACTTTTTCAAAGCAAGGGACCTCTGCTCTGCTTTACATTTATTCCATCAAGTTGATTATATAATTGATTTGGCCTGCTATAGTAGTTCCTAGACATTAATTTCTCTATCTTCTTTCAACTTTCATTCTTTCATTTCACCAAGCTGTTCTTCCTCTTTGAAGCAAAAAATACGCCAAACCATCACTGAAATTGTTCTAAGGAACCATGGATTTGGTTAGTCCCATTATTGATGTTGTATCTCGTGTAATGGATTGTAGTACAAAGCATCTCAATTACCTCTGTGCACTTCAAGAAAATCTCGGCAAACTCGAGGATAAAATGGCTCAATTGATTGAGCTTAAGAGCGACGTCAACAATAAGGTCATCATTGAAGAGGAGGAGCTAAAAAAACGCACTAATCAGGTGGACGGATGGATGAAAAGAGTGGAAGACAGCCGACCTGAGGTGGACCAAATTATACGTGAAGGGGCACAACATCTTGAGAGAAGGTGCCTCAATGGTTGTTGTCCTAAAAATTGTTGGAGTAGCTACAAGTTGGGCAAAAAAGTGGTAAAGAAGTTACTACTTGTGGAAGAACTAAAGCGTGATGGAGTCTTCGAAATTGTGGCAGAGAATCCACCTTGCCCTCCAGTTCAAGAGCTGCCAGAAAACTTTACGGTTGGTTTGGATTCTGAATTTGACACTGCGTTAAGTCTCCTCCGAAAAGATGATATTCAAGTTTTGGGATTGTATGGAGTCGGTGGAGTTGGGAAGACTACCCTTTTGAAGAAAATAAACAATGAGTTCCTGAAAAGAAACAATCACTTTGATGTCATCATATGGGTGCTTATATCGAGCGAGGTAAAGATTGAAACTGTTCAAGAAGCCATTCGAGTGAGATTGGGATTGAATTCATGGTCTGATAGTGTTCCTTCAAGTTCGCGAGCCAGTGACATTCTTAATGCATTGAAAAAGAAGAAATTTTTGATATTGCTCGACGATGTATGGGAAGAACTTGATCTGCAAAGTATAGGAATACCTCTTCCTAGTGTTGAAAACAAGTCTAAAATTGTTCTTTCAACACGGTCATTAAATGTATGTGGCGCCATGGGAGCAAAAGAAACAATTGAAGTGAAATCCTTAAACAAGGAACAATCATGGGTCTTATTTCAAGAAAAAGTTGGACAACAGACCCTTGATGCTGATCCACAGATTCCAAAGTTGGCTGAAACAGTTGCAGAAAAATGTCATGGCCTGCCATTAGTGCTCATCACCATTGGTGCGTCCATGGCAAGCAAAACGAATCCTCGCGAGTGGGAACTTGCCATCTCAGAATTGAACAAGTCTGCAGCAAAGTTTCCAGGTATGGAAAAGCGTGTGTTTCACCTTCTGAAGTTCAGCTACGATAAGTTACCAAGTGCTACTGATCAGGTATGTTTCTTGTTTTGTGCCTTGTATCAAGAAGACGAATCAATTTATATATCAAATTTAATAAACAAATGGATTGGGATGGGGTATATTGGTGATTTTGAGGATTTTGAAGAAGCTGTTAATATCGGTCATGGTATCATTGGCACTCTAAAGCGTACATGTTTGTTAGAGAACGGGGATAATGATGAGAGTGTGAAAATGCATGATGTGATTAGAGAATTAGCTTTATGGGTCGCTGGGAGAGACGAAGGTAAGGTTATTGTGAAGTCAGGTTACAACTTGAAAGAATTCCACGTAAATTATTTACATCCAACAGTTGTGCAAACAATATCCTTGATGTATACTGGAATCACTCATCTTGGAAAATTACCAAGCTGCCGAAACCTATCCACCTTCTTTGCTCCTGATAACGGAAATTTAAACCATATAAATGACGACTTTTTCCTTTCGATGCCCAATCTTAAGTTCTTAGATTTGTCATCCAATGAACTCACAAAACTACCCACAAGCATTTGTGAATTGTTTGAGTTGGAATTTCTTCAACTTTCTTATACAGAAATTACAAGTCTGCCATGTGAGATGAGGAATTTGACAAAGTTGAAAGTCCTTTCTTTGCTCGGAAGAGAGGTTTCAATTCCACGTGGAATGATGATGAATTTTTCGAATTTGGAGATTTTGGAGTTGGATGTTTTAAAATCTGATGATTCTTCAGAGGAATTTTTCGAATTTGAAGAATTCAGATGCTTGAAAAAATTGAAATATCTGACGATCTCTATTTCAGATTTCAAAGATCTTGAGAGGTTACTAAGCAACCCCCACTTGTGTAATTGTCTAAGTACTTTGGGTATTGAAAATTGCAAAGAGATTACCTTACCCACACTTTCAGCATCATCTTCTTCATCATCATCGCATTTAATTCTTGGACGTCTTCAAAAACTGCAATTTCTTCGAATTCGTAACTGTTCAGAGATCAAAGAGTGGATGTTTGATTGCATAACAAATGATGATGAGCCAGAGATTGGGTTATTTGAAAGCTTGGAGAAAATGTTCCTCATCAATCTCCCCAAATTAATTATTTGGATGATGAGCCAGAGATTGGGTTATTTGGATGCAAGGAATCTCCATTGTGCACATTTCAGAAAACTTTATCACTTATATCTTGATGGGTGTCACGCAATGGTGAATCTTACATGGCTTCTTCTCATTCCAAATCTACAAACACTAGAGATATGGGATTGTAGTAGTCTTCAAGACATAATATCTTCTTCTGAGAAATCAGGAGGAGGAGGATATCCGTGTGATGAAAATACTACTTTTTCAAATCTCAAAAATTTGTGGTTATTGGATTTGCCCAATCTCCAGTCCATATGTAGCCATACCAGTACATTGTCTTTCCCATCCTTGGAAACTATAGCAGTGAGAAGATGCCCAAAGCTGAGGAGGCTACCACTTGACTCAAACAGTGCTAAGTACACACTCAAGAAGATTGAAGGAAAGGCAGAGTGGTGGAATGAATTAGAGTGGGAGAATGAAACCACCAAGACTCAATTTGCAAGTTTAGTAACTTTTATGGTAGATTAGGCAAATGTTGTAAAATTCTGTGTATGTTATGTTTTATGCAAATTCATTTTGTAATATTATCTTGGAATAGAGGTCCTGTTATCGTCTTCTTGAGCATCATCTTCATTTCCATCTCTATCTCTCCTACTAGTACTGCATCATCCTCTTCCATGTTTTCTGCAAAGCATCATTGTCCATTCCAAAGCATCCCACAATTTTTTACTTCCTTTATAAGATTGTGTGGTAAGTGAATTACATATCAATACTCTGCTATAAATATTTGTCAACTCAGGTAGACTTTGGTATTAGTTTACCAGGGAACTTCTGCTAAACATTGATAGGTTTTCTGCAATGCTGCTGCAACTTTGGTATTAGTTTACCAGTGAACTTCTGCACTTTTCAGTATAAGAGAGGTCAAGATGTCTTTGAGCTTTGCCAGTGAAGGTAGCTTTTTTACTTTACAATAACGCAAGGACATATAGTGAAGATTGCACATATGGTCAAAGAATGAAGATTGTTGCGCTGTACTCCTACAGTACTCTACTAGTCTACTAGTTCTTCAAACTTCAGACATGCAAAGACATCATCTTCCACGCCTTCAATCTTTGCTCTTGAATTTTTCAGCTTTTCTAATGCATTTCTCAGATTCTGATGTTGTTAACTTTCCTCATCGCTCGTCCTACTGTTATGATTGCAAGTGGCAAACCTCCACATTCTTCAGTGATGTTCTTTGCAGTTGTTTCTATTTCAGGAGATGACATTACATCAGAACCAACTTTGTCAATGAACAACTCCCATGCTTCCATATAGCATACCCAGAAAGCAGGTGTAAAGCTTTAGTGAAGGTAAGAATTGAAACCGGCACTCGGTTATTTGACATTAATTTTGTGACATTAGTTATCTCGGTTATCTCGCCTTGGGTTCATTGTTAGGAAAACCTCGTTGTACGCGCATCGTCCCTAGTCCTTCTCTTCGCGTCAAGTTTGTCTAAGTCATGTTTGGT
Organism: Aquilegia eximia; assembly: GCA_023053565.1. Lineage (NCBI taxonomy): Eukaryota > Viridiplantae > Streptophyta > Magnoliopsida > Ranunculales > Ranunculaceae > Aquilegia > Aquilegia eximia. Next base: position 21,287,711 of record JALIGU010000005.1, read on the forward strand.
ATAGGACGTACGTACCGAGTTAGGGCGTACGTACGTCTTGTAAGGCAGCAACAAACTTTTGTGTTTTGGATGTACGTACCTAGTTAGGGCGTTCGTACGTCCAAGTAGGCAGCGAACTATTTACGTCTCTTGACGTACGTACGCTGTTTCGACGTACGTACGTCCAATATGAAATCTGTCAATTTCGGCCCATTTTCTCTTGTTTCAAACCCTAACTATATATAGGGTTTTCTACCGAAGAACAAACCAGTTCTTTGGCCGTCCAATTCATCTCTAGTCTTGGAGTTTGTTTAGGTTTTGGTTTAGGTTGTTTTGGTGATTGAACTCATCTTCTTCTTCCCCATTCATCTTTTTTTTCTTTATTGAATAGTGATTTAGCTTCGAGTCTTCTAGTTGAGAACCCAATATATGTGCAATATAACAATAATAAGGCAAATAATGAAACGACAAACAAATAAAGAACACACAATATTTTTAACGTGGTAAAACCCAATATGGGAAACGTCCACGGTTGTCCTCGCGACAACAAATAAATCCACTAGATGAAAAGAGATTTACAAACCTATCAACTACCTGCAATCACTGCGAGTTGACACTCCTGGTTATCTCTAACACCTTGACTTCACCAGAGCACCTTGATGTACGCACAAGACACTCGACTTCTTGATGAACACACAAGAAGACTCGAAGCCGAACTATGAAACAAGCTTACACCAGAGTTCCTTGATGAACACACAAGGATACTCGACTTCTTGATGAACACACAAGAAGACTCGAAGCCGAACTATGAAACAAGCTTACACCAGAGTTCTTTGATGAACACAAAAGGATACTCGACTTCTTGATGAACACACAAGAAGACTCGAAGCTAAATCAATATAAACAATGATAGGAAGATGAATTGGGGAAGGATAGAAGATAGAAGTACACAAAGATCAATTAAGGAAGAAGATGATCTTTGTGGAAGAGCCAACAAACAAACTAGGGTTCTATGGAGGCTAGGTTGGAACTCTTGCCTTTCACATAACACCAACGACCTATTTATAACCTAGGGTTTGAAACAAGAGAAAATGGGCCGAAATAGACAAAACACATATTGGACGTACGTACGTCGAAACAGCGTACGTACGTCCTGAGACGTAAATAGTTCACTGCCTACTTGGACGTACGAACGCCCTAACTAGGTACGTACGTCCTGACCAAAACATGTTTGCTGCCTAACATGACGTACGTACGCCCTAACTAGGTACGTACGTCCTAAACCCAAAAACAGACTTTTGATACACTTGACGCGAAGACAAAGACTCGGGATGACGCGCGTACAACGAGGTTTTCCTAACAATGAACTCAAGGCGAGATAACCATGGACATCCAATATCACAAAATTAATGTCAAACAACCGAGTGCCGGTTTCACTTGTGTGTTCATCAAGAAATCGAGTATCCTTGTGTGTTCATCAAGGAACTCTGGTGTAAGCTTGTTACATAGATCGGCTTCGAGTCTTCTTGTATGTTCATCAAGAAGTTGAGTGTCTTGTGCGTACATCAAGGTACTCTGGTGAAGTCAAGGTGTTAGAGATAACCGGTAGTGTCAACTCGCAGTGATTGCAGGTAGTTGATAGGTTTGTACATCTCTTTTCATCTAGTGGATTTATTTGTTGTCACGAGGACAACCGTGGACGTTTCCCATATTGGGTTTTACCACGTTAAAAATATCGTGTGTTCTTTACTTGTTTACTGCTTTATTGTTTGCTTCACTATTGTTATATTGCACATATATTTGGTTTTTCAATTGGTATCAGAGCGGGGCGCTTGTTATGGAGCGTAATGGCACACGCGTAGATCCTATGAGTGCAATAATGGTTAATGAGTCTGTTTATAATAATTTTATTGCTAAATCGTCCAAATCCACAAAACCAAAATCTGATTTTGAAAAAGATGATAATTTGTATGTTGTTAGCAATAGTGATTGGGCTCTTCTTTACAGGCTTTTTGCAAAAGAATGTGAAAGGTTACAAAAAGCTAATACTGATTTGCAGGAAAAGTTCAATAAAGCTAATTGTAATTTGTCTACTATTTCTGATAATTTTTGTTTTGAAGATAATGGTGTTTTGCAGACTAAGGTTGATTCTCTAGAACAACGACTCAGACATTGTGCAGAAGACTATATGCTTCAAGGGGAAGTTTATGAATCCAAAATTGAAAATTTGGAAAAGGCTAATCTTTCTTTGCAGGATAAAGTTGAGACTCTTGAAAAACAAATTTCTTACGCTGCAGATGATGCAATTTCTATTTCTCAATTATTTGAAAAAGAAAAACTTGACTTGTTATGTAAAATTGCAGCTTTAGAGAAGGTTTTGGACAAAACTAGAATTAACTCTCTTATTGCTTGTTCTAGTAGTCCATCTGGTGTGACTACTTCTGTAAAATCTAGTTTGCCCGCTCTTTTGCCTACCCCGTCTATTGAGACTAGACTTAATACTAATAGTTTTCAGCATGTTTCTCGCACAAAGTTTAAGTCTAAGGCTAATGAGTAATCGAGTGCAACACTAAAACCTACCTTTGGGTTCGAGAATTAGTTTGCTATTGATTCACTCTACAAATAAATCTTAAATATGAATAAGAATGATAATTCAACTCTCTCAACTAGTTCAATTCCATGCCTTTAGGCTAATAGTTTCGAGCTAATTAAGATTAATATTTATCACTTTATTCCACCTCCAAATAATTGTACAAATAACCTTTGGGTTAAAGACAATCATATATATGAAATGAGGTGTTAAGCAATTGATATCAAATAACTTACCAAATTAACTCAAATCTATATTAAATGTATAGGCCACTTTGGCGACTAACAATACACCCAATATACTTTAAAAATCTGGTAAAATTAAATTAGACTCATAAAAGTCTATATTTCTGCTATGAAAATATAATCAAACCTTATGTTATCCGTACAATACGTGATTACTGTAATAAAATATCCAAAACTACCTAAGATCACAATTCTCAAAATTAAGACATCATTATGCATCCCACCAAAAAATACAATAAACATCATATGATCCAATAACTATAATTAAAAATGAGCATAGGTCGCTTTGGCGACTAACAATGCTCGAAAAATATAGAAATTGATCATATAATTTCATATATATGAGAAGACCAAATATTGATGCCTAACTAAAATTATTGCATTGTTAATTGTTCATAGAAAAGAAATTGTGGTACAAAAGCAACAAGGATTTAATAACAAAAAAAATAAAAGTATCTAACATATCTCAATAGAATAAGAATAATAGTATTACTGGATGTTCGATTTAATTCAATAATACCCAGGAATCACTAATATGCGGAATTAAATAAAATTGGTATGTATTTTCTTGATTTTCTAACAAAATTTTGTAAATAACTTTCCAAGTGATTGAAAAAATGATTATCAATTAGCAAAACTCAAATTATAAATCCTATATCAATATTCATATGACTAAGAAATTGTAAGATTGAATATGAGATTTTTGGAAATGAGAAGAATAAAAGAAAATCAAATAACCTATGATATTGAACCAAAACCATTATGCATTTTGAGGCGACTGATACCAAATGAAAGAATGAAATTATACTAAATGAAAGAACTAAAATCTAATACTTATAAACTTAGATTACACAAAATGTCCAGGATCGAATATGTATAAGGTATTGGTCGATCACAAAATAAAATAATGTAAAAATATACAAAATATATATACTTTTATATCTTCTACATTCAATAAAACCATAGCTTAACTTCTCTCAATTTCTCCTTAAATCTACCTAGGCGATGGTTCCTATATTGTAGAGATTGAGCATTGAGAGGGAGCTATGGAGTGTAGTACTTATATAGTCTTCCATCAAGACCTTTGAGTTCTTCACAATAAAGAACACTACTAATAATACTACTTAAATTATTACAACTTACATTGTAATGTGGAAAGCCAAAAGATTATATCAATTTAATTAAGACTTAAACAAATGGTTATTGGGCCACAATTCTAACAGCTGTATCCCTGTTGCTGACCAAATATGAGTAGACCCTAGATACAACGAGCAGGTTGGCAATAGAGGTATTTGACCCATAGAGCAATAGATGGACAATGACTGCGTACCTCCCGTAGCATAGCAGACTGATCAACAAGGTTGAAGGCATTCTGAAAGTCCATAAGCAGCATAGAAAGTGATGTGTCGAACCCCTACCCTTTTAAATTACGTGTGGAAGCTTATATCAACAATCAATTGTTGACGTGTTTCGAACCCACAACCTCTCCACTTTGTGAGAGGGGTGCTACCATTGAGCCACAGGCTCATTCGCCTTTTGTTTGGACTTTTTAGTTGATACAGAGAGAGAATGGGGAAAGCAAGGAAGTGAAGTACTACTGTTGTTAGTATGATGACACGTATTCGGTTCGGATTAAGAGAGAAATAAAGAGATTAGATGTATGTAGTTATGTAAATTTTGTGCTCACCACCCGTTTGCTCACCAGTCCCCACCCTCTAAGATGATTAAACATGGTTCTAAAATCTGGTAGAAATTTGATCATAACCAGGGGGTGTCAATGGTTGGCCGATTAACCGAAACCGAAACCAATTATAGCGGTTTTGGATTTTAAAATTGTGAAAAAAAATAAGATGGACATTTTGAAAACCGAACCGATAGAATCCAAAACCGATAGTTTTTTTGTAGCGGTTTTATGAGTTTTTAACGAAAAACCTGAAACCGATTAATTTTATTTAAAAAAATTAATATTTTTTATATATATAATATTAATAGTGAAATTAAATACACTAACTAGATGATTTTATTAATTAAACTTAAAATTTACATTAGTTTTTATTTGGTACATTTGACAAAAAAAATTTAATTAAAAAATACGTAAGAACATAAATACTATATTTTTCTTCGGAAGAATTTGTCAATTTATTAAATATATGCGATATCTGTGTAAGTATGTTCATATATATAATGTTCCGAAAGTCCTCACAGTATAAATTTTAATTTGTTTTGGATTGAAATTTCATTTTTTATATTTCCGTACATTCGGTTGTATATTAGTTCGTATGACAACTACCGTATTATTTTACTTTAGGATTATGAACCATGAAACTACTTCATATGTTTCATTGACGACCATCTTATTTATAGAAATATTCAATTATATAATTTAAGTTTTATTGATAATTTAAAATTTGTGTTTTTTTGGTTTAGTTTATATTAAAATTTAACAATTTTAATATTCTATATAGTAATTTCAAAAAACCTGAAACCAAAACCGTTAAAAATCCAAAGTTTTTAACCATTAGGTTTTGGGTTTTTATAATATGACTCTAAAACCTCCAAAACCCGCAAAAAGTCAAACCCGAACCGAAACCGGTCAAACCCAACCGAAACCGACCCATTGACACCCCTGAACTACCTATTACTTTAGCTTCCTAATTTGCCCTTACCTAATAGAATACAATTTTGAATTTTTAAAACACAAAGTGGGATATCATATATTTTTCTCTCTCCTGGTTGGTCTCATATTCTCTGATCATCTTCTTTAATTTCTTCCTAAGTTACTGAACATTGTTTGGCACATTTTTTCACCATATTCACTGCAATATATTCAAAGGATGAAAGGAAGATTTTAACATGTGTATATTTTGTTGAATTTGACAAAAGTTCTTCAAGTTCTACCATATATGGACTCGTTCTCACTCCACTTCAAGCATAACTAGCTCCAGAAAAAAAAAATATGAACCATACTAAAATATATATTAATGTTTTCATTCTTCCATGGCCATTATCAATTCAGGTGCAATGTTTAACTAATTTAACTTGTATCCATTAATATAAAATTATCATGAACCGAAAGAGATTACCAACCCTTAAATTCATTAATATAAAATTAACAATCAAAATTCATTAAAAGAGTTATGACTTGTAGCTCTTTTTAATACTAATTCATAGAGAGATTTTTGGGGGATTTAGAGATACCCCCCAAAATAATAGGAACTCTTTGAGATACCCCCCAGATTTAAAAATCATTAGAGATACCCCCCAGATTTTCATTTCAAGCCGGTCAACCGAGCCATTGACCTATGTTTGACCCATCTTTATGTTCTTTAGACAAAAATACCCTTCTTTTATTTGAACCTTAATCCTAGTCATCTACTTGTATGCCATGTCAGCAAAACCTTTAACATAAACAAATTTTACTCACATCCAACACCCATACCCCATTAAATCATAACCGTCCATCTCATGTAATTTAAACCCATTGATCCTAACCACACCCATACCCCATTAATCCAAGAACTTTAATAGTGGTGGTGGAGAAATTAGTGGACTTAGTAGTGGTGGTGGAAAAATTGGTGGTTTTTGTAGTTATGACTTATAGCTCTTTTTAATACTAATTCATAGAGAGATTTTTTTTTTTTTTTTTTTTTACTTTTTTGGATTTCATTGGGGTAGAAGAAGAAAAAACGTGATTCAAGATTTGAAGAGAGAAAAAAAAATCCCACATATCAAGGGTACGTAGTGGAACTGTTAATTTATTGTACTAGTAATTTTTGTAATTCAACTAAGGGCAAATCAGGAACATTAATTAATGGTAGTTACGAAACAAAATTTTTTAAAGATTTTTGGGACATGTGTAATTATATAAGCTGGATGGAGAGTGTGGTTGGATGGAGAGTGTGGTGAGCAAAACCCTGGTGAGCAAATAAATTCTCTACAATAGAACCTCTTTAAATTAATACTCGGTAAATTGATAAAAATAGAATTTTCTGATCCGACCTAGGATCTATATGCTAATTAATAATTTCAACAAAAATATAAGATAATATGTTTTGATATTGTATAGGTTCCATTAGTTTTATTAGTTAATAATTACTTATAAACAACATAATAATGCGACTACATGTTAAGTTTTTTAAAATTAATAAATACTAGTATTTTTTTTGTAATTGAATTTCATCTTTAAATGTAATGTGTTAAAAAAAATCTTGGAATTGTGTTACTAGTTGACTCTTTATATTTACTATAATTTATTAAAGCGTTAAGTGGTCCCAATAAACTTCATTGAACTTCGAACTTCAAGATGTATATAATATAAGTAGTACCACAAATCTACAATATTCGTTTTTAAATTGAAAAAATTAAAATATCTTTGTAAATTAATATTTATTAATTTATCTGTACATTGATATCTCTGTGTTGATAAAATTTTAGTGGTCCAAGGCTATTAATTTATAGAGGTTTAACTATATAAAGAGGACGAGATAGTTACTGAAAGTTGCTTATCAATTTTTATGGTCTAAGATTTGTCGTTTCATGATGACATTTTTCAGTTGCTATTGTATTAAATGAGATGGTGGAGGAAATTGATGAGTAACTTTAAAGTAAAGGGGAATCAGGTAAACCCACCCATTAGTAAATACACCTAATTTTTTTGTTTTTTTTTTCATAAAATTAAAAATACACCCAAATCCCAATCTAACATAACAAATTCTAGCAACGGTTCTTGGTTCTTCTCCTTATGGACGGTCGGACGGAGAACTCGTAACCAGAAATTTGTTTGCTCAAGCAAGAAAATTTCAAGTTCATCTACATCTCTCTTTTTGATAGAATTTAACTAAAGGTGAAACTTAAAACCAATGTTAATGGTGATATTTAATTAAGAAATATATCTCAGGATATAAAAAAATTATGTGAAATTAAGTTGGATGTTGTCAAGTTAGTCAATCAAACAACTCTATTCATTTGAATTTTGGGAGATTTCAAGAACAAGCCAAAAGTACAAGTTTTGTTGGGTTTTTTTCAAAGTATGAACTGTTGTGCGCAGCGGAAGCTTATGCACCAATACCCAAGATTGAAATAGTGTGTGAATCAAACAAAACAAAACACAAGATTTACGTGGTTCGGCAAATATTGCCTACGTCCACGACCAAAACAACAATCTTCCAAATAGAGACGATTATACAAGCCATCTCGAAGAAACCAAAGTGTTCTTCCTCACAAGAGTTCTCTCAAACTCACCAATGGCTTCTCACAATCTCTCTCACATGAAGATTAGGTTTTCCAACCTTCTCAATTGGCTTTATAACATAGCCATACAAACACACACGAAATGGGCTTAAACAGGCCCATATACACAAAACCAAGGGAGGACGTACGTACGTCGAATGGACGTTCGTACGTTCAGCCACACAGAGAAGTCATCTGTCATACGGGACGTACGTACGCCCTAACTACGTACGTACGTTCCTTCCCCGCAAAGTCGTCTGTCGAATGGAACGTACGAACGTCCTAACAGCGTACGTACGTTCCTGAACAAAACAGTTCCCTTCATCCAAAAAATGATGGGTTGTTATAACTTTTGGGTGTGCGGAATTATGATGGATTGTTTGTTTTAACTTTATGTTTTAATGCTTGTGTTTCAGTCTACTAGAAAAAATTGTGTTCTAAGAAACTAGAAGATGTTTGTTTTGTTACTTTGCGACATTAGAGTGTATTTTTACAGTGAAATATTGTTGTTTACGATATATTATTGCATATTGTGTGTTTGATCAGTGAAATATTGTTGTTTACAGTGAAATAGGGGTGATTTAGGTTTTGGTCACCACTTTTTAGTATAAATTAGGTTTTGGAGCCGGTTTTTTTTTTTATTAGGGTTTAGAGCTGAACCGACAATTGACCCAAGTAATTGTTTATAATGGCCAAAATACCCCTGATCAAAACTATATTAGGGTTAGTGATCACGTGCAGATCACGTGAGTTTCAGGGGTAAACTTAGGTATTTTGAAAATATTTTCGGTTCAACCGGGTTTTTGTAGTTGTTGGTTCGAAAATGAGCTCTAAACCCTAATAAAGAAAAAAACCGGCTCCAAAACCTAATTTATACTAAAAAGTGGTGACCAAAACCTAAATCACCCAAAATATTGTTGTTTACAGTGCATATTTTTATGGGTCAATTGGCCAATACACCCCCTTAAATATTAATCAACTTAAATATCAGTTGATTATTATATTAATTAACTCAAATGTTTGTTGATTAACTTATTAATCAACTTAAATTTTAGCTGATTATCATTAATCAACTCTACTAACATGTTAATTAATTTATACTTTCATTTCTATTTAGTTGATTAGTATATTAATCAACTCAACAATAGTTGATTAGTACATTAATCAACTCAAATATCAGTTGATTAACATGCTAATCAACTCAATAATAGTTGATTAGTACATTAATCAACTTAAATATCAGTTGATTATCATATTAATTAACTCAAATGTTTGTTGATTAACTTATTAATCAACTTAAATTTCAGCTGATTATCATTAATCAACTCTACTAACATGTTAATTAATTTATACTTTCATTTCTATTTAGTTGATTAGTATATTAATCAACTCAACAATAGTTGATTAGTACATTAATCAACTCAAATATCAGTTGATTAACATGCTAATCAACTCAATAATAGTTGATTAGTACATTAATCAACTTAAATATCAGTTGATTATCATATTAATTAACTCAAATGTTTGTTGATTAACTTATTAATCAACTTAAATTTCAGCTGATTATCATTAATCAACTCCACTAACATGTTAATTAATTTATACTTTCATTTCTATTTAGTTGATTAGTATATTAGTTAAACCCAGTTGACTGTTTGTTGTAACAGAGTCAAACAGTTAAACAGGTGGTAAAAGCAAATATTAGACTAATGGGATGTATTGGCCAAACGTGACACAAAAAGGGGGTGTATTGGCCAATTGACCCTATTTTTATTGCATATTGTTGTTTACGAGCCGAACGAGCCGAACGAGCCAATCGAGCCGGACGAGCCAAACGAGCCAGCGAGCCGAAACGAGCCGAGCTCGAGCTCATAGTTCGGCTCGATCTTAATTTTAAGCTCGGCTCGAGCTCGGCTCGGTTAGTAACGAGCCGAGTTTGAGCATACCTTAGCTCGGCTCGAGCGGCTCGAATAGCACCCCTAATAAAAGGAGGAATCTCTAATTGTTATCCTAGTCTTAATTCTTTCTCCATCAGGAATTCTGCACTTGTCCACATGGCATGTGTTAGCTATTATAAATTTAATTCTTCATTTTTTATTATAACAATAAAAGTTAATAATATTGAAAGAGGAAATAACAGTTCCCACAAGGAACTTTTGTGTAATATTTTTGTTGAAGCGTTTCAAAAAAATGATTAATCATTAGGAATTTTTTCGACAATGGTTTGATCTTAATTGCGAGACTGTCAGCTGTAAAATCTACAACATAGAATCAATCGAAACTCAATAGACTGCAGCACTGCAGCAGTATTATTTTTTATATAATCCCATTAGTATTTTTTTTTTAAAAAAACATTTTTCTTAGTAAATCAAGATTTCCTGCCATAATTTTTTTTATTTCTGGGCTTTGTAGAATAAAACATTCCATCTTTTTAAGCTCAGCCCAAGAAAAAGTATTTGACCATAATACCCTCAACAAGTATAAATCAGCATTTTGTTTCCTTATTTAATCAGAAACCCTAGTTCTTGACGCCTTCAAAGTTCAAACCCTAAAGAGAGGAAAATGATGAAAAGTTCTGATTCAGCAGGTTCAGATAGGATTAGTCTTTTATCTAATAATTTACTCCATGATATCCTTTCAATGCTTGACATGAAACAAGTAGTTCAAACTAGCATTCTTTCAAAAAGATGGAGGTATTTATTATGGAAATCTGTTTCTTCTTTAATCTTTGATGATGAAACATGGATAAAAGGAAATGGTTATGGTTTTATCTCGTTTGTTAACGATGTTTTTGTGTTATAAACGAAATCCATGCATGGATTAATATAGTATTAAAAAAGAATGTTCAAGAGCTTCATTTTGAAGGAAATGTTCTGAAGTTTTCTTTGTTGCAATGTTTAGTTAATAAGGTCAAGAGCTTGAAACTTATAGGAGTACAAATTTTGTTTGATGGTAAGATTGAGTGTAGAAATAACAACCTAGGTTCAAGTTTTTCGACACTTGAAAGTTTTGTTATGGAATGCTGTTGCACGAATAATTGGATAATTGGATAATTGGATAGTTTCGAATAGTATTACAATGAAATCTCCTCGATTGAAGTATTTGTTGGTTGAAGGGATCGCGAGTTTGACTGGTGAGATAAAGATTTGTGCTGAAAACTTATTAGAACTCTATTTGATAGGTCATGCACATCCACGATATTCTTTTGAAAATCTCCCTTTGTTGCAAAAAGCACATGGGTTTGTTGAATGGGAAAACAAACTGCAAATAATCAAACATCTTTATAACGTAAAATCCTTAACACTGTCAGCTTATGATTGAGAAAAACAAATAGTGCTAATCTAACAGTTCAATATTCAAACAAATCAAACAATCTGCAGAAAGTAAATAACACAGAAATTTTTAACGTGGTAAAACCCAATATGGGAAACGTCCACGGTTGTCCTCGCGACAACAAATAAATCCACTAGATGAAAAGAGATGTACAAACCTATCAACTACCTGCACTCACTGCGAGTTGATACTCCTGGTTATCTCTAACACCTTGACTTCACCAGAGCACCTTGATGTACGCACAAGACACTCGACTTCTTGATGAACACACAAGAAGACTCGAAGCCAAACTATGAAACAAGCTTACACCAGAGTTCCTTGATGAACACACAAGGAAACTCGACTTCTTGATGAACACACAAGAAGACTCGAAGCTAAATCACTATTCAATAATGAAGGAGAAGATGAATGGGGAAGAAGAAAGAAGAAGATGAATGGGGAAGAAGAAGATGAGTTCAATCACCAAAAAACAACCTAAAACCAAAACCTAAACAAACTCCAATACTAGATGAATTGGACGGCCAAAGAACTGTCTTGTTCTGTAGAAGAGAAACCCTATTTATACTTAGGGTTGAAAACCTAGGAAAATGGGCCGAAACAAAGCAAACCGACTTTGGACGTTCGTACGTCGGTATGACGTTCGAACGTCGCCACACAAAAATAAGCCTGCTGCCTAACATGACGTACGAACGCTCTAACTCGGTACGTACGTCTCCATACGAAAACACGTCTGCTGCCTACTTGGACGTACGAACGTCCTAACTGAGTACGTACGTCCTGACCAAAAGATGTTTGCTGTTACAGTGAACGTACGTACGTCCTAACTCGGTACGTACGTCCAGAACCCAATAACTTTTCCTGGACAGACCTAAGAGACACAAGGACACGAGACGACCATGCGTACATCTTGATTTTCCTAACAATGAATTCAAGGCGAGATAACCAAAGACACTTTGTCACAAAATTGATGTCAAACCACTTCGTGCCGGTTTCAATCTCCCCCTTTGACATTGATTTTGTGACAAAAACCTATGACTCTAATAGCACTTATAAAGCGTGCTTACAATCCCAAACCATGGCATTTATAAAACATGCCTACAAAAACACTCGAAATAGAAACACATAACTAGTCACCAATTCTTGTTATCCAGCTTTAGGAAGATGCTTTAACCATCAGAGATCGAACGGAAGCAATCAAGGATTCAACAGAAGTTCCTTCGAGCAACTCCCCCATACTTCATGAGCTCCAAACTTCATGAGCAACTCCCCCATACGTGTAGCATACCTGAAACATAACCCAAAAATACACTAACAAGGAAGAAGAAGGTGTTAGTATTAGAGTCATAAATCTCCCCCTTTTTGTCACAAATGAAGCAAGGTAACAAAAGAAAGAGAAAAGATAAGTACCAAACCATAACAAATAAGATTAAAGAAGAAAAGTAAGAGAACAATCATGTTAACAACAAAAAGGATATGCAACGGAAGTCATAAAATAAACACTTGTTAACACGATGTCAATACAAAGAATTCTCCTCCTAAACAAAAGCATCACCTAAATGCAATGCATATGAGAAAGATGCACCTAGAACAAACAAACCAAATAAGGATATTTGAAACACACAAAGAACCAATCATACAAGGGTAGAAGAGAGTAAAGAGAAAACCATACCATAAATCTGGAATCCATAACACACAAAACTAAAAAACATGAGAGAGATCTAGGCATATAAATGAAGAAGAAAGAGTACCAACACAGACACAAGACACTGAATACTTATATAGGTAACAGAGGGAAGAAAAGAAAACATAACATGAATCCCTGATAGAAACCAAGAGAATCCTATACATAGAAGAAAGAGTCAGGACACCAACAATCGGAACAAATGATTCACTAGAATATCACTTTAAACAACCGACCATAACCACCTGAGATAGATTCCAGAGAAACGACTTCATAGTAGCAAGATATTTAGAGAAAAAAGAGCAAACAAACAAAAAGGAAGAAATACCATACCTGATGAAATTGGGAAGGTACAATAATGACCAAGAACCAAATAGTCAAACCTGTGAGAAATGGGCAAGAAAAGAATATGCGAAAAGAGAAAGAAGAAGAGATACACAATAGTTAGTAGGAGATATGAAAGAGAATAAGGAACCCATGCATATTAGACACATCCAACAATATCCCATGACAAAACTACAGGAATATGAGTATTCGCAGGAAGAGATACGGGAGGTATAAGAAAGTCCATTGAGAATCCATGGGGAAATCCAATCTGTACATGTTCCTGAAACAACTCATCCAACCACAAAAAAATAGAGAATCTTATAAACAAGGAGAAGAAACTATTATCCCAAACACAATGGAATAAAGACATAAAAGGAATAAACCTGTAAGCCCACCCCTAGTGAAACTCAAAAAAAATTAGTTCAACATATGCCAAACAAGATAAGCAATCATCAAGCTCATAAAAAAAAATGTTTCAACTGAAGAATGAGCAAGAATTATCGATGTCACCAAGTCACAAAACAACAATCCAACTTCAGAGCAAATTTCCTGCCTGCCAGAACACTAGAATGAGCCAGAGAGTCAATAGAAGAGAATTGCTAACAATAGATGACCAAACTGAGCATATGCATCCCAAAGTAGAACAGTGGTAGCCCAGAACCATTGCATGAGGATTATTGCAGAAGACTACCAAGAACACATCTAATCAAACCTATTGCAGGAAAAAATAGGATCAACCAAACACAGGAAGCAACAATAAGAGGATAGGCAAGTCTCATAAGTATTTAATCACACACCAGCTAGCCAACAAGGTAATTCAAGAATATTATCCCAACATAGAAAAATATGATGAGAACATATGAGAAAACATGAATCAATATAAATCATGACAAACGAATACACCAATAACATGATTTCATCACCAAAATATGCTTATGCATACCTTGCAGCCTTCTTAAAACAAATTGAGAACTATTACCTTGAGAAATCACATCAAACACATGTGATCCAATGACAAAAGAATTACCAAGGAATGGAACCAAAATAAAGTAAGCCATAAACACTTTCAACAAGAACATCTACAAGAATCCGAAGGAATGGCGCCTTTACTCCTTTGAGCACGAGGAGGACGTGTGCCCGATGACGAAGCACCCTTGGAACTGGGTGTGTCTTTGGTGGGAGTAGTCCGAGCTCGCTTAGGAGGCATGGCCTGCACACACACAACATTATAAACACCACACAAGTAAGTAAAACCAACAAAACAACCAAGAAAAACCTTAAGAAACCCATTGAGGCATTTCACTAAACACTTGGTGAGCAATACAGGACATATAGGCAAAAATACTACATGAGCTTACCAAAATGATACTAAACATGTCCATGAAACTCCACAACCATTAATAATCACAAGAAGTTCCAAAAAGCATCTAGACAACAAGTATATATCCAATGGTATGAACCCAATATGATCATGGTAAACAAGCTCATAATCCAAAGCATAACCAACAAATAACAAGCTCCTTTTTTTTTTTTTTTTTTTTTTAACAGAAAACCAAACCAAATGACAAACAACACAAACCATAATAAGAAGAGAAAAGGAAAAGAACCGATGTACCATAGAAGTGAAGAGGAATACATCATGAACTTCCAAAAACAGTAGCCAATCCCAATCCGTACAAAAATAAGAGGCAATATATGGTGATAAGCAAAAGATTGAACAAATAAGAGAATTGAAGTGCATCATAAACTAAACCTCGGTGTGTGTAGATGCAATGCAATGCATAAAGAGAGAAAAAGTTCACCACTAGAACACACCCTTTGAAGACCTAGAATATAGAACCATCAACAAGAGACATACGATTAAATTAGTAAGTGAGCATAGAAGAAACAAACTTCAACCCCCTTTGAAACAAACGTTATGAGTAGAAGGCAAACGAATATACATATGATCTTGCAAATGAAAACCAAGACATTAAAAAGGCAAAGGAATATAAACTTTGTATGCCTTACATAAAAAACAATGAACATGCGCTTGGATTTTTATTTTGCCGTATGTGGTGGAGTTTAGTCTACATCACTCTAATGTCATTCCCGCGTGGGAGGGATTTTTGCCTCCATCTTTTCAAAAACACGAGGGTAGGGTGTAGCCTACATCTTTTTGACAAACACAAACTCAAGAAGTGCAATACCATGATAACGTGCAACACAAGAACTAACATCTCTTGAGTGCATCCGTCAGAGCATGACCCTCACAACCCCAACGGGTTCTTAGCCAACTGATATTGCATCAAAGACAATCAAATGGCTGGGGATAAAGTGAGTCATTGACCACTAACAAGAGTTGTAATAGGAAGATAAGAATGTTCAATAACACTAACAACAAGATGAACATTAACCAAAATAAAGGAGAGATAGCTCAAGATCACATAAATACTCGAGACATAGAGAAGGTCTATGAGTTCAAAGAATATGTAAGTGGTTTCCAAATACTCCCATTATGCAAGCATGCCGTGCACTGTGCAAACAAGCGAGGAAAAATGCATGATACATACCAAAACATACTTAAGAGTTCAAAAAGAGAAAACACGCAAACATATTGTAACTTATTTAAGACAATTGAATTAAACCAATATCTCAGAAAAGATGTAACCATCAACACATACATGGAATAAATAAAGAAAAATAGAAGGAATAACCAACTATGTATTCAGAGATGCAACATGATCTGCAAGCTAAACAAACAAAGCATAAAAAGTAGAAACACCAAACAAATAGCCTATGTGGTTAGAGAAATATGCAATTCAAATAACACAAGGCTAGAAACAACCTACATCATCCCAAATATGGGACACCACCAGACCTTTGCAAGTCCAGAAAAACCTTCAACTTATCTTTTCTTACCCATACTTGTTTAACACTAGGCGTGCACACCTTGGGAGTTGAAAAGATATGAGATCTCCCCTTAACAAGCTTTGCAATAGACTTGTCCTTAACTAATTCCACCTTAGTCTTTGACTTCCTTTTGTTGGAGTACCTGTTTTTCTTAAACCTATGACAATAGACATTAGAATTCCAAGGTCTAGAAAACGCACAAGAAGGAACATAAGAATCAACAAGATTATAATTAGAATGAACATGAGAATAACATTTAACATGTTGATTAAAATCCCAACAAAAGCTATCCAAATGACCATCTCTACCACAATAAGAACAATGAAAAACATTAGACTTACTCAAAGAATTCTTATAAGAAGATGTGGTGGTAGAAGATGAAACATGTATGTCACCATTGTATTTGTGACATGGTGCCTTAACAAAACCTATACCTCCATTATGAGAACAATATGGCTTATCAGTAAAAACAGCCTTACCATTAACCTTAGACTTAAAATTCTTACGAGAAACATGCTGAACATTAGTAGCATTAAGTCTAGTCTCAATAGGTGGGGTAGGCAAAAGGGCAGGCAAACTAGTAGATTTTACAGGAGTAATCACACTAGATGAACTAGTAGAACTATCAATAGGAGAATCAAATCTAGTTTTGTCCAAAACCTGCAATTGGAGTTGAGTAGACGTTAAATCGTTCTTTGTTACCTCATACTCCACCAATAGAGATTTGTATTTCTCATCGACCTCCTGATTGGCCTTCTCTAAAGCTGCAATTCTACATAACAAGTCAAGTTTTTCTTTGTCAAATAATTGAGAAATAGAAATTGTATCATCTGCAGCACAAGAAATCTGTTTTTCAAGAATCTCAATTTTATCCTGCAAAGAAAGATTAGCCTTTTCCAAATTTTCAATTTTGGATTCATAAACTTCCCCTTGAAGCATATAGTCCTCTGCACAATGTCTGAGTCGTTGTTCTAGAGAATCAACCTTAGTCTGCAAAACACCATTATCTTCAAAACAAACATTATCAGAAATAGTAGACACATTACAATTAGCTCTATTAAATTTTTCCTGCAAATCAATATTAGCTTTTTGTAATCTTTCACATTCTTTTGCAGAAAGTCTGTAAAGAAGAGCCCAATCACTATTGCTAACAACATACAAATTATCATCCTTTTCAAAATCAGATTTTGGTTTTGTAGATTTAGACGATTTAGCAATAAAATTATTATGACCAGACTCATGAACCATCATTGCACTCATAGGATCGTTAGCGTGAGCCTTGACGCTCCTTAACCAGCCCCCAGCGACTGATACCAATTGAGAAAAACAAATAGTGCTAATCTAACAGTTCAATATTCAAACAAATCAAACAATCTGCAGAAAGTAAATAACACAGAAATTTTTAACGTGGTAAAACCCAATATGGGAAACGTCCACGGTTGTCCTCGCGACAACAAATAAATCCACTAGATGAAAAGAGATGTACAAACCTATCAACTACCTGCACTCACTGCGAGTTGATACTCCTGGTTATCTCTAACACCTTGACTTCACCAGAGCACCTTGATGTACGCACAAGACACTCGACTTCTTGATGAACACACAAGAAGACTCGAAGCCAAACTATGAAACAAGCTTACACCAGAGTTCCTTGATGAACACACAAGGAAACTCGACTTCTTGATGAACACACAAGAAGACTCGAAGCTAAATCACTATTCAATAATGAAGGAGAAGATGAATGGGGAAGAAGAAAGAAGAAGATGAATGGGGAAGAAGAAGATGAGTTCAATCACCAAAAAACAACCTAAAACCAAAACCTAAACAAACTCCAATACTAGATGAATTGGACGGCCAAAGAACTGTCTTGTTCTGTAGAAGAGAAACCCTATTTATACTTAGGGTTGAAAACCTAGGAAAATGGGCCGAAACAAAGCAAACCGACTTTGGACGTTCGTACGTCGGTATGACGTTCGAACGTCGCCACACAAAAATAAGCCTGCTGCCTAACATGACGTACGAACGCTCTAACTCGGTACGTACGTCTCCATACGAAAACACGTCTGCTGCCTACTTGGACGTACGAACGTCCTAACTGAGTACGTACGTCCTGACCAAAAGATGTTTGCTGTTACAGTGAACGTACGTACGTCCTAACTCGGTACGTACGTCCAGAACCCAATAACTTTTCCTGGACAGACCTAAGAGACACAAGGACACGAGACGACCATGCGTACATCTTGATTTTCCTAACAATGAATTCAAGGCGAGATAACCAAAGACACTTTGTCACAAAATTGATGTCAAACCACTTCGTGCCGGTTTCAATGATTTTCAGGTATTCTTTATTAATTTCTTACTACAGGTTTACTTCCCGTCGTCACCATGATATTTGTTAGCTATAGAATCTAATAAATCCTTTCTAGAAAAGGCTCCTGCAGAACTACGAATTATTTGGGAAGAAGTGCCATGTTTCGACAATATAAGATATATCAAGGTTACAGATTGGTGTAACAGAGGTTATATTCATGGCTTGGCAGAGTTATTATTTCAAAGGTTCCCTTCCATAGAAACTCTTGTTCTGGAGAAAGCTCAGGTTCAGGTATAAACAAAACAATGAAATATATTTGTTTAGCATATCTTCGTATTTATTATGTTCCATGCTCTCATGTTGTTTTAACCGAAAACCATGACAATCTATCTTAGCAGGACCTCTACAGATCATCAAACAAGGATGGAAAATGGGGAGAGGGATTGTTGTTTCACTGCAGGTTTTATAAACTCAAATCAGTTGAGATCCAAGGTATTGAAGGTTTTGAGAATAAACTCAAACTTCTTGAATTTTTCCTGAAGAATTCCCCAGTATTGGAGAAAATGACCATCACCACAATGGGTGCCATATCAAGAGACAGATCAAAAGAACTGGAATTTTTTTGTAAAAAGACAGTGTGTCTACCAAGGGCTTCTTCAAATGTAGCTATGTTATGTAATGGAACTAGCTTGTCATGAAATATGATGAGATAGGCATACTCTATCTGTAAGCACAAGTAAGTTCCTCATCAAACTTTGGTTTCGTTTATCATGGTACATGCACGATCATGATCATAGTATTGCTGTTTATGTATATGTATATGTGACAATCTATTTCCCACCCTTGCCGTAGTTTAGTTTATCAATTAACGACTGCTATCCCAAAGAAAATCGTGAGACCTGATCACATTTATTTTCTTTACTTACTATTATATCATCATTATGCTCCCATCGCAACAGCTATTTTGATACACTGATGGCCTATTGAACAAAAAAGAAAATTTTCTTTGTAAGGACCTCCCACCATTTATATACTACTACTAAGTAAAAAAGAATGTTACAGGCATGTACAAGTAGCAGTAAACAACCTACAATATCTCTAAGATATAAGAGGATCTTATTCGACATTTGTCACACAACCATTCGCCGACGATACACACTCACAAGAGTGTCTTCATATGTGGACCTGGGATATTTTGAAAGTTTTTGTAAGTATTATTATGTGGACTGAAGTTCAGGAGCCACAAAAATACTTGGGTGGTTCTCAGGGTTTGAAAATTGTGAAGTAGGGAAACAAATCAATCCAAAATGACACTAGCCAATAGGAAGAGATATAGAGATCTTTGAAAGATAAGGACTACCTCTTACCCTTTCAGTACTATTAATACAGACTCTTACAATTCAAGTGTTACAAACATCTCAAACTAATAGCATTAATCTTCATTTTTAGTGTAAAACCTTTTCTTTTTACACTTACAATGGCTGCTTCAACAATGGCACTTTCTTCTACTTTTGCTGGAAAGGCGGTAAAACTTTCCCCATCATCATCTGAGCTTCTCGGTGAGGGAAGAATCTCCATGAGAAAGACGGTACCAAAGCCAAAGAATGTTTCATCTAGCCCATGGTATGGTCCTGACAGAGTTAAATACTTGGGACCATTCTCTGGTGAAGCACCATCATACCTTACTGGTGAATTCCCCGGTGACTACGGTTGGGACACTGCTGGATTATCTGCCGATCCAGAGACTTTCGCTAAGAACCGTGAACTTGAGGTCATTCACAGCAGATGGGCAATGCTTGGAGCACTTGGTTGCGTTTTCCCCGAATTACTTTCCCGCAATGGGGTTAAGTTTGGTGAGGCTGTATGGTTCAAGGCTGGTGCACAAATTTTCAGCGAGGGTGGCTTGGACTACTTGGGTAACCCTAGCTTGGTTCATGCTCAAAGCATTCTAGCCATCTGGGCTACACAAGTTATCTTGATGGGTGCTGTTGAGGGATACCGTGTTGCCGGTGGACCACTAGGCGAGGTTGAAGACCCATTGTACCCCGGTGGAAGCTTCGACCCCCTTGGCCTTGCTGATGATCCTGAGGCTTTTGCTGAGTTGAAGGTAAAGGAACTTAAGAATGGCAGATTAGCTATGTTCTCTATGTTTGGATTCTTTGTTCAAGCTATTGTAACTGGCAAGGGACCTTTGGAAAATCTTGCTGATCACCTCGCAGACCCAGTTAACAACAACGCTTGGGCATTCGCCACAAACTTTGTTCCCGGAAAATGATTAACTTATCATCTGATTTAGACTATCCTATTCGTGTGTATATTGAACAATTATATCAAATTAATTTTTTTTCAAGCCTGTTACAGTTTATCATTACGCAGACCATTTAGTGGATAGAAATTGTAATCTACAACAAATAACAAATCGACATTAACATTCAATACAACACTCCTATTATTAAATAAAAAATTAAGATTTCTGATTAACTACAAAAACGAGTCAATCTACTTTCGAATTCTGACTAAGGATACTGTTGTTTCTCTCCAACTTCTTTTTCCAACACTGATGTTTCCAACACTGACATTGTGATTTCTTCTTACAACTCAATACATCTCCTCCTTCTTTCCCCTCTCCAACATTACTAGTCGCGATTGATCCTGTTCTCACCAAATCTTTCTTCATACCAACATTCTCTTTATCCGAGTCTGGCGATGAAGTACTAGCAATCTTTTCTCTCATTTGCTTTCCTCTAATTTTAAACCATAACTCTCTCATCTTTTCTCTAATCTCACAAACTCTTTCCTCATGTGGTCCATCGCAAAACCCGCATTTAATAACAATGTACTTCTTGTTTCTCAAAGCCCGAATGCTTTTCGTTTCTTCCCATTGTAATGCAAGCCTTAACGCCTCCTCTAGAGTCTCGGGTTTTTGAGGATCAATCCAATCTTGGTAATCTTCTCTTAATCCATCTATAAACAACCCTTTTAACATCTCATCTTGTATTCCATGATTAGGCCATTTTCTCAATATCCCCTGCATTCTTAAAAAGAAAGTATAAACTGATTCCTTTTCGCCTTGTTTTAAGGTCATAAGTTCTGATCTATACTTATCAATGAACTCCGTTCTTTGGTACATATTCAAAAAAGATGATTTGATTTCTTCCCAAGTAAGAGAAGAGTGTGGTTCAATTACAAGATCATACCATAACGCCGCTTCATCCTCAAGTGTAACAGGAAATATCCTTATCATCATTTCATTAGTAAATGCATTATTTGCGCGACAAACCTTCAAAAACCGACTTAAATAAGTAACAGGACATTCTTCAGGAGTACCTCGAAAGATTGGTAAGGGCGCAATATTAACGTACAAGATAGGCCTAGGAGTAGAATCTTGCAAATGATCTTGGGAATGTGATACCGAGTTCACTGAGGCTATATCAGGAATACTACTTTCAGGAATATATTCAGAGTCTTCAGGGGAATAATACTCATTCCTACGTTTATTAGTAGAAATATCAGATTTGCTATATGTCGCGCTAATATCTTCGTCTTCTTCTTGGTCTTTGTATATGTTCTCTTCTGGCAATTCTGATTCAGAAGTTTCATTATCTTTGTAAAATCTTCGATGGGTAGGAGTGTAACGTGGGGGAATTCGACGACGTTGCTTGAATTTTGATGCTGTCATTGATGAAATCTGAGATTTTTGATGAATTTTGCAGAAAAATACTATGTTTTTCACAAAGGAGGGTTGGTTACAAATGGCAAAACTGATACTTTTGTAAAACAGTTAAAGTCAAAAGTAACTGTTGAAGACTATGGGGTAGAAACGTTGCACCTATTAGGCTAACTAAGGGGTATTTCGGTCCGTTCATATTTAATTTTGTATTTCTTTTATTTTGGAAAATTTTAGATACTAAAAAAATAAATAAAGAAGAAAATGCTTAAATGTTTTTACTATAATTTAAAATTTGAACAAACATAGAGCTAGTTTTTTTCGCAAATTTTTTTAGGCCCTGTGACCATGTCAGATACTATCTTGCGGTTTCGAATGTTTCACCAGCACTGTCCTCATTTTTTTTTAGCATCATGGTCATCATCATCTCCATCTCTATAATGATAGTGAATTGATAATTTTGTTCAACATAATTGAATATAGAAGGTCATTTGCCGAAAACAATTTGTGCTATAAGTTATGCTTACTTACTTAGAAGGTCATTTGCGCCAAAATAATTTGTGAATAATACCATGTATTCCCATATCCACAAAAGTTCAATACTTCTTATACAACTTTTACTTTTCTTTTTCTTTTTTTAAAGCTAGTGACCTCTGCATTTCCATAATTGCATTAGGACATTTCTTTCCCAAACCTAAACCACTTATTATCTATCATCAGACAAATGCATGTGGGAATGACCCACTCTTGTGGATTACTGAGAAACGATTATGTAAAGTTATGTAGGAATGACCCACTCTTGTACACTTTTTTTTATTTTTTTTCTCTCGATCAAAGTTGATAGGCAAGCCATTGATGCCTTTAGATTTATTCAGTGTGAAAGGCATACCACCTTGTTCTTCAAAGCCAAAATGCTTTAACTTTTTTCAAAGCAGGGACCTCTGCTCTGCATTTCTTTATTTTTTATAACAAGAAAATGGTAAAGTGAAGGTGTCCTACTTTGATTAAAAAAAAAAAAGTATCCTACTCCCAGGAATGTTTTTACATTTATTCCATCAAGTTGATTATATAATTGATTTGGTCGGCTATAGACTATAGCGTCTATAGCCGGGAACAGAAAGTCTGAAACCGTGTAAGAATCATTAGTTATAGACAATAATTTCTCTATTTTCTTTTAGTTTTCATTCTTTCATTTCGCCAAGTTGTTCTTTCTCTTTTAAATTGTGTGTAAAGAACCATGGATTTGGTTACTCCCATTATTAATGTTGTATCTCATGTAATGGATTGTAGTACAAAGCATCTCAATTACCTCTGTGCACTTCAAGAAAATCTCAACAAACTCGAGGATAAAATGGCTCAATTGATTGAGCTTAAGAGCGACGTCAACAATAAGGTCATCATTGAAGAGGAGGGGCTAAAGAAACGCACTAATCAGGTGGACGGATGGATGAAAAGAGTGGAAGACAGCCGACCTGAGGTGGAGCAAATTATACGTGAAGGGGCACAACATCTTGAGAAACGGTGCCTCAATGGTTGTTGTCCTAAAAATTGTTGGAGTAACTACAAGTTGTGCAAAAAGGTGGTAAAGAAGCTATTACTTGTGGAAGAACTAAAGCGTGATGGAGTCTTCGAAATTGTGGCAGAGAATCCACCTTGCCCTCCAGTTCAAGAGTTGCCAGAAAACTTTACGGTTGGTTTGGATTCTGAATTTGAAAATGCGTTAAGTCTCCTCCGAAAAGATGATATTCAAGTTTTGGGATTGTATGGAGTCGGTGGAGTTGGGAAGACTACCCTTTTGAAGAAAATCAACAATGGGTTCCAGAAAAGAAACAATGACTTTGATGTCGTCATATGGGTGCTTATATCGAGCGAGGTAAAGATTGAAACTGTTCAAGAAGCCATTCGAGTAAGATTGGGATTGAATTCATGGTCTGATAGTGATCCTTTAAGTTCGCGAGCCAGTCACATTCATACTGCATTGAAAAAGAAGAAATTTTTGATATTGCTCGATGATGTATGGGAAGAACTTGATCTGCAAAGTATAGGAATACCTCTTCCTAGTGTTGAAAACAAGTCTAAAATTGTTCTTTCAACACGATCATTAGATGTATGTGGCGCCATGGGAGCAAACAAAGCAATTGAAGTGAAATCCTTAAACAAGGAACAATCATGGGTCTTATTTCAAAAAAAAGTTGGACAACAGACCCTTGATGCTGATCCACAGATTCCAAAGTTGGCTGAAACAGTTGCAGAAAAATGTCATGGCCTGCCATTAGTGCTCATCACTATCGGTGCGTCCATGGCAAGCAAGACGAATCCTCGTGAGTGGAAACGTGCCATCTTAGAATTAAACAAGTCTGCGGCAAAGTTTCCAGGTATGACAGAACGTGTGCTTCACCTTCTGAAGTTCAGCTACGATAAGTTACCAAGTTCTACTGATCGGGTATGTTTCTTATTTTGTGCCTTGTATCCAGAAGACTATTCAATTTCAAAAGACGATTTAATATACAAATGGATTGGGGTGGGGTATATTGGTGGTTTTGAGGATTTTGAAGAAGCTCTTAATATCGGTCATGGTATCATTGGCACTCTAAAGCGTACATGTTTGTTAGAGAAGGGGGATAATGATAATAAGGTGAAAATGCATGATGTGATTAGAGAATTAGCTTTATGGATCATTGGGAGAGATGAAGGTAAGGTTATTGTGAAGTCAGGTTACAACTTGAAAAAATTTCCCATAATTGATTTACATCCTACAGTGGTGCAAACAATATCCTTGATGCATACTGGAATCACTCATCTCGAAAAATTACCAAGCTGCCCAAACCTTTCAACCTTCTTTGCTCCCAATAACGAAGATTTAAACCATATAATTGACGACTTTTTCCTTTCTATGCCCAATCTTAAGTTCTTAGATCTATCATTCAGTAAAATCACAAAACTACCCACAAGCATTTGTGAATTGTTTGAGTTGGAATTTCTTAATCTTTCTTTTACAAATATCACAAATTTGCCTTTCGAGATGAGGAATTTAACAAAGTTGAAAGTCCTTAATTTGTTTGAAAGAAAGTTTGCAATTCCACGACGAATGATGATGAATTTTTCGAATTTGGAGAGTTTGGAGTTGGACGTTCTAGGATCTGATGATTCTTCAGAGGAAATGCATGTAGATATTGATGATTTCAAATACTTGAACAAATTGAAATGTCTGGTAATCTCTATTTCAGTTTTCAAAGATCTTGAGAGGTTACTCAGCAACCCCCACTTGTGTAATTGTCTAAAGTATTTGGGTATTCAAAATTGCAAAGAGACTACCTTACCCACACTTTCAGCATCATCATCATCACATTTATCTCTTGGACGTCTTCAAAAACTGCAATTTCTTCGAATTCATGAGTGTTCAGAGATCAAAGAGTGGAAATTTGATTGCATCACAAATGTTGATGAGCCAGAGATTGGGTTATTTGAAAGCTTGGAGAAAATGTTCCTCGATAATCTCCCCAAATTAATTATCTCATGGGATGCAAGGAATCTGCATTGTGCACATTTCAGAAAACTTCATTTCTTACATCTTTATGGGTGTCACGCAATGGTGAATCTTACATGGCTTCTTCTCATTCCAAATCTACAAACACTACGAATATTTGATTGTAGTAGTCTTCAAGAGATAATATCTTCTTCAGAGGAATCAGGAGGAGGAGGATATCCATGTGATGAAAATACTACTTTTTCAAATCTCAAAAGGTTGGAATTATTTAATTTGCCCAATCTCCAGTCCATATGTAGCCATACCAGTGCATTGCCTTTCCCATCCTTGGAAACTATAGATGTGACATATTGCCCAAAGCTGAGGAGACTACCACTTGACTCAAACAGTGCTAAGAACACACTCAAGATGATTAAAGGAGAGGCTGATTGGTGGAATGGATTGCAATGGGATAATGAAACCACCAAGACTCAATTTGCAAATTCTGTTTATGTTCTGTTTTATGCAAATTCATTTTGTAATAAACATGGTAAAATGTTCTCTTATGTCGAAGCAATGCACTCCATTTTAGTACACCTAGACACCTAGAGAATTTTACCTAGTGAAGGTAAGAAATAAGAATGATTCATTCTGTTTAAGTGATCTAATGTTTTGTAGTTGATTTCATCGAAGGTAAGAATGATTCATTCTGTTTTGTAGTTGATTTCGTCACTAGAGAAGCTTGATAAATATTTGTCTTTACGAGCCAGTGATAGAAACTCCTCTGGAAATCTATGGTACAGAGTACATAAACAACCCTTGATCTTAGACAAAGATCAACGATTTAACTCCTCTGGAAATCTATAACTTTGAAATGAATTATTGACTTGACTAGTAGATGACTTCCAATAAGCTAAAAAAATGTCACGTTTTTTTATTCTATTGAAATCCATCTTCTTTCCTTAGTATAGAAATATCATAAAAGGATCATGTCATCACGATCACCACCCATCCAAGAAGAAAACTGAATGAGAGGTACATTGTAAGGAACACGTTCATTAATTCCAATGTTTTTCAAAGCCGTGTCAACTCGACGTAAAAACTTTGGAACACCTTTCCAGATTGTCTCATGAAAGTAGCTCATCCCTGCCCTCATCTCATCTTGTGGAGTTGGTGGAGTCCGACAAATTTCATTTGTACAAAATGCAGCTTGAATCTAAATGAAAAATTACAAGTAAAAAGTCAACGTACTATACCATTTTTTCCATTACAAAAAACTGACCAACAATGCTTGTACTTTCATTTTGTTTCTACGTTATACAATCTGTTAAAATGAAGCTAACAGATTGCTTACATACACACAATTTTCTGACGTGGCTTTATCTAATTAATGAATATGCTGAGGTGTAAGAAGCATAACAAAAGTTTAAGTAATCCACATGTTAGCAGATCTTGGTTACCACATGTTTCGATCTCAGCCGTCTAAATCGATTTTTCCTAAGTGCTAAAATCTGCCTTCATCTCCCAAACTTAACAACAATGGAACCCCATCTTCAATTTTCACTCTTCAAACCCTAATTTCGTAACAAATTGCCACAAAAGTATCAACATTTTCTCTACTTGTAAGATATCTCACTCTACAAAAGGTGGAAAAAGACAGGGAAATGAAATTGAACAAAAAAAAAATGACGAAGTTTTTTATGCACCAATATTAATGGAAGAGTTTGATGGTGGGGATGATAATGAAGACATAAAGCTTGAATTTAGAGATTAGAAAACTAGGGTTTCTGAAACTTTGGTTTGGGGATAAATCGATTTGAGAAAAAGAAGTGTATAATTGTTTATAAATAAAGAATCACGTGCCAATTTTGAACTACCAAAAATTATTATCAACTTTTATTTAATTAGACAAAGCCACATCAGAAAATTTTGTACATGTAAGCAGTCTTTAGCTTCATTTTAACAGATTGTATAACGTAGAATCACGTGCCAATTTTGAACTACCAAAAATTATTATCAACTTTTATTTAATTAGACAAAGCCACATCAGAAAATTTTGTGCATGTAAGCAGTCTTTAGCTTCATTTTAACAGATTGTATAACGTAGAAACAAAATAAAAGTACAAACATTGTTTGGTCAGTTTTTTTGTACATTGTATTAATCGGAAAAAATGGTATAGTACGTTGTATTTTTTATTAATTTTATCTTATGTTATTAATATTTTTATCCTTGTTTTAGTATTAGTTCCTTGACGTGGAAAGAAAGAAAGAAAGAAAAGACAGAAAATTCAATAGTACGTCTTCACATAATAAAACTACGCTATATACGGCTTCACATATAACGATTTCACTCTCCATATGAAAAATTAAGTAACAAAAATATTTTAAGTTACTGTGACCATAAACTATCGCTATCTCAAAATCAAAATATTTTTACTTTCATTGTTCATGTGAAATTTTGGAATCAATACAATTACTAAAAACAATGCAAGGGACCTCTGCTCTGCATTTCTTTATTTTTTTATAACAAGAAAAAGGTAAAGTGAAGGTGTCCTACTCCCAAAAGCAATGCTTGTACATTTATTCCATCAAGTTGATTATATAATTGATTTGCCTCCTATAGTAGTTCCCAGACATTAATTTCTCTATTTTCTTTCGGCTTTCGTTCTTGGGTAATATCCCAAAAAAGCCCCATGTTTAGGTGCCTCTTCCCCAATAGGCCCTGACATGGGGTCATCTTTTCAAACAAGCCCTTTGACTAGATCATATTTTTTAGTAGGTCAAAATTACCCTTGTATTCTATCTTCTAATCTCAACCTTTTATCCTCTAAAACCAGGATAAGACAAAAAAGCAGAAAAAGACAAAACACAGAAAAGGACAAAAAAACAGTTGGTGTATAACTTTTTGGTTTTAACATTTGAAAATATTATAAGTTGTGTTTTAGAAATCGAAAATCAACATGGTTTATATGGTTGGAAAGGTAAATCGAAAATCAACATGGTTTATATGGTTGGAAAGGTCTCGACGAGATCTTTCAAACTAGATCCCACATGACTGTAAAATTTTAAATTTAAAAATTTAATTTTTTTTATAAAAATTCAAATATTTATAAAAAATTCAAAATTTCATATATTTTTTTTACCGAGAAGTTGGGTTTCGAGAAAAAACTCCTTATGATTTCAAAGGTTTTTCAAAATTACTCTAAAAAAATCACACATTACTATCAAATTCAGGAGTTTTTATTTTTGTCCTCTAACATATATCTTCTTGTCTTCTAACACCAAAGCAATATCCTCTAAATTGTTGTTTGTTGTTATGTAAATTACAAAAGCATGATATCCATTCCATATTATTAATATATGTGAATTATAGTCTGTAATTTGATGCATGAGTTCGATGTCTCAACTGAGGACAAAATCCTTATAGTACAGGAAAAAAAAAGAAAAAAAATTTGTATTGCTATGAAAAATTCATAAAAATGTTTAA
The DNA here is from genome assembly GCA_023053565.1 of Aquilegia eximia. Classification (NCBI taxonomy): domain Eukaryota; kingdom Viridiplantae; phylum Streptophyta; class Magnoliopsida; order Ranunculales; family Ranunculaceae; genus Aquilegia; species Aquilegia eximia. The sequence goes on from JALIGU010000005.1 coordinate 21,316,918, forward strand.
TGTATAGTTAACTTCACAAAAAACTTCATAAAAGAACATAACTCAGTCTATATATTGTTTTTTAGGTTACATCTCAAACCATAAAAAAAAAAGAAAAAGAACATAATCCAGACTAAACATAAATTCCTCCTTTTGCATGGTGTAATGTCAATAAGCTCGTTAAATTTGTACTCCATTCTCCCTTCCTATCCCTCACACCAAAACAATATAATAGCTCAAATCTCTAATCATTATTTTATTTTATTTTTTGGCAAACGGGGTTGAGGGCACCCCTTACCCCTTTAAATTACATGAGGAAACTTATATCAAACAATCAGTTTACTAGCATGTTTTGAACCAACGATCTCTCCACTTTGTGAGATGGATGCAACCATTGAGCCACAGACTCGAGTGCTCTCTAACCATCATTGAAACTAATAGTCTTTCTTTATTTAAACACTCATGTCTTCTTGTTTTCAACAAAATCCAAGTAATACATATAAAACCATGACCAATATACTTTGATAACTAGTTTTAATCCACCTTTCAAAACTTTTCAATATATAATATAATTTAATAAAGATACTTTAGCATTAAGGGGTGACATTAGCTTTAGGGATCTGTTGACCAGGTGGGCATATACTCTACAGGAACAGTTGTAACTCAGCTGTATTGGACATTTGGGGATGTTTGTGCCCCCCTGTTTCTTTCTTTTCTCTTCTCTGTCTTTGAGTGGCATGTTATGCTCAGGAGCTAGGTGTAGAGATTTGTTTTGGTTTTTTACCTGACGGTGTACAATCTTTGTACATGCTGATCAGGCGATGTATATCCTACCTTTGGGTGTGAATATAATGTTGTTTGATTCAGAAAGAGAAGAAGAGACATACTTTTTATCAAAAAAAATATTGTAATTTAATAAATTTGCATGTTAAGTTGATACAATAGCTTGTTTAGAGGATAAAGGTATATTGTTTAGAGAACAACAATCAATGTTTTAGCGGATAAGACCCTTACAGTATATTGAGAGAAAATTATCGAAAAAATAAAAAATAAAATTTTTTTTTTTTTCATACCCATGTGGGATCTTGTTAGATAGATCTCGTCGAGATCTTTCCAACCATATACATCATATTGATTTTTACTTTCTTAATTAAAAGATATACAAGTTATAAATAATATAACAAAAAATATTAATTAATATTAAAAAATTTATTTTTGTCTTTTCTTATTTGTCTTATTATGTTTTTTTTCTTTTATTTTTAGTATGAAGGGTATAATGGTCTCACAAAAATTGCTAAAAGGTAATGTAGTGGGTCAGGGGGCTTGTTTGAGAAAATAGCCCCATGTCAGGGCCTATTGGGGAAGAGGCACCTAAACATGGGGCTTTTTTGGGATATTACCCTTCGTTCTTTCATTTTGCCAAGTTGTTCTTTCTCTTTGAAACAAATACGCCAAACTCCATCACTGAAATTGTTTCTCTATCCTGTTTGTTCCTATATTACCCTTTGCTTTCCTGAAATTCAGATTCCGCGAACCAAACCTAGCCTATATGTTTATTAAAAGATGAATGAAGATTTGAGATAGTCAGAGTACTATGTTGTAAAAGATCTTTGTGTTACTAAATAAAACTTAGCTTTTTGCAAAAATAGAAAAGTTGATTTTTTTTTTTTTTTTTTTTTGTTTCATTAATAGTAAAGTTTTCTTACTAATATAAAATATTTTTACTTCAATTTATTATGTGTAGGAATTTCATGGAGAGACCAAGATGCGAGGAATGGATACACATAGAAAATCAACAGCCTCCGCACGTTGCTACATAATGGATTATATTTGAGTTTTTGATATTTATTTGGCTATTTAGTTGTTTTTTTTCATTTATTTTTTTTTATGTGTTCATCTGCATGCTTTTCATTTAAATTTTATTTTTCATCTATTTGAATAGAGCAGATGTCTAATTTTATGTTGGATTCATTCCATATGACTAAACCGAATAAATCTTGATGTAATCCTTCCACCAAAATAACATTGCCTAACCTATGCGTAGCACGGGTCCACCTACTAGTCTTAACTACTTTATATGGCGCCTCATTCTTGAGGCGTTCATGAGGTCTGACGTGTCTGCTTATAAACAACATCTTAACTATTTTAATATAAATATCTATTTTACCCTTTATACACTTTCTTCTGTATACTTAAATAAAATGGTACTACAATAATTTTCAAAGGTGGGACCCAAACAACATCTTAACTATTTTAATAAATATCTATTTTACCTCTTAGGGTCTTTTTGATTCGAGTCCGGGAAATAGATTTTTCGGGAAATTTTAATTTCCCATGTTTGATTAAATGAAAAATAAGCGGTAAATATTTAAAACGACATGATAAGTTAAAATGTTGGGACAATTGGAGCTCAATTTTGTCGAACTCTCACTACAAACATATTTAAATGATTTTCCAAAACCATTCATGATCAATGTAGCATTATAACTATTTTATCAAAATATTATTTCCCGAATATTTGCACATGATAAATCTATTTCTCGGTAAATTTTTTTCCCGCCCGAATCAAACAGACCCTTATACACTTTCTTCTGTATACTAAAATAAAATGGTACTACAATAATTTCCAAATGTGGGACCCATATATAGATTTATAAAAATCAAATAATATGTTGATAATAAAAATTTACTGATAATAAAAGAAAAAATTATTTTACTTTTTATAATATGAACTTTTAAAAAGGGGTTTTTTTTTCTTGATTTTATTCGGCACATAATATAAGTCGTTTATCGTTTTTCAATTCCCATCGTTTTCGCATGCATAGACGCGCACGTTCACATGGTATATCTATGTTATAACCGACACTTATAAACTTGATAAAAAGACAAGCAACGGTCAAGATTTGCACATGAGATTATAGAGATTGGGTTATTTAATCCGTGCAATGCACGGGTATTATTTTATATGTAAGTTTTACATGTTATAATTTGATTTTGATTTTTGCTATTGAAATTGATTGAAAGTAGAATTTTATTACGTATATGTATATTTATATTCTAAGTCCTCCATAAAATTATTGTTGTCCTGATTTAAAGGTTTTATTTTTAAGTTTTAGATCAAATTAATTTAAATTGTATTCTCAGTTTTTGTGTAGTCATCGAAGATATAATGTGAAATAATAATAATAATAATAATAATAATAATAATAATAATAATAATAATAATAATAATAATAAATTATTATTATTATTTTATAATATTTTTTGAGGATTTATTTACTGTATTTGTTTACCTATATAATTTTTTTAACAATTTAAATAATATAAATTGTCGTTTTTAATTTGGAGTGTAAATTATATCTCCAAGCTCACAATCCAAATTCTTGACATTATTTTGCTTATGTTACTATATTTTTATTTTTTTAACAACAGATTTAATTTTAACTTTTGACAAAATACCAATATTTTGGATAAGATGTTCAATTGATTTGGTTTGTATACATATTGATTTAACTAAGTTATAGTGTTTACTTCTTTTGATTTTTGAATATATTTGGGATAAATTTTAGTTATGTGATTTTAATAAATAATCTTTTAATTTTGGTTTAACAAAATTCTTTCCAATTAAAGAATCATTTTTTTCATATGGATCAACTTTTGATGTTTACAAATTAGTGTTTATCTTATATTGGTTAACTTTAAATATTTAATTTGGAGTGAAATTACTTAAATACTCTTACTAATTAACTATTGCGTAAAAATTCTAAAATGACCTTTCAATTCTAAATTTTAATCAAATTTTCTTCAATTAAAGCATCAATTTATCTATAATTTAGAGAGAGAATATTTGCTTAACGGCATGGCTAACTTTAATAGAAAGTATAGATTCTACCATACAACTCTATCTGTCGCATACGTCTCTCCCTGTTATCAATCAGTTATAGCTTATCATCAAACCTCTATAACCTCTCTACTCTCATATTTTCATTAATGAACACTTTGTTTTTTCTCTCTTTTTCAACAAAGAAAAATTTGAAATTCAAGTTTTTTTGTATTTAATTTAATTTTTATTTTTAGTATCTTTAGCCAAAGTCAATTATACAAATAATACATACAACCCATCCTTAAACCTGGACTATATGAGCTTTATACAATTAATTAATATTTCTATTTTTAATTTGATATTTGACTAACGATTCTATTAGTGATTTCAACGTAATACTATTGTTCTTGCTTTCATGTCAATGCTGCAAATTTTATTTATAAGTGAATAATTTTAATTTCATCTATACATTTTCAGAAAAAATCAAAATTTTCGCAAACAACAAATTTTGTTTTATGGATATAATGGTGTGTTGAGGTGATAGCAAGGACTATCACTAATGTAAGTACTTACTTTTCAACAATATTTTTTGTGTTGAATTGCTGGAAATTCAAGGACCAAACTATTGTGGAACTGGATGTTTCCATCGAAGAAAAGCTACTATGGATTATCACCTAACAAGTTTCAATTTAAAAATCATGTCTTCACCAATGGTAAATGTTGATTGATTACTTAGATGTATTTTTTCTTTATATACAAATGGTTGAATGAATGTCGTAACTTCTTTGTTGCAGCCACACAAAATCAGGAAGTAATAAAACCGATATTTAGGAATTCAAAGGAGCTTATGAGATCAGCAGAACAACTATTCTGAATGATAAATAAACCATCAGATTCACCAAACAATCTTTCAAGCTCTTTGAAAGCGGCCTTGAAAATTTCTGACTATAGCTATGAATCTAATAAACAATGAAGCACAAGGGTCAGCCAGTTCATTTTTGCCCATAGTATAAATAGTCTTTCACAACCTCTACAAAGTTTTATCATAATATGATTAATTGAATACTTTCAGTACCACAGGTTGGTTGGGTTTGCATGCAAAGACGTTCTTATAGGATAAAGAATTCATGCAAAGGGTTGGTTGACAAATTTTTGCATGCGAGACACATTTCCATTCTTAGGTTGTGCAATGTCTGCAAGGCCTATCATTAATATTCAAACTGGTCTTCTGGAAAAAAATCATCAGAAAATAAACAATTTTCGTCACCGTGTTTGGTGATCTGTTGTTCAGACAATGTTTGGTTACACTTAAATTTGTATGTTGGGCCTTGGGATACATTCATGAATTAATCTACTGCATCTTACCAGCCTATTTTATCCCCAACAACACATAATTCTTGCCCAAGGTTAATTGTACATGATAACTTCTATTGAACTAATTTTAGTGCAAATATGTGTACATTTTAGCTAACTGAGATTGATTTTGAATTTAGTATACTCTACAAATTTTACTTTGTTGTTTATACAATTTAATCAAAGAACACCTCCATTTAACTATCACTTTACTATAAGTCCCAGAATTACTGGCCATTTGGCTTGATTACTATCATTTTGTTCCGTAATTAAACATTATATTTTAGCGTATGTAGCAAGGGGTGGGTGGTACTGACGTACTGTCAAAGAAATCCAAGGAATTGTGTGGCATTGTTCTAAAAGTTCATAAGATCATAAAATATACCGGTTTAAGGGATGCATACTAAATTATGACAGAATGATTGTATCCTTCAAGATGATTGGGTGGTAAAAGTATATTCTACAGATAGATCTGATATAGAAATAATACTATAGAGCAAATTGTGTTGTAGGGAAGAACGAATGATTGGACGGGCAAGCTAAGACGTAAACAGTTTACTGAAGTTGGTTTATGGTTGTTATTTTCCTTTGTATTTTGCAGTCATTGGGTCATACCTGATGGTGCGTCAGTCATGCTGACCAAGAACTGCATCATGCTTTGATGAGATTAATGTTATACGTACCATCAGTGTAAAGTTGAGACTGGTGATAATTATAGATAGGTGCTTCTGAGTTTGTAGATATATGATTATGCTCCTTAATAGTTAATATAAGTGACAGTAAACATCTTTAGCACAAAATTTTTAAGAGTAAAGTTAAATTCGTGCTTCATGGGTTTATGCTACAATGGTATTATGATGATTCAGAAGAAGCTTAAAAGTAGACAAAGTAGCAGTCTAAGACTGTATGTGTTGAATGCATACATGTACAACAATAGATAAAACAAGAGAATAAACTAACCGAGCAACCAAAGCAAGTAGGTACTAAATATCTCGCACGTAGTGGAAATTATGATAGAGATTTGGAATAACAGAAACATGGCATTAGAACCTTGAATTCAACTTCGTCAGAATGACGAATACCAATTTTAATATTGTTGTGGAATGTGAAGATAGTTTATGGGAAACTCAATCATTTCAGTTAGGCTTCAAGCCATGGTTTAGAAAATTACAAAAGGTGGGACTGAAAAATATATAACAGGTAATTCAACAGGGTGGCTGACACCTTGTAAATAATGATATCCATGAACCTCTTCTTATTCGAAGTTTTAGATCATTAAACCATGATATGAGGACTATTATATCGTACAATGTTATGAAGATTGTTTGACCAAGTTGATTAACCTTCATATATGAAATATGACATGAGGACTATTCTATCAAACAGTTGTACAAGCCATACTTGGAGGCATATTTTCCAAATTTTACAAAGAAGATAACACCTACACATTCCTTCATTAATCATGGCATAGGAAATGACCTTCAAAATGCATCTAGGAAGTGGAATGACTATGCAAACACACAATAAGACGTTGCAAATGGTGTAAAGGTAGGTTCATCATCAAAAGAAGGTGATCCACATATATCCTATGCTATGGTTTAGGGTCAAATGCTCAACTCAGGGATTTTCTTGACAAAAAATGAAGTCCAAAAATGGTCTAACAATTATTTTCAAGAAAGAATGGAATATGTGAAACTAATAGAAAAGATCCGTGCAGCTGCAATTGAAAATATCAATTCAGAAGACAGAAGTCACGAAGATAAAGCTATGGAAATTTAATATATTCTTTATTTTATCTTTGTTAAATTTATTTTTGTCTACAATATAGGATTTATTTTTCAGTAACAAAAAGGTTTAATTATCTCTATGATTTACATATAGAGGACTTTGCAAATTATATTAGAGCAATTACAATTTTTTGGCGTTTATTATCATTGTGTTACTCAATACAGGTATAAAAATAAATTCAAATTAACTATTTTAATTAATTTAACTATCAATTATCCATTTTAATCATTTAGGTTTTAGATTTGTGTCCAGATATAAAAATTAGTAATTTAAATATAATTAAAAATAAGCATCCCGGAGGGACGGGTCATACCTAGTATATATATATATATATACCTCTAAATTTCCATCCATATATATCCCTTATCATTTGTACAAATCACATAGTTTAATAGCACCAACCAAATGGGCCATGGAAACTTTATGGGACCATCCTACGCTGTATTGGCCTATTAGGGCTTATCACTAATTTGCATATTTCAAAAAAAAAAAAAAAAAAATTGAATTAGTTATATGAACCTGTGAAGAGTTTCTATGTAGGCATGATTTTGTTGGAGATGTTTCCTTAGCCAACCTACTGAGTACTGATCTTGTGAAAGTTAGACTTCAAGCACAAAGGTAAAAAAAAAAAAAAAAGTTAAAATGTCATCCAGAGTGCAAAAGCCTTATTCTGGACCAATGAATGCTTATTCTACCCTACTCAGACAAGAAGGCATTGGAGTTTTGTGGACAGGTCTTGGGCTGAATATAGCTCGCAAGGTTATTGTAAATGTTGCAGAACTAGCCAGTTATGATCAAGTGAAACAAACAATCTTGAATAGGGGTGGAAATCGGACGGAACGGATCGGAAATAGCATGTTCGGAAAAAATAAATCGGAAATCATAATCAAAAAATTTCTTCCAATTCTATTCTATGTTTTTTTGGAACAACAAAATTTATTCCAATTTCGGAATATCGGAAAAAATCGAAAAATAAATAAATTCGGATCAATCAGAATTCCAACATAAAAAAATCGGAATTCCAACTTAAAAATATATCGGAATTGATTGGAATTCCAAATCGAAAATGGTCGACGTGATCGGTTTTGGAAACTTGAAAATCCACTCTTTATACTGAGTTGATTTGCTTATTGGGGTGTTTTTATCTAACATAATAACATACCACCCCAATATGATGGATCAAAGTTTTTGAATATAACACCTTATAAAACACAATTATACAATAAAATTTTCACTTTATACGATGTGCTAAAAATCACGCCAAAATATAAATGTACTTTGAAAAAAAATTTACGTTATACAATCTGTCTAAAACTAGCTAACGGACTGCTTACGTGGCCAAGAATTATCTACGTGTATTTTTTTTTTTTTTAAAAATTAAACAACATTTCCAACACATCAAATGAGGCATATGTTTCTCACATGATTGACCTCATTCTTCCCTATTTTAACAATTGAATTCAACAATTCTAAAAATCCCTAAATCTGTAAATCCCTAATTCAAATCTCCAATTCAATTTCAAACCCTAGCTTTTGTGTCTTCATCTTTTAGTGTTAAACTAACTACTAGTTATTACTTACTTGAAAGAAGATTTTTCTTTTACACATACAACAAGATTGTTCCACACCGATTCTTTCTTGAGATTCACCAATTCACCATACATTAATGTTTGATTGAAAGTAGGGGTTTTAGTTATGAGAAAATGGTTAATTAAAATTAGTGTTTGAAGAATTAAAGAGAAGATTTAGGGTTCAATGTTGCTATGAGAAAGAAATATTGATTTAGGGTTTCGTAGTTTCCTATGTTTGATATTTTCTACCATAGAGATAACAACTAAAAAAAATAATACATCTATATCTCTAACATCTTGGGATTAATGGACGGTTTAGATGTAAACATTTGTTGACATGATCCGATAACACGTTTAAAGTAGATGTGTTGGTTTTAATTTTACAACTCCAAATTTCTTAAAAAAAAATACATGTAGATAATTATTAGCCACGTAAGCAGTCTGTTAGCTAGTTTTAGACAGATTGTATAGCGTGAAATTTTTTTCAAAGTATATTGTTATTTTGGCGTGATTTTTGGTACATTGTATAAAGTGAAAAATTTGTGAAAGTACGTTGTATTTTTTGATCATTTTACCTAATATAATTGTATGAACAAAAAAATAATTAATCTGACTAATAAGCACAGACCTTCAATCAGAACTATAAACTAACCAGAGTCTTCAGGGGAATAATACTCATTCCTACGTTTATTAGTAGAAATATCAGATTTGCTATATGTCACGCTATTATGTTCGTCTTCTTCTTGGTATATGTTCTCTTCTGGCAATTCTGATTCAGAAGTTTCATTATCTTTGTAAAATCTTCGATGGGTAGGAGTGTAACGTGGGGGAATTCGACGACCTTGCTTGAATTTTGATGCTGTCATTGATGAAATCTGAGATTTTTGATGAACTTTCCGGAAAAATACTATGTTTTTCACAAAGGAGGATTGGTTACAAATGGCAAAACTGAAAACAGTTAAGACAAAAGTAACTGTTGAAGACTACTGGGGTAGAAACGTTGCACCTATTAGGCTAACTAAGTGGTATTTCGGTCCGTTCATATTTAATTTTGTATTTCTTTTATTTTGGAAAATTTTAGATACTAAAAAAATAAATAAAGAAGAAAATGCTTAAATGTTTTTACTATAATTTTAAATTTGAACAAACATAGAGCTAGTTTTTTTCGCGAATGTTTTTAGGCCCTATGACCATGTCAGATACTATCTTGCGGTTTCGAATGTTTCACTTTCACCACTACTGTCCTCATTTTTTTTAGCATCATAGTCATCATCATCTCCATCTCTATCTGACTATCTCCTACTAGTTCCAGATCCCACTCCAACGCATCCCACCATTTTGATATAAGAGCCCTTTAACTTGTTCAAGTTTGATATACAGGGCAGCACGATCATCGAACTACTGTCACTGACAAGGTTACAACCCATTTTGGTAAGAATCTCTGCAATTTTTCAGTATAAGAGAGCTCACTCATGAGGTCTGGGATTTGTCAAACTACCAATGTCCATTAGAAGAATTCTACTACAAGTGTAAGAGAGGTCCAAAACACTGCATTGTTAAATGAAGACTCAAGGGACTAATTTGTGTCTGTTGGTGATCATAGATATTGACTTATTGACTTAGTGAATTACTGCCAAATAAGTACAAAAAAAGTTACTTCGAACAACATTAATATAATATGTAGCAAAACTTACTAAACAGAATGGTAAATTTTTTTTTTTTTTTTTTGTAGTTGATTATTGTGGCGAAAAGATAAAGAAAACGTGTCAAAATGAATTTATAATGATAGTGAATTGATAATTTTGTTCAACATGATTGAATATAGAAGGTTATTTGCCGATCAAAAACAATTTGTGCTATAAGTTATCCTTACTTGCTTAAAAGGTCATTTGCGCCGAAACAATTTGTAAATAATATCTTGTATTCCCATATCCACAAAAGTTCAATACTTCTTATACAAATACAACTATTACTTTTTTTAAAACTAGAGACCTCTACATTTCCATAATTGCGTCAGGACATTTCTTTCCCAAAACTCAACCACTTATTTTTTATCATCAGACAAAAGCATGTGGGAATGACCCCCTAAGAGTGCTTCCCAAGTAAGGTATTCAGAGATTATGCGATTTTGGGGGATGATATCGTAATAGGTCACACCAAAGTCGTGGGTTATTGAGAAACGATTATGCTATAAGCTATGCTTTACTGAGAAAATCAGTTTGGCACATATGCAAAGTTATGTAGGAATGACCCACTCTTGTACACTTTTTTTTTCTTTCAATCAAGTTGATAGGCAAGCCAAAATGCCTTGTTCTTCAAAGCCAAAATGCTTTAACTTTTTCAAAGCAAGGGACCTCTGCTCTGCTTTACATTTATTCCATCAAGTTGATTATATAGTAGTTCCTAGACATTAATTTCTCTATCTTCTTTCAACTTTCAAGTTTTCATTTCACCAAGCTGTTCTTCCTCTTTCAAGCAAAAAATACACCAAGCCCCTCACTGAAATTGTGCCTAAAGAACCATGGCCGATTTTGTTAGTCCCATTATTGATATTGTATCTCGTGTAATGGAATGTAGTACAAAACATCTCAATTACATCCGTGCACTTGAAGAAAATCTCGATCACCTCAAGGAAAAAATGACTCAACTGAATGAGCTTAACAACGACGTCAACAATAAAGTCATCGTGGAAGAGGCACGGCTGATGAAACGCACAAATCAGGTGGCTGGATGGATGAAAAGAGTGGAAGACAAGAGACCTGAGGTGGACCGAACCATACTTGAAGGGACACAACAACTTGAGAGAAGGTGCCTCAATGGTTGTTGTCCTAAGAATTGTTGGAGTAGCTACAAGTTGGGCAAAAAGATTGTAAAGATGTTACTACTTGTAGAAGAACTAAAACACGATGGAGTCTTCGAAATTGTGGCCGAGAATCCACCTTACCCTCCAGTTCAAGAGTTGCCAGAAAACTTTACGGTTGGCTTGGATTCTGAATTTGAAAATGCCTCGAGTCTCCTTCGGAAAGATGATATTCAAGTCTTGGGATTGTATGGAGTTGGTGGAGTGGGGAAGACTACCCTTTTGAAGAAAATCAACAATGAGTTCCAGAAAAGAAACAATGACTTTGATGTCATCATATGGGTGCTTATATCGAGCGAGGTAAAGATGGGAACTGTTCAAGAAGCCATCCGAGAGAGATTGGGATTGAATTCCTGGTCTGATAGTGTTCCTTTAAGTTCGCGAGCTAGTGACATTCTTAATGCATTGAAAATGAAGAAATTTTTGATATTGCTCGATGACGTATGGGAAGAAATTGATCTGCGAAGTATAGGTATACCTCTTCCTAGTGTTGAAAACAAGTCTAAAATTGTTCTTTCAACACGGTCATTAGATGTATGTGGCTCCATGGGGGCACACTGTACAATCGAAGTGAAATCCTTGAAGAAAGAACAATCATGGATCTTGTTTCGAGAAAAAGTTGGACAACAAACTCTTAATGCTGATCCACAAATTCCAAAGTTGGCTGAAATAGTTGCAGAAAAATGTCATGGCCTACCATTAGCGCTCATCACCATCGGTGCATCAATGGCAAGCAAAACGAATCCTTACGAGTGGAAACATGCCATCTCAGAATTGAACAAGTCTGCAGCAAAGTTTCCAGGTATGGAAAAACGTGTGCTTCACCTTCTGAAGTTCAGCTACGATAAGTTACCAAGTCCTATTGATCAGGTATGTTTCTTGTTTTGTGCCCTTTATCCAGAAGATAGTTCCATTTCTATAGAAGTTTTAATCGAAAAATGGATTGGGGCAGGATATATTCGTGATTTTGTGGATTTTGAAGAAGCTTTTAATATGGGTCATAGTATCATTGGTACCCTCAAACGTACATGTTTGTTAGAGAACGGGGATGATGATGATGAGGTGAAAATGCATGATGTGATTCGAGAATTAGCTTTATGGATAGCTCGTGAATGTGGGAGTGAAGAAGGTAAGGTTATTGTGAAGTCAGGTTACAACTTGAAAAAATTCCCCATAATTGATTTACTTCCTACAGTGGTGGAAACAATATCCTTGATGTATACTGGAATCACTCATCTTGAAAAATTACCAAGCTGCCCAAACCTTTCAACCTTCTTTGCTCCCGATAATAGATATTTAAACCATATAAATGACGACTTTTTTCTTTCGATGCCCAATCTTAAGTTCTTAGATCTATCATCATTCAGTCAAATCACAAAACTACCCACAAGCATTCGTGAATTGTCTGAGTTGAAATACCTTAATCTTTCTTATACAAATATCACAAATTTGCCTTCCGAGATGGGGAATTTAACAAAGTTGAAATACCTTTCTTTGCTTGGAAGAGAGGTTTCAATTCCACGGGGAATGATAATGAATTTTTCGAATTTGGAGATTTTGGAGTTGGATGTTTTAAAATCTGATGATTCTTCAGAGGAATTTTTCGAATTTGAAGAATTCAGATGCTTGAAAAAATTGAAATGTCTGACGATCTCTATTTCAGATTTCAAAGATCTTGAGAGGTTACTAAGCAACCCCCACTTGTGTAATTGTCTAAAGTATTTGGGTATTAAAAATTGCAAAGAGATTACCTTACTCACACTTTCAGCATCATCTTCTTCATCATCATCGCATTTATCTCTTGGACGTCTTCAAAAACTGCAATTTCTTCTAATTGATGACTGTTCAGAGATCAAAGAGTGGATATTTGATTGCATCACAAATGATGATGAGCCAGAGATTGGGTTATTTGAAAGCTTGGAGTCAATGTTCCTCGATAATCTCCCCAAATTAATTATCTCATGGGATGCAAGGAATCTTCATTGTACACATTTCAGAAAACTTCATTGGGTAAATCTTGCTGGGTGTAAAGCAATGGTGGATCTTACATGGCTTCTTCTCATTCCAAATCTACAAACACTACAAATATTGTATTGTAGTAGTCTTCAAGAGATAATATCTTCTTCTGAGGAATCAGGAGGAGGAGGATATCCATGTGATGAAAATACTACTTTTTCAAATCTCAAAAGGTTGGAATTATGGAATTTGCCCAATCTCCAGTCCATATGTAGCATGAGTGCATTGCCTTTCCCATCCTTGGAAACTATAGAAGTGAGAAGTTGCCCAAAGCTGAGGAGGCTACCACTTGACTCAAACAGTGCTAAGAACACACTCAAGATGATTCAAGGAAAGGCAGAGTGGTGGAATGGATTAGAGTGGGAGAATGAAACCACCAAGACTCATTTCGCAACTTTTTTGGTAGATTAGGCAAATGTTGTAAAATTCTGTGTATGTTATGTTTTATGCAAATTCATTTTGTAATATTATCTTGGAATAGAGGTCCTGTGATGCCAGATGTACTATCTTGCAATTTCAAATTTATCCTCATCACTGTCATCACTTTCGAAGAACCAACCAACTTTCGAAGCAATGCACTCCATTTTATTACAATAGAGATGTAACAATTCTTTAACTCGTTTAAGTTTGATATGCATGGCAGTTCCGATAACCTAGTTATATCATGACAACCTTCTAGTGCTAACAGCCAATTTTCAGGCAGCACGATCGAACTACTTTCACTAACAAGATTACAACCCTGTATCTCAACACTAAAAAATCCCTCGGAAATAGGCACGAACCTCGATAGAAATCCTATACCAAGATGGTAACTCCTTAACACTTTCCAATGCTTAGATCTTACATAGCTAGTCAGGCTGTTAAGATCCTTAAATGAGATACCAAGATTAGTTAATCTTCCGAAATTACGATTTCAGCTAAACATGCCCCTCTTTGAGTTTCCAAACACAAAAGAGAACAGCTGAACTGAAAGTTCTTGCATTCACCTCAGATGGAAAGATAACCTTCTGTCCAACAATAATTAGTTTGAATGATTCAATGAAGAAAAGTAATGTTTTTCTGTTTAGGAAAGAGTGGAGTTCAGAGTCTTGAACAAGTGAGTGATCATTGACAAGTAGTACAAGCATCAACAATACAAAGTCACCGAGCAGTCAGCTCACTGCGTTACAAAACAGGTTTACAATGGACATTAATCAACTGCACCAGGAGAGTGCAATAAAATTTATATGTCAAATAGATTCAGATAAATGCATAAAGACAGGCAAAGAACCATTATAGTGGTACTTTATATCAAAAGCAAGATAATCATATCCATTCTAGGGTAGAAACACCTGAGACTGCTATAACTACACATCATCAGCGTGTTTCCCTTTTAGACATTATAAAACATCGCCTGCATTCCCTACAGTAGTTATATATTATTTTCAGCAAATAACAACTCATAAAAACGACTCAACCAGTGTTCTGTAAGCCTGCAGCAACACCCTTCATAGTTAAGATGAGGGTATCTTCCAGCCCAGGCGCATACTCGCTTGTTGGGTTCAGCTTCACCAATTCAGCAGCTGGCTTGCTCGACTCCATAATCTCCTTTGACAAGTGAGGCCTCAAGGTTACATGGTAGCTAGGGTCCCTGATTCTCTTCAGTGTGTAGGCTTGTAACACGTTCAGTGTTGTAATGTAGGAGTCACGAAGACGGAGTCTCTGCTTCAAGTATGGGTCTCCCTCTAGAAGATCCTTGTGGGCAGCAATCTATAGAAATGATAAAAGAAAAAATCAGTTATCTACAGCTCAATATTCATTAAAGATTACTTAAACTAAAGCAAAATGTATGGATATGAATGTACCGTGAGAAGAAGGCTCTTGGTTTGTTCATAGTCAGCTCTCAACCGTTCACCAAATGACCATAGTTCTTCTGAAACTAGTAACTTATCATACAAAGCAGCAATGCCTGGATCTCCTTTGGCAAACACCATTTCAATCAAGTCAATTGTCACCCTGAAGAATGGCCATTCATTGTACATCGCCTGTAGCATGTGGAGATTCTTGATGTCTTTCTCAATTACATGTTTAAACGCAGCCCCAAAGCCAAGCCAAACTGGGAGATGAAACCTTGTCTGAGTCCATGCAAAGATCCATGGGATTGCACGAAGTGACTCAATACCACCACTTGGCTTTCTTTTTGAAGGACGACTGCCTATATTCATTCGACCATACTCCAACTCAGGTGTCGCCTGAAATTGTATATAACAGATAAGCGGAAGTTTACAAGACACGAATTGGACACAACAAATTACAAGATTTCCACAGAATGCTTACCCGGCGGAAATATTCAACGAATCGTGGTTCTTTGAAGACGACTGAACGGTATTTTTCTGTAGCAATAATCGCCATCTCATCCATGAGAGCACGCCATTCTGGTTTTGGAGACACTGGAGGATGCATACCATGCTCTAATGTAGCAGCTGTGAAACGCTGAAGCGTTCTGAAACACAAGTGCTCTTCACCAAAAGATTGTTCAATGACCTCACCTTGAACAGTCACACGAAGCGACCCATGGATAGTCTCAGGAGGCTGAGACAGTATAGCAAGATGGGTGGGACCACCTCCTCGTCCTACTGTTCCACCACGGCCATGGAACATTGTCAACTTCACTCCATATTGTTTGGAGACCTTTATAAGATCCTCTTGTGCTTTATATAATTGCCAAGCTGCAGAAAATCGCCCAGCATCCTTCCCAGAGTCTGAATACCCAATCATAACTTCCTGCTTCCCATCAATCCTGTTCTTGTACCAGTCTATTGAGAAAAGACGAGCCACAGCAGCAGGAGCAGCCTCTAGATCTGCAAGCTTCTCAAACAATGGGACGACCCTCAATGGCTTCTTTACACGACACTCACGCTGTAGTAGTTCCACGGCAAGCACATCCGATGGTGATGTTGCCATTGAGATGATGTATGCACCAAAACTGTCAGAAGGCAGTTCTGATATGACATGGAATGTGTCCAAGACTTCAGCAATTTCTTCAGTTTTTGGAAGATCAGGGCCAAAAAGTGGGCGCTTTCCACTGAGTTCAGAAAGGAGCCATTCTTGGCGACGTTCTTCAGACCATTCACGGTACGATCCAATCCCAAGATGATTTGTGATGGCATCTACAACATCAGTGTGCCTATCTGATTCTTGCCTTATATCAAGTCTCACAAGACACAGACCAAAGGTGGAAACTTGTCGTAAGAAATCAAGAAGACTACCATCAGCAATTGGCCTATCACCACAAGCACATAGAGAACTGTAGCAAAGCTCAAGAGGCTCCAGGAACTGCAAAATGGAATTATGAAGAGAACTGGTAAATAAGTAAACAAGAATACTACAAATCAATTTTTGTATCTTGTGTGCCTAGATCTCAACAGTTAATGTTTTTGATAAACAGGGAAGATAGGAATACCTGCTCAATATTTGTATAAGTCGCCTCCTCGGGAATATCAGAGATCCCATTGGCTAACAAGTGACGAGAGCGCTCACGTGTCTGATACAGTTTGTCTCTGACATCACTCAGAATAACACGGTAGGGTTCACTAGGAGGTACTTGCTTCCAGAACTCTGCAACCAAGAAAGAATCAGTGAGATCAAATAAGTGCACTGTGTATATTAATTTATCGAATTATTTTCCAACTTCTTTAAACATGTTTGCGACACCTTAAGGCATTAATTTTTGAGCATTAAACATGTTTCCAATTGTGACACTCCAAGGCATTAATTTTTTGAAACGGAAACACTGCACATACCTATGTTTGTCAATCAATTTATCCACTGTATATTAATTTATCGAATTATTTTCCAACTTCTTTAAAAATGTGGGCTACAGAACAAATTTGACGCTTAAGGCATTCATTTTCGAGAATTAAACATGTTTCCAATTGTAACACTTTAAGGGATTAATTTTTTGAAACGGAAACACTTCACATACCTATGTAGTGCTTGGCATCCTTCTTTGATGACCTGTGGAGTTCATCTGCACGGACACGAAGTTCATCACTGCAACGCCACATAGACAACTGCAAATATAGATCGCAACTCAGTAATACAGGTAACAACAATCAATTGAGAATGTAAATAACATAAGGGCAACTGGGCAAGCAATATTGAAATATAAACTGCAAATATAGATAAACAAAATGGTTATACCTCAAACATAAGATCCTCAATTTGTGAATAGTACAAGTTAGCTGCCATCATTCTGGCCAACAAGCATACATCCCTTGTGACTTCTGGAGTGACCCTTGGATTGCCTGAAAAATATTGAAATATAAACTGATGTTCAGAAGAGCGCACCTTTGTCTGAGTACATGACTGTTTTTTTAAGTTATGTATATAAAACACACGAAACACAAATCTGTTTCCCCCAATTATAAAAATACAACAATAAATGTTCATCATCCATATCTACACCCAAGAATATGGATCCTAAGAAAAAAGATGTCACGTTTTTTTATTCTATTGAAATCCATCTTTCCTTAGTCTAGAAATATCATAAAAGGATCATTAAAATCAATTACTAATTATAACTTTCAGATGGACTGTATAATGAAAGAAAAAGGATCATACCATCACGATCACCACCCATCCAAGAAGAAAACTGAATGAGAGGCGCATTGTAAGGAACACGTTCATTAATTCCAATGTTTTTCAAAGCCGTGTCAACTCGACGCAAAAACTTTGGAACACCCTTCCAGATTGTCTCATGAAAGTAGCTCATCCCTGCCCTCATCTCATCTTGTGGAGTTGGTGGAGTCCGACGGATTTCATCTGTACGAAATGCAGCTTGAATCTAAACAAGAAAGGATTACAAGTGTAAAGTCAGTAGCGTTATTATTTAAATTTTTTCCTTTGTCTAATATAAGCTCCTTAACATGGAAAGAAAGAAAAGACAGAAAACTTATTGACTGACAAAAAGAGGAAGTGCTAATAAAACAACACAAAATACGTCACCCTCCATATTTACATTTTCATTTGTTCATGTGAAACTGTGGAATCAATAACATCATGTACAGCACTGAAACATATCTTACTGCATGGTCCTATGCTTAATTGCTTAGTAACTTAAATGTCTTTCTATCTTCTTTCCAACTCTCCATAACAATTTATTTGTGGAACTTCCAAAGAAGGTTTATACTATATTCAGTCTTATTGTAGATAGGGAAATGGCTTCGCTAGTGCAGATCTCTATAAACAAAAAGGAAATGTACAGATCTCTATTAACATGGAATTTACACAAATTCACTATCACTGCGCTATATTAGCAATATTTGCTTTTCATATTAACCAATCGCTTAATAATTCCAAACTTTATCTATACTATTAAACTCGAAGTTAGAATTAGATAATACCTCTCTCTGAAGAGCTTCATCAAGCTCTTGTTTGTCATCAGGGGTAATGTCCTTCGCATACAACTGAGCCAAACAATTCCGAATCCTATCAAAGCACAATAACCAAACGATCAAAGGGAATTATAATTAGAAAACCTCAGATGCGTATCAAAACAAATAAAAAAAAAATACGAACAAACCTTCCATGCTTCTGTAGCAAAGATCTTCTCACTGACTGAGTAGGATGTGCCGTAAAAACAAGATCAACAGTCTGATTCTTCAAAGCATCAAATACTTCTTGCGGAGAATTCTTCAATTGAACCAATCTCTTAAGTGTCTCTTCAATATCTGATTCAGTTGTCGCATTGCTCTCCTCAGTAAACACCCC
This sequence comes from Aquilegia eximia, assembly GCA_023053565.1. NCBI lineage: Eukaryota > Viridiplantae > Streptophyta > Magnoliopsida > Ranunculales > Ranunculaceae > Aquilegia > Aquilegia eximia. Next base: position 21,336,059 of record JALIGU010000005.1, read on the forward strand.
CTTTTTAAGTTTAATTCTTCTCCTATACGCAATCTGAACTTCCTCAGCTAAATTAGCTAAATTAAGCATATGAGAAAACGATTTCGCAACAACAATTGAATCCCCAGCATCCAAACTTGTTAACACACTTCCAAGTTCCTCCAACTTTTTCGGATCACGTTTTCCTTCATACTCAGCTGATAACTCATACAACTCTTGAACCTATATCACAAAACACAACGTAAACACATGATTCCATGTTCTTTAGAGTTCAATTAATAATGGATCATCATGATTCGACAATAACACATAAATCTGCAAACATGGTATCCATAAAAAAAAGCAAACTTTAAACAAAAAAAACACAAATTACATTAAAGGGTTAAAGAAAAACATACAGTTTCTCTGATATCATCACCATGCAAATCTTGAAGAATATCAAGAAATCGATCTAAAAGAAGTGCATCATACTCAATAAGTTTATCATCTTCTGAAACTTTCCCAGGTACTAAAAGTCTCAATTGAGCATCAATTGATGCCATTTTCTCTATATTTCTTGCCATCTTCTTCTTCCTCTGTTTTCAATTTTTTCTCTTTTAAACGTGAAAATTACACGAGATACTTGTTAAATTTCACAATCAAAAGTTCAAAAAAAAAAAACCTTTACTTGAAATTTCCAATAAAGATGAAATTTTTAATGAAATCCGTGAAATTCAGAGATATGGGTATATGGGTATGTGATTTTTTTTGTGAAGAACAGTTTAAAGGGGTTGTGAATTAGATGATTTAAAGGAAATCACGAGATGGGGTTTATGTATAATGCATTGTTTTGATCGAAAAAGGTTTCTTTTTAAATAAAAAAAAAAAGAGTGTTTTAAGAAAAATAGATCTCTTTCTCTGATCTATCTATCTTTATCTCTATCTCTATCTCTCTAAAAACTCTGTTGTAAACTCAACACTTGCTTGCTTCTCTGCTTTATAGTAGTTCTCTTAGGGTATGTTTGTTTAAAATGTTGAATGCTGGATGCTGAATGCTGGATACTTAATGCTGGATGCTGAATACTGAATGCTGGAAAAGTTGTTTGGTTATCATTTTTAAGAAGTTCTGTTTTTGATTTGTTTGTTTATGCATAAGTGTGATTTTGACCATGTTACCCTATTATTGGAAAAGTATTTTGACAATACACAATACCTTATCACATAACCCAAAAACCTAAAGTTGATTTGCACTCTGGTTGCGCAAGTTGACCATTCAGTGTTGTGCTTCAGATGAGAATGTTTCACCCTTAGCCAAAATATTTGTGTAACTACACTATATTGTTACGTCGTACAAACAGAAAAATGTTCTAACAACAAAACTATACACGCCAATTTTTCTTCTAAAACATGATATTTAAAAAAAAAAATCTTAACCTTTTAAACAGCTCGTCTAAAAATTCTAAATTTTGGATATGGTACAACAGAAATCGTCATGAACATATGGAAAATATTTTAAAGTGAACAGACAAAGGAAAAATCCCTTACTAAGCAAACGAATCTGACTGTAATTTTTCTTCTAAAACATGACAATCACAAAAAAAATCTCTAACTTTCAAACGACTCGTTTAAAAATTCCAAATTTTGGATATGATACAATAGAAATCGTCAGGAACACATAGTAAAACTTTTAAAGTGATCGGACAAAAGAAAGTCTCCTTATTAAGCAAACGAATCTGACTGTAACGTAATTTTTCTTGTAAAACATACCAACCACAAAAAAATATGTAACTTTCAAACCGATCGTCTAAAAATTCTAAATTTTAGATATGATATACCAGAAATCTTCAGGAACTTATGGTAAAAATTTCAAAGTGATCAGACAAAGGAAAGACCATTAACTAAGCCAATGAATCTGACTGTGATATTACTTAATGGTTATGGATGATAAAAACAATTTTTATAAGGGTAGAATTGTCTAAATAATACAACAAGCATTAAGAAGTTAAATTAAGCGTGAGATTTTCGCTGGGCCAAAATCGCTGAAATATCCCAATTAGTTCTTAATGCTTGTTCTAAACAAACAACTTAAAAAACACTTATTTCTGAATTTTAACCTGGTCCACCACTTAAGAAGCACTTAATGCTTAATGCTTAATGAAACAAACACTACCTTAATGAACTTGCTTTATTTAATATTTTTTTTTTTTTGTTTTTAATCAAAATTCCCAATATTTTATTGATAAGCTCAACAAATTACACAAACGTAGAGGACAAACGCGCTACAAACTGCGCGGCAAGTCCTTTCTGGATAGCAAACCCGATTCTCCTAAATACATATTCGTTCGAACCCGCAGTCATCACGTTGCTATCCATTACCTTCTGCACTCTCCTGAGGAGCTCAACTGCTTCTGAGCCTAGTAATCCAAATGTGTCAAATGCAAAGGGGATGAAGCTATGTTGGTTAGCCCTACAAGCTCCGTCATGTTTCTCCACTTTTGCTGTTGCTGCATTGCTAGCTGCTAGCCCCACCTCAAAAATCCCAGCACCCAGCCCAACCATCGGAGACGCCCCTGTAACATCAACACACGCATGTTTACCTTCAGACCAGTTATAGACCAGAATATCAGCAGGACGTAATGTCGATCTTCCTTCCTTAGGATCAGTAAGAAAGTTAACAGGAGCCTCCTTCTTAACCTGTACTCCAGCCCGCCAGAACACATCACACAAGATATCTCTAACGTGGTCATGCCTGTACTTGAAGCCGGGGTAATGCTTACAATGGGCCGCATGGTCCCCAAAAGCATCAAGTCTGCTCTTCTTGCACACTGGACAAAGTTCACCATCTGAATAAAGAGGGATCATCAATCGATAACGAAGAATGGCACGATATTCTACCGGGGTCATGCGTTGTCCAAGCCCTTCCATCGGGATGGCAAGGAGAAAATCTTTGGCATGTTCTGCTTGCACACATCCAATCACGGCTTTTTGTCTAGCTGACAACTCAAATTCCCTCTCAAGACCAGAACTAATCTTGCTGTAGTATGCTTCCGCCAAGACATGTTGGGGTCTGAAGGGGACGGTAGCAGTTGGAGCAAGATTGCTGAGATCAAAATCAGGTATAGAAAGATGTAAACTAGCAATGGCAGTATCGAAAACATTACCCATAGGTGCAGCCGCACAACCCCGAAGAATGTGATCTTGGAGATCCTTGGTTTGCGTACGTGAAGCTACGAAAGCAAACTTCATAACATCAGTGGTACAATAAATACCAAGTCCGCCCATACGCAATGGGAGGGTTGCCATACGCCACTGTAGATCACCAAAACCAGGTCCATCGGAAACCACAATATTCTGAAGGGCTGCACGGAGCTTGTGGTCAAACCATTCGGCTGTTTCCTGAACATAATCAGGGGGGCAAGTACGGAGAGCAAAGGTGAGCTTAGATATTCCCATACAAGAACGTAAAAGTGCCAGCTCACATTGCGGATCCTTTAGATGTGGTAATAAATCCATAAGCTGAAGTGTCTTATCCACTCGTTGACGAACATTACCCATAATAAAGGATGCATCAATACTTACAGCCCCTCCAAGCAACTTAACCCCTCGCTGAGGACATGATATACCAGCCGGAAAGATATCTGGATAGGAGCATACAGGATTAACAGAAGGCCAGAACAACTCTGTCTTAGAAACATTAAGCACGAGCCCAAGAGGTGGTCCTCTTTCCTGAATGATACGAATAGCTCTAGCCACCTGTTCTGTACTACCAATCAGAGTACCATCATCTAAGTACCATGCCTGCAACTCCAGGTGGCATTCTGACTGAATGCGGTGTATCAATGGATGCAAGACCAAAGCAAAGAGAAGAGGCCCCAAAGGGTCCCCCTGCTGTATCCCAGCTGCTGACCAGATATGAGTAGACCCTAGATACAATCGAGCAGGTTGGCAATAGAGGTATTCGACCCATAGAGCAATAGATGGACAATGATTGCGTACCTCCCGTAGCATAGCAGACCGATCAACAAGGTTGAAGGCATTCTGAAAGTCCACAAGCAGCATAGAAAGCGATGTGTCATCCTTGTTGGCATAAACCAACCGATTAACAGCATGCAAAATTGCCTCTGCTCCACCAGGCACACCAACCCCAAACTGAAAATCCTCTAGGTATGGGACAATATCCTTAGAAACTCCTCTCATGGCAATCTTAGACACCAGACGACGCCAAACCATACCCACAGCTATTGGGCGAATGCCGTTACCTGGCTTAAGAAGTGGGGTGAGAGGCGCACTAGCTATGAACTCTGCCAAGACCCGTGGGCATCGACCTTGTAGCCATAAGTTCACAACCGGTGTCAAGGCGTCCATAAGATCTGTGGCTACAGCGGATGCAGCCCCGCTCATAGCATCCAATAGGTGTTGGGCCCGGAGACCATCTCGCCCACAAGACGTCCCTTTGGGGAAGGACCTGATGCATGATAATATCACATCCCTCTCAACTGACAAAGGTGACTCAAGTAAAGGAATGTCGGGGACAGATGGTGGTGGATGCTTCGGGTGTTTATCCTCTAAAGCCCGCTGCGTCTCTGGAGTGTTCGGAGCAACCCCTGATGATGCCAACACCTTCACGGCTGCTGCAAAGTGCCCGTCTGCAACCTTTTGCAAACACCGTCGAACATTCTTGCTTTGGGACTGTCGAGATAGTCGTTCCAACGGAGGCTCTGTGTGTGTGACCCTCTCAATCAAACGAAATATACCCCCAGGCTCGTTCCAAATAGAGAGAGCCTGCAAAATCTGATGCTGCTGGAGATATTTCCGAGCACCAGAACGACGTTCTTGGCGATTCTGCGGATGGAACACTTGCAATAGGGAAGCAGGAGCAATCTAACCCATGGCCCTGTTGACATGGGGTCTGCAGTAACTTCATACAAGACTGACTTCAATGCACAGAAGAATGCTAATCGACAAGGACGTGGAATACTTTTCACTGTGCGAAAAGGTCTACAGAAAATACGATCAAGTGATATCTCATCTAAAGAAGGTGCAACAATAGAAAGGTGAGTATCAATACCAGTGTCCCCTCCTGCTGTAGGTGCGGGTGGATTATCAACATGTACAAGCTGTGGTGGTTGTATACCTACGATTGCACACTCTAACTCACCGGTCTCCTTTCGCGCAGGTGGTTTGATGACTGCACCATCCGGATGTTTACATTTTATGGTCGCTGCATGGATACCAAAACAATCACCACACATCCATTTGTTCATCCTCTTCAAAGTATTGTCAAGCGACGAAAATAAACCTATATCAACTTTGATCGCATCTCTCAGCCTGTCGATGTCATTAACCCTCTTCAAGTGATCTTTCCTAACATGCGTTGGGATGTACGAAGATTTGTATCCATTTCCACACGGTCCATTGGTGCATCCATCGAAATTTCGAAATGGACAATGGATACTCTCCATCAAGCAGCCAAAAATTTTTTTTTTTTTTTTTTTTTTTTTTTTTTTTCCTTTCCTTTCCTTTTTTTTTTTTTTTTGGCTTGGCTTGGCTGGCTTGAACTGCTGGTTCTGCTGGTCTGGCTACCGGTTTGACTGGTTCAGCTGGTCTGGCTGGTTCGGCTGGTCTGGCTGCTGGTTCAGCTGGTCTGGCTGAATGGCTTGGGCTGCTGGCTCGGCTGGTTTGGCTAGATATATCGGCTTGGCTTGGCTTGGCTTGGCTGAACTGTCTCGGCTCGGCTCGGCTCGGCTCGATTCAAGCCAGATTTGCGATTTTAACAGATCGAGATCAGGCAGGAATCACAGGGGTGATGGTGGCAGGAATCAGCAGGGGAGAGAAGCAGAGGGAAGGAGATGAAGACGATGGTGGTGGGAGAAGCAGGGGGAAGGAGAAGGTGGTGGCGGCGGCCATTAATGGCGGCCATGGGAGCAGCAGCAGCAGCGGGGGGAAAGCAGCAGCAGCGGGGGAAAATGGTAGAGGAGGCGTGGGGTGATGGGGGTGATGATGGTGATGGTGATGAAGGTGGCGTTAGATGTCGGCGACGGCGGCGGTCATCGCAAAGATGACCTTGCAGGCATCGTGGCGGCGGTGGTGAGCAAAGTTTTTATTTTTTTTTTAAAATAAAAATGATTTTTAGTAAAAAAAAAAAATATTTGTCAAAAATAATAATGGAATAAGATAGGGTGGTTGGGTCATGGGTGGTTTTAGGGAGCTACCCTAGTATGAGGGTAAACTATTTGGATTTAGGGTATCAATGGTTAAGCATTTCTCGAAAAGGGATTTAGTCGAAAATGGTTCATGGTTTCTAGGTTTAAGATTTTAGGACTTGTTGAAATTAGACATGAAAGACTGAAATCGGTTAACCGTTTAATATAAATTTTGACTTGGAATTGAGTTAAAAATTTGTGGTTCTAGGTTTAAAATTTTAAGAAGACTAACGTTGATTTGCCTGTAATGGTTAATCATTTAAGGGATTTTTAGACTTAACCCCCCCTTTTATGGTCACGATTTGAGTAAACCCATATCTGTCCAAGTTTGGACTTTACCCCCTCTTCGCCTCTTTCTGTCAAATTTAACATCAATTTTGTTTGTAACTTCCCAAAATGTCCTCGATTGCTGCTTTAAACTTAACTCCCTAAAAATATGAGAGGGGTATTTTAGGAAGAAAAAATAAAAATAGATGTTAAATTTGACAGAAGTAGACGGGGAGGGGGTAAAGTCCAAACTTGGACAAATAGAAGGGTTTATTCAAAACGTGACCATAAAATGGGGGGGGGGGGGGGGGGGGTTAAGTCTAAAAAATCAAAACTAACTAAGAATCAAACTGGATAATGACATGTAATAGCTCAACGATTGCATCCTTCTTACAAAATGGAGAGGTTGTCTATTCCATCAGTAACTACTGATTGGAGAGGGGTCTCCTAAACTTGTTTTTAGGTAATGTCTCGTAACTTATTTGATGTATGACATCATCAAAATAACGTTAGTATAGTACCATTGTCCATTTCTAGGTTAGCGTTTACGATGGTTATTAGCCAGCCCATTATAATGTAATATCTTTATCAACTTTAAGATTTAAAACTTGATTAATATGAACAACATTTATCTAAGAAATGAAACTGTGGAAATAAAATATTTAACATAGAAAAATAAAGTGTGGAAAGAAAAGATATAGTATAAATATGAATCATATCCCATCTTCTCTCTTTATACTTGTTTCTTAGTAGTGAATTTTTTTTTTCTTTTCGTCAACATTATGACCTATAATGGTTTCTTATTAGGGACAATCTGTATTACCAATATTATTTTTTTTTTTTTTTTGTATTTGCCGATCTTTAAAAAGAAGAAAGCAACATGTATAATTTCCATAAATATCATATTTTTTATTTACGAGAATTTATTTTGGCACTAACACATCATTACTAAACAAAATCAACTTTTACAAGTGTCATAATTGTTTCGAAATGAACTAATCCAACGCATATTCTGTCTATCGAAGTAATTGAAGTAATGACATTATACATCAAATATTCTTGTTCCGTTTGCATAAAAGCGAATATTCTCGAAAATACCACAAAATATCACATACAATAAATTTACCCTATATATGTTTTCAGATCCAAAATACCCCTAATATGAAGGGTACTTTTCAAACACTAAACCTAGCTTAATACCACTCAATTCTGTGTGCACTAAAGAAATAAACTCTGTTGGCTACTTATCCATATTCTATTAGATCAAGTGTTAAAAATCTACTTGATGACACAACTCAATGACACCTATTATCAGAATCATCATACTTAGATTATAATACATTTTTTTTTAAGATTATAATACATCAAGGTATCCTTGTCTTTTACACTGGTTCTAAATTTTGAATGTTTTTTTTTTTTTTTTTTTTGCAACTAAATTTTTATTTCTTAATAGCTCTAGGGCGCGCAGCTTACACCACTACTGTTTTTACTAAGATAATTACAGAGAAACAAAGAACATAGGTGGATAGCAAGCTTTAGGTGAAGGTTTATTTGTTATAGAAGAACCTTAATGAGCATTGGTATAGTTATATAGTTTTTCTATCAAAGAAAAATAAAGTTCTATAATCATATATAGTGGAGAAAAATATATTTGATAGGGATTATCATATATATTTTCTAAGGTTAATAAATAATAATCACCACATAATTTCCTTGTACGTCTCGCGTGTAAATTAATGGCAAATTATCAAGAAATTATGTACCAAATGTACCATGTTGTCTAGTGAGACAAAAGAAGAATATGCTTTTTTTCGAAATAATGGGAATTGGATAATTCCGTTTATGAGTAGAATATACTTTTTCTTCATTTGTAAAACATTCAAAAGAAGAATAAAAGGAAAAAAGAAAAAAGAATTTTCTTTCTTAAAGACGTTTTTCGTACGAAGAAATAACAAAAAAAGAAAATAATGGATTGAATGGAATAAGATGTTGACATAAAGAACATAATCAAATAAGTAATTGAAAAGCCTTATAAAACACAATGAACAAAATGATGAAGACATTTTCAATTGACATTCGACATTGTTTTAGCATAGTGCCGAAAGAATCTAAATCGAGCACGCCTGGTTTACCTCTAAATTTCTTTTTTATTTACGTGCCGAGGTATGCAAACGGACAAATTTTAACCCTAATTTAATAAGCTTTAGGCATGAATTAGTGCAGCATTATTCTTATTTTTTCCCATGCAAAGCCGGTGCGAGTTGATAAGTCATGTCCATTATTGATGTTGACTTATAAAAAATATAAGGACAACCTAACTTATCATATCATATAAGCAGATCATTATTTCCATGAATAAACAACACACAACTTCATTCCTCTGCATTTTCTTGTACCATATAGT